>PYIV01000012.1:1200000-1880018 GCA_003415645.1 Articulospora tetracladia
TTCCCATTTGTTCCTTCCATATATAACACAGGACTCTTACTGAAGTCCAACGCCAACAGGCACCAAAGTGGCAGCAAATACACGAAATATTACTTCTTTATTCCACCTGACACTTTCATAATGACTTTCCACCAAGATACAGGCAACGAATTTGAAGTTCTAGTCCCTCCGTTGGCGAGATGGTTGAACGTAAACGTGAACATTTCCGTCACCCACACCTTTCACCTCTGTACCACCATCCCTGGTAACTCTCAAGGATAGAAATGATCCATATCAGCCTACGATTTGCCTCCCGGTTGAAAGGGACGAAATTTCTTCAGAGGTGGGATCTCCGTACTGGCCGCGGTGTGTTCGACCCTCTGCGGCCTGGATGTTCGGCGGAGCAAAACGGCATACTTGCGAGCTGCAAGTCGAGCGATTGTGACCAAATGTTAGCTTGTGGTTATGACTGAAGGATTCTTGGTAGATGTGAGTCGTTCTGGACCAGGCTCTAGAGAATTCGAATGCTGTCCTGTGGGCATACCGCATTTCTGGCCCTTCACCCTGCCTGCATGGGCTAACTTGCAGAAAGCCAGTTTCCTCACCGTATCTTCTCAACTCCATCACTCCAATTCTTTCATGTGCCATTTGAAGCATCTTAAGCAAGGGCCCCAAAAATTAACCAGGTTTCTGGGATCGGTTGCAACTGCTTTGATGGAGCGGTAAGGGAGGTCGAACGCGGTCGCCGGCCGTATTTTCAGTGGCCACATTCCTTCTTGTTGGTATGATGGGCTCCTCCAACTCAGCTGACACTTCTGGGCAGGTGGGGAATCACTCGCATGGGATCCTTCTCATAATATGAATGGTGGAAGCATGCTCCCTGGTTTGGCACCAGCTAGACCGATCCATTCCGCTCTCTTTTGGCCACCCACTTTTCTTCGCATACGGATGCAGAAGAGGAAACCATACGTAGATGAACATGTGGGGAGGGAGCATCTTCTTCACTTATTATTGGCATACTGGCTGGCTTGCTGGTTGTTCAAGCTTCAAGTGTTCCCCCTTGCCGATATTGATTCGACAGCTGCAGATTTGCTGTGCCAATGAGTTACCACTAATGTTTATCCTTGATCAAAGCCTAGATGTATGCACTATATGCCGAGGTGATTAGTGTGTCATTATTAAATAGACTAGGTTGTTGCAGCTGAAGAGAAGGAGGGGGAGTGCCTCGGTATCGATAGGCCATCTCGTTCGCGAGAGAAATATGCCGTGCTAATCTATCTTTGTTGTAGTCATGACTCTCCTAGGGCAGCATCGTTTTGAACGACGATCGATGACTTGGCGAGTCTGATAACCGATGGATCAAATTCCGAAGTGAACACAATGAGGAGAGTAAGGTACATAGCAGAGTTAGGTACAAGAGGCCTCAGGCACCAACCCCTCCCTTTTGAATTCTCGCCAAAGTCCACACCCCTTGGTCCTCTCAACTAAACCTGGCATGGTGCTTGGACAGGAACTGTATGAAATTCCACGATTGCTGTCACACAAGCTTCATCTCTGCATCGAAGCTAGGAAACCTCCAATTAAATGCATGTTAGTGCTGCCAATGTGAGCGACTTTGCTTCGCGTGTGATACGCCTCTTCGAAATAGGAAATGTGAGCACCGCTCAGCGCGGCAACATCGTTGATTAGAATTTGATCCCATTCTCCTATCAAATATATCCGCATTAGACAGACACATATCTCTCGCTGAGGTAAAGACCTTGCCGAGATATGTCCACCTGACTTCCGAGGGACTGTGGTCTGTCTATCATCGTTCTTCATTACAACAACACACCCACCTACGCGATCGGTGCCCCAAGATTCTCCATTTCCTTCACGTATTTCTCCCAATTCGCAATTGTCTCCCCATAGAACTCCACATGGGCATCCGCCAAGGCTCCGAATTGTGTCTTGAATTCAATTCGCTTGATCCTTTCAAAATCTTGCACCTCCCTGACAACTTCCTCGTCAAATGCTTCTGTCGTCTTCTTTGCCTCTTCAACCTCTCTTGTTAATTCCTCAATTCTAATCTCAATACGGCGGAGACGTTCCCGGCGAGATTGCTCATGGTCTACTCCCCGCACGTCTTCGATCTTGCTGCGTATGAAACCTCCCGCTCCAGTGTGTGAACTAGCGCCATGAGAGGAAGCTACGAGATCCCGGTCTGTGGTGTTTTTGGTGAGGTATTCAGTCAGTTGTTCGAAATCTAGCTGTTTCTGCTCTCGTGCCTTCAAGAGATTCTTGACCGCTGAACTATACGCCTGCATATCCCTCAGACTCCCAAGGTAGTCTTGGTCCGTATGTTCCTTCAGCACCTTCATGCCGGAGGAAGTGTCTTCTACACTTGCGGCGAAAGCGCGCACTGATTGCTCAACTCCCGGCTCCATGTTGATCAATTTTTGAAATTGTTCCGCGAGGTCTTTGAAGTCGGTTTCCAAATCCCCTTCACGACGAGCTACTCTGGCAACGATTTTCTCAACGTGCCCAAGATCTTCGTCGAGCTTGTCTGACTTCTCTCGAACTTCAATGAACCGCTTGTCTGGTTTATGAACCTTGGTGAAAGCATTAATGAAGGTGTCTGTGAAGTTATCAAATACTCCAGTGGCGCCTTGTTCAGAGGCTGACGAGCCCCGCTGCGGACGACTCTTCATCGTCGCATTCCAGTCAGAGCTCTCAAGAAAGATGATGAGAAGAGCACTCCGTCGGAGCACTGGATGGAGAGTCAGTCGTCTCAGGAATCGGTGTAGGGAGTTTGCTCGTCGCTGCGTAAAGTCGGGCCCGAATCGGTCTCCTCGAACATATTCCATCTTGTGCTTGTCTGGTAATGGAGGGACCGCACACGCAGGATATTCTCTCGAAAGTGTCTTCCATAAAAATACAAAGTCTGTGAATCGTCTTCGAACTGTGGTAACTGGTTTCTGGAAAGAGGGAAAGGTAGTCTAAGGTGTCAAGTCAGCAGAGTCAATTTAGTGTATGTAGGCAGACAAACATTCGTAGTGACCAAGTAAGAGACATAGGCATCTTTTGTACCATCATTCTCTTTGATGGGATTTGTCACTTCGCAATGGAGAACTGCATCTCCAACACCAGCAAGATCCAGAGGATCCGGATCCCGCCCAAGAGGTCCAGTGCTGCCGTGTCTGCTCATTTGCGCATTCACAGGGCCCATATCGTCCTCATCTCTGTTGCCAGACATCGCGGGGTTTCCTTGGTGCCGTCTTTGCTCATCGCTCTGCCATGAGACATTGGCAAAGTCGTCGTTCTGCATGTTGTTGGTCGTGGAATGATGCGCGGGGCAGAAGGATAGCTTCGGGGAAGGACTGGCGGGGTAGTTGAATCTGAAGTTTGAAGGTGCTACAAAGAATGATCCAACTTTAAGTCGCAAGACCTGTCATGTTTCGAAGTCGTTTGTATGGTTTGTAGCTTTGTTTGCGACAGTTCGCAACGAGGATGAGGCAGGAGCTCGAGCTGGCGCGGCTATGTCATTGAGGCGATCAGGTAAATCAGGCTAGGCGCTATTAGGGCGCCAGGCATAAATGTTGACTTTGCGGGAGCTCATTCCGAAATCATAGGGATCTATCAAGATAACTTTTGGAGCTCGAGGCTTTTTAATTTGGTACTTCATTCTATTCAAGGAGCTGAATCTTTTACAATGCTGATTTCATAATGTGCCAGCAATTCTAGTGGGGTCTTCTATAATTTGTCCCAAACCATCCATTTATTCCACATCCCATGCACAATGACCCCATCCCAGCATGCTACTTTACAACAAAAGAAACCCGCGTGTTAACGCCTGCCATAAAGACGACTTTAAGAAGAGTTTTTGGCCTTCACCGCCTCCTCTGAAGCTCTGATCTCAGAAGCTTCCTTCTCTGCATCAACAGCTTCGCTGGCCTGGGCCTCAGGTCCGCTTGACTGTACTTCAACTCGTCGATCCTCCTTCTCATCAATATCTTCATCATCACGTGGAGTGGCTTTCCCTGTCTCCTGGTTCTCTTCGTTTTGCTCGTTCTCCTCCTCGATCAACTCTTGTTGCTCCTTGAGAACCTCAAGACGTTGCTTGTTCGTGGCCGCTCCCTCGGCGTTGTGGACTTCAAGCTCAATCTCGTGGAACAGCTCCTCAGGGATAGAAGACAAGACACCAGTCAGGGCATCGATCTGTGTGGAAAACTCCGTTTCGCTCTTGCCCTGTGCATAATTAAATGCATTACTCAGAACAAGTAGGGTGGAGGGGACTCCATGCTTGAGTCGAAGATCTAACCAAGACTGAAGGTCATCTCGTAGACGACCTGGAGAAACGCCGTGGGTGCGTAGCCCACGGCTGAGACAGGCAACTTGGAGTTCCGGAACTGACAAGCTCTCAACGCCCTCGAAGCTAATCGCACGATCATCACGCTTGATCTGTCTCATACGATGACGAATCTGATATCTGAGCATCATGTCGGTACCGAAGGTGTTCAGGTTCATGTATCTGCACATGCCAACCAGTTGAGGTCGGGAAAGATTGTCCAAAGTCAAATCATCCTTGAAGATCTTGCAGACCTTGATGACCTCCTCTGGTGTAGGAGATTCGCCTGTTGCTCGAACCTTGCGGAAGAATTGTGCGAATTCTTCCTTTTGTGCATTTGCGGGGCTCAACGGCAATCCTGTCTCTTTCAAAGTGTTTCGAAGGAATCTACTGACATCTTTCCGGGTGGCCCTGAGATTGGTTGCCTTGGTGTCTTTTGACTTTTGGCCTTCGTATGTGCTTGGGAGAAGGTTAGGGAAGAGCTTCAACGCGACTGGTAAGAGGAGCTCAGCAAAAGGAACCAGAATAAAAACCGAGAATGGGACCAGACGGCCAATATCCTGGACAGTTCTCTGCAATTGCCTGTGCTCTCTTCGGCTGAGCTCATAGCCCGCGGCCATCTTCAATGCCAGTTTCGTACTGATCTTCACTTCGGTTGCCAGCAACTTCGTTCCATCCCAGTAATGCTGAGCCTCTTTCTTCACTTTTTGCATCAGGGTCAATTTCTTCTCCTCGCTCTTGGGATCCTTCTTCTCCACTCCCTTGGTACCCGCCAATTCGGCCAACGTCAGTGCATCAACTGCATCGGTCTTTGGAACCGCAGTGGCCTCGTTTGTTGGAACCGGATCAATCTCGTGCTTTTTGGCTAAGGTTGCTGCATCCTTTGTTGGTGCCTTCGCTGAGATGTCCTTGAGAGGCTGCTTGGCTTTCTCAGCATTGAAGCCCGGTGGCGGGCCATTCGAGTGTGATCCGGATGTATGCGTGTCTGTTGATACTCCCCGGCGAGGAATTAGGATGGCCAGAGCCGGCATCTGGGCAGGGAGGTTTCGAGCATTGCGACGAAGGAAAGCGGTATATGCAGATGATGGGCCTGATCGAGGGAATGCGCGGCCTGCCATGATGCTATGTTAGCTAGATTCCATAGATCCAATTGGATTGCTTGATGCTAAACTCACCCGTAGTCATGAAAGATGTTTGCGCCGCATTGCGGACAATTCTGGAAGAGGCGCTCATCGTTGGAGGCGACCTCTAGTGCACGCTCTTTGAGATGGGCTGGTTGTTGATATTCGGTAGGCGGATGGGTTGGAATGAAGTCGTGGTCGAGAGTTCAAGTGGTGGACATGGTGGTGATGCGTCTAGGCGGCGGCGATGCTTACAGACCCAGTAAAGTGATGGATATGGATGGACATGTGTTGCGTTGATTTTGAAGCCGTTTTCTCGCTCGCTCGCAGCCGGCGATGAGAACGCCGATTGGATGTCACGTGGTGTTAACTCCGGCAGTGTTACCGAGGGCCATGGAATAGAGGGAATAGAGTCAATATTTGACGTGTGTGTATTTATTTACAGGCGTGCACACAAATTCGCAGGTATATAACGTATCCAAATATCTTCCCCCTAAATCTACATTATCACCATCCAAGACCCAACTCTTCGCTGTACACAAATCCTCCTGCCTAAGGTATGAATGATGATGATGCCATTCCTTACGTATCATCGTCCGCTATCCCTATGCCTATCAGTCCTCAGCAGAAAAAGCAAGGGTCCCCACTCCACACGCCAGATCCTCAACGTGCCTGCACTGGCTCAACAACCGGGCGGCGGGCTCGGGGCTTGGGCATGGCACGACACAGCACAGCACTGACTGGCTCATGCTGACTTCCCCGCATAATCCAGCACCACCAGCAGCGGAAGCTCAACTTTCGGTCTCCTGGCGTTGCGCACCACCCACTCGGGTCTCTCCTCCCTCTTCCCTCCTCCCTCCCTCACTCCTTCAACACCACCGCTTCTCTCCTCTCACCACTTTCACCACTTCAACCACCATCGTCGCTCGTTATGGATATATCTTAAACCCTTCGTTTCGGCGTAGGAGCAAGAGCAAGCGCAAAGCTTGCCAGGAGCAGGCACATTCTGCCCGGCAGGTACCTCGAGTCCTCGAGCTCGATATTTAGGTAGAGGCTATAGACATAGACAGTCTAGACACATCTTCGCTACGTGTATTATTACCTGTCGACTACATCCAAACCAAAAATGAGACTCTCCAAAGCAGCACGAATTATTCTCGTCGGCGCACCGGGCGTTGGGAAGGGCACACAGGCAGAGCGGTTGTTGAAGCGTTTCCCACAATTGTCTGCCATCTCCTCTGGAGATCTACTCCGCGACAATGTCAAGAACCAGACCCCGCTTGGTATGCCCTCTAGCGCTAATAAATCTTTGCTATGACTAACGATTTCATAGGTATCAAAGCCGAGAGCGCAATCAAGTCTGGTGCTCTGGTCCCAGACGCCATGATCTTACGGCTTATTCTCCACGAACTGAAGACCCGAGGATGGATCTCTCCCCCAGAGCGCAATCCTCTCACACTCTCTTCTATGTCGACATCTGTGCAAGACACCTACGACGACCAATTCGTCGAGCAGCCATCACTGGCATCATACCCTCCCCCACAAACGTCCGATGATCCGGACGCATCCTTCATTCTTGACGGCTTCCCACGAACAGCAGGGCAAGCTTCGCAGCTCGACAACCTGATCCCTATCAATCTCGTTGTATCGCTTAAAACCCCATTCGATGTCATTTTGGAAAGAATCGCGGGTAGATGGATTCATGCCCCTTCGGGACGAGTCTATAACACCACTTTCAACGCACCCAAAGTGGCGGGGAAAGATGATATCACAGGCGAACCATTGACCAAGCGATCGGATGACGATGAGGAGACATGGAAAGCTCGTCTAACAAAGTTTGAGGAAACAAGTGCCCCTCTTTTAGATCACTATGCACGAAAAGGCGTCCTCTGGGAGGTACAGGGTAACAGCAGCGATGAGATCAGTCCCAAGTTATATGAGGAGTTTGAGAAACGCTTTGCTATGGGCCCTTAGACTATAGGTCGGGTAATGTTGTATATTTCTAGTACCTTAACGGCCTGGCGTTCTTCTCGGGATGAGAATTGGCAGATGTATGATTGCGTGTAAAATTTTTGGTTTGAGCATTACTTACTTGCTTGCTCACCGACTTGCCATGCATGGCTTTTCCAATGCGAAATATTCTTCCTCTACAAATTCAAGCGCCTCTATCGGCAATTTATGACATTCAAATGTGTGACTTGTGTTTCAGACACTCGAGCAGGTGGATGTCATTGTGTCGCATTGAAGTGAAATTTCACCATTCCCATAAGGTGTCACTAAAGTAAATCTACGCTTACCTTGGAAGATGTCACTATTCTGTTTCACACGTACACGGACGCACGTAAACTCCGAGAGGCTGCTTTCTCTTTCGTGGGGTTTGGAACTAATGTCTTGTTTTGCTTGGACTTGCTGTCACGAGAGATAACTCTACTCTGGGGCGGTGTGGATTGCGGATGCTGATTTGATCAGTCTCGAGGCAGCTTTCTACATCTTATGTTGTTTATTCAAAGTAATTATTTTGTTTATGCTTGGTATTTTCGTTGATATGCTGGACTGTGTCATGTCGTGTCACGTCACGTCATATTCGACTGTGGTACTTTTGCCCTCCCCCTTTCAAAAGGGTGGAGTTGACTGGTCAGATATTGTTGTAAGGGGGGAAGGTAAGAATAATTGTGAAGAGGTAGAGAGACTTCTGCTGAGCTGGGAGCCTGTGCGCAGTCTCTCGTAGAGTATAAATGGCATGCCCTCCCCGCTGTTCTACCGAGTATACAGATGACAACAAGAATACAGTTAATAGTTATTGATTTGAGAATTCTGTCAAGCGCAACCTAACCTGTAACATGATGCAAATCTATAATCTATCCCTAAATCTCATCCAGTAAATAAATATACCACACTCACACGCAACAAGCATGTCTAGAACCATACCTCCGTCCTCAAGCCACCCCCATAGTCCGCTAGGGACACAGTTCTTAGAAAAACGATGGAGAGACCATCCATTGTAGAAACACGCCTGTTTAAGACATTAAACTTGATGTTGCCTAATGAGAAGTGAACATGGATGCAAAAGTGATTAACTAAATGAAGTTTAAAGCTGATTCACTATCTCAGACAACCTGGGGTAGTTTGTCGGCTAGGTATAAAGCCTGTTTAGAGTAACACACCGTAGGTACTCCGCTGAAATAGTGGACAACACGTGAATACATTCGTAGATGACACAGAACCACGAGTACACTTTGAGATAGCATGAGCAAGCATGTATAGCTGATTTGAGCTTACACACTCGTTTCATATGGATTTGTGGCATGAGAAACCACATACCAGGTTTCGATAATACACGGGGAGCAGCAGTGAAGGTGACAGCAGCAATATGAATGACAGCAAAAGACTCTATTTCTAGCGGCTATTTCTCCCGGGAGTAACTAAAGATCCAAAGGACAACGGCGGTGTGAATATGTAGACCACTTTTTCCTCTGAAGCCATGTTTGCCAGGACGAATGTGCATGCTGGCAAGCTGACGTCCAGAAGATAAAAGAAGGTTCTCACGACTATTGTTTGCGATGGAGGCAGGAATGAAATGAAGCCTAGTCTTCTGTATTTATGTAAATATGAAGCTTGTGGTGGTGAATATTTACCCTGGTATGATAGGAGGAAGTGAATGTCTTGACTGACTTGACTCGACTTGACTTCATGTATGCCTAGGATTCACTCGATGCGTGAAAGAGTATACTCAATTCACTTCTCAACAGAACCCAATAGCCCATTCGTATAAAGAGGACTTATTCTCGAGCTATTATAATCTATAAACTACACTACCTCAGCCAGATGAAGACATGGTATTTGTAGGCGATGGACGGGGACTCATGTTCCCAAGCAAGTCTGTTCTTTTCTCTTCTCTTCTTTTCTCCTCCCCTCCCTTGTCTTGCCGTATTCTAAGTGCAAAAAACACTACACCAGATGAAATCATAATGTCAATCTGTAAATAAGGTAGGCAGGAGCCCTTTCGCTGTCAAGTCTCGTAGACTTTCTCGTTGCCACCACCTGTCGATGACCTGACAGGGAAGTAAGAAAGGACTTTGACTACACTTACTTACCTCCAGATCTCGACACCAGAATCAAGAAAAGATGGCCATTAATACAAGAGCCATTCTAGCCTGTAATTCCATCTATATAGCTCTGACATCCCCACGGTATCATTGAGCCGGCCACGCATCTGCTTCCACGCCCACTCCAACTCGAGAGAAAGACTTACTGCAGTAAAGTAGGTAACGTAAGGTACCTTAAGTTACCTAGCTCAATCAGATCTGGGAGCAAGATTTGCTGAACATTCACAGTGTGCAAAGACGCCACTTCTTTGAGGTCAAGAAACTACTCCTTCTAAAATTCCTCCTACTAAGCTTCACCACATCACATCCACCAGCAAGGTACAAACCCAACTCCCCCCATCCTCCCATCCTCCCATCCTCCCATCCTCCCATCATCATCCCCTCCCACCAAACTCCTGCCCACTGTCTGTAACCGTCCGTCCAGCCGGTAAGCGAAGAGCCGAGGATGGAGCACGTACAGACAGTACGTACAGTACCGGGAAGCCGTCCACGACCCCTGAGACGGTCCGGAGCCTACCTTCCATACCTAGGCGAGGAAGGGGGTAGGGTCGATTGAGCCGAGGCTCGCAGAGCTACCCTGCATTGAAAAAAAATTAAAGCTACCTTAAGTACCTACCTACCTAGTTACCTACCTACCTTATCTTGCATTGCCTATTGGCAGGCATGCATGGGGTTACTATAAGCGAGGTCCAAGGAGATGAGATGCGGTGCGTTGCGTTGCGTTGCGTTGCGTCGCGACGAGAAGGAGGGGGAGAGAGATGGAGAGTGCAGAGTGCTTCTCACAGCTCCATATTACGCTACAGAAGAGTGAAATCACGAAGAAGTAATTTAATTATTGTGGTATTTTGCTTTATTCAGAATGCTAGAAGTGACCTAAGCGCAATTTTGGCGCGGTAACCTAAAATGGTCTCGTGCTATCAATACAAAAGGGGTTGCCGACGACGCCCACCTTCTTCCCACACATGCCATACAACATCATCTAGATCTCTAGAGTGACCTTCTGTCCCTTAACACGTCCGATCACCTGAGAAGCAGCGTACTTGGGAATAACCTGCATATGAAATTAGCATATTGTTGTGAGGTTTGATGGAGAGAAAGAACTTACTTCGTCATCGTGCAACATCTCAAACTCCTCTGTCGCGTCACGGCCCATGAAGTTCATGATTGCTTGTGGTCCACCTGGGTGCTCATCAAGCCAGTCGGAAACATCCATAACAACACCCTTAACAACCACCCAAAGGTCCTCCTTGGTGTTGTGCTTCGCAACCTCTTCCATTGTGAATTCCTTCTCGGGCACACTGAACGCGGCAGGCTTAGATGGCTTGCTGACCTTTCCTGGATCGGCAGAGTCGGTCTTGCTCATAACTGGACCAGCCGAAGCCTGGGATTGTTGCACCGAGCCAGATTGGCTGTCCCACTCAACGGAGATCTTGCCTGGTTGCGAAGGATCGATGTGAAGAGAGATTTGGCCCAGACGTTGAGATGCTCCAGCAGACCCTTGAAGAGCCTTTTGGAAGAGGTAGTTGCTGGCGGTATCACCGGCCACACGTCCGTAGACGACACAACCAAGGAGAGAAGAACCACCGAGACGGTTGGCACCGTGAACACCACCTGCCAACTCACCACAGGCATAGAGACCTTCGAATGGCTTGCCCTCTGAGTTGAGAATTTCAGCCTTGTCGTTAATCTCAATACCACCCATGGTGAAGTGAAGAACGGGCTCCATAACAGCAACGTGGAAGTCATCATCAATGTCAACTGGGCCATTGTGGAAGAACTTCTTTCCGTATGGGTCCTTCTTCTTGCCATCGGCAATGTCGTTGTATGCCTTGAAGGTGCTTTGAAGGTGCTCTGGTGTGCAGCCAATCTCCTTTGCGAGTTGTGCGCCAGTCATCTTCTTCATCAGACCACGGCCAGAGTAGTGGCGAGTGTGGAAGTCAAGAACATTTGATGCCTTGGAGTTGAGGAGGAGACGGATGGGGAATTTTCCCTTGTCTTTCTCCTTCCACATCTCACCAGAGACGTAATCTCTGTGACCAAGCTCGTCGCAGAAGCGATCACCATCTGCGTTTAGCAGGAGACCACCTTCTCCACGGAGAGCCTCGGCAGCCAAGAACTTCCACTTGGATCCAGGGTCCTTAGGATCGACCAGACCAGTAGGATGCACCTGAACCTTGTCCATATCAATGCCATTTCCGCCAATAGCCATAACCATCTTCTGTCCGTCACCAGTGGCGTGAACACCGTTGGTGGAGGACAAGTGGAAGGTGTCTGGTCTGTGCTTCATGAGGAGAGAGGTCTCTGTGAAATCTGCAGCGTATCCACCAGTAGCCAGAATAACTGGGCCGTCAACTGAGCATGCCTCTCCGCCAAATTCGTATGAGACACCAGTGATCTTGTTTCCCTCCTTGTTCAGCCCAGTAACACGTGCCTTCTTGATGATTTGCACACGTTCTGGCTCAGTCTCTGCGAGCTCTTCGAGTCTCTGCATCAAGGCATATGTGATGGCCATACCGGGGAACTTGGCATCGTGACCTCTGTGTGTTCTGGGATGCGAGTGTCCACTGGCAAATGTTAGTTGGAAACTACACATCTTGCGAGATGATTTGCTTACCCGAGCCGCGAAACAAGAGTCAGGTCCAAGTTGAATACATCCTGAAGCCACTCTACGGCCGCTGCCGACTTATATGTGAGAACCTTGATGAGATCCGGTCTCGCCTTGTCTCTTGCGGATTTGAGGGTATCCTCGTAGAATTGCTTGACGCTGTCTCCAATCTTTGCGTCGACTTGTGTTCGAGTCAGAGCTCCGTTGATTCCGGATGTAGCCTTCGTCGAGTTTCCACCAAAGAAGCCTATTCATCATCAGTGAATCCCATTCTGACGTGCGGAATATCACCATCGCGCATCTGCTTACCTTGCTTGTCCAAGACGACTACGTTTCCTCCTGCGAGGTAGATGGTATGCGCAGCACTCAGGCCGGATACTGTTCGATGGTCAGCAATGCATTGGGTGGGGTCAGGGATGGGCTGGGACTACTCACATCCACCACCGACGACAATGATCTTGGGTGCCATTCTGAGAGATGTGTAAAGGGTAGATGAAGGCGTGCGAAGAGAATGAAGAGATTCGGAAATATGGAGGAGCAAAGAGGGCGAGAGTCGTCCGGGTTTTGTTGCTGTCCCAATGGCACGAGCGCCACTAGGAGGGTCTGGGGAATGCCGAGGTCCCTAGGGTGCGATTTAGTACCGAATCAAGAGGCGGCGAGACCAATAATCGGCAGCTCATTGGCTGGGCGGGGTGGGTTCTTTAGCTAAGCAGATGTCTCGGTGTTTGATTTCTGTGTGGGGTTTTGGCGGGTAACTGCTGAGGAGCTGCTGGCCGGCGCAACTCGACGAGGAACTGAGAATGGAAATCGCGATATCACAGACAACACAGCATGGAAACTCTCTCGTCTCTGGCAATTCGGCTCTTGCAATCGAGCGAGGCGAAACCGGCTGCGGCATTAAGGCCGCTCGTGACACAAAGCCAGCCGAGTCAGCGAGCGGATTGCGCTGTGGTGCGTTGGGTTGGGTTGCCCAGCCAGGCCAGGCCAGCCGCAAGATGCATGCATGCGCCCACTCCCACAGCTGCTGCCACTCCCTGGGTGAAGGATCTTTCACATGCTTTGCTCCCCCGAACCCCACACTCACAGGTTCTCCAGACTTTTTTTCCCACCACGCACCGCTGCCCGCCCGGAGCATCAGATGACCCCTATCTGACATGATCGCTCTCAGGGGAAATCCTGTGACGCCAGCTTTTGGCATGTGAAGAGCGATGCTCATGAACGTGATATCGAACTTTTCGACCGCTGGGCTTCTTCACTGTCATCTGCAGTGCTGCAAGACTCGGTCACGGCGGGCCCCCCACAGTTCGGCTTTTCGCCACAAAGGAGCGCGACGAGACAAGTGGGCAGCTGCACGTGATATCCAACAAAAATATACTGGGTACCGTAGGTACCTTGTGGGAATAGTCCAGCTTCTGTGCTCTTCTGTTTGTCATGTTGACGGGTTTTGGACCGCTCATTGGGCTTTAAAAAATATATACGATTGGCTAACAGAACTACCTAATATTAGAGCATTCGACCAACCTAATCCAATTGAACCCCAAATACTCTCCCTCCCTACTGCCCTCGCATGACCTCCCTTGCTTGGCTTCTCAGAGCATCATTCTCCAACGTTCTCTCGCCCTTCACACCCCCCACAGCCTCATAAACCATCGCTGCCGCCAGCTCGTCCACCTTGATCGACTTGGTAGTTCCAACGAGAATCCCTGGGACCATAGTATCCTTCACAAGGACTCCGCCAGGTCTGGCAATCGAGACTTCAAAATTGCTGCCCTCTTTCCTCTGCAGAGCTAGTAGACCGTTCTCAGTTTCCCCCTAGTTACACATTAGCTATACTCACAATTCGAAGGGCAGCAAAGATCCAACCTTGATCATTCTGACATTGCTCAAGAACCACAGGCTCCTAGAGGCATCTCGTTCTGCAAGCATACCACTAAGGTAGACAAAGCGGAAGGTTTTGCCTTGCGCCTTTAGAGGAGGCGCCAGAGATGCCTGGAATGCTTTCGCGGCGGCATGTGTGAAGCCGATTTCAACCTTTTTGCTGTCCTCGAGATTTGGATTCTTATGAGCTGGAGAGCCCATTGCCCTATTGCGGTGTGAGTTTGGACAGAGAGTGAACATATGGAATACCGTCAGACTACCATAGACAGGCCTCTGCGCCCTCCATCTGGCTCAAGACATCTGGTGGATAGGACGTGAAGTCTTCGACTAGAATGATTGTGATCTTTGGATTACTGGTGACACATTCCGGGAGTGGCTTTCGTGTAATGCAAACGAGTGATGTTATGGAAGAATGGTCGAGGGCCTGATGGAGGACTTCAGCTCCGATGAAGCCAGTAGCTCCAGACAGGATGACCTTCATACTGAAATTGATTCTTTAAGTTATATGAGAGATCCCAAACGTGACGATAGTAAATGAAGCTTTTCCCACAAACGTATAAAATATCAAAGACGGGGAGTTTCCATAATAATATGTTATTGGGATTACTTGACTGCAAGATATCGCCTGTGGGTGATGTGTTGATGTTACACCGTCACTTCGGACAGCCCGATGCAGCGAAAAACCAACAGCCTCTGAGAAAATAGTGTTTTGATTGGCTAACGACCCAGTGAGTTTGGACCGTGAATATTGATTTCAACGAAAGATGGATAGATGCGCTGTAGAGGTTGGTATACTTCCATCTTCACGACCTCCCTCCGGAGTTGGTTGAAGATGACCAATACTCATTCAGCTGAAAAGTCCATACTCTGTTGGGACATTCCGGAATATTTCTTATCAATTCTTGCAGTTCGAAGAGTACCTTATGATCATTCGTCACTTAGTCTTTGAGTTTATGATGATAGAGACCTCGAAATGAAATATATTCGAAGAGGCAGGTCACATGATGTAGACATGCCAAGGCGTTCCGAGGTTTGAGACATCCGAATCATCGTCATCAAGTGGGACATTCACTTCGTCACACCCAACAAGCTCACCAAGATGAGAACATCACTCGCGATATCTCTGCTAGCCGCAATATTTGCAGTCTCAGCGCGCACTCTCAAACAGAACCCTATGGCAGACAATAATCTCGGTCCGGCGATGCCGCCACCTCCCACTTCCCCTCCATCGACCAAGCCACCAGGCGACAGCAACACGGTCATCCTCTCCGACGTCCTGGGCAATGATCGCAGTATCAACATCTTCGCGGGCTTTACCAGAGATTTTGCCACCATCAGTCAGCGATTCGAGGATAGCAAGCTGAACACCACGATTCTTGCGCCGGTGAACTCAGCGATAATGGCGCTGCCGAGGAAACCATGGGAGAACCCAGCGGATTACGATGACTTAGGCACGGATGCATATGAGGGCGAGCGGGGAGAGGAGAGGGCAAAGAAGAACATGAGGCGCTTTGTGGAGGCACATGTCATACCTGTGTCTCCGTGGAAGGAGGGCGAGAAGGTGGAGACGTTGGATGGAGGAAAGATCTGGTGGGAGAATAAAGACGGTGTCAAGTTGGTGAGTTTGCATTCTATCGAAAATACGTCAGGATAACAGTGACTAACTCCGATACCAGATTCAACCAGGCAGCATCGAAGTCAGCTCAGTGGCTAGTAAAGTTTACAACGGCGAAGTGTGGATATTGAAGGGAGTGCGAAACTACGCGTAGACGTACGATGATTAATGAATGACTTATGTTACGTTATAAATGGGATGGATATGGAGTTACGACTGGCGCATTTGTTGGTAACGATTGAAATGGGTATACAGATGCTGATGTGGTTGAGACACGAGGTGGGCTGCAATGTACATTCACCAACAGAACATTGAACATTTGTAAATGTGACACATCTTCACTACAATATTCAAAATGACAACTTAACATAGTAGCTATGACAATAACAATCGTGTATTGCGACTCTAGGACACTAGATATAAGACTTTCTCAGCTCCTAAGGTACTTTACTGACACACCTGCTCTCCTCAGATTTCATTATAGAAGAAATTGTAATAATATTTACCAGATGCAATAATCACCGTAGAGAAGAGGAGTGTTATTACAAGAACAAGATTAGCAATTTTAACATTCTTGTTGGCTCTTCCTCAGGATTTTTAAGGCGGGAAGGTTAGGTAGCCTCGTGACTGAATAATGAACATACAGTCCAAAATCAGTTGGATGAATAATTGTTCTTTCGCGCTGTGACTGTAATCATTGAATGGATTTGTAGAGATGCATCTTGACCCGCATTCCAAAAATTAAATGTCCTCCACCTTAAGTAAAAGAGTCTTTGTTCTTGCCCTACGACGAGGCTGATCAGCGAGCCTCGTGGATTAGCTTCGGCTTATTCCGCTGTGCGGTCACCATTACCCATCGCAAAACCTCTCCTCTTTCCGCAAGTTCTCATCGCGATCAAACAACCCACAACACTATCCCCAAGTCTGGAAATCTGTGCGATAGATGCTCGCAGTAGAGCTCGAGATTAGACAGTGAAGTATTGTCGCAGACGATCTGGTGAGCCCTATTGCGACGCCCTCTCCCGCCCCCCTAAGCTTCCACCCAGTACTTCGACAGCTAACATGAGCCACCCAGGTCGATCTAAAGCGAACCCAGCGACCACTCTAAAGATTCTATCCCTCTATCACTTCTGCGAAATCGATCTATGATCTCTTAACATGAACAATCAATCGCACGGCCCGCCGGGCTTCGACCGGGAGCGGGAACGTGAGCTCGAAGAGCAACAGCATAGGCAACGTGCATTGCAACAGCAAGAAGACCTCGCGCATCGTGAGCGAGAGCATAATGAGAGGCAAGATAGAGAGCGACAGCATCGCGAGCAGTACCAACCCCACCTCCTCACCAGAGTAGCACGAACAACATCCCTATCCATCAACCGGTAGCATCTCGTTTGCCGAGCGCAATTCACAGTCCCAGCGGCCTCCTTGCAAACCACGGCGGCGCCCCGCCTCCACCCCCTTCTGGTCCTCTTGGAGCTCCAACTGGTCCAGGAAACGCATTCGGAGGTCCTCTGCACAGTGAAGCAAATCGGCAGATTCACCACAATCCCCAGAACCCTTCTGGTCAGTTGCAGCAACAGCAGCAGCAACAACAACAACAAGTTTTCGGCCCGGGCTTAAACATACAACAGAACATTGGGGGACCTGGTGGAAATCCTGTCGCATTTCCATCGCAGCAGGCCCAGATAGAGGCAGCGTCAAGATTGCAATTGCAGTCTTTTGGTGTGATTCCTCCAGGTCACCAAGGACATCAGCCAGGTGCGCCAGCTCTTGGACAAGGTGGACAGCAGCCTATACTTAATGTGAGTGATCTCCGACATTTCCATACCATTACAGAGACTGTACGAACCTCATGGGGTTATGCTCGAGGCATTGAGTAAGATGTCGTCAATACGACGTCGTGACTTCCTGGCTGAGGAGCTTGACGGTGCTGTGGGCCAGAAATGGCTGTATGCATGGCTGTATTCTCTTCGCCATACTTGTCGCATCCGACCAAACTGTTTGCGACATGTAGGGCCCTGAGGTAGTATATAGAGAGATAGTGGCCAATTTAGGGCAAATCAATGCCTCGGAGGCTATATTGATAGAATTCCAGCTGACAGTTATACCTGCAGGACGCACTCTCGTATCTCGACCAAGTCAAAGTTCAATTTTCTGAACATCCAGATGTTTATAACCGCTTTTTGGATATCATGAAGGATTTCAAGAGCCAAGCGTAAGTGGTTTTGATGTTATTGCGACCCTGTACATGTTAGAGAAGCTGGGATATTTGATGTGAATGCTCCTGGGAATACCTTTTCTAACATGAACTAGAATTGATACGCCTGGGGTTATCAACCGTGTCTCGGAGTTGTTTGCTGGCCATCCCAACCTAATCCAGGGATTCAACACATTTCTGCCTCCTGGATATCGTATCGAGTGCGGTGCTGGAGATAACCCGAATACCATCCGTGTGACCACTCCCATGGGGACAACCGTGCAGTCAATTACTGGCACTGGTGGACGAGCTCTTCCAGATTCTGGGATGGCCTCTCAAAACCCTGCAGGTGGCGGATACTATCCAGGCCAACAACGCCCTGCTGGAAACTGGCAGCAAGCTCCTCAGCATAGCATTGAAAGCCCTGAAGCAGTTTTCAGTCCGCAACATCAGAGTGTAGGTCCTTCATACAACACTCCATCACACAATCCTTTTGATGCAGCTGCGGCTGCCGCCCATCAACAGCAACAAAGAGGCGTCTCGCAGCTCACAAATGCTGTTGCAACTTTGGGCCATCCACCAAGAAACACGCAAACACCCACTCCTGGCCAAACAAGTATGAATGGTGGTGCTCAGCCAGGCTTAGAGAAGCGGGGTCCAGTAGAGTTCAACCATGCCATCAGTTATGTGAACAAAATAAAGGTAAGCCACATCCATCAACAATGAGACAAACAATGGAAAGCGTGGGGCAACGATTAGTATTGTAGCGGAGTGTCACATGATCACAGCTAACGAGCCCCTTTCGTGTCTAGAATCGATTTCAAGATAAACCTGAGATTTACAAGCAATTTCTGGAAATCCTTCAAACCTACCAGCGAGAATCAAAACCTATTCAAGACGTTTATGCTCAAGTCACACATCTTTTCAGTACAGCTCCAGACCTCTTGGAAGACTTCAAGCAATTTTTACCCGAGTCTGCTGCTCAAGCCAAGGTAGCCGCTGCCAAAGCCGCAGCTGAAGAGGCATCTCAGAACCAAACCCCGCTAGTACGCGAGACAAAAATGCCTCCTGTTGGTAACTTTGCTGTGCCTGCAAGCAGCGCCAACAAGCCAGGAAAGCGAAAGGCTCCGCCAACCTCGACTATCTCGCAAGCCATCGTTGACAATTCCAAGAACATGGTTCAAAGTGCAAACGGTAATAAGGTAAGTTTCCATAGTCGTTCCATCCCATCTCTTGTCTCGACGCGAGCGCTCCCTGTGTTCGAAGCAAATCTCGGCTTAAATTTCCACCCGGCGCTCTCGAGGCTAACCTTTCGTCCAGCGAACCAAGATGAACAGCAAAGGCACAGATGCGACAGACCCGCAGCCGTCTTTGACGCCAATGAGTCTCGAACCTCTGCAATCGTCCATTCCTACATCGGGTGCCACACAGGAAGAGATTGCGTTCTTCGACCGAGTTAAGAAATTCATCAGCAACAAGTCGACCATGAATGAGTTCCTCAAGCTATGCAACCTCTTTTCGCAAGATCTGATTGACAGGAACGTTCTGGTCCACAAGGTCAGCAGCTTCATCGGCGGAAATCCCGACTTGATGACCTGGTTCCGGCAATTTGTATCTCATGATGGCGAGGAGGAGGTCATCGAGAACGTACCAAAGGCTCCCACTGGACGCGTCGCCCTGAGCAATTGCAGAGGTCTGGGACCCAGCTACCGCCTTCTTCCTAAGCGGGTATGTATTTTACCAGTTATCATTGCAAACCTGCATACTAAATTGAATTGTAGGAACGTCTAAAGCCGTGCAGCGGCCGTGACGAAATGTGCAACTCCGTGCTAAACGATTCCTGGGCATCTCATCCTACATGGGCCTCTGAAGACTCGGGCTTCGTCGCACATCGTAAAAATACCTATGAGGAGAGTCTCCACCGAATTGAGGAAGAGCGACATGACTATGATTTCACAATCGAGGCAAATAACAGAGTCATTGCGCTCCTTGAACCGATTGCTCAGTCTCTTCTCAGCATGAGTCCCGAAGAACGAGAGAATTTCCGTATGCCAGCTGGCCTTGGTGGTCAGAGCCAAGCAATCTACAAGCGTGTCTTCAAGAAGGTCTATGGTGACAAAGGAACTGAAGTGGTTGCCGATCTATTCCGAGATCCCGCAGCCGTGCTTCCTGTAGTCCTAGCAAGAATTAAGCAGAAGGACGAAGAATGGCGATTTGCACAGGTATGGCCACTATATCACACGTTTCCTCTACTATACTAATGGCTTCTAGCGTGAATGGGAAAAGGTCTGGGGTTTCCAGACTTACAACATGTACCTCAGAAGTCTAGACCACCAGGGTATTCAGGTTAAGCAATCGGACAAGAAGCACTTCTCTGCCAAGCACCTTGTCGATGCCATTAAGACCAAGCATGAGGAGCTTAGACGCCAGAAGAAGACTGCCGGAACTTCGCAGCCAGATCAGTACACCTGGGATTTCGAGGACAAAGAGGTTATGGAAGATGTGGTTAGACTTGTGATCGTCTACGTCGCCAGCGCCAGCCAGCACAACAACCTTGAGCGTCGCCGTATCTCTGACTTCGTTGAGAAATTTGTCCCGCTATTCTTCGACATCTCGCCTGAAACGCTTGCGGACCGTCTTCAAGATATTGAACGTGCTACACCGGATGATGATTCCGAAGAGGCCTCCCCTGCTGAGCTGCCAAATGGCCGAGGCAAACGCACAGGAAATGGAAAGAAGAATAATGACCTCAGACGAGGTGTTCTGGACAAAGCCAGGAATGGAAACCGGGGTGGTCGTGGCCAGAAGGAAGACAGTACAACTGGCAGCAAAGAATCGACTCCAGATATTGATTCTGCTGCTGATGAGGATATGGAAGACCAAGAGAACGACCCACGTGTCACAGAAGATAATTGGGGATCACTTAACAGAGCTGCACCCGTTGACACTCGAAACGGCAGCACTGAGGATCTCAATTTCTCTGCCGATCAGCCATTCGTTCGCGACGGATTCAAGCTTTGGTGTAACCAAACGCTCTTTGTCTTTGTGTCATTGATTCACACTGTTTATCAGCGGCTTAAGGAGATCAAGAACAGCGAAGCCGAGGCCCAGGAAGAAACCACTCGCCTCACAAGAGACAAGCCTGCGAAGCATATGGGTTTGATGAATCACAGGGATGATTACTACGCCGACCTTGATGGTGAAACCTACTACCGCCGAACTCTCACTCTCATCGAGGATTTCATCAACGGTGAAGTAGACGAGAGTCAATTCCAGGCTTCCATTCGCCAATACTACTTGAAGAGAGGATGGCGCCTTTACACCATTCAAGACTTTCTCAAGCAGCTTGCTAGGCTTGGCACTCTCTGCACCAGCGGCGATTCCAAGGAGAAGACTCCTAGTCTCCTGGATTTGTACTACAACAACAGACCATCACTCGAGACAACATACAAGACCGAAATGTCCATGCGTATGCAGGCACAAAAATATATCAGCAAAGAAGGCGATCTCTTCCTTGTCCAATGGGTGAGACCTCATTTACTTCGAGTCGGCTTCGTGCCCCCAATTTCTCTAGCTAACGTTTAATAGCACTCCTCAAAGAGGCAGGCGAACCTGCGATGGATACTTCGAGACGAAACAACTTTCAACCTGAACGAAATGGAGCGGAAAGAGCGTTGGCAATACTACATTTCCTCTTACCTCCGCATTGAGCCCACCGAAGGCGTTCCTCGCAACCGCCTCCACAAGACAGTACTTGCTCGCAACATCCCAGCTGACAGCACAGAGTTCGACAGCGGCGTACGTCGGAGGCCATTAGAATGGTGCGAAAACCTGACTCTTCGCGTCTGTGTCAATACCTACAAGATCATCTACCGAGATCCAGGGTTCGAGTTCCAGATCTTCACCGACAAGTCTCTCGGAACGAATTCGGAAACTAATGAGAGCTTGGCCCGCGAAAGACTTAGCAAAGTTGAAGCGATCAGGACGCAAAGATTCAAGGAGAAGTTCGAAATGAACAATGCCTGGATGAAGGGTCTTGACCGCGATGAGGTTGCAAATGTCAACAACGACTTCAAGAAGTGGATGGATGACGGCATAGTTCCTGGCTCTGCCTCCGCTCTCCCTTCATCTGGGGTCGATGCTGAAATGACAACTTGACGACTCTCATGATTTTCCTTTCCCCTTACCTATGGGCATTTTCCTGTCTTTCTTTTCCTTTTACATGATGTTTGTGTACGATTTAGTCGCAGGTTTTCCCACGCTTTATCCACTTTACATTGCACTCGATTCAGCTCGCCAGACTCTACGGCACAATCAAAACGACTCGGCCTCTGCATCACGCTTTGGGATTAAGTTCTCGAACTGTGCTTTGTATTTGATGTGGCTAAAGGGGGTGGCTCGTGCTTGGGATTCGGTTCTTGAGTGAGCTACTTTTTGGGTGGACTGGTGGAAGCTTTAGACTTTGGAATTGGGTTTCTGAAGGAGCTTTGTACAGCAGGTTCACACACACTTGTACTGGAGCTGGGACCTGGCGCTGGAGTTGTGGATATGGTATCATTGCGGTGCGAGGCTCTCTCTGCAAGACCATTAAACTTGTAGATTCTACATATTTCCATTTGAGTTGTAAGACTACATACAATAAAAGAACTCGTGGACTCTATTCATATCTTACGTACTTCTTTCTACTGCTCATCATATTTGACGTTCTCTGACTTACTGCTATCCTAAGGTACTTGTGGTACGCCTTTTATGCCCCATACGCCCAGCCGGTTAATTCACACAGGCTGCTGAAACCCAACACCCTATTTAATGATACAGATCTACAGGTATATTCCAATCCACACCAGAAATTCCTTCCTTCCTTCCTTCCTTCCTTCAAATCTATATATCCATCATGTATGTGATCGCTTCCTACCAACCAGCTCATCGCGAGCATCAGAGTCAGAGTATCAACCGAAATTAAACAGCCACAAGTACGTGAGCACCACGAGCCACGTCACGCGCCAGACGCTCTGCCAGGCTTCCCTGAATGCAAGCTTGACCGGCGTGTCTGGCGTGCTCGGCTTAGACCTCGCATTCCCAAAGAGATATCCTCCGTTCGCGTTTGCAGACTTCGATTTGCCGAAATCGTCGTCGGCCTCGTCGTCGAATGTGGGGGGCACGTACGAGGCTGAGTAGCCGGCACTGTTGATGAGCGGTGGTGTGGCGGCGAAGCGCACTTGTGAGGAGGGAAGGCCGTAGCCGTTCCCGTTACTGCTGTGGTGGGGTGCGGGACTGACACTCCTGGTGCGCGCGGCTGACGAGCGGGGTGCGAGTACCGGGGCAGAGGAGAAGTGGTTGGATGAGGTGGAGGAGGTGGAGTCATGGTCTCGGCGCTTGGAGTCGGATTTGGAGGTGGTAGGGAGGAGGGAATCGTAGTCAGATTCTGTGGTTGGTGATAAGGGGGGGAGGGAGAAGGGTGACAGGTGTAAGATTGGGACGAGGATTGCGCGGACGATGAGGACGAGAAGGGTGAATGCCACGAGGACACCGTAGCGGATGAAGATGCCGATTTTGTCGGGAATGAGGCAGAGATGGCTTTCTGTTGTGACTGCGGCTTGGGATGCAGAGCCGTGTCCTGAAGGGGAAGAGTGAAGAGGTGAACCGTCCGGTCCGATGGGGTTCCACATGCTCAGGAGGAGGAAGCCGGGTTTACGGACGCCCATTAACATGCTCGTACTCTTTACGGTAATCTCGCGAGCGTGGTTCTTGTTTTCTGGGTGCACGAGCTCGCAATAATCGTGATCATCGCCTGAAAAGACAGAAACCACGTTGCCAATCGCAGAGACGACCTTTACTGAGTCGGATTCGCTAAGGACGTTTTGATATTGGTAGCCTTTAGAGACTGAGATTGCATTTCCGTGGTCGGGGAAAACTGGAGTGGTTTGCCCTTTGGGTGGTGTTGCTGGCGGCCAACGCTCTCTCTTTGGCCCACAGGGTGTCCCTGGAGCGCGGTATAGAGGAACGTGAGTGAGTAAAACGGTAGGTAACTCCACTGCTCCTGGTCCTGGATCCAGTGTAGGGAGGTGTTTAAAGTCTACATTCTCCAAATCTTCAGCAGCATGCTTGAACTGCATTTCTCCTTCTTTCCCAGCCAGAAAGCTCAGTTCCCGTGCTACCGCCTTCCTTTTGCTTGACTTCACATTCGCAAGGAAGTTGTTGACTGGATCTGTGATCTCTTTCGTGCCGTGCTCATCATCACCTGCACTAAGGGATACCGCATCGATCGAGACAAAGGTGTGGTTGCCTATAACGTCGACTCTGTTCCCCTCTCCAAAGTAGACCTCGAATCGATTTCGAATGGGAAGCTTGATCTGTGCGCCGAATCCGAGATCATGATTTCCAGGAAGAGTTGATATGATCTTCCTGCCCCTCTGCCAAGGTCCGGCATTTGGCCCCGCCAGGTTCCAGAATTTATAGAATATCTTCCCAAATCTGTCGTACTCGTGGAGCCAAAAATCCTCGCCGTACCTCTTGCCCCATTGCTCTACAAAAGCCTGCTCTCCAGACGGCCTCTGGCCATTTGCCCATGATGGATCGTTCGTGTTCCCTTTTGCCGTTTTCCATTCTCTTCCTCCATCGAAAAGGTCGCCCAGGAAAAAGATCGTGTCCGGATGCAAGTTCTCCTGCAACGCGATGTAGGAGCGCTTCAAGTAGTTATCCGACAGTGCAATGGTCGCCTTCTCAACAAACCATGGTCGCCCAGGATAGCTATGCGGATCTGTGAGCTGCGGATCTGCGAGGAATACCAGATGATGCGGTGTTGCTTCTTTGGGCTGTCAAATATCGTCAGCCTCGGACCAAGTCAATGCCATGCGCTTTCCCTTACCCATCTCTCCCAATTCCCCCACTCGCATGCCTTGGCTGCACTCTGAAATACCCATCGCTCGCCCCATAGCAAGACCACTATCCATACCGCCACAAACAAATGTGGCAGACTCAGCAGCCTTCTCCACTGCCAGTTCCGCTCGACCTGTCGCAATGGCTTTGGTATCCGCGAGGCTCCCGTGCTTACAGAGCTATAGCCGTATCGATCCCATATCCGCTGAAGCTGTACTGAGAGTCCAGAGGGCATTGCGGCGAACACGCGGCTGAGGATGGAAGGTGGGTACACGAAATTGTTGCGACTCGACCCAGAGCGCATCGGGGCTGAACTATTATGGTATTGTGCCATTGATAAAGTAGTGGCTGTGGGGACTGCATGCCATGCCGTGAGCGTTTGGAGATGGTGAAGATGGTGGGTGAAGAAGGGAACTTCGAGGGGAGGTGGGAATAGGAGATTCAGATATTACGAGGCTAGGTAATATTAATGTCGTCGTGAGTGGTCACATGCAGAGGTGTATTGCGACGCGATTTTGTGAGATTGCGGGTCCTAGGGTATGGGGGGATTTGCTGATTTGCTATGGAATACCCCTGAGCAATGTTTCAGATCGATATTCAGGGTATGTGACTCTCCTGGTGAAGTCGCAAGACAATACACTTGGTTATAATCGTCATGTCTGTCGTGCAGATAACCTATACATGACTTTCACATCACATATTGTCTCGCGTTTACTCCTCGTCACCAAGGCCGAGGTCAGGAATAGTGCGAGTAAACGCCTGCCATTCAGCTATTTACGGAAACTGTACATCTAAAGCTGTATTCTTCGGCATTATCGAAATGCCCATTAAACAAGCATATGGATATAAAAATGCAAAAAAATGCCCCGAGCAATGGGATTCGCCGAGTTGTAGCGAGATGTATATGAATATGAAACCAAAGCCGTCGATCTACATCGTCCAAGTCTTATCAGGCCATTATGCTATCCATGTGAATGATTCTTTCACTTCGAAAGAACATGTTGCTCTGTAGACAAGTTAGAATTCCGTTAATAATGAATTGCTGGTTACTTGGGGGAAACATACTTGATATCTACAGAAGAAGCCCCAATCAGAACCTTGAACACACCCTCCTCTGCAATCCAAGCCGGAATATCGGTGTCGTAGTATCCAACAGAGTATTTATCTAACGTCAATATGGCGTCTTTGGTCTCACCGGGCTGCAAGAAAACCTTTGTGAACGCTTGCAATTCCTTCTCTGGTCGTGGCAAGCGAGAAACCTCATCTCGAATATATGCTTGAACAATCTCTGCACCTTCGACAGCACCACTGTTCGTAATCGATATGCTGATGACAATCTTCTCTCCTTCCAGGAGAATAGCACTACTGGTTACCGGCTTGCCGTATGTGAAGGTAGTGTACGAAAGTCCGTGACCAAATGGGAAGAGAGGCTCGATTCCAGTGCTCTCATAGTGGCGATATCCAATGAAGAGACCTTCGCCGTACACCACCTTTAGATTTTCACCTGGCCAGTTGTGGTAAGTTGGATTGTCTTGTAGCCTCTTTGGGAATGTTGTCTACAACATGTTAGCTATCGTCCCAGTATTCGCGAATGTTGACTTACTGGAAGTTTGCCACTTGGTGACTTCAGACCAAAGAGAACATCGGCCAGAGCATTTCCAGCTTCTTGGCCTTGATACCATGCCTGTAAAATGGCCGGCACACGGTCTACCCACGGCATTGTAATTGGTGTACCGGTTTGATTCACGACAATTGTCCTGGGATTGGCAGCGACAACAGCTTCGATAAGTCGGTCTTGACTCCCATCTTTCGGCAGCGCCATCGATGTTCGATCATAACCCTCGGATTCCCATTCCCCGTCCAATCCGACGATAACAATTGCAATATCAGCTGCTTTCGCAATGTCGACGGCCTCTTGGAGGTAGTCTTTCTTGTCTTGTTCCTTGTATCCAATCCGAACACCGCCATATCCGTGAGTGCGGTTCTCCGCCTTCTGCCTCCTGAATGGTCGTAACTCGTTTGTCAACTCTGCCACTAGTTCGATAGGCTTTCCAGCTTCGAGTTCCAGATCGAAGAGTTGCTGCTGCGAGTCGTCGAACATAGCCTCGCCCTTCTCTGTCCAATCCCAGATATCCACTACAACCTTGCCATTAACAAGCAGTCGACCGGCACCAACACTAGAGAAACTCATGGTGTGTAAACCACTTGTCTTTGGAGTTAGGATTGTCTTAGCACGGCAAGACCATTCACCTGCAACTTCAGCCGGTACAGAATCCCACAAAAAGAGATCCGTATTTGTCCTTCGCTGGTGGACCTTCACCTCACCCTCAAACTTGTCTCCAACGAAGAAATCAAGACTGACGCCTTGTTCACCAGATGCTGTTGTGCAGAAATCTGCTGCTAATGGAAGCCATTTGTAGGTGTGACATCCAACAGCATAAGATACTTCTTTCCCAGGGATTGACTGGATGCTGGTAAGAGGCAGGGTGTTGTAATATGGGTTAAGACTAGCACTTCCGCCACCGCCAGCGATAGCCCGGTTCGCATTTGGGCCGATGACTGCAATCTTAGTATCTGATGGCTTAATTGGCAAAATGCTTCCTTCGTTCTTCAAAAGCGTTAAACCTTGGGCTCCAGCTTCTCGAATCAAATCCCTGGTTTCCTCTCGGTCGTCTTCACACTCTGCGAGCTCTGCCGACATATCACCTCGTTTCGTCCGCTCGACCAAGTACAGAACGTTTGCTGCAGCCCGCTCGATGGCAGCTCTGCTCAACTTTCCTTCCTTGACAGCTTTCAAAGTATGCTCGCCTCTCCAATTTGTCGACACGGGCATTTCAATGTCACATCCTGCCTCAATTGACTCAATCTTGGAATTTGTTCCTCCCCAGTCAGACATGACCATTCTGAAGGTACAGATTAGCAAGAGACTTCCAAATAAAATTGAAGTTATCATACCCATCATACTTCCACTCTCCTCTTAGGATCTCTTTCAAAGTATGGTTGTTCATGTCTGCGTGAACTCCATTTATCAGATTGTATGACGACATGAAAGCCCAAGGATTTGCTTCTCGGACTGCGATCTCGAATGGGCGTAGGTACAGTTCTCGTAGCGGTCGCTCCTGAACGATTGAATCGATGTTGAACCTTTCGTACTCCTCCTCGTTCACAGCGAAATCTACATTCAAGGTTGAGCATTCGACACGTGATGAGCATCAACTCTAGATTATTGGGGGGCTTACGCTTGATGGTGGCGGCAACACCTCTTCCTTGCAGCCCATTAATGTATGATGCTGCAAGTTTGCCAGTGAGGTATGGGTCTTCGGAGAAAGATTCGAAATTCCGTCCTCCAAGGGGTCCACGATGGAGACATACTGTTGGGGCCAGCAGGACCTGCGCTCTTCGCGCTTTTGCTTCTTCGGCAAGTTGCTCTCCTACTTGGAATAAGAGGTCTGTGTTCCATGTCGCGGCCAGGGAAACTCCACAGGGAAATAGAGCTGCCTAGTTTATTCGTCAGAGTATGCTAAATTGCTTCAGGAGTAGAGAGTCCTGACCTTCGTACCAGCTTTGAAAATAGCACCCCGGGCGCCGTTAGGTCCATCACTCGTCTTAAACGCTGGGATGCCTTTTTCAGGTAAGGATTTCGATCTCCAGAAGTCTGCTGCTGTCAAAAGCGAAACCTGGAAGCCGTCAGTATCCGAGACCTAGTTTGACTTATTGATTTTGCACAGATAAGTTCTCACCTGCTCTTCAAGTGACAGAGTGGCAGCCAAGCTGCGAGCATTTGCTCTCTTGTCATTGGGATCTACCAATTCCAGTGTCTTGGCGAAGG
The DNA here is from genome assembly GCA_003415645.1 of Articulospora tetracladia. Taxonomy (NCBI): domain Eukaryota; kingdom Fungi; phylum Ascomycota; class Leotiomycetes; order Helotiales; family Discinellaceae; genus Articulospora; species Articulospora tetracladia. Next base: position 1,228,537 of record PYIV01000012.1, read on the forward strand.
GGCTCTCTGGAGGAGATATTTCTGTGTTGGGTGTACTGTTTGCATTCGTCGTGTCAGGGCTTGAATTGCCCTCCGAGTCGTCTGCATACTTGGGAAAGACAGTGCTGCTTTTCCGCTTGTCCGGCGAGTCGGATATCTTTTTAGAATGCTTGACCCCCATTTTATATTACTTGATGTCGAAAGTATTACAATCGGTGAACACTTGCACGGACAAGGATGAAGGTGGTTGATGGAGACGAGACACAACACATTAGCACTTTGCGTGGCTGAACCTTGGTCAATCCTCAGCGTGGAGCGAGATCTGACATCGTAGAAGGAAAACAAAAATACAACATTCGAGACTACAGATCATATATACAAAAGGCGAATGGATGTACATGAGGAAGCACTACGGATCAGCTGGCTCCAGGTGATATATCTCTGACCCGACGATCATCCGGATAAAGACGACGTGCATCCGCGAGTTAGAATGCACGGGAGGATGAGATGAGACTAGAACGGTCATGTTTCCTTGCCCATGGTGGGCGGCTGAATGGAGTGGCAGCGCAGAAGCGTAGAATGGACACTGCTTGTCGGCGGCAGGCTTTGGCACATTACCGCATGGGGGCAGCCGAGCAGTGCGCAGCCAGTGCAGCAGAACCCATCGACCAACCTGTGGCTACACTTCCCGGAGCACTCCCGCACGCCAGCGACGGGTCCACAGGCCCAGCTGCTCAGCGCAGCAGAAGCTCTACGAAGCCAGTGAGTGGCCTCGGAACGCTGCTGATAGGACGGTATTTGCGGTCCGCAAGCATGGTCGAGATGACCGTTCGAAACTCTTCCTTGTAGACTCGCTAGGAAAGCCGGTACGCCTTCGGTGGGGCAAAGAACGACCGAAAGGTGTCCATGTTCAAGCACGCAGCAGACAAAGCTCGTTTGAAAAGTTCAAAGATTCAGAGGGAGAGGTGGCAACAACTCGCGGCTTCCAGTACACGGGGGGCGACATGCCTAATGAACCCCAGGTGACTGCTTGGGATTGTAGATTGCATCGCTGAATGCCTTCAATTTACAGCAGGTCGATACCGGGACGGCGGTCCGAACTCGCCTTCTGCAGGCGCGGGACAGCATGAACTACGTGATAATGCCGGTATTAAGGTTGCCTGTCTGCGCTGCTGCGCGCCAGCCGAGGCCGATCCCAGCGGGGGTTCGATATAAAGCAAGTGGTTGTGAAGCGGTGATTCTCTTGACGAGAAATGATGCTTTTGAAGAGAGAGAGCGAGAGAGCAGTAAGTGCAAGGCAATGGAATGCAATGTCATGGGGCTGGCAAGGCTGCGGAGGGAGGTTACCTTATGTAATCAGAACCAGCCCAACCGTTGAACCCGAATCGATGCATCTCAATTGCTCCTGGCCGCATCCCCTCACACATGTTTGGATCGTTCATTCGTGGGGACGATCTAATCTTATCTCCAGATCTCTCTCTGCCTGCCAACTCTGCCAGGCTTCGGCGTCCACCGCTACCAAACTAATGTCCGTCGCGGCGGCCTCAGAGCCTCCCCGCCCTCCACTCTTAACTTGCTCTCTCTCTCTCGGATTCACTAGCTGGCTGCCCTGCACGACCATGAAAAGTCTAACGAGCGGCAATTCACCAGATCGAAGCAGCCGCCGTAGCATGCAATTCAGGGCCTGCTCACGATCTCTTCATAAGGCTGCGCGTTTGCATCGCAATGGCTGAAACACCCCTCCCGGCTGGCCCAGCACTGACTGAGGAGGAGCCCCACGAGGAGCCGGAGCGCACATCCGCTGAGATAAACGCGTTGGAAGCTCACCACTTAACGCGATTGAGACAGAACTACAGTCGTGTTTCATCACACCGGCCGGCGCCAAGTACATTGTCGCCGAAGCCTTCGACCCTGGCAGGACACATCAGATACAGCGTTGATAGGTTTTGGCGGCACCAGATTAGCATCAAGGTCGATCATCACACATGCAGAGATCATCTAGGTACGTCAAGTTGCCAGTGTTGCGCCCCTTGTATATCTCGCCAAATATACGGTCAGAAGTAGAGCGAAATCCAGGAACTCTGAGTGCCTTGCATTCTGGCTCAATAGCAGCAATTCTCCGATCAAGCCACCTTGTGATCAGAGATCTGGCCAGGTTGTCTTCGTATCGCACACGCTCGCGTGCACAGGGACATCAAATGGCAATTATTGGACGTTCTTGAGTTTGGCGCTGTCTAGTCCTGTTACCGCTACCCGAGGACTGACGGCATCTCGCACCGGCTCATCATCCATGCCTCCACGACTATAGCTCACAGCACGAGGGGAACTCTGCTAACGGGAACAACAGCGCTAGAAAGAACTTTTCTCGGGTACCTGAGAACAAGCCTGGCGTTTTCTATGATCGGCATCTCAGTCGCCTACCTCTTTAGGATCCAGCATGCTCCAAACCCGTCTCCTACCCTCGGATTCTACCGGCTGGGGAAGCCGTTGTCGTACATCTTGCAAGGAGTAGCAATATTCACTCTTCTAGTCGGGGCATTTCGAACCTGGTTCGTGTATTCTCCTTCTGATTTCACAACTGGTCTCACAGGGCTCCGACGCCCGACTTGTTTCGCAGCTACTAAAAAATAAGAAATGTATATTTTCTTAAAAACTTTTGTCTTGTCTCTCTGCCTTAGGAGAAGCGTCGAGACCGCGCTGACATAAAAGATAGGAGATCTCAAAACGCTATAGTCAGGGGTAAAGCCATCTCGGGAGGCTTTGAGATCGTCTTCATTGCTCTCGTAACCCTCCTTGTAAGCACGTCAATTGAGATCAGGCTATCAGAAAACTAAATTGAGTTACTTAGACCCTCCTGGCTATATTTGCTCTCATGATCGCAGTTGACATTATGAAGGAAGATCTTTGAGCTGAACTCAGCGCGTACTGATAGGAACCGCGAGCCGAAGAAGCCTTGAAAGCTTCATTGGATTTGCCAGAAAGTATCGGACCAAAGGTTGTCGCAGCGGGGGTCTTTTCGGCATGAAGGGAACGCAACATCACCCGTCTAGTTGTCCCTACGGCTATTGAACATCTTGCTAAAATCGACCAGCCACTCTCACATGCTAGACCAAAAAGCAACACCCTTGATTGGCATCCGATCACATGGAAATCACGATTCGTATCACTGCTTACGCTTTGGGGCATTGATGTAGATGTTGCCCAACGGACTGAGGGCGGATAGCTTTCTAGTCTGCTCTTCTGTTGAGAGTATGAGAAGATTGGAATCAACAAAACCGTCATCACCGAACCAAGATCTGAAAGATTATGGTCAAAAGCCAAAATGTGATACCTCAGCTGATCATCATATTCTCCAACCGGGCTGCGGACCCAACGTGCTGAACTGTCGGTGGACGGGAGGAGTGTCCCCGTGTGATGCCACGAATGAGCATGCTTGGGGAAAGCTATTCCTACATCTGAATCTTGAGGGCTGATGATCATCTCGATATAATTAATACCAATTCAAGTAACTCCGTTAACAAATATGCTCTTTTTCCATGGCCTTACCGTGTCATGGATATTAAACGACTCCCTCAAGCGGACAGCCAGCCACCATGTTGACAGGCCAAGTTTCACTTCACGAAGCTAATGTGTCGATGGTCTGCGTCACTGTCAGTTGTGAACTGGCTAGCTGCCTGTGTGTTACTTACCACCTCCTCGGCTCTCTCATAGAACATGGTGGGACGGTTTGAAAATATTACCGCTGTAAACAACCAGAAACGAGCTTGTACTATCACGTGACTGTATTTCCTTTTGTCATTTCATGTGTCATTTACAGCAGGATGGATACATTAATAATGTTTCATGTGGGACTCTTGGGTCAAAAAATTACTTTTCGCTCAATATCCAACCGATGGTGAAGAACTGGCTGTGCTTAGGTACCTACCTATCTTACATACGATTCTGAGGTGGCTATGGGATACTCACGTGAGAATATCGTCTCTTCTTGATTTAAGGTTTTCCCAAACGGGTCTGATGAGAGCGATAGATTGGGGACGAAGCCGGCAACCGGCATTTAAAATACGGACGACGCAATCGCGAACAACAACATGCACCCTCTTTGTCATTCTTTTCCTTTCTACACGCCCGTCTGCACGCCTGCTTGAAGAGTACTTAGGATCTCTGCGGGATCCGCACAGGCGCAGGCGCATCCACATCCATCGCCAAAGCCTCCACCGTCAGCGCTATCTTTCGCAACCCGAAAAAGCATCTGAGGGGTCTCACCAACGGCAACGCCACTTCATTACAAGCTCCGTCGATAGCGATCCGTTAGCATCGCCAGAGCCAAGCAGTACATAAGGAATTGGTTGTCCACAGTCTCCTTGCTCTGCGGACCTGTTGGGGTGTACTTTCATTCAATACTTCGCCACTCAATCCTGTCACGATGGCGTTGTCCAAGTCAGCCAGGATCCAGATTATGCTGGCTATCGATGCCACTTTTCTGGTCCTTGAACTTGGAGTAGGAATTGCTGTTGGGTCTTTGGCTCTGTTGGCAGATGCATTCCATATGGTGAGGGACTTGGGAGGGGTAATAAGGCATTGGGAACAAGGCTGACAGTTGCTAGTTAAACGATATCATTTCTCTTGCTGTAGGACTATGGGCTGTGAGAGCTGCTCAAAGGTCGTCGACCGACAAGTACTCTTTCGGGGTCAGTTGCATACACTCCAAATCGAAGCTTCTTGCTAATGTATTGTAGTATCTGCGAGCTGAAATTCTTGGTGCAGGCTTTAATGCTGTGTTCTTGATTGCCCTCTGCCTTTCAATTGTCATCGAAGCTATACAACGACTTATCGATCCACCAGAAATTTCGAACCCTGTGCTCATTCTTATCGTTGGATCTTTGGGTCTTATGTCCAACCTGGGAGGTTTTATTGTACTTGGAGGCCACGGTCATTCCCATGGTCCAGAGGGGCATTCCCATGGAGATGAGCTCGGCACCGCTGAAGAGGGACACAGCCATGACCACAGTCATGATGACCACGCCCATACACATGATGAACCCACTACAGTCACGAAGGCCAAATCGAAGGTCAATCAACATCTCCGATTTTCATCCGATGAGGCAGCTGGATCGAATAGTCCGACTTCCCTAGGCAGAGCGACCAGCCGGTCATCCAACAGGAATCGCAGACGAACAAACAGCATTCGAACCGGCCTCAACCCAGATGATCTGAGCATTCATCCTGCAAGCTTCAGACAGGAGATCATTGCTGCCAGCAAGCCTCAACTTGATGGTTCGGATAGCGCTTCTGAGGAAGAAGCGATAGCGGAAGTGGATGACGCAACTGAGCAATCACCACTACTTGCTGGATCCAACGGGAAATCCAATGGAAATGGAACTATGGCAAATGGAAAGAAACACAGTCATGATGATGGACACAAGCAGAGCGGTGGTCACGGAAACGACCATAGCCATGATGACCATGACCATGACCACGACCATAACCACAATCATTCGCATACACGTCATGATTCATGGCACTTTGGCCACAATCATACTAAACCTAAGAAGGCCAGGAAGTCAGGAGGTCATGATCACGGCGATATGGGCATGAATGCTATGATTCTCCACGTTATTGGAGATGCTCTTGGAAATGTCGGTGTTATCGTCTCAGCGCTCATTATCTGGCTCTCTTCCTGGCCCGGAAGATTCTATGCTGATCCTGCCGTCTCTCTTTTCATTACGATCATCATCCTGCGATCTACTATTCCATTAACAAAGGCAACTGCAAAGATCCTTCTTCAGGCTACGCCAGATCATATTGACGTTCCCGATATCAAGGAAGATATCCAGCAGCTCCCTGGTGTTGTTAGCTGTCACCACATCCACATCTGGCAACTTAGTGAATCTCAACTCGTTGCATCTATGCACATTCAAGTAGAGTTTCCAATCAGCGAGGCAGGGGGTGAGAAGTACATGGAACTAGCTAAGGCGGTCAGAAAGTGTCTCCACGCATATGGTATCCACAGTGCAACTATTCAGCCAGAATTCTGCCTCGACAAGGATCACAATCATGATGGAAGTGATGCTGGAGGGTTGGCCTGGATGGTATTGTTGGACAGGCAAGATGTGGCTTAGATGATGATTCCTGCCTATTGGAATGTGTGGACGATTGTAAAGGAAAGGGTTGCTGTGCTCCAAAAACCTCAGCGCCGCAAAGCGAACACGAACATGATCATTCAGATCACGAGGGACACTCTCATTAGAACTTTTCCTTATTTTTCATTGGCAATGGTGGGATTATTGAATGGCAATAGAAAAGCTACATTCTTGCTTGGCGTTGGGAACTAGTCCGAGATGTTTTTTCTATGTCCATACTTCAGATGTAAAGTCTGTGTTAGCCCGCCCTTCTCGGCATATGTACCATACCTGTCTTTAGTAATGTGTAAAGGAAAGGAACACGAGTAAAGGCTGACTACGGAATTGTGTGACTTGCCCAGTGCTACATGATTTGCTCACTTAGTGCGGTCTCAAGCCTCGGGGCGAAGAAGATCTCTCATCAGAACTCGCAGGAGCTGTACCTTTGCTGCCTGATTGGCTTGAAGCAGCTGAAGGGGGAGACCCGAGTCTGTAGATCTCAGCGCCGTCCGATTCGCAGGATACCTGCCTTCAAGCCTTTTCTTCCGGGCCAAACGGAACCATAGCGACAAACATTGCGGTACGGGCCTCGCGGTTTGACCACCTAGAGGTCACACAGATGCGGGAAGCAAGCAACGACAGCGGGTGTGGTTGCTTCGGGGCTAGTATGAAAAGAAAGCGTCTGGTCAGTGTGTCTCTCAGTCACGGAACGGAATCAAGTGGACTAGTGGTGGAGGAAGACGGGAGGTGTAGCCGGGGGGCGGGGAGAAGAGCAAGCGAGGTGCATATGAGCAGATTCTACTCCTTTCTTCCACTCGATCTACACGGTTGTGCATACTGTCTTGTACATACTTGGATATGCAGGGCGGTCACTTGATTTGAGACAAGAGCGCGAAAGGTTGCAAGCGAGTTTTTATTTTAATTTTATTTTTGGCTTTTAAGTGGGTGGAGGAAGAGCCAAAGAGCAAATGGTGTTGTTTGATAGTGACGATCGAAATATTTAGCTGGAAAGGAATGGCTGATAAGTGACAGTGAGGTGCTGCACATGTAAGATCTTTTTCGAGGCGTCACTCTAGTCGTGTTGCACAACAGGTCAGTATTTCATTTCCATATTCAGACTCGCAGCAGAAAATCTTACAAAATTCCGGGTAAGTCAAAACACACTACTTACCTCATAGTTGTGATGGTCGACTCTCTCATTTGTTTGGCATTTGAGACTCTAGAGTTTCGGCTTTGTATATCTTGTTCTGAGGTCCCAGTCAGAGGAAATGCATGGACAAACAAATGCATGACTCGCATTCTCTGAGACTCTACACAAAAGACTGCATTGTTTCATTCAATCCGGAAAATGATTCCAACTACACATGCATTCTTCAGATCACGGAAACAATGAGCAAACACATGACGGCAGCAGTGATTTCTCCCTCTTTGGCTAAGCGATGGAGTTCCTACGCGTGCAACCTCACACATTTAACGTCCGCCCCATTCATGAGGAAGATGTTCTTTCTAAGTACCGTAGGCTATTCACAAGCCCGAATCATGTTGCTGGTGTGCGAGCGGACTCGCCCGAGGCCGCACCGGTATAAGAGAGGTAAGCAGATGCAGTTTAGGACAGTGGGAAAGAGTCTACTCCGGGTTGGCGGTATTATCAGATAGAAGGAGGAATATGAAGACGAGGGTCGAAAATGACAAAATATTTGACAGCAGCAGGCAGTGAGTAAGAGGCTTGACAGTGAATTGGTTTGCTATCGACTCGATCATAGAGGTTGTTTGGGGAGCTGAACAAGGTATGACTCTTCTATGAACGGATGATGAATAGTTTAGATTTCAATTCGCATCCAACGAGAACAGGAAGATAAAGTGAGTAACTTTAGCTACCATTTATTGAAACAAATCTCCAAAGAGTTAGTAAACAAACTATCTTGGGTGCTCTTGAACATGACTTAATTACTGTATGAGCATTTGACTGAACAAGGAAGTCGCGAATACATGCATGGACGTAACTCATAGCATTGAATGAGAGAGCAGTTATTTATTGCAAATCTCTCAGAAGGCACATTTGATGGGAGTAAACTATTTTGTGGCTCATTGGCATGTACCCCTGAGTTTCTCGCTTACATGGCACAAAACTACGAGAGGGCTATTTGAGAACAAAGACAAGATCAATTGTAAGACGTGAGTTGATTTTGTAGCCTATGCCCCTAGTAATTCCAATAAGAGTCTGCCCCAGAACATGATATCCCTCTCTCTCAGTGCCAGAATGTGAACTCTTAGCTGATTGCTGTTGTGGTACGCCGTAATACCATATCACTAGCTGTTCATCTATATTCTTGTCTGCTGGACAGAGTCTTGTTGGAAATAACCATGCGTTTCTACTACCCAGGTCTACCAAACGGATTCATTCACCGAAGTTATGTTGGGCCATCTTTGAACCTTCTCCATGAACGAAGGCGCTCCGAGTGCTCCCTTCGAATCTTCCAAATATGATTGCAAGTGCTCCCAAAATTCTTGGAGTTGCTTTCAAGGTCCAGAAATCCCAAGATCATCGGTCTAGGGTTTGATAGCATCAGTTTCTGACGAATTTCAAGCATGTTGGGCCAGAATAAAACATGCGGCTGTTTGAGTTCGGGTAGTGAACAATACAAGACAAGCCACGTGGAGGAAATCTTGAGTTGGAGGAGCTCTGTAACGCCAGAATAACGAGATCGAATTGCATCATTGCAGATTGTGGCAGCGTGAACTTTCAGAAAGTTGCGGTAGCTCTTTGAAATATAACTGATAGCGAGGGATATGAGAATCTCTAGGGAGACCGTACCCAAACGGTCAATTCTTGTTGGAAACATCCCCATCTTGAGACTGCAGCTCTGTTCGTGGATGAGTATGAATATATTCCGAAGCTCGTTACTGAAGAAGAAAACACAACGGATATCCTAGATAGCTCGTGCAGCTAAAATCCAAACGAGAGTCGGCTTGTAGATAAGGGTGGAGGCTTAACATGCGTTCCATACGCCTGATGACGCGCAAGATAATATCTAAGGATGAGCTCTGAATATTCCTGAGAAAATTGCTACGTGATGTCATGTTGGGCATTTGTCGTGGCGAATATTGTGGCTGACGTTTTGTTGGCATCGTTGCAAGCCAATCCAAATTTCAAGGGAAAGAGCGATCAGGTCTATCCTCACGCTCTTTCCCTTTCCCCTTCTCCACATCGTTGTCAACCTTCTCTTTTATATTTTCGGTCCGGCAACTTCCAACCCCAGATCTGACCGCAAAGCTCAAACCATACAATGCCAGCGGCCACATCAGAAGCTCGACGTATCCCTCAACCGACGCACTCGCATCCTTTGCCGAGAAAAAGACGAAGCCCCCGAAACACAGCAGAGCCACTATACCAATGCATTGCAAGATGCTCTGGATTTTTTGAGAGCGTGAGCCGCCGATAATTTGCTCGGTTGTGATGCACAATGCAACGATCCATCCGACCGTCACCAGGACGCTACCGAGGATGAGGTAGACGACATAAATAATACGCAAAACGGGGTTGGTGGTAATGGAATCTGAGAATTCCAAAGGCAGTGATGATGGACTGATGATTCCACGGGGTAAGAGTAGCGTTGAAATGAAGAGGCCTAGTAGGGCGATGTTGGTGTGTTGAAGCGCTTGTTCAGGTGTTCTGGAGAAGAGTCGTGATGGCGCCATGATGGTGAAGTTAATTTAACGCGTACGATATTCTAACAGAACATGAAACAATTTGAATTTAAACAGACTATTTGAACGCTGTAAAGGAAGAAAGAGATGCTGGACCGGTCATTGTGCAGGTAGTAAAAAGTGGGCGGAGTTGTGGCGGTGTTAGTTGAAGTGAATAAAGTCGTCACTTGGCAAGGCTTCCGACTCCATTATTGAATATCTGCTTACCTTTGGTAGGCAAGAAAGACTAGCCTCATAATTCTTGAGCCGCACCTGGCCTGTAGTAAAAGCGGGACAATTCAAACTGGAGTCAAGTGATTAATATTTCAATCTGCCGAGTGCAGTCCTGCCTGCTGTGTAAGACTCCGACGGCTTCATGGACTAATACTCATTCTCGCATATTTACATAACGATAGCCACTACGAAAACAATACTAAAAAGCCTAAAAGAAGACAGAAATACTTTCCAATCATCCCTCTCCAAAAGGAGACAGAGTGAGGAGGTCTCATCTATCTTACTCGAAAATGGATCATCACTCGACACCCCACCTGATTGGAGAAGAAACTAGAGAGTGCAAGGGAAACACCACCGCCTCATCTCAGCACAAGGCTGAGGACCAGGATGCAAAACAAAAGGAAGAGAGACGCTGCTTAATCAAAATGATGAATCATATGCCGCTGTCGCTAGTATTCATCAACTTGATCCTGCACGTCTTAGGCCGACCGAAGGCTCGAGGAGTAGTAGATGAGGTAGGAGAGAATGGCAGACAAATGTGTCGAGATAGTGAAAGTGATAGTTTGAGCGACGCGATAGAACAGTTCGAGCTTCCTATCCTGCACCTCGGAGTATCTACTGTTCAAACAATTTTTGAGTTTAACTGCAAGCTATGCCTATATCCTTCTATAAAGATCACACCTCATTGGAGTCAGACTCAAGAATTGAGCCTTGAGCGGAAATGCAGTCTTACAAGTACTGTACTGACGTAAAGTGACATGCTTCAATCAAGACACTACCCACAATCACTAGAATGCTTTGGATTAAGGCTAGAAAATCGGAATACAGACTCATATACTTCAAACAGTCTCAGCTCTTTCGCTCCTCCTCTGCTCAACCCAGGTGCCCAATTCACGCCAAATCCTCTCCTTCTCGGAGTATGGTAAAGTAGCAGCCAGCCCACTCGTGCTTGTAGCCACAAAGATCTTTGCGCCCTCCCACTGCTCGTCGCCATCTGCAACTACTCCTAATCTCTCCTCATCATCTTGCCATCCATACTTAAACTCCTCTTTCTTGATCTTCCTCCCATGTTTAACCCTCCACAGACTCTCCAAATACTCTTTCCCACAATAGCAACTGCCTCAGGTCTAAAATTCGCGATCTTCTCCTCGAGGATTTGAACGCTACCATCCATTTCCGTCTTGCTCAATTCAGATCCATTTCGTGTCGGGCGGGATACGATGTTCGTATTGCCTAGCTCAAATAGCCTGGGCAGATCACCATCCTCATCTGGACGACATAGACGCGTTGTGCAACCGCTACTATGTAGCAATTTCCAGAATCGATTCGATGGATGTGCATAGGCGTGTCCTTGAGTAGCAGTTTGTATGCCGGGATTTAGACCAATGAAGACACAGATTAGGTTGGGTATGATAACATCTTGGAGCTCTGGTAAATGAGCGTATGTTGAAGGCGGGGCATAGCCAGCAGGAGAGCGAGCCTTCTTCCGAGGAGAGGGAGACCGAGAAAGCTTGGTGATAGCCTTGCGTTTGGAGGTCGAAATGACACCGTTCGGTGACTCTCGTCTTGATACTGACCCCGATCGAAGAACTCGCTGGGGTGAGAGAAGAGATTCAGATTTGATGTTCGGGTCAGGCTTGAAGGTGTAATCGGCTAAGTTCAATCTGCCTTGGAATGTTGGTTCGATGGCAGAGATTGGGACATCTTGCGTGATTTCTTGTTTGATATTCTCATCGTCGAGGTTGTCCATCGCTCGTTGTCGAAGCTATCTTAGGTCCGGGATGTGGGGTTGCAAGGGGTCTAGAGCTGATCCTTGTAGCTACCGTAGACAGTAGTAAACGTGTTTTGGGCATCAACAAGCAACAATTGGAAGAGATGGAAATCAACAACATATAAATGAAGCATGTGGTCTCGTTCAGTCTTGTAATTTGATGGATGCAGCACTTGCCATCCAGACAATCTGCCTAACCACATAATAGGAGGTGGCTTCGTCGCCTAGAGAACCCTCCGAATGCTCACCGTATTTGGCGGGGCTGATGGGCTATTTTAAGCCACATCAGCACAAGCTTCCAGCTCTCTTCCTTAAAAGCAAGAGCTTCCCAAGCTTGAAATCTCTTCATACACCTCGCAAACCCTAAATATCACACGAAAGAATCAATCTACCTTCCCACCATGGAGACCGTCAAGAACGTCATGCAGAAGTTGCACGTTGGTGGCGACGAGCACACAGGTGTGCCACCCAAGGAACCCTCAGAGAGTGAGCTGAAGGAGCTCAAGGAGAAGTATAAAAACGGAAAGCAAGAGCAGGTCTTTGCATTCTACGATTCTCTGAGCATCCCAGAGAAGGCTGCACTCTACGAACAATTATCCTCCTTCGACCCCGAATACATCAACAAGATTACCGACAGAGCACTCAATCCCCTAAAGCAGAAGATGAAGGCAAAGGTTCAGGCCTCGAACCACTTCCAGACTCTGCCACAGCGAGTATCCTCGATTCGAAGCCAGAAGATATTGAGAAGTGGTACGACTCAGGCTTAGACTTGATTGCAGAGAACAAGGTCGGAGTAGTACTGATGGCTGGTGGACAGGGAACTCGACTGGGCAGTTCTGCACCAAAGGGCTGTTTTGATATTGGTCTGCCATCTTCTAAATCTCTTTTCCAGATCCAAGGAGAGCGTATATTGAAGGTACAAAGATTGGCAAAGAAGAAGGCTGGAAAGGGAGAGGTTGTTGTACCGTGGTACGTGATGACTAGTGGACCTACCAGAGGACCGACAGAGAAATACTTCCAGGAGAACAACTACTTTGGTTTGGAGAAGGAAAATGTCATGATCTTCGAGCAAGGTGTTTTGCCTTGTATCTCGAACAATGGCAAGATCCTTCTCGAGAGCAAGGGCAAGGTGGCCGTCGCACCAGATGGAAATGGTGGCATATACCAAGCACTTTTCCAATCGCCTGTCATTAGTGACATGCGAAAACGTGGTATCGAGCATATCCATGCTTACTGCGTAGATAATTGCTTGGTTAAGGTCGCAGATCCAGTCTTCATTGGCTTCTCTGCATCTAAGGATGTTGATATTGCTACCAAGGTCGTCCGAAAACGCAATGCCACCGAGTCTGTTGGTCTTATTCTGCTCAAAAATGGCAAGCCAGATGTTGTGGAATACTCAGAAATCGACAAGGAGACCGCTGAGGCCAAGGATGCTAAGCAACCCGATGTACTCAAGTTCAGAGCTGCAAACATCGTCAACCACTACTACTCATTCCGGTTCCTTGAGTCTATTCCTGACTGGGCTGACAAGCTTCCTCATCACGTTGCACGCAAGAAGATTCCATTTGTCGATACTGAGAGCGGCAACACTGTCAAGCCTGACAAGCCGAATGGAATCAAGCTGGAACAGTTTGTCTTTGATGTCTTCCCAATGTTGGAGCTGAACAAGTTTGCATGCATGGAGGTTAAGCGTGAGGATGAATTCTCACCGTTGAAGAATGGTAGAGGAGCTGGCGAGGATGATCCGGACACTAGCAAGGCAGATATCATGAAGCAGGGCCAGAGATGGGCTGAGGCTGCTGGTGCGACTGTTGTCAGTGCTGGCAAGGGCGAAGGTGTTGAGATCTCGCCACTGGTTAGCTACGTAAGTTTTCTTGACCTATCAGTATTGATGTGTACTAACGAGGTCATAGGGTGGAGAGGGATTGGCGAAGCTGAAGGGAACCACGATTACCTCACCCGCTGTGCTGGAAAAAGAGCTGTCTTAGAATTGATCAGACCCAGCTTGGCATGAGCAATTATGATTAGATGACATAAATATAAAATCAGGTTTTGGGCTTCTCCTGGAAGGTTGCCCTGATTTTGCGAATGTTTCGAGCGTGAACTAACGCTTCCGTTCAAAGCTCCATACCCCACATGAAGTTACAGTATGCGGTGTGTCCTAACCCCACGGCAGTCGACACAACTAAATTGAGAGTTGTCCAGCATCTATCGAGATTTCTCCTCACAGTATTCTAGTACGCACTCTGCAATATCAAATCGTTGGAGAAACCTCAACAAGCCCACCGGCAACACCGTCGACAAGCTGTTCACAACCCCGCGCTGACAGGGCTGAGCGGCGAGCGAAGTGGGGCATAGCAGGGCAGATGGTCTCAGGTGAGGCTCATGAGATGATCTCGAGGATCTTTGACTTCTTCTCTCCGTGTTATCGACGGTATCCTTGCCACCTTGGGCTCAAGAATTCGCAGCGGTGACAATTGATGGTGGTCATCAAAAAGAACTAATCCATGACGATGCCAAGCATGCTCAGGCTTAGACATGAGCCTTTACAACGTCGATGGGGCGCAGCCCGCGAGACCAGCATCCGAGGCATGCATGGCGATAATTGATTGGGCCAGCGTTCGGCGCACCTATGAGAAAGGGTTCTGGAATATGAAATTCTGGCGCTACCCCCGTCGGTGCGTGTTTATCCTGTTGATCCGTCTGACACGCTTTTCAGTTCACAGCTGCGCATCCGATGAATAACATTAAACGGTGCATCCACATGCACGGACGTAGCCACCCGGTCGGGCAAACCGTAAGGCAGAAGGAGGGCGTCAGGGACCTGGCAGAGATTATAAGCTTAGATTGCCCACGGCTGAAACGCCTCTCCACTTCTGCTTTCTTATAATCATACACCATTCCATCAATCACGCAAGGAATACCAATCAACATTCCAGTACTCATTTTTTTCTACTTGATTTGATATTTTTTCTGCATCCCTTTGCAGCATCGCGATCGTACAGCAGAGCCAAACCTTTGCGACCATGAGATTCAATCTCGATTCAATAGTCGCACTGCTACTGTTGTCTTTCAGCACAACGACACTTGCGCATCCACAAGCCATCACAGATGTCCAGCTCTTGACGCGCGAACAAGCAGAGGCATTGGACGCGAGAAATGGGGTGTTTGGGGACATAAGCAATTTGTGGAAGAGGAAGGGTGGTGGAAGTAGCGGAGGCAAAGGAGGAACTTCCAGCGGCGGCTCTTCGTCGTCAAGTTCTAGCAGCTCGTCCGGCAAATCTGGGTATGTTGGATCATTTTTTCCTAGCAGCAGAGGTAGCAGTGGTGGCAGATCTGGGGAAGAACGAATACTGGAGTGGGAAGTCTTACTTCTTCGTTCTCCTACTGGAAAGCTTTGCTTGGGGTCTTGGCGCGGGAATTGTGGCAGCAGGTCAGGTTCCTCGTGCGTCTGTTCGCTTTCTGAACATTCTGGCTGCTTGATAACGGAGATCAATTGCTCCTCTCCGAATCCCAAGAGCCACTTGAGTCCTCGGTTGACCATCGTACCTTATGTTCATGGTGGCAATAGCGACAAGAAAATACCTGCTAACAAAACTCTAGATCATCATCTGGGAAAGGCTCATCATCTTCCAACACCGGGGTTCGACAAAGACTGGCTCTGGTGTAACACCTGCTTATGGAGGTGGCCGATACTATGGTGGTGGATCAACCACTCCATACTCTTCGGGAGGTAAATCTCCAGCGGGCATTGTAGCCGTGCCTCTTGTCGTTGGTGCCGGAGCGCTCGCACTTTATCCAGCATACCATTTGTACCCATATGGTGCTTACGCCTATCCTTACTATCACCCTTACTACTACTACAATCGAACTGCACGACGCAATTCCACAAACAGCACCCGCACGCGACGAGATATGGACTTCGAAATGATCAAGATCCGCCAGACCGATACCTCCACCGGAGCCAATGAGTCTAAACCAGTTACGTGTCTCTGCGCAATGTACGCAGAGTGTGGTTGTGATGACACAGGCAACACGACCTTCCTAGACTCCATTATCGGTGATGGAACATACGCCAATTTGAATCTGAGTCTCGTTGATGTTGCAGACGTCAACGGTACGAGTACCATTGTCATTAACGGCACATTACCCAATGGAACCACTGCATCAGGAGGAACCGAGGATGCCAATGCAGCTGGTCGAGCAATTGCACAGGCGAGTGGCTACTGGGTCATGATTGCTATTGTGGCAGCTACTGTCTACATGGTATAGACGCCCTGGTTCTTGGACAGAAACCTTAGGGTATACTTGATGGTAATGGCAGGAAGGGGAGCTTTTAGTAATTCTTGAGAAAGAGGGGTGTACATAATGATTGGTATGATACCCCGGCGTTCATTCATGACTTGGAAGGGTTTATCCTTCATTCAAAATGTGGGAATGTTTTTATGCCTGGGTTGTAGAGATGGCTCTCTGTTTATTGAGTTGCAGCTATGCATTCTTGTATTAGTACTGATATGCGGTGGCGTTAAATTGAACATAAATCTCATGACATGCCAAATAAAGGAATTTGTTCAAATTGATAGTGACTGTGAACTTGATCTCTGCATAGGCGGGATAGCACGATGAATTGATGTTTCCATGCGGCAAAGCAATCTGCACATGCAGTGTGGTGGGGAGTGAGGTATTTGCTAAGCCCCCTTTTTTCACCGGCTCCGGGTCGCCCTGGTGATCGATCATGACTCTCCCGTGCACTATCGTTCTCGCTCTCGGTCCCGGGCTCGCGCTCGTGGTAGTATTCTGCCGGCTGGGGTGCTGTATGTATACTTCCGTCTAACGAGCTGCATACAAGGTGCTGAGCATTCAGCCCAGCAGAATGCCTATGTGACTGCGTGCATAAGTCTGTGGTTTGGAGGGGTAAATGCTGTATGATGGGTAATTATGAAAGCTTGTCTGAACGTGTACGAATGTGTATGGAACGGAGCTCCTGTTAGCTTTGGACGGTGTGCAGCCGGTCACGGTGATGGTGTGCGGTGAATACCTCGTCGTGTGCCCCTTTGGTGCAGGAGGTGGAGTCTTCTGCAAGAGAGAGAAATCTTCTGCATCTAGCCTTTTCTGCGTGATACATATCTCAGCACAGCCCCGATGTTGGGTCGAGATGTGTCGTTCGGAGCAGAAGTAGAGCAGGGGCGTCTTGAGATGGGAGGACGAGAAAGACGGAGCGGAGAGAGACATGGATGGGTTGAGATTGAGACTGGAAGAATGCTTGCGTGAGGGGTTTGGGCTCGCCGTGAGTTGGGCTTCCAAGAGAGTGGAAGTGGAATACGGAGGTGAGTCGAGCAATTTGGGGCCGTGTTATGCTTGGAGAGGTGGTTGTGAGGGGGGTTGGAATGGCTTGTAGATGAGATGGGTACGATCAAAATGGCGCGTAGACGAGTCTCTATGTGACATCAGCTGTAAGTTACCGCTTATTTCACTTTCTCTCTTCCGTCGTCTCTGTCACTGCCACTTGACTAAATTTGGGTCGACTTGAGGAGGCGTATAGAGCATCATGCTCGTTACAAGCAGACAAAACATTGCTATAAAAATAAAGCCTATAAAGGAAGAGGAACCAAGTACGCAAGAACGATGGCAGGTTAGATGTGTGTGAGCACACTGATTCATTGTTCAAAGAAGCCTCTCTATGGAGAGGCGAGGCGATGCTCGATGCTCCTGTATTGCCAGAACTGGGTGAGTCCAGAAGCCCAACTCGACCCCCAGACAAACAAACAATTATGAAAGCCCTATGCACCATCCTATAAACAGAATGCAATATACGACCCATCCCAATAAGCAACATCCTCACAAGCGTTCCGAAAAATGCAACACCACAACCAAAACCGTTGTCCACCGTCTAATTGCGGTCCAATCTCCGTCTCAGATTTCGGGTACGACGCATAAGCTTCTTGTACTTATGCTTCTTCATCTTCAGCTTGCGCTGTCTCTTCACACTAATAGCAAGCATGTCGGTCTCTTCACTGCGCTGCTCCCGGTATCGCTCTTGGCGGATCTGCATACGCTCCAGAAACTTTGTAGGTGGATTCGCGGGCGGGAGTTCAGCGACAAGAGGTGAGGAGTGGGCGCTGTATGTTATTTCCCCGTTGGAATCCGTGGATTCTTCAATTGTGAGAAGTGTTGTGTACGTTCTGTGCTGAGGTTCTAGCTCGGCTTCGGCGGCTTCGGCGCCGGCCAGGAGGGAGTCTGGAGTGTTCATGGGTATGGGCGCTGGAGGTGGGTTGAATGGCTGGTATTTTCCTGACAAGATATGTGCTGGGAAATCCATGTCGTTTTCTGCTGATGGTGTATCTAGGTGCTGGACTTCGGCCGTGTCCTCATGTCCATTCTCTTGATCCGCCGCCGCCTTCTTCATTCCCTCGAGCATCTTCACCTGCCGCGATAGAACGGAAATTACTTCATTTGGCTTGTTGGATCTCGTTCTAGATGTGAATATTGATGCAAAAGCTTCATCGGTGACAGCTGAAGGAAAGCTCTTTGTTAGGGAGATAGGTCGATATAGGGAGAAGAAGTCCGATGCGCTTATGTCTGAGGTAAAATCTTATTAGCCATACGTTGCACCTCCAAGAATTTGCAGAGGCTACCTTTGGATGCAATATGCTGCGTGCTAGGCACACTGGGAAGATGGAGCATTGACTCATGTCTTCCCTTCACGGTAGAATCTGCCGCAACATTTTTTGCCTTCTTCTTGCTTGAACGTGTCTTGTCCGACTCGCCCTTCCCTTTCGAAGGAGCAGCAGGTACTGCTTGCCTCTCAGCTATTCCTTTAGAGCCATCGGCCGGACTTGACGGTTTCGATGAAGAGAGGCGTCTCTGGTGTGATCGTGAGAAGGCTTGGGTGACTGCAGCTCTCGGGGCAGATGTTGATATGCAGGCAATGGGTACAGACGATGTTGTTAAGGCCGCCCGCCGTACTGAGGACGAGAACATATCTCGTATGGAGTATGTAAAGACTGGAGGGAATCGTAGGTGGGATGCTGAAGGAGGTTGAGATCCGTTCCTTGGAGGCGGAATCAGGGCGACAATAGCCGCGCGCTGAATGCGATTTTGTTCCGATCAGTCACGTGCAGTGACTCAAAAATAGGTACTAAGTCAGCCTTTTGGTATCGGAAGTATATTTAAGAAACTTCAAATTTGATTTCATGTTACAAGCAAGGCTGTGAATTGTACAGGATTGGTTTTCGATGTTTGCATCTTATATTTTGCTCGCTCCTCAAATTACATCTCAGCTTGATCTTCCAGCATCAACTCCAGCTATATATGTATAAAACATACCTTAAATTATAAGGTGACAGGCCAAAGGGCTAGGTTAGTCATCAAGTAATAGGATGGATTATGAAATCATTTATCGTTATCATTCCTCATCAATAGAAGACCAAGCTAAGGTACAGAATCGCTGGGTATCAAAAGGTTCAAACTAATCAGACAAATCCCACCATTCAACTGTGCACTGTGATGGCAACCATTGAATAAATCAGACGCCAAGCAAAAATTTCTCAGATGGATGTCGTTTGCGAGGCCATAACTGCACATCAACAAATCAATAAGAGAACCGAAGACCAGAAAGTAAAAACGAAAAAGCGTCCCAGAAATTCCAACAACAATACTCGCAACCACAAAGCGAACGTCAAAAGATAGTTGCTCAAAATCAGTCACTCCTATCCGTCATAACTTCCTTCCGGAGCTGATGTGTGACCTTGAGTCATGAGACATATGGTTGATCAGGGGCGCTTTCGAATAGTGAACCACCAACTGACAAAGACAATAAGTCCAAAGATAGTAGCAAGCACCCAGCAGAGAAGTAAGGCCTTTGCAAGCTTCTTTCCTCTCTTGGTATATGTTGAACATTCGCCACTGGTAGCCCACCTCATAATCCCATCCAGAAAGCCAGTTAAATACAACCCCAAAAGAGGTGGAAAGAATGCACAGACGAACAGCACAGCAATCGAAACACTGTCCTTGGTTGCACTCAAACTACCTGGTACAGAATCTCTTGTCTGGGGATGCAAAGTTGGCGCCTCGAAGAATTTTCTTGGTGCCATGTCATCCATGGTTGATCCTCTCATGGACGTGTTGAGCCATTGCTCGGTGCGACGACGATCAGATGCCGATTGCTCCGCAGCTCGCTCTATCTCTTGCATCTGTTCACTGGTGTAAAGATCTCGCCAAGTTTGGCGTTGTGGTGGTGTTAGAGGTGAACGATAGAAGTGCTCATTTGAGCCTTGACTAACAGATTGATGCGGTCCTCCTGGGTGGTCAAACTGGAGAGAGAGCGACAGTGGCCGAAGTTCGTTAGTGGGATATTCTTTCGTGCCATGTCGCGATGGGTGTCTTGTAGGCTTCAGTTCTTGGTGTGGACCAGTGACTTTCCTCTTGCCATCTGATCTCAATCCTTGGTAGAAAGCTCCAGGTGGGCCTCGGACTAAAGGTCGACGCTCCAGTCTTTCATGCAGTGACCTCTCCTTGCCTGCTGTCTGCGTACTGCCATCTGCTTGAGCACCACCCCCTCCTACTGAGTGTTCGCTTTCTCTTGTGTCATTACTGCTGCCTTTTCTTGTGCCATCTTCGTTGAAACCAGGTAATGTGCCACCATTTGCAAATGTCATGATATGATGCCACGAAGATGGGCGGCTATCAGAAGAAGAATTCCTCAAATCCTCTTCTCTCATAACTTTAGACAACCGTGGGAAGTGATTGGCTTTTTTCCTATCACTCTTCGGCATGCTTAGAGTACGAGGAGATGCCACTTCGGGAGGCGTGGTCTTAAAAGGGTGCCTGTGAGGCTGTCTCAAAGGCTTCGGATCTGATCGAAACCATTGTGCTGGGTTGGGTGCTACACGACTAGAATTCGCCAAATACCCGTTGACTTTGTGGTTATTGTAGGAAGGTAGAAGTACTGGCATATTCGTCTTCTTAAGCTCGCGAAGCCTGTAATCACTTGAATATTCAATCTTAGCTGGATGCTGAGCGATCCTATCAGTCGAGCTATTGAAATGTTCAACTTCAGGAACATATACGCTCAGAGAGCCTGCATCAGATGTATTGGCGATACTGCTTCCAGCACGGTGAATAGTAGATGCTCCGTAATTTCCATAGCTTCCAAACATGGCTGGAGTATACTCTCTGCTATGCCTCCCATCCAGGCCAAAGGCACTTTCTCCAACTGTCTCCCAATCATCTTCCGGGCTTGTAAATCTTGGATCATTCAACTGAATTGGATCATTGGCCAGAGGAGAAAGAAGAAAGGCGTCTTGCAAGTCTGAACGTCTTCCAGTAGTAGAGAACAAAAACTGGGCAGGCGAAACGGGAGGCGAGTCTGGGAAGTTGCCGTTGTGGACAATTGGTACGCGAATTGAAGTGTGTTGGTGAATTGTCTCGTCTGGCAGAAGAGCGTTCTGATTGTAGAAGGGTGGCTCTCCAGCGGGAATATTCGAATTAGCTGCAAGAATTCCCTTGAGCTTCTGTGGACGAGAGGTGAGAGAGTGTGGAGGCTGGTCGTAGACTTGCTCCAGAAAGCGTTGACCGGGCTCTAGAATAGACGATGAAATGCTCCCCGTGCTGTAGAAACTGAGCCCACTGGCTCGTCTTAAAGCTTCGCTGACTTCTCTCTCAAGAGGAAGTCTCTCGTGTGCTGTGTCTGATGCTGGATGGTCATCATAAACACAGTGTCCGTTGTCTGCAAACGATTTTACTGCACTGCGACCACTGCTTCGACTTCGAGCTCTGAAAGGGTTCTTAGGACTAAACTTTGGCAAGCTTGGCACTGTAGAGTTGCCACCTTCGGAGAAAATACCGCTTGATTCATTCAAGGGAGTTCCTGCATTTTCAGAAAGCAGTTCGTCCAGTCCTGGGAGAGAAGGCAGAGGGAACTTCGGAGGTGGTGTGCTTGGAGCCAACAGTTTTTCCGCCAAGGATACAACTGGTGAGAGCACTTGATATCCATCAGCCTCTGCCTCCTCACGGACAGATCTCGCATAGAGTCTGTAAATATTTCCAACCGTACTTCCTTCGCGCACATTCTGGGCTGGATATTGACCTCGCGCAAAAGTTAACATCACTTCTTTTCAATCGGACTATTCTTCTCACCATTATTAGACTGGATTGAGCCACCAGTTCCAAGCTCTTGGTAGTTTTCCGAATTTCTCTTGTAGCTGATAATCCCGCTCTGAGAAATCTCGCTCCCTCTAGCTAAAGGTGATGAGCTCGGAACCAATGCGGTCTTGATATTGTGAAAGATAGAACTAGTGGCAATGCCGGTACTTGGACTGACTTTTTGCATTGGGCCTGAATGTTTGCCAATGCTAGAAGGGCTATCAACCTCCTTGTATTCGGGCTCTATCTCAACGCGTCGAATGTTGGAAACCTTTGTCGGGAGTGGCGGAAGTGGTAGATCGATAAATGGTTTCATTTCCAGCAGAGGAATTGCATCGTGTTCTCCTGAACCAGCTAACGAGCTCCCTAGCGATGAAGTTCCCATACCTTTGGCAGAGGCATTGCGATTCCTAGCGCCAGAGAGGATGGCAGACCGTGCTGACTGTAGATCGTCGTAGAGGACTGCTTCCTTGGATGCCGCAGATGGCTGACGAAACGGATTAGACATGGTGACTTTGCGTGTTCCAAGGAAGGCACGATTTCCCTCCCTTTGATGCCGCGTTCTGTTTGACAATCAAGCGAACATTGTCGCGTGATACTGTAAGACACGATGTTGTAATCACAGACTGTAATTCTTTGGCGAAGGAGAATTTAAGAATTGGAAGGAAGTAGAAGCGAAGGCGAAGATCAAATGCTTGTTGCGTCCGGCTTCAGGAGTGAATGTGCGATCAATCAAGCAAAGAAGACGCGACCTGGAAGCGAACATGAATTACTTGTTCTGTACCAACTCGCAGCAGAAATTCCCTTATCCTCCGCAGCTTCTAGACACCACCTGGAGCTCTGTGTGCATTTGAAAACTATGGTGAATATGGCAGAAGTACCATCTGTCCCCACACAACATTGCCATCTGTCTGGACTTTCTGCACCATAACCCAATTTGTATTGAGATAGCTGGGAATGTCCTCATTAGATACGTCAGCCTTCAGACGAACGCCAATTTCTTTCTTCATTCTCCTGCGCTTGAAGCCAAGTTGTTTTAAGCCTTATGGAGACGCCAAAAGATCCTTTTGCCCTTCGAAAAGACTATCTCGGAGAGCTGTGAGAATATAAGAAGAGAGAACACTGGCTACTATTAGCTCATAGTTGGGGCAGTAAGGTTGGAATGAAATGAGATACCTAGTCAACTTTTTAAAGTTGTCTGAGCTGTGGCTGATATCTCGTGTACTATTCTTGAGTGTTTTCAATACAAACAGAACGAATAGGTATTTCCGCTTCCTGCAGCCTTTTGCAGGTGAAGAGGCTGTGTCATTTGCCAAGGAAATCCTCTGGTAAA
The DNA here is from genome assembly GCA_003415645.1 of Articulospora tetracladia. Lineage (NCBI taxonomy): Eukaryota > Fungi > Ascomycota > Leotiomycetes > Helotiales > Discinellaceae > Articulospora > Articulospora tetracladia. Next base: position 1,251,803 of record PYIV01000012.1, read on the forward strand.
CAGTATCTTCTGCTCAATTTTGTATTATAGTTGAAAACAGGTCTCAGGTGAGTAGAAAGTATACCAGAAGAGGTAGGGTTTTGTTGAATTTGGATTTTGTGGCAGATTTGTAAAGCTCGTTGTTTCAATCAAGTATCTGGGCATACAAAGACAAGAAAATTCCCAAAAATTAATGTCGATCCCCGTAGTAAGGATTTAGATAATGAAGAAGTTTATAGCAAAGGCTTTGGCGCGAGATTCTACTTCACATACGTCTGTGTGCTTATTTGTTCTCTTTATCAAAAACTTTGAAAGAAAGAATTTTAGCCAAATATGTGTTCGTAATATATTTTTGGGGGGTGATAAAGATACCAGCAAGGGCTGAGAAACAGAAACTATATGAGAGAATACAGATCTAAAGCAAGGTCTCCTACCGCCTAGTGATATTGCATAGTGGTTTGACTGATGTTGTCAGCAATGCTTCATTTAGGGGAAGGAGTTGTGAAGCATGCAGAGACTGAGCAAGAGGTCTTGAGCGAGAAGCTACCGTGTTCTTCAAGCACAATGCAAGGGAGTGTCAAAAGAGCGCTTTACGATACTGAGAAAACAAATGACCGCCAGACTTCTCGACTACTCAGGTTCCACTACAGGCCCCTCAATACAAATAGTAATTGAGCCAACAGGTTCTTTCTGGGTCAGGATTCGGAATTAGAGAAACACTGAAGCGTCATGTCGAGAACGGAAACAAAGGTCATGCTTTGAATCACACACACCGCACATATTAGCTCTCAACGTTGTTGTTGGTGGTCATGCATATCGCCAGGACGAATGGAGGTTACAGCAGGAGTGCACAAGCCGCATGATGGTCCCAGCACAACCTCCGAGGTCCGCAACCGCAATCCTTATCGCAATCGCCCACCACCACCAACACTGGCACGACCTTTCTTCAGCATTGTTCAAACTTCTGCAACAGCACACGATCCAGGTCCAGATAATGGCTAACCCGATAGAAAATCTTCCGTCTGAGGTCATACTTCAGATCGTTATCTGCAAGTCATCCGCATCTTCCGATATCTCCTCCTAACATGATACTTAGTTCTCGAACCAGTCGATATCGTCACAATCCAGAGCGTAAGCAAGCGTTTCCTCGCTCTTGGACGAGATGATGCAGTATGGCGAGAGCAGTGCTTTAACAGCTCCTCATTCCTCTCGAATCTTCGTCGCAGACGAGAGCTCCTTACCTCCGAGCCGGCTCAAGAGCCTCAATTCCGGGACCTTGCTCGGGCTCTGGCAACAGGCAACGGACTTGGCGACTCCAGGCTTTTGCAGCCTCGGGAAGAAGCTCGAGATTTCAAAGAAAGGTCCAATGAGAGGATCAGGATTCTGGCAAATTGGGATCCGAGCTATCCAAACGAAAAGGTGTGCTGGTACGATGAGTACCTCCAGAGACATGCGCCCATAACCACAAACTGGATGCAACAGCCTCGGAATCGAGAGAGTAATGAGCATGAATATCTCGAGGCTCGCGGCATGGGCATCTATACCCCAAGTGGGCAATTAGATGTCTCTATGGTTGTCTCGCCGCTTGATGATGGCTCAGTGTGTCTATGGAACATCAATGGAAGCCAGGGGCGGAAAGGAAGTATCATTGCCCGCAGCAAGTCAGGATTGATCTCTCTTGACCTAAACTCTCAAAGTGGACCTAATTCCAGGAAGATTGGAACAGGTGTCACAGAGTGTGTCAGTATTGACAGTCATCAGAATCGAGCATATTTTGCTATACAAAGCAGTAAGTTAATTTGAAAATCCAAACCCATCCATCTTCTCTCTAGATCAGGAGCCCCGGAGGCTTGTACATCACAAGGTGGCCATATCAAGTGATTTGGTTTCGCTGGAGATTAATCATAATATTTGAGGGACCCGAATGCGAAATGGAGTGGCTCCAAAACAAATAAATTATCAACCTACGATCAAAAGATCGCCTTGGGACTGAGGGTACTTTCCTGGTTCTAGATTCTTTTCGAACCAGGGACCCAAGTGATCAGATATTCCGGTCCCTCCTTACAAGAGACACTTTCTTTTGTTTCGTGGCTAATGGAACTCAAGGTCTCATCGAAGTTGATCTCGAGACGCTTGCCACAATTAGTCGGGAGAGATTTCCGTTCTCCATCACAACCCTTTCTGAGGCTAAACATCCCGTACCAATTACCGTGGGGACAAATCTGGCAATATATCTTCATGATCCGAGGACAAGAACAGGGTTGGCAGGTGCTGGAGGTACGGAACGTATCGATTCGTACGATACCAGCTTTGGCTCTCTTAAGCAGTCAAGTTCATTGGACTTTAGGAGTCTTCTGAACCCAACTCCAAGCCCTTTCTATACACATCTCCAACATCCCGGACCTCTGAGTATCCTGCATCTGCCAAGCTCTGAGAGCGAGTGGGATGGAAATGGCGACATCTATGTAGCCGGCAGATTCTCCAATATTCTTAACTACGACCGTCGATTTTTCCCACGATTGCGTGGCACAATCTTTTCGGGAGCTCGTCTTTGTTCGATGGCGTCGATGCCATTTTCATTTGCCTCGATGGAAAAAGATCTGGCTAGACGAGGTGAATTATCGGTTGAGCAAATCTGGGACGCGAAGAACCGACCTGGGAAAACGCTGATCGCATGCGGAGAATATAATAGCAAGGGTTCTTTAGAAATGTATGGGTTGTCACCCAGTCCACACATGTCGACCATTTCGTCGGATTCCACGGCTGGTCGCCTACAGAACTCGGTCATGAAGAATCGCCAGACCTCGTCAAGCTCCAAATTGCTCTCAGTGTGCAACCATGGGACGCGAATTGTTGTCTCCGACGGAAACGGTAACTTGAAATGGCTTGAAAGAGATGGCTTCACTGAGGCACGGAAATGGAATATCGCCCATGGCTCGGTTGAGGCTCCTCGGTAAGTGGAAACCTTTGGCGACAGTTACACTCCCTGGTTCATCCTAAGCGATATAACCATGCTGTGTATAGTCATTTACAACCTGCAATACTGGAGACAAGTAGGCTGATCTGGCGTTTTCATGTCTAGGGGTATTTTCGGAACGCTCGGCGATTCTTACATGGACGCTGGGTCAGGCGACATCGTGATAAAAATTGCCAACACTCACAACGGGCGCGAACAAAGATCCGTGAACGACGACGACCTGGTCCTATGGACAGGTGAGAAAATCGGGCTTCTGAAGTTCTCTAGCAAGCCTGGCTTCACGGCGGACATTTTTGAAGACGCCGGGCACCAAACTCCAGAAGAGGCTCACAGAGAGATGGAAGAGCGCACATACTCCGAGACAATGGGCAGAGCATTAGAAGCGAACGCCAATGAGGTCAGATGGCTCCGAGGTTTGGGGCTTGGATCGTCCTAAACAACAGGATGTCGAGGAAACAGAGTGATGCGATGTTTATCTTGGGCGTAGTCTTCACAGCTTATTCGTAGAATGGAACGGGATGATGCAACCCCCGCGTGGACACTGTTCGTTCTGGATTCGGAACCATGCATCGGAACTTTAGGATCGGGTCAGACGATCCGAAAACTTCAGACGCAAAGCAATGTGGTAGCAGTTCCAGGTTTCCGGTTTGCGCTACTCAGTACGACGACGTTGTCCATATTCGTCGCCGAGAAGAAGTGACCAGAAGGGATACCGATCATCGTGCTTTCAAGGCTGACATTTCGGCTTCCATTTGTGAGATGACAGACGGCCACGCCAGCAGGCCAGCGAACGTATGTTTGCACAAGGAACCCCAATGATCCAGCAGGAGGCAGGTGGGGTTACTTTAGATGTCTGACACAGACAAGTGGCTTGAGGAAACGGGGGTCCACAGCCTTGCTTGATCTTTGTCGGGTTGCGACTCGATGCATGCGGCATTTGAGCTGACGATCTCCTGGGACCATGGAGGCATTTATAACCAAGTCATCCTTATCTGTCCCGTATACAGCACAGTATTGACAACGGCGCGAACGGTTGACCAGCCTCATGCCTCCGCGACGTCCAAGGCACAGCCAGGAGGCACCCTGGACTCGCCAGTGGCAACATTCCAGGGTGTGCCGTCCGGTGCCGTCGACGTGTGTTGCAAGCGACGAGCACCAGTCGTTCCTATGAGGCGATTAGTGTCACCACACCGCTTCTTGCTTGGCCTGGCCTGTGCGCCGGACTGGGACATCGGGGATGCCTGTGACCACCAACTCCCCAACCCGGGTCTCGCAAGTTACCAGCGAGTTTCAATGTGCGCGCACAGCGACTGTGCTTCTGCAGTCGCTGTCGCAGCAGTTGCAGTTGCAGTTGCAATTGCAGGGCCACTTCCAATCACAGCGCCGCCCGTCTTTGCATCTGAGCACTTCTGGTGATGAGGCGTACTGTATGGCGGCGGTACAGTGGTGTCCCAGTCCTGGCAGGAATGTGACAGCGGGGATGTGCTCAGCACCGATCCTACGACCACGATATCGTAGAGTTTGCTGGACCCAGTGGTCCAGTATTTTACCTTCCAATTGCGTGGTGTGGGAAAGTCTACGAAGTCGCCTCAACCCATGTTCCGCACACTATTAAACGCCCCCCCAACAGCGTCGCCATTCATTAGAGTCAGCCCCGTGAACCCTGCAACCACATGTTCCAAAAAGCACTCTGCATATCTCATATCTCCTCTTTCTTGACCTTGCTCTCGTCGAGATCTGCGTGCAGCTTTAATTGTCCCTTTCGAGGTTTCATAGCCCTGCATGAAGAGCTGCAAGCATCATCTCAGGTGTACAGAAAGTAAGGCTTACTATGCACGGGATTCTCTAGTCAAGGGACAATGCGCTTAACACATTTGGAACATTGATTAAGATCCAGCATCCCTTTATCGCTTGACGAGAAGCTCAAGTTACTGTCTTCTTGAGCATTCAATATTCATGGCTGCTTTCCCTAGAGGCAACTTGAGCCTAGAAAGCACCAGCAAGCCGAGCATCTCGAAACGACGGCACCATGCTCGACCCGAATCTCGGTCTCGAAGACCACCTCCAAATGAGCAGCGTCAATCGCGATCATCACCGCCGAGACAGAAGCAATGGCCTACGATGCCGTTGCCGATGACATCCTTGAGTTCTTCACTCACACGATCATTAAGTGCTCCAAACGAACACACTCACGCTCAGGGCATAACAATGGAGCGCACCCCGTCAGGGAACTCCATCATGTCCGACACACCCACATCGTACGAGCTACAGTACGACAATACGTTGACCGACGAGCAAGCAGCTCGTCGAGTCGAAAGTCATTTCCGTCGACTTCCTTCCAATCAGCAACACGAGCGTATCCTACGCACATTAGTCTTCGGAGACAATTCCCTTGACCACGATGCTCTCCACTCTATTCTCACTGCTGCCGACTCCCTCTTTTTTGGTGGGGTGTTGGCAGGGAGAGTAAGGTGGGAATGGTCGTCGCATGATCGCTATCGGACAGAGACGGTTGGAAGTACGGCGTTACGCTGCTGTACAGACCGTTCGGGCATTGAGACATTGATTGTTCTTTCATATCCAATTCTCTGTTCACCAATATACGACCGTAAGCTTCTACTCTCGGCATTTTTGCATGAGCTTGTGCATTGCTACCTGTTCATCATGTGTGGCTTTCAGGCAAGGTTACACGGAGGTCATACAGATGGATTTCAGCGCATCGTCACTATTATCGATAATTGGGTAGGCAAGGGATACCTACGTCTGTGCAACTTTAAGGCGAATCTGGAAGAATTCGTTAAGGATGAATACAAGGAGCCGTTACCGATGGCTCAGTATCCGGGCGTCGATATATGCAGGAGTGACTGGAGGATGGAACACGAGCATCAGGGACTCAACCAGTCCGAGAGGATGGGATGGCTTTCTTGAAGCTGGTGCTGGTGTGAGGTCTGAGAATTTTTAAGTTTGGATTTGTGTTCATGGCTGGCGTCAACTTTCCAGGTGCAAACCCTGATGATGGTTGCTTTATATTTGGAGTTTAGAGTTTGATAGATCGGCTTGGTAAAGGAGCTGGCATGCTTCTTTCTAGACGGAGTATGATTTTGAATTGGTATCATAGGAGGGTGAACATTCAATGACCACCTTACCTTATCTGTTCATACGAAAAGTTGGACATTTGTACGTTGTATATATACATAAACCTTTACGAAGGATGAATGGCTTGGAGCCATCCATTTCATGAAGAGCAGAGCGTGGATGGCATTGTTAGGCATCCTCTTTCCGCATGCTAAAGCTATGCGAGTTAAGACTCAATCACACTATAATTTAATACAAACCTCAAATTCAACCTTCTCCCATCATCCCACCTGGTGTATCAAACTCTCGCTCTCCTGCAGTCCCCCAATTCCAAACACAGCACTAGCTCCAGTGCATCATGTGTTCGCCTCGCCATGCAGCATCCCGGAAATCGCATGCGCTGCTCCATGCAAGTCTCGAAATGACCATAGTGGGCTCAACATTTGAACCCCAGCCACCATAGGTCAGGTCGGAATGTCGCTAGGTCGGCACACCGCTCCGGCGCGTTCTGATATATCGCTTGCCAGTCGCTCCAGTCCGGTACGGCACGGTGCTGCTTCCTTGGCGAATCACTGGCGCCCGGGGAAGCCAAGCTTGGCTTTGGCTCTTGTTGAGGAGTTGACGAGGAGTGATTCTGACACGGCGTGTTTCCTGCGCGTGGGGAAATTCGCCCGGCTTGTGCGGGTTGCGGGGAAGTTGTCCGTGGAGTCGGTCGAGATTGTGAAAGAAGGAAGCACAGGCGGGGAGGAACAAGGGCCAGATGCACGTGCACGTGCTGCTGCGGTCAGGGAGGAGGAGGAACCTAGGAGGGAAAGTGAGGCGTAGCTGGAGATGTTGCGAGTGATGAGACGGCATGTGCTTGTGAGGTTGAATTGGGAGAGGGGATCATTGGCACGGGGAGTTGAGGTGGAAGTGAAAGCGGAGTATGCATGTTTGTTTCATGGGCGTCGTTTGACTGCTGGACGGGTTACCTCATCGAGGAAAGAGACAATTCGAGCTTGGTGAGATGCACCCATTAATTGACGAACGCAAAAAAAGGACAAGAGACCAATGATTTATTGAAATTAGGTTTGATTGCTGCATGCCGTACTTCGAAGTACTTGACATGAAAGTCCTTATTGATGACATTAATCCTACCCTACCCAACCCAAATGCCATCCAAGCTTCCTATGCACATCCAAATTCAGTTCTACTAACGCCATCGCAATATTAAATATGCAATTATAGTCCAGGAAAGTAAACAGCTTCTTTACACAACACGACCACATTCTTGAAGAAACGTCGCCATTCCAAAGGATCACCTTTGACCTTGACGAATCTGACCTCAAGAAGCTCCGCATCACCCACATTGTAGGTGTCGATGACAATATCACCATTCATGACACAGTGTCGCCCATCTAGAAGCTTGACTTTGACCTTGCCTACCGAACCTCCGCTTTGTATTTGTGCAATGGATGGAATGGGGATATTGAGCTGATGCAGGGCTTCGCTTAATGATTGAATTAAAAGGGGCGCGGCCAGATGCGAGAAGAAGCGAGTCAGTGAGTAATTTGGTACAATATCTCTGAATTGCCGTGCGTGCTGCGTCAAACTCAATGGCACTGCTGGTGCAGGTGTAAATTGACTCATGCTTGGCTCGTCGGCAAGAGATTCGAAGGGGTTGCTTGCAGAGCCATTGGTCATGGTGCAAATGCCGCCGTGGTTAAAATTTTGAGGTTGGCTAGAGCTGATGCCACCTCTTACTGGTCGCTCCCAATCGAGGTCCATGTCGGTGATGAGTGCTTCAGGTTGAGTGAAAGAAAATCTGGGTGGTTCATTTGCGTCAATGTCCATCCTGTTTGGGTCTATTTGTGATAATGGCTGGGATGCCGAAGGCTGACGGCTAAAGTCAATGCGGAGACCTTCCAGCATTTGAGTCGCAAGATTTAAGGGATCTGTCATCTTTCCCTCCGATGTAAGAAGAGGGTTCTTTCTCGTATACCAGGGATGCGTCTTGATCAGATTGAAGGAGAAACGCTTCGTTGGGTCAACATTCATCATGCCTCGCAGTAATGACAGAACCATTGGTGGTAATTTCTGCCAGAGTTCATCGGAGCTTCGCCCTGCCTTTCCACAATACTCCTCAAATTCCCAGCTTGCCGAAGTGGGCTCATCCCAAGGGGTATTACCCACCAGAAGGACGAAGAGAACCACACCACACGACCATATGTCCGCCAGGTTTGCCGAATATCCGGTGCCTTTGACCGCCCTCTGGGTACCTCTGGACGAGCATGTTATAACCTCGGGAGCAATGTATGGTGGGCTTCCGCACATGGTTGCGCTGAGTTTGGTTTTGCCCTGGTATTCGAAAAGAGTTGCCAGCCCGAAGTCGGCAATCTTCAGATTACCACTCTCCGAAAGTAATATGTTTTCTGGTTTAATATCTCGATGGCCTACACCCTTGGAGTGCATGTAACTTATTCCACTGACCAACTGCGTAAAATAGAAGTGGGCGATGTCCTCCTTAACTCCGACATCTGCTTCGATTTTGTCGAATAAATCTCCTCCCTCCGCATACTCCATCGCAATCCATTTCCAGATGGCATCCTCGCCCGTGGCGAACCATTCTATAATATTTGGATGTTGTCCGACATGCGAATGTAAGGACACCTCCATATTAATTTGCTTCGCCGAGATTCGGCCATGTTTAACAGCATAGTTCTTGTGTATAAATTTGACTGCGAACACCGGGTTTGTATCGTGGGGAGGTATTGCCTTTTTAATCCTTTGAGAAATTAGCCGTCGATTTGCAAAGTTTCTAGGGAAATGCCTACGAAGCATATGCCCCTCTTCCAATTGTCTTGGATATGATACGGAAGGGAAGATCTCGAGGAAGGGGATCGAGTTGACTCTGGAAAGGTTCGACCTGGGTCAGCATTGTGGCGAAAATAAATTGAAAGAAAAGGAAAGGGATTGACAACTCTTGACGATGTTATATCAAATAGAACGGGCTTCGAAAGAACTTACCATATCCAAACGATTTGGCTAGAAGCAATGCAAGGCTCTATGTCCAATAATTTTGTTTATATCACGTCGAGGTTTCGAATTTGAAGTGGAACGCGAACTGGACGCGTAAATGATTGGCTGGAATCCAAAACGTCAGCCTCGTCGTTGTCCAAGTGACCGCGAGCAGACAGAGAATAAACAAATCCGAACCGCCGCCTTCCTCCGCAATCCTATAAAACAATTCCGCCTCTGTCTTGAATCCCATTCTGCAAGTGTTCTTGAATCATTCCTCACTCAACGAATTAACGGCCTTCGTTCAACAGCTTTCTTTTTGCCGTTCGTTTCGACCCCCCATTGCAAATAATATGGACTACGATATGGAGGATACTCAGAACTCAGCTCCTGGTGCTCTGCCTAATGCTCAAGCCGCCAAGCTCGCAGCTCCCAGACGAGCACCGGATGCGCAGAGTACTACTAAACGGTAAGTTACAGTTGTTTTGTCACTCATTCTCAAGTCGCCTCCGTTTAAGTGGGATCTACTTCTTGACGGCTGTGCGATAGAGCAACTGGGGAAGACTTCTGGAGCACCTTGCTGACAGATGTATAGCCTGCAAACTGAGCTGATGCAACTCATGACCTCTTCCGCTCCTGGTATCTCAGCATTTCCTTGCGACGGCAACCTCCTTGCATGGACAGCAACTATTGAAGGCCCGGACGATACCCCATATGCCGACCTCTCCTTCAGGCTCTCCTTCGAATTCCCATCCAACTACCCTTATGCGCCACCTACTGTCCTATTCAAGACTCCTATCTACCATCCCAATGTCGACTTCTCGGGGAGAATCTGCTTGGATATCTTGAAGGACAAATGGACTGCTGCATACAATATCCAAACGGTACTTCTCAGTCTTCAAAGTTTGCTAGGAGAGCCAAACAAGTATGTTCATAAGATCAATTGATAGTGAGAACGATGCTAACATTTTAGTGCTTCTCCCTTGAATGGCGAAGCTGCTGAGTTGTGGGATAAGGATCCAAAGGAATTCCAGAAGAAGGTTCTGGGCCGCCACGAGGATATCGATGATGAGTAAATGGGTTATGGGGTCTACTAAGGGGCGTTTGGGGGAAGCGATGCTTTGTCTTTGCTCAATGTTCCTTCGAGTAGCATTTCAATGGTAGCATGGAAGGAGTACTTGAAATTGGACATTCTACCGTTCGTCCTGTACATTATAGAAGCTGAGCGTTGAAATGGTATTCGAGTTTGACATGCCTTTAATGCAGATAATTTCGAGTGTCTATTCAAGTGTTTACTACTTCTATGAGCGTCGTTGAGTACGATAATCCTCGAATTAATGATGACAAACTCCTCTAAGGGACTGTGGCTTTGCAATGTTGAACTGTTTTCACTTTTCATTGTATAAAAACTGAGAAAGTTCATGTTCTTCGTCATGCAATTTGGGGTATATATGGAATGAAATTTTCATCTTGAAAGTCATAGTGCGGGGTAATAGTAAAAACATGTACTTCACTTTTGCTACCTAGCTAGTTACGACAATAGTAGATATGACATCTCCCATGTGTCTTTGAACCACTGCGAAAGAAAGTCTCACATTTCTAGAGTGCATATGAGAAGGGCACATTTGATGCATAGAGAGAGCCCTTCATCGTTTGACACATTGTAGCACGGAATAGGATGGATGACTATGATCTGTAAGGTGATGGCTGGATGACGTGTAGCACCTGCATTCACTCGTTCAATATATACTAGGTTACTGAAAGGACCCTTGCTTTTCCGAATTATAGTTGCATTGTTCCGATTGCCAATCACTGCCGCCACTTGATCCGTTTGCAGCGATTTCAAACTAACTTGCTCTTGTCTGCAAATTTCTCAACCACTCGCAATAAAAGTCACTGGATATTTGAGAAGCTACGGCAGTTTCGAGCTTCCTGCAAGAGAATTGTGGCATTGGGCTGTTGCACAATATTGCCAAAGAAACCTTCGACTATGAAAGGTAACTTTACTGAGAGACGCAAAAGAAGAACCTGGGGACGTTTGGTAAAACAACCAGTTCTGTGCAACTGATATTGGGAAGAGAATCAAAAAGTATGTCTTTCGTGTTTTAGCTTGTAGAGAAGGTTGCATGAAAGAAGGGGATGTTTAAAGCATAGTGAGTTCTTCATGACTAGCCAGATAAAGCTTTTCCTTGGGTCGTATCTTCCTACCTATGCTTCCTTGAAGCAACAAATCGAGCCACTTAGTCGCTCCAAAAACTTTTCCGTTTTTGAATGAATAGATCCTTTGCTGGGGGTTGGTCCTGAAAGAGCTTTTGCAGCTGCTCAGTCGGAAAGATCTGGGGATCAGGCGGGAGATCAGTAGCTCGACAGGACCTGGGATGGCAAAAAAGCCCCCTTTCACAACACACATCAAAACTCCAAAAGACCGTTCGATTTGTTGCTTTGGAGGTAGACCTTTTCATTCATAAAAGCTAGCCAGCTGAATGCAACTCCACCCAACCCATGCCGCAAAAGAAGAGATCAGAGCGCCTAAGCATCCTCAACAAGAACGGTCTGCAATCCCTTGGCGTCCTTCACATTGACGGCTTGGACGTAGCTGTACAACTTCTCCTTAGCACCCTCCTCGTCGTTCTTAAGCAAGAGTGGCCCAAGGCAAACCTGTACAATGTCCGGTCCCAGAGGACAGCCTCTACGGCAGTGGCCCCCGGAGGACCAGCGGAGCGTCACCGGAGCTACAGGTAAAGGGTTAAAAGTACCTACTTCAAACTCCTCTCCTAGCTCAACCTACATCTCCCTTCTTGTGAGAATATGTAGATAGCTACTCCTTTCTCCCACTCCCAGTTCAACATAAAAGATCTTCAGCAGGTGATGATGCTTCTTGGTGAGTTCTAGCAGCTAGTCGCCTTGAGTGTGTGCACTCGGTGAGTAAGTGAGTGAGTAGGCGAGTCACTCCTTCCTCCTTTGGCTCATTCGTTCCTTCCTCCCACCACCCCACGAGAACCTTTCTCCCAGATCTCATGGCTCTTCTCTGCTCGTTTCTCTTTCATTCTCCCAAACCTCTCCTCACTGCCTCTCTGAATCGACAGCGTCCATACACTCCCACTCTTTAGCAGGAACATGGCGGCACTTGGTGATCTCCCGCCCGATTTCAACTCCTCCGATTTTGAAATCTCAGATGTGGAGCAGCAGGTTCAGAAGAAGCGCAAGAGCGGCCATGGCATTGCGGAAGCCATTCTTCGCAACCAAGCCGTCGACCGCCGCGAGAGCAAGAAGAGCTTGAGAACTCTGACCTTTGCCCACGGTGCACCTGGCACTCAAGTGCATCACGAATCCGTCATCGCCTCGTGGGATGCCTTCTGTCAAACCATCTCACACGAGTAGGCACACCTCTCAAAAGTACTTTTCCATTCTCTGGGGCTGGCGAGCTAACTTCCTGCTCCACCACAGTCCAACCGTGTGTCCAACTGGGGATGACATCTACCGCTACATTGATACGATCGTCCGCAACACCAAGACCCGCCTAGCTGGAAAGTCAGCGGCTTCGTTGTCGGTCATTCGCTCCATCTGGGCCAGATTGATCAAGCTTCTGAAGTTTCGGCATGAAAAACTGTTGAAGTCCTACACTCCACACCACGTCACTCGCATCGAGGTGCACTTGCAGCAACTGGTGACCCAGGGGAAGCTGATTCATGGCACTTGGTTTAAGAAGCAGTGGGTCAGCTTCATGACGCTGCTCAAGATGACCGAGACATGGTTTGCATACGCATTGAAGAACGGAACACACTCATGGGATGTAACATTGCTGAAGGTCATCGTCGTGGTGGTGCAAAGCGCTCTCAGCTCACGTTCGGGTGACATTGCGCGATCTCAGCTGTATGCCGGCTTAGAGTGCCTCTGTTGGAAAGATATCACGCTCAAACTTGATTCTGCGTCGGACAAACGTCACCCATCTGTTCAAGATCTGAGAGGAGAGTTTCTGCTACGCTACACCAAAGGTGCCAAGTAAGTCTCGCACTGCCCTGAACTCGACACTGTCCATTCTCTTCCGCAAAAGTACTTTTCCCCAACAGCACATGGTGTTGACATCTGCCCAGGAACACCATGAACAATGACAAGCCGATCTTCTGCGATCCCCTGGAGAACCCAGCTCAGAGCACTGCATGCCCAATCAAGCTTCTGCTTATTCTCGCCTTGCGGCTTGGTAGAGTCCACGGCTCCACCGTAGAAGAGTGCCTACAACATGCCGCGAGACGAGCAGACGCCACCATACAATGGACATCGCCTGACGCTGCTGTGTTTCCGCAAATGAAAGGCAACTCTTCATTTTTGGTGCTTGACAAGCCAGCCGGACAGGAACAAGTGAGATTCTCGCTACAGCAGATCGCGCAGGTTGTGGGCATCCTCGACGACCGCATTGATACCAAAGCATTGCGCCGAGGGGCGCTCAGGGACCAAGCGTATGCGAAGAAAGTCATCGCTGGAGTTGCAACTCGCGCCACAGCGATGATTGCTGGGCACAGCAACAAGTCCTATGCCCGGGGAACCACGAGGGATTATGTGGGTGCCTTGGAAGAGCCTATGTTCAACCTGCGAGCAGAACAACCACGCGAAGATCGAATGGCTCCGGCTTTTGCTCTAGAGGCGCCATCGTCAGACTGGCTCCAAGAACGGGCGACTCGTTATGAGATTGACAACTATATGAAAGCTCGTGAAATGGACGTTGATGACCTCAATCAACGCAAGAGAGCGGGAAAGCAGATGAAAACACAACGAGGGGATGCATGGCGCGCAGCAGCACGAAACCAGCCCGCCGTCACGGACCACAACACTCCTGCGCAACCTTTGCGACAGCGTAGTACAACAGAAGTCAATGCCCGGCCAGGCCAGAGAGGTACTGCGACCCCCCTACTTCGCCCAACAGATGACGAGACGCAAAAGTACTTTTCGGAAACCCCCCGCACGCTTGTCTCGGAGGCATTCCCTACTGATGACGACGCGGATGCATTGCTGCTGGATCCGCAACTGCGAGCGTATGATCAGATGGAGGCAGACTTGAAGAAGGCGGCGCTCCAAAGATTGACGGACTCGGTGTTCCTTCATCCTGGAGAAGATGAAGTAGATAGCACGGACGCCGAATCATACCACTGCCCGGAGATCCCTGCCGAGATGGACAGCGTCGATTCTGCCATGTTGGATGATCAGACCTCGGCTGGTTGGACAGCCACCCCCACCAATTCTACGTCCTTGGAGCCCACCCAGGAGCTGGAACTCTCTCAGATACTGACGTTGAGCGGTAATGATTTTACCCAATTCTTCTCCAGAATCAATATATTTCAAAAGCAGATCAGCTTCGACCGCAACAATGAGGAAGAACTGAGAAAGTATGTACCTTCAGGCAATAGTCGAGACTTGCCGACATCTTTCTTGTACCATTGTACAAAGGGCTGTGGGCTGAGTGTATGGTGTCGACAGCACCTCAATGATCACACTGTCAATTGTATAGGTCAACCGACCACTAAGTTATTCCAGTGTCCGCGTCACGGCTGCGATAAGAGCTACAAGACTGAAAATTCGCTGAAGCTACACATTACAAATGACCACGAATTCAAAGCCGTTGCTTGTGCCCAGTGCCCTGAGGAGCCCGGCGTTCTTTATTCCACTAGGAATGACTTGCAACGGCATCGAAGGAATGCACATGGTGGAATCGAGGAACAGCTTTGTCCTCTACAAGATCAGTGTCACTCAACCGTCAAATTTACTTCGAAGACCTTGCTCAAGCAACATCTCAGAAGAATGCACCATCTCACCAGTGATGAGCTGAAGGAGCATGTTCCTGATGGTCGCAAGGGTCATCATGTCAACAAGGGCAGGAAGCGGAAGCCAATTGGTTGGCATTTGAGGGTTGGTAACGATGATGAGGATGAGGTGGATGAGTAGCAAAGACCAAGAGGTTGTAAGATCGAGTGCTTGTGAAAAGTACTTTTGGAGGTTGCAGGTTTCTATCATTCGAAGAGCATTCTATGTTGCAAGACTTTGGGCCGTATGTATGTCGTAGCTGGGAGCTAGGAAGAATTGCCTGGCTCATCACTTGTAGCACCGTTAGCAATATACCAAATATGTTTCAAGGCTCATAAGAATCGACACTGTCCAATTGTGAGTTTGGGAGTGCTTTCATTCTAGAATGCTAGAAGTAACCATAGCAACCATGGCACAAAGCTATGTAATTCCACCCCGTACGCCTCAAGGCACAATCAATTATGCATCCTCAACCAGAACAGTTTGCAATCCCTTCGCATCCTTGACATTGACGGCCTGAACATAGCTGTATAAGCGCTGAGTTGCACCCTCCTCGTCGTTTCGCTTTCTTGAAATGCGGACACGCAGACGGAATGGGCATCCCTTGATACCAGCCTCCCAGACCTTCTTGTTCAATTGGGGATCCAGGCGGACGTCGGTGGTACCCTAAATTGCAGCGTTAGCCCTCCTGTAATCCTGCTGTGCTCTGTTTGAAGGTGCGTGGTCTATGTGTGGTTGTATCGAGTTCTGCGTACCATTGACTTTGTTGCGAATGCCTTAATCTCCTTGATGGCTCTTGGTGCACGCTTCTTGAAGGTGACGCCGTGGAGCTATTATCCCGTCAGCATAACTCTCCCATGACTTATTTGATCCTGGATTTGACGCACTCTCTTGTGTAGGTGGATGGTATACTCGCGCGCAACGACATCGGCGATGGCGGATCGTTGGGTCTTGCCCGCAGGCTTCTTTGCGGTCTTGGTCGACATTTCTGTATTTTGTCAGACTATAGTGGTCGCAACTCGATTGCAGATTCCTTCTGCGAAATGGAACGTACTGGGAGTTGTGTCGCAAATTGTCGTTGAAATTTGGTTGCCGTCGTCAAAATTCTAGAGTTGATTTGACAAATTTGGTGATTGCTCAGAAGTGTGCGCTAGCGGATTTAGCGAGAATGTGGCGGCCTGACAACCGAGGCGGGAACGATCCCCTGATGAGGCTGGCGCGCTGGCTGGGAAATGAAGCCGAAGATCTGCGACCTGAACTTCAAGACATCAGACCTATCACTTGCGCAGAGCGCTTCCACCAATGTCGACGTCGTGCAGCTGATCGAATCCGCTTCCCGATCAACCGTTGCCCCCAGCAGTATTTACTTACTCTGAGTGATACGCTGCTTCCCCTTTACACACTCGCTTTCAATCGACAATCACGCCAGCATCCCCGCCGCGAGGACCTCCTTTGCGTTCGAATTACATCACAAATACCATAGCACGAGCCATACGAGCCATTGGAAAGATGGGAGACGCCCAAACCCCTTCTCCGGTCCCTGACCTGCACCGGAACCGACTCCCCACGTTATTTGAGGTGTTGAGCAGGAGAACTTTGGCACCGGTTGACCTGTTCTTCTTCTACATTTACATGCGCGACCAGCAAAGATCGGTCGACTACCTGGACTTCTGGCTCGATGTCGCACAACACATGTCCATGTGTCGGCACTATGTCCGGGAACTTCGACGATCCGTCATGATTGGAACACCAGATGGAGACAAGTCAGGCTCGAAGCGTTCGTCTGCAATGCTTGAGCAATTGGGAAATATGGATCATCCTGCCGGAGGACCATCGATGCTGTCAACAGAGAAGGAGAGGAACCAAGACGCACAGATGTCAGCGTTTCTGAGATCAGAGGGCGCTATTGGAACTGCCATAGGACATTCGCCTTCAAACAGCGTTGGATCGAACAACCTCCGTCAAACCACCTCTGTTGAGAGGCCACCACGTCCAAGCTTTATAGAAAGTTCCAACAACCCGACATCAGACTCCTCCCCAGAACACACCGTCGCACGTCCAGATATCAGACAGTCAGCGGAAAAGATTCTGTACACCTTCCTTCTCCCGGGCGCTGAACGCGAGATTGGTATTCCTGACGAGCTGGTCCAAGAGATCATTATCTCCATTGAAGAGCATGGAAGAGATGATCCTGAAGTCTTTGATGCTGCAAAGGACTACGTCTTTCAAGCTATGGAGCGTGATGCCTTTCCTGGCTTCCTGCGGGCAAAGGCTTTGGGAAACTTGGTACCTACCTCCATGACCATGCGATTGGCAATTGGCCTTCTGGCTATGTTCGGTGGCTTCTGGACTGGCTTCATTCTCATCTTTCTTGACTATCCTCGTTCCACGCGTGCCTGGGTAAGTTCTTCCTGAACATACAAGACCACCATCAGAACTAACATACTCTAGTTGACCATTCCCTTTACTATTGGCGTTTACTCTCTTTGCTGTCACCAATATGCACTTGACCCCCTCCTTGCTCTTGCCGGATACAGCGAGTACAACTTTATGCACTTTGCACGAATTCGGGAGCCTTTTGTCCGTAAGCTCCTCAATAAGCGTTCCCTCATGGTCCTCGCCATCACCATTTTGATCGACGCTGCACTGGTGGTCCTATTTGTCTTTGTACCGGGCAAGAGGCTGTGAAGTTGTAAGATTTTAATAAGGCACGTGTTTCGATCACCAGCTCATACGTTAAGCTAACTCGAGGTAGCAGTAATAGCGCGCTTCGGATGATTTGGGAGTTCAGGAGTTTGATTGCAGCCCACCAGATGTACAAAAGAAGACGGTGGAGGCAGGTTTGCAATATGCAACACCCACGGGGCGTTTTGGGGGATGATGATTATGATCTTGCGGGGCTTCACAGAGCTACATGCTTCACGACCAATTGGGGGAATTTGTTTGTCTAAATTAGCTAATGCCAATACCCTTTCTAGAAGGCTTTTTTGTTGTTTTTTTCTCTTACGAGTGAAAGTTCTAGAATAAAAGGGATCTTTCAGATGCAGCGCTGCGCTTTGCTCCATCCATGCCAAAAGTTTCATTGACCCCTCCATCATCTTAATCATATGCTTCGTGATCTCGTGATACCCCTTACTTTCTTTCTTTCCCCGTTTCTGCTACTCATCATATCATATCATGACTTGCCGAAACCGAGGCCAAAGCCGCCTCTCTTCTTTGCCGATCGGGTATTCCGCACGTCGTCGTCTGAGTCTTGGTCGACGTCCATGTCGTCGTCTTCTGGAGTGAGAGTCAGTGAGAGTCAAGTCAGCCGTGAGTATTCGTGGAGACGTGTGTGTGGCGACGCGACGAGGACGGAGGGGAGGAAGGTATGAAGGAAGGAAGATGGGGGAAGGGGAAGTTCTAGTTCTGAGGTCGAGAGAGAAAAAAATGGTACATTTGATTTTCTTCTGTACTTTCATAATAGAACGACGATGACGACGACGACGAATGGGGAAGACCGGGGAAAGGTGCGGTTCTTCCTAATCAGAGTAATGCTCACCATCCAAACCCCCGCTACCCCTCTTGGAGGCCGCACCTGCACCCAGCATTCTCCCCAGCCCGGCACTCACACCACCGAAGGCGCCCTTCGCCCCGCCCTTCTCCTCCTTGCCGTGCGCGTTCTCCTTGGTGTCCATCAACTTCTCGACGTGGGCGTTCCACTCGGCGTCCTCCTTGTGTCGGCGCACCGCCTCGGCCTTGATGCCCGCGATCTGCTTCTCGAGATCGGCGAGCGTCGACACGCAGCGGGATGACCACTCCTGCAGCGTGTTGAGCATCGATGGGATGCTATTGGGCGGCAGGTCGCGCAGGGGAGCTACCGATGTGACGGTCACAACTTGGTGGTACGGGTCCAGCGTGCCGGTGATGAGCCCTGCGTAGATGGTCGAGATGACGAGGTCCTCGAGCTCGCGGGTGCTGCTCAGGCCCAGGCTCTGCAGCAGGGACGCATAGCTGAGGTTGCTCGGGTCCTTGGCCAGCGTCAGGAACGAGAGCTGGCGCAGCTTGAGGGTTTGGGCATCATTGAGCTTGGGCAGATCGGCCGTCAGGATGTAGTCGGAGTAGGTGCCATAGCTGAAGATCTGGAGCAGCGACAGGTGCGGCGTGTAGTCGGGGGAGGACGAGAGGGACTGGATTTGCGGGGTCGACAAGAGCTCCGCGAAGATGAAGGTATTGGGTGCGGAGGTTGCGCGGGTGATGAGGTCGGCGGCGGCGCGGGGGGAGGAGGCGGATTTGGAGAGGGCCAGGAAGGGCTGCGGGGGGAGTCAGTATGGGAGAGGGAGAGGCCACTCTGGGAATAGAGGTCTGGTACCTCCAAGGCATTCATGGCCTTCATTTGCTCCATGATGCTATGATGGATAGCTTGTGTATGGTTTCTGGTCGGCGGTGGTCTGGTTGTGGATGTGGATGTCGAGGTGGAGAGGCTGAGTGAGCTGTGGTTCGCTGCCTGTTTCGCGGGGGGATTGAGCTCTGCACCAGCCAATAGGCACCAACTGCCTTGCACTGTGGAGCGTCTGAAAGATCAAGCTTTGCCGATGTCAGATGTTTGATGCTCGGCAGTGGTGCTGGTTGCAGGTGCAAAGCCGCCCTTCTCATTTCCGGAGTGCAGGTTGCAGGTGTTTTCCGTTTCCGCGATCAGTTGAAAGTTGGAAGTTGAAACACGGTCAAACAAGCCTTTCGGATGTTGAAGCTGGTGCTGGTGTCACGTCGGTTTGATCACGACGGGGGGGAGCAGCCTAAGGATAGTTCAGCCTTGCTCGATCTCTCGGTCTCTCTCAGCCAACCAGAATTGTAGACTGGACATAGACTTGACCCCTATTCTTCGCTCCCCCTATTGATCTATTTACCTCACTTGCGATATCACACATGGTACATATTTCCCTCCCCACAACACTGCTCGGCTTCATCGTCCTCATGCCCATCCTGCATTCTATTCCCCTGCATGCGTCTCCCCATCGCAAGGCTATCGTCACGAGCGCCCCTCCCAACTATTGAATCGCAGGGGACATGCAGCGAACGCGTTGCCCACAGCGTTGTCCCTGAGCCCCCGGCACTGGCAAGTCTCGTTTCTGGGGCTGAAAGCAGACTCCAAACCGTGAGACAGCCCAGGGGGTAAAGACGCTGATTCGAGCATCGCTGTGACATTCGTGCGGGAGTCCAGGAGCATTATCTGCACTAAGCTTGATCTCCCCGAGTGCATCGTCTGGTGGCGCTGTTGTCGTCGTCGGCTCGCGGTCCCTGTGATGGAGACTAACCTGACATACATACCTTAGACATTGCCCTTTTCTTTTTCATTGCTGTCCTTGGCATCCTTTGCAACCTTTGCGACCTTTGCATTCTTTGCATTCTCAGCATCCCCTGCATCCTCGTCTCTTGGTTCATCGTCATCCCTCATTCCCTCTCGCGTGCGCATTTACCGCAGCAAGTGGGACGTCGCCAGGACTTGCATCGTACTCGGCCCCTACAAAGTGTCGAACCCGGTGTCGTTTTGAAACCCCGAGATCATTCCTTTTGCTCCAGCCGCCCCCCCCCCAAATCCAACGCTCCGACTCGATGACAAACACGCCTAATCAGACATTCAACGCCTCATAATCACCTAATATTCACGACATCCTTCGCGGAAGCTGGACTTCTGTTCTCCTGCAGTGCTCCTACTTTTCACATTGTCTCGAACAGGAAGAATACAGTCAGCCCGACCCGCGGCTCATTACGTTTTGCGCACCATTTACCAGATACCCGCCAGCAGCACGACCCCGATTGTTTGATTACAGATTCGAGTCCAGCTCGCCGCGGATATCTTCGCTCCTCGTCCAGCGCCGCTGCTACACGCAGCAGTGATCGCTTTCAAGATGGCACCTCACCCGAACCTGAAGGTCACCGCTGGCGCATCCACATTACGACCCTCCCTCGCGACCCCAGCGACACCAGCACATATGGCCTGCACAACCTTGAAGGTAGGCGGCATGACCTGTGGCGCGTGCACATCGGCGGTCGAGTCGGGGTTCAAAGGAGTGGAGGGGATTGGAAATGTGTCTGTGAGTCTGGTGATGGAGAGAGCGGTGATTATGCACGATCCACAGAAAATATCAGCAGAGAGGATACAGGAGATAATCGACGACCGAGGATTCGATGCGGAGGTATTGGCGACCGACCTGCCATCGCCGATGTTCAACAGGAAGGGGTACCTCTACGACGAAGAGGAAGATGGAGAAGATGAGGAGGAGGACCCGGTTGAGAGCTTCACAACGACCACTTTGGCGGTAGAGGGTATGACATGCGGGGCGTGTACCTCTGCAGTGGAAGGGGGATTTAAGGATCTTGCGGGACTGAAGAGTTTCAGCATCTCCTTGCTCTCAGAACGAGCGGTCGTGGAGCATGATGCTTCCGTCCTCAGCGCGGACAAGATCGCTGAAATCATCGAGGATCGAGGATTTGGAGCCACGATTGTGGACAGCAGCCTTACGACACCTGAGCGCAAGGAGAGATTACGGCGAGGAAGCACGAACAAGAAGGAAAAGATAGCAACCACTACTGTCGCAATTGAAGGAATGACCTGTGGCGCGTGCACTTCGGCCGTGGAAGGAGGATTTAAAAATCTGGATGGTCTCGTGCAATTCAGTATCAGTCTGCTGGCAGAAAGGGCAGTGATTATTCACGACCCTGCAAAACTGTCCGCCGAGAAAATTGCCGAGATCATTGATGACAGAGGCTTTGGTGCAAAGGTCGTTTCTACGGTTATGGGAACGTTGGGCCAATCCTCAACTTCATCAACCACCCAGTTCAAGTTGTTTGGAGTCAGAGATGCGGCTGGGGCCACTGCTCTAGAGGAGAAGCTGAAGGCCATGCCGGGAGTGAACTCTGCCACTGTTAGTCTTGCAACCTCAAGGCTAACCATATCACATCAGCCCAGCATAGCTGGACTCCGAGCCTTGGTCGAGGTGGTGGAGGCACAAGGATACAATGCTCTTGTGGCTGATAACGATGACAACAATGCACAACTTCAGTCTCTTTCAAAAACAAAGGAGATCACGGAGTGGTGGACGGCTTTCAAAATAGCTGTTTCCTTCGCCATTCCCGTCTTTTTGATCAGCATGATCATTCCCATGTTCCTTCCATTTTTGGACATTGGCAAAATACTCTTTTTCATTCCTGGTCTCTATCTGGGAGACATTGTATGTTTGGTCCTTACGATACCCGTCCAATTCGGAGTTGGAAAGCGCTTTTATATTTCGGCATACAAATCCATGAAACATGGCTCGCCCACAATGGATGTCTTGGTGGTCCTCGGAACGTCAGCTGCATTCTTCTTTAGCGTTGCAGCTATGGTCGTGTCCATTCTTGCGCCTCCTCATTCTCGACCCAAAACGATTTTCGATACAAGCAGTATGCTCATTGCATTCATCACCCTCGGACGCTTCTTAGAGAACAACGCGAAGGGTCAAACTTCGAAGGCTCTGTCAAAACTTATGTCTTTGGCTCCTTCTATGGCCACCATTTATGCCGATCCCATCGCTGCAGAGAAGGCAGCTGAGGGTTGGGAATTTGCGATCAGATCTGGTGACGAGACCAGATCGGAATCAACACAAGAAGGAAATGCAGCTGAAGAGAAGGTCATTCCTACGGAACTGATTCAAGTCGGCGATATTGTCATCCTCAGACCTGGTGACAAGATTCCTGCCGACGGTACAGTCACTCGGGGCGAAACCTATGTCGACGAAAGTATGGTTACTGGAGAAGCAATGCCAGTTCAGAAACGCAAAGGCAGTCTTCTTATCGGTGGTACTATCAACGGTGCTGGCCGAGTGGATTTCCGTGTCACCAGAGCTGGCAGAGACACTCAACTCAGTCAGATTGTAAAGCTTGTCCAGGATGCCCAAACCACAAGAGCTCCCATTCAACGACTTGCTGATCAAATTGCCGGTTACTTCGTGCCCGCCATCCTGTTACTCGGATTCCTCACCTTTGCTACCTGGATGATCCTCAGTCACGTTCTTTCACACCCGCCTCAGATCTTCATTGAGGAAGAGAGTGGTGGAAAATTCATGGTCTGTGTTGAGCTATGCATCTCAGTCATTGTATTCGCCTGCCCGTGTGCTCTTGGTCTCGCCACACCCACCGCTGTTATGGTCGGGACAGGTGTCGGTGCAAAGAACGGTATTCTCGTCAAGGGAGGTGCTGCTCTCGAAACGGCTACCAAAATCACTCAGGTTGTGCTCGACAAGACGGGGACGTTGACCATGGGCAAGATGAGTGTTGCCAGCACAAAGCTCGTGTCTACTTGGGGGAACAATGAGTGGAGGAAAAAACTGTGGTGGACAATCCTGGGTCTTGCCGAGATGGGCAG
Organism: Articulospora tetracladia; assembly: GCA_003415645.1. Classification (NCBI taxonomy): domain Eukaryota; kingdom Fungi; phylum Ascomycota; class Leotiomycetes; order Helotiales; family Discinellaceae; genus Articulospora; species Articulospora tetracladia. The sequence goes on from PYIV01000012.1 coordinate 1,275,010, forward strand.
TGAACATCCTATTGGAAAAGCTATCCTTGCCTCTGCCAAAGCAGAACTTGGACTTGGCGTTGACGGTACTATTGATGGTAGCATCGGCGATTTTGACGCTGTGGTTGGCAAAGGCATCAGTGCCCTCGTTGAGCCTGCGACATCTGCAGAACGTGTGCGCTACCGAATTCTAATTGGCAGCGTGCGATTCTTGAAGGACAACAATGTTTCCGTACCCCAGGAAGCTATCGAGGCGTCGGAGGAAGCAAATGTCAAAGCTGCAGGTTCATCCAAAGCATCCTCGGCCGGAACGACAAACATCTTCATTGCTATTGATGGAGCTTATAGCGGACACCTGTGCCTGTCAGACACCGTCAAGGAAAGTGCACGTGCTTGTATCGCTGCTCTCCGACGAATGGGTGTCAAGACCGCTATTGTGACCGGTGATCAGCGCTCTACCGCCATCGCCGTTGCACGCCTTGTCGGGATTCCTGCCGAAAACGTCCATGCAGGCGTGACGCCGGACCAGAAGCAAGAAATCATTCGTGAATTCCAAGCGCAAGGAGAATGTGTTGCAATGGTTGGTGATGGTATCAATGACTCCCCTGCTCTCGCAACCGCAGATGTCGGAATCGCTATGGCGTCAGGTACCGATGTAGCTATGGAAGCCGCTGATGTCGTTCTGATGCGTCCGGACAATCTGATGGACATCCCTGCCTCGATACAACTCGCAAGGTCCATCTTCAGCCGGATAAAGCTTAACCTCACGTGGGCTTGCGGTTACAATGTCATTGGTCTCCCATTCGCGATGGGCATCTTTTTGCCGTTCGGGTGGCACTTGCACCCCATGGCTGCTGGTGCAGCCATGGCCCTCAGCAGTGTGAGTGTCGTCTGCAGCAGTCTGCTTTTGAAGTTTTGGAAGCGACCTCAGTGGATGGAAGATGCGGTGATGGAAGAACGGGGCCAGATCAGAAAGAAGGGCAAGGGATGGGGCTTGGGTGGCTTGGTGGGCAAGGTGACCGATCTCGCCAGGAGTATTACGGGGAGAAGGAGGACAGAAGAAGAAGGATATGTGCCTTTGAATAACCTCGACAGTGTTTAGATCGCTTGGTTGTCGAAGCAGCGGAGGGGGTTCTCTTGAGCATTTTAGCGACGGCGTGCTGGCCTTTTCATTTGTCAAAGATTTGTCAAAGAGAGAGAGTATGACTAGTTAGTGTTTGTACAAACAAGATAGATCTACGATCACAGAATCGAGCACATTTATTATTACCTGATCATTTGCAATTAAGGCGCGCCCGGAAGAGGATGGGTACTTGTGGATTGCTCTCCTCCTCTGAAGTGAAGGAGGAGTCGACCCTTGCTCTCTTGCATTGACGATTCATGAAACGGGCTGTGTTGAGTCCCGTATTTCCCTCCTTATTCATTCTCGCCCAAATGTCTTACCTCAGACCATTCTCTACCTACCTGCCTGCCTTGCAGAAAGATAGGCCTGCATCAAGTGCATGAAATCATCCGCGAGAGTTGCAAGTGCAAAAACTACCTTCTTGTGGAACTCGAAGTCGAGCGCGAGAGAGTGAGAGCCGGCCATCACAATCTTCACATGCTACCTCTCGGCATTCCGCATTCGCATTCGAATCGCACCACACACCACAGCACACCCTCCCTACCTCCCTACCTAAAGTTCTGCACGCATCGTCCCCCGGCCGGCGAGCAGAGCCGACGAGAGATAATGGGACGGTAGTTCAGTTCAGATCGGAGAGAGAGGGGGGTGGAGGAGGAGGGTGGAGGAGAGTGGAGGGTGGAATATCGAACTCAAAGCACGAATCAAGACAAGCACGTTCTCGCGCCCTGGGCTATAGCCTGCACCTCCTCCTTGCTCGGCCGACGAGACTACCCAGTCCTCTGTACGGGGAGGGAGGGGAGTGGAGAGGATGACGGATCCAGGGGCAGCATCGGGATCGGGAGGCGTCCCAAAGAAAGTATATCGCCAGATGTTAAGCCCGTCGTCGTCGAGTGAGATGCGGTGGGCCCCGCGGCGGACGTTCCTGATTCCAACGTCGCTGTCCGGCCGTGCACTGCCGAGAGCTGCAAAAACGCCCAGATCGGTGAATACCCCGGCTGCTGCGACGCCCACCGCGGACGCAGCGTGGAGCCTGCCTGGTCTGAGCGCGCACACATGCTGGTACGTTGTGGTACTTGACTCTCCTATGGCGGTATCGCGAGCGACCCCGCTGCTGTTGATGCCACTGACATTGCTGCTGCGCGCGCCGGGGAGGGAGAAAGCCAGGGAGCTCCTCAGGGTCCTGGTGCGAGGGACGGGCGTAGGTCCTGCATCGTGGGTGAACCCCCTTCCTGTCGGGCCGGCGTGATATGACGGATGGGAGGGAGGGAGCAATGTTGATGGATGGCATGGCATGTCCCAGGAGCATGCGGATTGGTGCGCAGGCTCGCAGAGATGCGGTGCGTGGATGAGTGAGAGGTCCAGACGGGGGCGTGTGATGGAGCTGGTGCTGGAGCCCGATGTCCAGGGCCAGGTGGTAGTGAGTGGACGAAAGGGCCTCCTCTGTCGTCGCTCCAACGTCCTCCCGTCACAACGACATCTCCCCCCACCCTCCCCCCCCCAAGGCTGCTTCTCTACATCCGGGAGCAGGATCAGCAGGGGAATTTCCGCACGCCCTATGGGCGCATCGGCCTTTGCTCAAGGGGTGCAGGGGTAGAGGGCAACCTCATCTTGCGCGATGGATATGCATGTCATGGATCTCAAGGCCGTGAGAAGGGAGGGAGGGAGGGAGCGAGGGTAGCTCCAGGGTCCTGGTGGAGGAAGCGTCCTTGGGAGCAAGTACAAAGTTGACTGTTTCCGCCGTTGTTTGTGAAGCTCTCTTCTTGCTCTTCTTTCTGTAGGATAGGATCATATCCCCCCGAGTCGTTCTTTAAGACCTTTGCCATCCTTTTGCGTCGTGCTCGTACATAGCCGCGCTGTATATTCTTAACTCTTAATTCGAGTCTCGCACTTTACTCGTCCTCACACGCAAACTCCCCCACCTCCCTCATCTCACCATGAAGTCCTTCCTCAAGCTTGCAGGTGTCCTCGCGACGGTGGTTGCTCTGGTCGTGGCGGAAGCGGACGTTGATGAGACTTGTGAGCGCGATGATTACACTTCCGACTCTATAGTCGTAGCAGCTGTTTCCAGCTCCACCGATACTGATTCCACTCTTTCATCAGTGTCCATCCCCCTACCGCCAATGATACTACCCACGTATTCGCTCCTATCGTGAACCCGGCACTCGACCGACACGATCCGAAGTACGCCATCCCACACTCTAATGTTTCTTTGTACTACGCCTCGAACACGACCACCGCGTCGAGCATGCGGGTCAACCACACCATGAAGTACCCAACCGTCGTCTTGGAGCAGATTGCTTATGTCTCCAACGTCGACTGCACGAAGACTTCCGTGGCCGTCACTTTCAACGACTCCGCAGTCTTCGAGAGCACTCAATCGGTTTGGTAAGTGCTCTGGACGGATCCTCCTGATCGGGGATCTGTGGCTAACAATCTCATAGGGCCTCCTCGGGCAAGTTTGTCATGATCACCAACCATCTCGGTGACTGTGACCCTGAGCTCCAGCGTGGTTTCTTCCTTGTCAACACCATCAGCTTTGACAACAAGACTTTGATTGCCACAGCCAGCTCGGCCGGTGCCAACGTCTCCAGCACTGCTAGTAAGTGCTGTAAAAGACTAGAATCATAGAATACGCACTGATAATCCTAAAGCTCAAACCGAAATCAGCTTCGGCAACATCGGAGCATCTGCAGGACTTGTCACACGTGCTCTGGGTGATGCAGTGATCGACCCAACCTACAACATCGCCAAGACCTTCACCATCACTGAGGACTATACCATCTATGCAATCGACCCATATTTGACTGTCAGCACTACCGACACTGCTACCCTCTCCGGCAATGTCACCTTTTCCGGTTACCTCAAGTACAACTGGCTCTCTTTCAAGCTCGAGGACCTGTACTTCGATATTGACGCTGGCCTGAGCGCCGACCTCGCCTTGAGCGCCACCATCGCAGCTCAATACAACACTACCTTCTCTTACTCCCCCGCTGTTCTCTACTATGGTGTTTCCGTCCCTGGTATCCTTGAGATCGGACCCCAGCTCTCATTCGGCGTTGACGCATTTGTTGGTGCCTCAGCCAAGGCAGTCGTCACCACTGAGCTCACAGCCGACATCCAAGACGGTAAAGTGCACGTCGACCTCCTCGACGAATCACTCACCACCACCTCCGGCTGGGTGCCCACCTACAGCGCCAAGGTCAACGTCTCCGGCGAGATTGAGGCCCAAATCAACCCAGCCGTCGTCCTGACCGTCGAAATCGCCATCAACTTCTTCAGCGGCTTGCTCGATCTCTCCACTGGTCTTACTGCTTCTGCCGGTTTCGAGAACGAGCTCATCTTCACCGCCGCCGCCGGTATCGACCTGGCAGGCGTGGAGAACCTGAGCAAGAACGGCACGTGCAGCGAGGGCTTGGAGCTGAAGAGCGACTTTGTATTCGATGTCGAGGCGTTCGTAACGCAATTTTATAATGTTGATCTCTACTCGGTCACCGTGCCGTTGTATGACCAGTGCTTTACTTGGGAGTAAAGGCTGAGGATCGGATTTAGTTAGATTTGAGAGAGATGGTGATGAGGAGGGCCTTCAGAGGCGAAATGTGTTTTCATACTGGAAATATAAAATGATACACGCGCTTGATTTAAATTTCTACTGTGTGCCCATCGTGAATGACTACCTCAAACATCTTCAGCATTTTGACTACCTCTGGCAACTTCCAATGATAATTTTGTAGCTTGACTCCAGTTCCTAACAGGGAGTGTAACGTCCAGAATTCAACTGCGTAGTGGGTACGAACGTCGATCTAACTCTGATACACAGTACAATGTACGATCAAACTCGACGCAAAAGCTTAACGCAACTCACACGACAAAGAGCACGAGACACCGTTCATCCGATCTCACAACCGCGAATCCAAAAGATTTAAAAATGAACCCATGAAGTCAATCAAACTCCTACGCCGCAGTCGTCAGCCCTGCTCGACGGATAGTTCGGCGACTCCGCAGACTTGAGACGGTACCATGTCTCTTGGGCATGTTCGTGATCATGTTCATCGGCAGGACTTCGCTGCTTTGTGCTCAAACTCGGCTCCACTGTGACAGCAGCGGGCATGCGGCGGGCATGCATGGCGACGTGGTCTGAAACGAAAGGATTTCTGAAACGTGAAACATTTCGTCTGGGAGTTAATCGCTTTCTAGAAGACTTCCTCTTTGAGCTGATTGAGAAGAGTACTCGTGATTTGTGGGTTTAGAATATGGCAGTCGTACTGTGAGCTTGTGTTCTTATTCAGGGGGATTAAAACAGGGGCTCCGGGTGCGTTATCAATCTCGACCCAGGACAAAGACCATGAACTTCGCAAAGAGAATTCTTATAATAGCTTCAACTGATTCTGAGACTGTGCCATACATCCCGAGCACTTGCTCGTCTGCGTGCAAAAGAAAAGCAGGTCTGACATTTGGAACCTTGATGGAAGATGTGTTCTTATCGATAAGAAGGACACTTTTACCTCGCTTGGAAATTTGGAGCTCAAAGCTAATCGCATGACGTTGGTCTGCATGAACCAATGAACCCACGACAACAAGTTGGCAATCCAACCATCCAGCCATTGATATCGATTCTCTTGGACATCACAAGGTTGGCAACAATCTGCCACATATCTAGATGTCTCGGGGCATATCCATTCCAAGCTGTGTTCTGTGATATAGATCTTAGAGGATCAACCGAATTTTCCCGCCATGGCAACTACAGCTGGAAAACGAGGACCTTCGGTCTTGGTAAGTCCAGAGGATTGGCTCGCAGATACGTCAATCATGTCCTTCAGATCTCCATATATCTGCGGGGTGAGGGGTCGTCTTGCATAAGCTAACAAGCTCAAGGTCACTGATTCTCGAGAGCGCCCTTCGGTAACCAGAAATTCTTCCCATCGGCCAAGCTCCAGCGGTCCAGGTGCGATTCGCAACCGTATGCCCACACGCTTCATCTCTGTCGATAACGTCCTACAATATGCCTCGGAGATCCCCTCTGGCCAAGCGCGTGGCCCCCCAGGGAGACGACCGGCTCCAACATCTCAAGGACGCCCAGCACCACCGAAACCTATTGGAACCCGAATCGCGCAGCAGAATGCTCCCGGCCGGAGTACGAAAGTGAGCGAGAAATTAGTCCTGATCCCGGAGACGGTCAATGAGAAAGAATACTCGGACGATGATGGAAATGGACAGTATGAGAGAGATGGCGTCGAAGGCCCTCCCAAAGATTCGGAGCTAGATGTGCTCAAGAAGAGAGGTGGAATTCGGGGGAAGAGTTATGCGGAACGACTTCCCAAAGCTCAGAGAGCAGAAAAATTGGCTAGAGTTACAGCGTATTGTACAGCCCAGGGATATAGACTTAAGGCGACTGCGGCTTTTGTCAAGGATACTCACGGGGCGAAGACGAAGCTATATGACGACTGTCTATATACGGTTTATCATCTCCCGCTACAACCAGGTACCGAGGGCTTCAGAGTCAGGAGCAGTCCTGTGTTAAAGAGTCCGGGAGGGAAAGCAGTGTTGGATGAAGAGATTGAGAGGAATGAACAGCGGAATTATCACGAGGGCTACTTTGAGGATACGGACACCTACGGCGTTCGATATGGCGAAGAGAACCCCCAAAATGATGAGAGTGAAGAGCACAGGGCCAGACGGTTGGATGATAACCGTCGCATGCGAGAAGAGACTCGCGTGCTTGCACAAGGGCGTCGCGGAGACAGTCCCAATCGAGTCGCTCCAGATGCTACAACGTTCGCCGAGATGTTTGTTTTCTCCTACGGTGTCGTGGTATTTTGGAATTTCTCAGAGCGTCAAGAGAAAGACATTCTGGCCGATTTGGGATTCTCGGAGCACGAGACTGGAGTCTCATTGATGGTGAGACCGGTCGAAGAAGATGACTTTGAGACTGAAGAGCTCCATTTTGAGTACAGTCCTCTCGTTGAAAGGCCAAGAGTCTTTAACGATATGATTACTCTCCGAAGTGGTGATCATATGATCAAGCTTGCAATGAGCCATGCTATATCTCAGAGTACGAAGTTGAGCTTTTTCGAGGAGAAGATGTCGCAGACTATGCTTGACGCTCAGCACGTTCCAAAGCATCTGGCTCTTACTGGCCAACTAGGCATGTCTAGGAAAGAAATCGTAAAGATCCTGGGACGGCTCTTCAAGAGTCGAGTCGATGTTAATTTGTGTAAGTGCTTGGTACGACGGTTTTTTGATGGTCCTCTAACAATGTATAGCATCCAATATCCTTGACGTACCTAATTTCTTCTGGGACTCGGAGCCTACTCTACACCCTCTATACTTTGCTATCCGCGAGTACCTCGAAATCACACCACGCATCAAGGTCCTCAATGAGCGCTGCCGGGTCTTCCTCGAGCTCGCAGAGATCCTCAGCGACAGCATAGCAGACACCAAGATGAGCACAATCACATGGATTGTAATTATCCTCATTGTCATTAGTATAGCTGTCACAGTTACTGAAGTTGGGTTGCGGTTTATCCTTCTGGAGAAGGGCAAGGGAGAACGGGAGCCAGGTACTGCATCGAGGAATTGGACAAGCAGCGATTTCAGTATGCCGCAGCTTCAAGCAATTTGTGGTGCTGATTATGTAGGAAAGACGTTTGCTGAGCAGGATCTTTGAGGGTTGCAATGATTGATTCGGAGTTTGTGTCTGGGCTTTGGGTTGCGCATAGCAATGGCGTTTGGTTTGAGTGGTTGGAAAATGGGTACTTCCTTTAGCCACAGTATAATCCATGTGAATAGCCTACTTGAATAAATATACCGAACTTGATTATCTTATTAAATTGAACGCCCAGAATGAGCTGAGGCAAATATGCATATCGTGAGCTACACGAATACTCCACGTGCGTCATGACTTGTCTGCCACCACAAAAAATACTCAATCTGCACTGTGTGCGAAATGCATAAATGGCATAGATTCCCTATGCGATTCCGATGTAAGCTACCATTTAGTCTCACATTCAAAGTCCTTAGTCCAAGTTATAGAATTTAAAATTCCCAAGATATTGAACTTAGAGATTCACATCATGTGGATTTGACAACACTTGGATATTGCAAACTCGCACAAGGTAGCACCCACTACCCCAAGGAAAATTCTGTAATGAAGCAGAATACTGCGGTATGATAACAACAGCTCACTCTCAGGTCCTGAGTTTCCTCTAGTGTGTCTTTCCCAGTTGTCTACTGATCAACGCGAGATTGTTACGGGACCTGTAGACAGAACTGCGACGAGCAGGCGCAAAGATGAAAGCTAGTACGTATATTATGAGAATGTTAGAGTGTAGTTAAGTCCGCTGCCGTTTACCTATGCCTGTAGTATACTAGACCGAGAGCTCTGAGAAACAATACCTGCTGTGCGGTGATTGGCCGTTCTACTCGGCACATTTATTGGACTGCACTACTGGCTATAATGTACTGCCAGACACAGCCTTCCAGACCAAATAATTGGACTGTTTTATTATGATTTCGCAGTGTACACTTGAGGTTGAACCACCACCCAGCAGCTTTCCGTCAACCCCCTTTTTAGAATCTCGCTTAAATTTATTCTTTTACTTGTACTGTACCATTACGCAGCTCTATCCATGACCCTGACCCTGACGCAAGCAGCATCTAATAGAATACGCAAAACCCTTCAATCCGTCATATCTCTTGTGCTTGGTAATTTCTGTCCCCTTTATCATTTCTATCAACGTCTGCTGTCTTTGTTTTCTATTCTTGCCTGCCTTCTTTATTGCGTGTAGCAGTGTCAGTCCTCTTCACTGTTACATTGATATATGTCCTTTCTGTTGTCCCTGTCAATGTGTTCGTGACAGGACTGGGTGGGCTGTGTTGAGGGTTAATTTTGGTACTGGTTCTTGGTCTGTAGTTTGCCGGACCTGGAACGAGGTTACGAATGCCTTTGTATTCTCACACAAATGAAACGCATGTGACTTATGTAGGCTCTTTGATTGTACTAAGGGCATCTTATCTCTTTTTTTCTGTTGACACAATCCCCTTTCTTCGAGCTGGACAGAATGCATTTCTCTTCTCGTATGCTTCGTGTGTTTGTTTGCCTTGTGAATCTATAGACTGCATCCAGCACGATAATCTAGACTGAAGAGTTGAGGCCTTAGAACAATCTGTCTACTATGAGTTTCTTTGTTCACCTGAAAATCTCAGTTCCTATGATTCGCAGCTCGAGTCCGCTATATAACGCTGTGTTCTTTCTCCCAAAAGTAATAACTAGCTTCCTCATCATACTCCAACCTCTATGGTACTACTCTCAAAATCTTTCGGCAACAAAGTACTTCCCTCACCCGGATAACAGCCAATTCACCTCAGTGCCAAGTGAAACCCCGAAACGAGCAAAATGGCCACTACTTACCACTGCCCCGGCAACAAAGGGAAGAAAAATTGCCATCCTGCCAAGACTCCGATCAAAGGTTGGATTTACTGTAAAGCCTTTCCAAGGATTTTTGTTCTCTCCCCGCCAGAAATTGAAGCCACCACTACTTCAACAACTTCGAATTCTCAACATCGATATATGCAGGTTCCTATGCACTGACAGAGAATTTATCCCTCGTTCCTTCGGGGAGCAATCCACTTGTGGGGACAAAATTCCTTTTCCTACCGTGTAGGAAACTTACGCTAGAGTTCGCGTCAGAGACAACCAGCTAGATGCATTTTTCTCTGTACTGCTCTAATGAGAAATCCAGTTGGGGTTGCCGCCCCCAGCCTCCCAACATGTCAGCAGGTGTAACGTGGCCATACATCTTCACGGCGCATGCTCTTGCACATATCAGAAATACTGAAATGTGGAAGCAGGGTGACGCCTCGAAGGAATTGGACCGAATTGGAGAGTGGGAAGCGTTTTGCGTATGCTGACTGCACACTGCACTGGAGACTATTTTTCGCCAATCACAGCACGTTAGGATAGGTATTTGAAGTTGAGTTATCATTTGTTTTAACCAATGCGAAAGTTGTTCTCAAAGTAAATATTTTGACATCATTCTATGGAATCGTCGGCCGCTTCATTGTAACTATCCTCCAAGACGTGGCCTACTAGACCACTTTATCCAATGAACTGCCGTGGCTTTCTCGTTAAGACGGAATAATTCCGTGAAACATTTGCCTAGAGAAACCTGTGATATTGTTAGCTTGTGTGCTATCAAGTATTTCGTAGTATCATTTGGCAGATAGGTAAGTGATAAGACAGCAGTTGGTACTTCTTGTGTCCACATATTATGTTCCGAACAGGTCTGTGAGGTGTATCATCATTTCACTTGGGAGGTAATTAAAGGAACGAAATAGAGATGTGGCTTACCAAGACAGTGTGTGTTCTGTGACAGGTGAAGTGAGAGTTTTCTCCCAGAGACAAACTCTTTGAGTAGAATTCAAGTGTCCTTTGAGGATATTGGAATGTAGGTGCACACGGAGCCACGCTCTCGTAGAACCTCAAGAGAGGGGAGAACATGGACTATGAAGGCCCAAAACATTCTTGCAGCGATCCCCTCTGGACAAGTGACATCCGAAGACATCGCTTTTCTTTTCAATCTCCATCCAACCTCTCCACAAGACGTAGAGATGCTGAAAGGCCTTCCGAAGAAAGTCTCATCCAATGTGCCGCGGAGGCTGAGTGATTGATCAAGGTGCTGCTGAGATGACGAGCTGAAGATTAGTCACACCCGACCTACCTGAGAGTGCTTGCTCTTGAGTAAGATAAGAGCTCAACAACATTGTGGGAAGCTTTTGTGGAAGCTGCCGCAATTTGAAACATCTGATGAATAGATGTCATCATTCTGTGGTTCTTGAGAGAGAACGCTGGCTTCATGATCCCTACATAAGAATCGATGCAGGATAGTAGCCAACACTGGGCGATGTGTTTGTTTGTATTTGAGTCGAGTTGTGAGAATGAAAAACTTCTGTGAAAGAGTTTAGTATCTTCTGCTTACATAATACACGCTAGGGAGTTAGCTCCGCACCGGAACAACCACAGTGCGACAGCGTCTCAACTCATTCTTCTTCGTGTCGCGACAACATCTCCCACGCCCTTTGCCCTGTTTGTCGTATTTTCAGCCCATCACAATTCATCGAAATGGTTGGCAAGAAGAAGCGCGGTCACCCCGACGTTGAGGAGCTCCTTGCACGTCCCTGGTGCTATTACTGTGAGTCGCATCAACCAAGGCGCGTTCCAGCGTAATTTGCTAATTATAGGTGAAGGTGAGCGAGATTTTGATGATTTAAAGATCCTGATTTCCCATCAAAAGGCTAAGCACTTTAAGTGTGAAAGATGTGGTCGCAGATTGAACACAGCCGGAGGTAAGAAACTGACCTCTCGCTCAGCAAATGCCATGTCACATCGTCGACTAACGCGCCACAGGTCTCTCCGTACACATGAACCAAGTACATAAGGAAAACCTCACGAGCGTTGACAATTCATTGCCGAACAGAGCAGGATTAGAGGTAGAGATCTTTGGTATGGAAGGCATTCCAGAAGAAGTTGCCCAAGCACATAATCAGCGCATCATTGCAGGTTTCTACGAAGCTGAAGCCAACCGTCGAGCTGCGACAGGAAACCCAGGTCCTGGCGCTGGAGGTGCAGGAGGACAGTCGAAGAAACCAAAGTTCGAGTCACCTGCAGATCTTAAGAAGCGGTTAGCAGAACACAAAGCCCGAAAGGCCGAACAAGCTGCTGCTGGTGACAGTGGTGGCAATACGCCACTAGAAAACAGCCAGAACAGTCCAATGGGTCAAAGCCCAGGAACTTATGTGAGTAGGACGATTTGTACGCCCTCAAATTATGACGCTGATGATCACCAGAATGCGTCTCCTTTCCTCCCGCACAAGCTCCATATGGTGCCACTCAAGGTGCGGTTTATGGATCATTTTCTCAAGAACCATATGCACAGCCTGCGCCAGCTTACCAACAGCCTTTCAATCAACAAGCTCCGTTCTCTGGCCCTCCGGGCGCACAATATCAACCCCAGTTCTCTCCGTCTCAACAATATGCTTCACAGTCATTTCCACCGGGCAGCTATCCTCCACCCCAAAACTTCCCTGGCGGCCCTTCGCCTCCTGGCTCTTTTGGTGCTTATCAACCTCCATCACACACACCTCCACAACTCGGTGGACTTCCAAACCGACCGCCAAGTCTCCCATCTGCGCCTGGGCTGCCACAAAGACCTTCATTCGGAGCGCCAGCAGTCGCACCATACCAAATGCAACAAATGCACCAAGGTCCCCACAAGGTGGTTGGGGAGGCAATGGATGGAAAGATCCAAATTCAGCTATGTCACCAGCATATCCTCACCCTCCAGGCTACAATGGAGATTATTCGACTAACTCTGCGGTGGACGAACTGATTTCAGGTGCCGCCAGAGAAGCTGATGATATTGACGAGATTATCAGGATGGCCGAGGCTGGTATTAAACCTCCAAAGAAGGGAGAACCTTTACCTGCACCTGTTCTTTTGCCTGAAGCAATCCCCGCTGCTCCAGGTGCTGTACCCAAGACTGATCCTACTGAGATACCTGAGTCCACGGAAAAGAAGTCGAAGAAGGAAAAGCCTATCAAGATGATCTACTCTGATAATGATTTGAGTCCGGAAGAAAGAATGGCTAAGATGTCACGGTACGCATTCGTCCCAGCTGGAAAGACTGAATCATCACTTGTGGAGGCAGCTACTGTGCCTGTTGTGGTAGAGCCCGTTGTTTCGTAACGAAGATATGGAGAAAGGAATTCGGCAGGTTGTGCGAATTTCTTTGCGTTGTTTCCTTCGACCCTCTGGCATGACCCCCATTCAGTGCTTACTTCGACGCTCAATATGAAAATCACGTTTATCGACTTTCGGCATACAACAAAATTAACATCGAGATAAAGATGATGGAAGCTGGGAGGTGGAACCGCAGTTAAGTCGTGGATTCCTTCGACTATCCGTCACTTAGACTCCAGTTCAGCATTTCTTTTAGAGGATGAATCGCATTGACTCCAATGGTAAGTCATCAGGTGAGCTTGGAGTGGCGTTATAGGTGCTTCAAAGAGCATTTTTGAGATCTTGCAGTGGAACAATGAGAGGAGAGTACAGGGTGTTGCGTAGCCTTTGTAAGTACCCGAAGGTTGGCGATCTCCATATGCAATTCATTTAAGAAAATATCAATAATTGTCTACTATCCAATTCTGCAGAGCCTGTGCCTTCATCCCCGGGGTCCAATTCTCAACCCCTCTTCATAAACCTGGCAATTAGCAACTAGCTTCTCCGATGCCATAGTTTGCATTTAGGCATTTCATAGGAAACTCCACTTGGCACGTTCGTTAGTAGCAGTGTTAGTTCTGCCTGTAGTTTACCACTGTTGCTCATCTTACCATACTTTGCAAAGTTGCACTGCAGATCCAGGGAAGTTCAGGCTAAACCAGCAGGGCGGTGAAAACCCCGCAAAATTCATTTGCCGGTCCCCGCAACGCCATCCAGCGCCCCATCCGGCCCCCGTCTGCTGAATTGCCAGAGGCCTGTTATGCGAGCTGTTAATCCTTTCAGCTTCATCCCATTTTCGCGAATCGTGTAATGGTAGACTGGGCATCCATCGGACCGGTTGAGCTTCCTGGATGTGGCAATTGAACCGCCGGGTTCATGGCATTGTCCACTCAATCACCCTTCGAAGTGGAGTCGAAGAAACAGCATGGAGCATCACCCAATTTATTATCCATGCGGGGGTCTGTTGTAATAATATCTCGTGTCCCTTATATGATGTGCTCACTATTTATCTCATCTCTCATATTCTGCCTCTGTCTTTGCACTTTGAGATGCGCCAAGTTTTCAGTATGACAGTAACTTTGTTCCTCGTTGCACTGTTCGCAATTTGCAGCCCAGTAATAGCTCTGGGTCAGAATGCCACTGTTACTACGTCCTTCGCGCCAGGATTGTTGCAATTGGCAGGGAACGGTCAAAACGGCGAGATCCTTCTCAGTGCGGACGATTGGTGGGGAGTTATTCGTGCAGCAGACGACTTGGCTGCTGATGTAGGGAAAATTGTTGGAAAGAACTTGACATTGGCAAACTGGCAAGGCGGGAAGGCAACTGTTCAATATAGCTATCAGCCTGCTACTAATTTTGTTAATGTAAGACCTTTTCTACCTGGCGCGGATCACATGTTGCAGTTCACTTAGCTGACATGATATGTTAAGTACACTGTTGGCCCAGCAGAAAAATTCACAGGTCCCACACTACAAAGCAGCTCTATAAGCAAGACTGTCATTATTGCAGGCACCATTGGCAAGTCAGCCGTGATAAATGCTCTTATATTATCTGGAAAACTCGATGCATCACCTATCAGTGGGAAGTGGGAGTCGTTCATATCACAAGTCGTCAGCTCTCCTCTCCCAGGCATAGAAAGGGCTCTCGTCGTTGCTGGAAGTGATCTGAGAGGTACTATTTATGGTCTGTATGATATCAGCGAGCAGATTGGAGTTTCTCCATGGTGGTGGTGGGCTGATGTGCCTATCAAGAAAAAGGCTGGTGTTTGGGCTTTGGGTGGAAGAAAAGTCCAGGGTAGCCCAACTGTGAAGTATAGAGGAATTTTCATCAATGATGAACAACCTGCGCTTACGAATTGGATCAAGTACGTTGCGTGAGCTGAGAGAACGAGGAATAGAGATACGAGCGGCTAACATCACCTAGTATGAACTATGCTCCTGGAAAGTATGGCCCAGGCTTTAATCACTTCTTTTATCCCCACGTCTTTGAGCTCCTGCTCAGATTGAGGGCGAACTACCTTTGGCCGGCTATGTGGGCAAGCATGTTTAACGTGGACGATGCCGCGAATCAACCTATAGCCGACGCATATGGAATTGTGATGGGCACTAGTCATACAGGTAGGAATGACTTCATATCAACTTTTCCTTGCTGACGGGCCAAATAGAGCCTATGATGAGAGCTACAAATGAATGGGGAACTTTTGGAAAAGGCTCGTGGTCGTACAACGTCAACAATGCTTCCATCAATCCATTCTTCAGATACGGCGCTCAGCGTGCTAAGCCATACGCTGCAAGCAGTTTGTTCACCATGGCCATGCGTGGAAGTGGTGATACAGGCATCACCCTCTCGGACCCGGAAGCTGTGGTGGTGCTAGAGAATGTCATCAAGTCTCAAAGGGAGATTCTGACAAGCGTTTTTAATGGTACAAATATCACTGATATACCCCAGATGTGGTGTTTGTATAAGGAAGTGCAAGGCTATTATGAGAATTTGGGTTTAACGGTTCCGGATGATGTTACTCTGCTGTGGACAGACGACAATTGGGGCAACATCAGAAGATTGCCGCTTGATAGTGAGACAGCAAGGTCTGGTGGGGCTGGTAAGTTGCTCTTATATAACCCTCAGAGAAGTGCCTAACTTTCAAAGGCGTCTACTACCACGTCGACTATGTCGGAGATCCAAGGAGTTACAAGTGGATCAATACCATTCAAATCTCGAAGACTGTCGAACAGGTACTTCTTTTATGTAATTTTAAAAGTCACCGTACTAAAATTGCGTAGATGCAACTGGCCCATGCTCGACAGGCTGACCGCATCTGGATCCTAAATGTAGGAGATTTGAAACCGCTTGAGATTCCTATCAACCACTTCTTGGATATGGCTTACGACACTCCAAAATGGCTTCACAACAGTGCCCCAACCTGGCTCAAACTTTGGGCTGGTCGTGAGTTCGATGAATCTTACGCCGCAGCTATCGCTTCCGTGCTAGATCGATATGGCATGTACGCAGCGCGTCGAAAATATGAGCTCATAGACCCAAGTGTTTACAACGTAATCAACTATAATGAAGCAGACGCTGTTCTCGCCCAGTGGGAACAACTTGCTACAGATGCACAAGCGATTTATGATAAGCTGGGTTCTGAGTATAAGCCTGCTTACTACGAAATGATCTTGCAGCCGGTACTAGGCGGACAGGTGGTTAACCAGATCTATATTGGTGCCGCAAAGAATTCGCTGTATAGTTTGCAGAAACGGAACTCGGCAAATACTGTCGCGATGAGCGTTTTGGCAGACTTCAAGCAAGATCATGTGTTAACACAGAGATATCACGACCTGTTGGGAGGAAAGTGGAATCATATGCTTGATCGTAGGTTTTCTTTTCCTGTCTAGAAATTTGACTGACAGTGATAGAAACCCATCTTGGATATTGGGGATACTGGCAGCAACCCATGAGAAATACAGCTCCACCACTTGCTTTTGTGCAAGAATTCGAGACAGCACTTCCTGGGAACATTGGGCTTGGAGTCGAAGCTTCCAATGCGACTGTTTCTGGAGATGATATCTTCCATTCCAACTCTGGCAACACTCTTGTGCTCCCCCCAATGGACCCGTATGGATCTAAAGCTCGCTGGATCGATATCTTTGCACGAGGTGTCGCAGGTTGTCAATGGACACTCACACCAGCAGCTAGTTATGTCACCCTCTCTCAAACAACAGGGTTCACAGGCGGTCACAATGGTACGGACACTCGCGTCTATGTCTCAATTGACTGGTCCAAAGCCCCGGCAGCACCTAACTCCACCACCGTCAATATCAATGTCTTGTCTTCCTGTGCTCCATGGGGTCCATACCCTCCACCTATTATCCAAGTCCCAGTCATATCCCGGTCAGCTCCAGCCTCGTTCACAGGCTTTGTAGAGAGCGACATGCACATTTCCATCGAAGCCGAGCACGCATCGCGCAACACGTCCGTAAACGGCGTCTCTTACCTCACCTTACAATCATACGGCCGCACGAAATCAGGTGTCACAATGCTGCCTGTGCTCGCACCCTCACAACCAGCAGGTACAGGCCCCGTTCTCGAGTACGACATCTTCACCTTCACCTCATCCCCTGTTGTCAACGTTACTCTCCTCCTCTCCCCCTCCCTAAATCAGAAAGGCGCTGCACACCCGCTCAAATATGGCATCGCATTCGATAACGATGCTCCCCAAACGGTTCAGTTTGTCGGAAACTATACAGGCACCAATATGCCTGCGGGATGGGGAGGAGCCGTGTCAGATGCGGTCTGGGGTTTGACTGCCAGTGGGAAGACAACAACGACAAAGCATAATTTGACGACGGTGGGGAAGCACACTTTGAAAGTTTGGTTTGTGGAGACTGGGGTGGTTATGCAGAAGCTTGTTATTGATTTTGGTGGAGTGAGGACAAGTTATTTAGGTCCACCTGAGAGTTTCAGGACTGGGATTGATATGGTGGGAACGTATGAGGGGACTAATTTCGCGGGGGTCAAAGTGAGTGCGAAAGATGTGATATAGTCTCTCGATATGTGTGAAGACCTCAGAATACGCCACTGATTCCGAGGACTGGAACAAGAGTAATATCAGTCAATTCGTGTCACGGTCTTTTCTGTGCCTTCGACTTCCTTTCCACCAAAGTCGTTCCAGCGACATTTAGGGGAAAACCTACATACCGAGGTTTGTTTTACCTTCAATGCGTGATTTGACTTGTAGGGACCTTGGGCCAGGGCAGATAATGGTATCTAGGTAGCCAGACTACTGTTCTCGGCACGTGATACGGAGAATTCTTCCTGGACCCAACTCAAACCAAGTCGAGACTGCAGATGCGTATCTTCAAAATGCCAAGACCAAGTTTATCTTGCGCTTGAAGCCATAAAAACATCGGATAAGCTCGTTGCCAGCGCCTAGATTCCACTTCTATGGCGTCAAATCAAGCTCAAAGCTTGCTCGCTTCTGGGATGAAGCGGGCGCAACGTCATCCCATCATGCACCTCGAGCCAACATCTTCTACCCACCATGACCGCAGTAGATCGAATAGTTGCATATTAGTGGTTAACAGTCAGCATGGGGCATTGGTTGGACTTGGCCTTGAGAGCCAGAACGGGCTGTACCCATCCGGGGACTTCTCTGCACCCGTACCCCCAAATACCAAGTTATATATCTCCATCCTCGTCCCAGCTTCTTCCGGGTAATACCAGACGTGCAGAAGACATCCTTATTCCCTCCATCTGCGCAGAAGATCTCACAAACCATTAACCAAAATGTCGGACACCATTATTTCCCACATGACCCGGCGGTTCTCCACTATCTCGTCAGACCACAAACAAAACAAGCCTCTCGAGAAGCATCCTCAATTCGGCCACCTCCCTCTCAGCACCAGTGGCCCCCAGGACTGCGCTCTTGTGGGCGCTGCGCTGCTCAATACGCCATACTTTAACAAGGGTGCTGCGTTCCCGGCTGATGAGAGGAAGAAGTTCAAGTTGACTGGCTTGCTGCCGCAAAACGTTCAAAGCCTCGATCAGCAAGTAAAGAGAGCTTATCAACAGTACTCAACTAGGCAGGACGACTTGGCTAAGAATACGTTTATGACAAGTCTGAAGGAGCAGAATGAAGTGTTGTATTTTCGGGTGAGTTACCTTTCAATCATAGTGGGGAAAAGTTCGAATATAGGAGCTTCTACAACAGCGTTTTTCCTTATCTTCAGGACCTTGCTCTTGTTGAGTCTCCCTCAGGAGAGCCAATCGTCGGTACACGTGATGGCCAAAGTCACGTGTGAGATATTGTCTTTGATGCCGTGGACTCGTAGGGGGATAAGGGTTGGATGAAATATGGTCAAAGATCACTCTAAATCTTAGATGGATGTGTGCTGTGCCTTGGCAAAACTTTTGTATTCATCTTATCATCATGTCAGTCCTAACATGAGCCCAGTTGATCCAAGAGCACCTCAAGGAGATGTTCTCTATCATTTATACGCCCACAGAAGGAGATGCGATTGCAAACTATTCACGCCTTTTCAGAAGGTCAGAAGGCTGTTTTCTCAACATCAACGATGTTGGTCGAGTTCATAATGATCTGGCACAATGGGGTCACCAGAAGACATTGACTACATCGTAGTTACAGGTGTGTCTCAGCTAGAGCCCAATATCGCAATCGTGCACTAACAACTATAAGATGGAGAAGAAATTCTGGGCATCGGTGATCAAGGCGTGGGAGGAATCCTGATCTCGGTTGCCAAGTTGGTCCTGACTACCTTGTGTGCTGGTATCCATCCAAACAGAACCCTCCCGGTTGTGCTGGACTGTGGTACCGATAACGAAGAGCTTTTAAACGATGAATTATATCTTGGACTCAAGCAACCTCGTGCCCGTGGCAAGGAGTATGATGAATTTGTTGATGCTTTTGTGCAATCTGCTCGGAAACTGTACCCAAAGGCATATATCCACTTTGAGGACTTTGGACTGCCAAATGGTAAGCAACTTCTGCTAGCGTCTAGCTATTCAGCTGATCGTACTAGCCCGGAGAATACTCGATCGCTATCGGCCGGAGATAGCATGTTTCAATGATGATGTGCAAGGAACTGGCTGTGTCACTTTGGCTGCTATGATGGCGGGTCTACACGTAAGCAAGCTAAAGCTGACTGATATGCGCATGGTCGTGTTCGGTTCTGGTACTGCAGGAACAGGAATTGCGGACCAAGTACGAGACGCCATCGCAGCTGATAGCGGGAAATCAAAGGAGGAAGCTGCTAAGCAGATCTGGTACTGTTATCCCACTCTCTCATTGTAAATCCAGCTAACGAAAACAGGTGTGTTGATAAACCAGGACTCCTAGTTAAAAGCCACAAGGACAAACTCACCCATGCTCAAATTCCATACGCGCGTGACGACGCTGATTGGGAGGGAAAAGAGCACGACAGTCTTCTTGCTGTCATAAAGGAAGTTAAACCTCACGTTCTGATTGGGACATCTACCAAGCCCAAGGCATTTACTAAGGAAGTCGTTACTGAGATGGCATCCCACGTTGAGCGCCCTATCATCTTCCCCCTCTCAAATCCTACCCGGCTGCACGAAGCTGATCCTAAGGACTTGAACGAGTGGACAAATGGCAAGGCACTAATCGCCACTGGTAGTCCATTCCCACCGGTCACTTACGACGGTAAGGAGTATGAAGTTGCCGAATGCAATAACTCGACCTGCTTTCCTGGCATCGGACTCGGTTGCGTGCTTTCACGAGCCAAGCTCGTGACGGACAAGATGCTCGTCGCAGCTGTCAAGGCACTCGCAGCCCAGTCTCCCGCTCTGAAGGACCCGAGCAAAGGCCTGTTACCAGATGTGATTGACGTAAGAGAGATCAGCGTACATATCGCGCGAGCAGTCATTAAACAGGCTGTTGAGGAGGGATTGACGCAGGTAGATGATATTCCAACGGATGACAAGGAGCTGGAAGAGTGGATTAGGGAGCAGATGTGGGATGCAAAGTATCGACCGCTCAATTTTGTCGAGAAAGCTGTTGCAGATAAGCATGCCAGGGGTGAGTCGAAGGCTGTTGGAATTGCTGGGCAGTTGTAGATGTAAGTGTAATTAAGGGGATGTTAGATACGAAGATTCAATGTTTTTCATAGTTCCATGCGATTATACTCCTAGAGAATTCTTCATATCGCATGTGGGTCTGATTCTGTGATCTTATATTCGGAAGTCTGAACTCTGAATATTCAGCAAGCGTTGGTATTTCTTTACCCCAACCCCGGTGCAGCTTGGTCAATATTAATAGGCACCTCACCTCCAATCACAATGTGTAGTTACTTTAGGAATATATAAGCTTCACTAATCACCTCTCCGAGCACCTCATGTACTCTGTAATGCTGAAAGGCTATGGATTCCTCTATTATTGCCTTGATTGACTTCTACAGGCAGACGAAGCCCAACGTCTTTACCTGTGTCACTAATCAATTACCACATCACCGAAGTCTCTTGCCGTGCTATGCCACTGCTATCGTTGCTTTCATCAACTTCCAGCGTATCATGGATGAATTGAGGTCACTTCTCGATGATTTCTTACCGACTACAGAGCACCAAGAATACGCTACCCTGACACCAACCCCGTTCTCATATCGACTACATCTTATCAAGATCTCACTTTGCCCTATTCAGTGACTCGTACCAAACTTCCCCAGATTTCACCCCGCTTTTACTGCTTAATACTCAGATGCACACACGCCCTAACATGTTTCCTCGCGTGGCATTCTCCTAGTGCGACATCAGGATATCAACTCCAGTCCATATTCTCACGATGCTTAGACTGAGTCAACTCGTCTTAATTAGCTTTATTCATAGCATATATAAGGAACTACTTCCCACTCAATTTATCTTTCTCTTATTTGGCATCTTTCCACAATCCCTAAGATTCGCGCAACCTATCAAAGAAACAACTTAACGCAGTTCCAGTCAATTAAGAACATCAAAAGTCGATTGTAAGTCTACACTCATGTCTTCCAAATCACCCTCAATTCTATCTTGATTTTATCCCATTCTTACTCTCAACATCCCGCATCGCTATTCTATACTGTCGACAGGTCGCTGACTTGATAAAGGAACAACAATAGCAACTGAACTCGGCTCGGCTCGGCTCGAGTCAAGAACAGTAGACCTTGCCACAAATCCTAGTAGGATCAAATAGCTTGACAAGAGGTAAGTACCATACTGGTATCTTGCGCTGACTTTTGCGCTTCGACCGTATACTAACCCAAGCAAGAACAGCCACAACTTATCTCGAGTCCGAAGACCTTAGCTCTTGGTGCGTATCGCAGCCCTATCAAAAGAGTCGACAGGAAGTAAGTGCTGAACTCACATATCACCTTCTGTAATTCCTATTCTCTCGAGCTTTGCCATTGAGTTTGAGTCATTGAGATTGTAAACAATTTCGCTATGTCACCCTTCCTTCTTACATACAGTCATTTCCTGCAGAATCCAAAGAGTAAAGTAGGCATTTTGAAACTGAAACCGAAACTTGCGTAATCTGATCTGTGTTTGTGTCGGCAATGACTTCTTGCTTCTCTGGATTCTGTTCTATCATAGTTTAGTTTGCACTACTGGAGAGGAGGGCTGCTAGCCCTCAAACATGCATACTGTTACATCCTCATACATAGCGCTACTTAAAGAACAGCTATGGCACGGAAGTGTCCCTGCTTAATCTCCAATGTCAATGAGTCCCGTTTTCTCCGCCGGATGTGCACTTTCATCTCGTCCCTTGAAGGTGAAAACCAGTCTGCTAACATCTGTCGACAGTCAGCCAACAACAAAACGGCAATAGCCAAAATGACCATCCAATTCATCCAACTCAGCTACTATCAAGCTAGAAGAGCTGCCAACGAGATCCTAGGTCAACGTTCTCATTTGTCAATATCTATTGTAGCTGCCATCTTCACTGCACAAATGGTCCTGTTAAACCATAAGCTCTACAAGAATGAGCCAATCTATGAAACTGCCATCGACTTGATTTCTCGTGTCAACAGTGCGATCAAAGGAGGTAGCACCGAGGTCTTCTACAACTACATTCAAAAATGTGTCGCTTACGAGCTCGATGGTGTATACTTCTACGACTTCCAACGTACTAGTATATGGGGCGATGATGTCTTGAAGGGCTACCAATTGGCTTTCGAAATAATGTTCTTCAATAAGTATACGATGAAAGACGCCAGACAGATGATCAGGTCTTTCAACGGCGTATCAGAAATCCACTACCACGCTCCGGCTGGTATGGAGCTAACGTACGGAAAATACCTCCACGGATCTCGAATGAATTGGTCTCCTCGAGCGTCTACTCTCCCAATGCCAAATGGATTCACACGAAAGGATATCCCCGGGTTTGATCAGATTAGCACACTCACCAATCTGGAAATCGAAAAGCTTCTCGAGGAACCTCGCACAATTGCAGAGGAGGAGAAGTGGGGTGAAATAATCAACGCACTTGCTGTTGAAGAAGTACAAGCAGTTTTCAAGCGGGAACCTGAATGGAAGAGATTAAATGGCTACCTCGATAAGAGAGCCGAACACTCGAAAATGAATAGCAACACAAATGCATCTACTGAAACTCATGGTAGTTCATCATCGAGCAGCTTGAATGAGCAAACAAGCAACCATACGACACCGGAAACGAACAGCAGTTATATCAGCGAAAAGCAAAACACTGCTACCACAGAGTATCCTATCACTAACCTCAACCCCAGTACAAATCGCGCGTCAACAGTCCATCTAAATTCCAGACCCATGACTGGACCTGAAACATGCCAATCTACCTCCCAATCGCTCTTCAGTCAGAGTTGCAAGCCAAGTCATGAGAATGTCGGCCAAACTGGTGAAAGAGCAGAATACTTTGCCAAACGAGACTGGAAATGGTCACCTCATCCATCGAAACTACCGATGCCATCGTTTTTGGACAACAAAGCCAAACCTTCAACTGCTTCAATCCCACTGCAAGCACCTGTCGGCAATGAAGATGAAAGTATGAAACACATAATCGAGTATATTCTGGTCTTGGTGGAAGATGAGGAGGAGGAAAGGGCAGATAATGGGGAGACAAAAGAGAACAAAAAGCATAGATACGAGGGTGATGATGAATATTCTTGTTCTTGTACATTGGTCTGTGTGTGCTGCTAGTTTATGAATATGGATCGGTGTAAGGATGGATCATGACGACCTTCGACAAGAAGTTTCAACTTTTGGGGAGAATGAGAAAGACGATACTAAAGGCTTTGGAATTCCTACGACAAACTTGGGCTTCGGTACTTGAGTAATTGGTGAATGACTCGACAACTCGACCGCTTGATATGAGAAGGGCTTTCAGGCTCAGGATAAGCGACTGTATTCATATTTTGGTTAACTTTAATTGTTGTCATTGCATCAGGACAGGCGAGAATGTGCCTATTTCCCCGGAAGTCAATAAGTACGGGTTTTGATGTCCTTCTAGGACAAATTTGGTTTGTAATTTTGACGTGTTGGATACTCTTAGTTCTGTTAATCTGATACGAGAATGAATACAGCCTTTGAGAATTTGAATTCTGAATTGCGAGGCTTACAGTTGGAGATCTTTCCCGTGTACTTTGAACTATTTGTTCCTTTGATGGGAAGTATCTATTGGAGACTTTATCTATCATATTCAATTGGTGTATAAATTTCCTCTGAATTCTTGATACGCTTCGGTGCCTGTATGTCAGGGGTTGAGTTTGTTTGAGCAGATGCTGTTGACATTCGAACCGAGTTGACCTCGGCTTCCGATCCCCTGTCGAGTTACCCCGGATTTTGGATACCCCGCGTGTCTCCCTTAAAGCAAAAGTATAACTTCACACTTCACATTCTCAAATACGCGTATCTTTGTTTCATACAGGTTTTCTCGTCTCAAAGCTATAGAAACTGATATTTTCTATCAATTGACACACCGCACTACATATAATCAGCTCAAAGTCCGGCACATAAACAGCTCCCTGGACGATGGCCTCCTCACTCCCAACCTCTTACGCCAGACTCCCTTTCCAGCATATCCGCCTCTCTCACGTCCCCGAATCTTCGCCTTCTCCAACACGCGTGATACTAATCACCCTCTACCGACCAAAAAACTACAATGCCTTCACCGATACCATGACTACGGACCTCGAAAATGCCTTCAACCTCCTCTCCCTTGATCCACGAGTCAAAAGCATTGTCGTCACAGGCCACGGACGCATGTTCTGTGCAGGTGCAGATCTTGATGCTGGATTATCGTATAAGCACGACACGCCACTCACGCATCGGGATGGCGGTGGTAGAGTCACCCTCGCGATACATCGCTGTACGAAGCCTGTGATTGCAGCGATCAATGGGAGTGCGGTGGGCGTGGGGATTACTATGACCTTGCCAATGGCTATAAGGATTGTGAGCGAGAAAGCCAAGATTGGATTCGTGTTTGCGAGAAGAGGCATTGTGATGGAGGCTGCGAGTTCGTACTTTTTGCCCAGGCTGATTGGGCTGAGCAGAGCCATGCATTTGGTTACCACAGGTGAAGTTCTGCCAGCCACCCATCCGCTGCTGAGAGAGCTGTTCAGCGAGATCCTGCCTGAAGACCAGGTACTCAGCAGAGCATTGGAGCTCGCAGACGATGTGGCGCGCAATACAAGTGCTGTGAGCACGACATTAATGAGGGATCTGATGTGGAGAGGTCCTGGGACGGCGGAGGGTACACATCTGCTGGATAGCAAGATTCTGCTAGAGTTATTCGAGGGGACGGATAAGTTGGAGGGGATTGAGAGCTTCTTGAAGAAAAGAGCGCCGGAATTTAAAGGGACTATGGAGGAGAATGCACCAACTGTTTGGCCATGGTGGGAGAAGATTGATACAAAGGCTCCAGAGAAGATCGAGGATGTGAAGGCGAAATTGTGAAGAAGCGGATTGTCGACTTTGATTCCAATGGGAAACAATGCTTGCATGAAGATTTTGGGTTAACAGAACAAAGTGAGTCGATTTTGGGAAATTCCTAGCTTAGAAAATAGCTCTACCTGAACTTGGGAGCACGAGATTTGAAGACAACAGTAACGGTGGCGGGGTCATTGAATTACCCCGCTATGCTTGGGTTGAACGCTGAGTGGGTTCCTTCACGATTAGGATCTTGATGTAAAATGTTACTATAGTCCATACGATTGGAAAGAAATCATCATTTCTAATCCGAACTTATAAATCATCTCACTGCCTCGTGAATAATAGCGCTCTCGGAGTACCGTACAGTAAGAAAATCCCACCCCCCACTCATCCCACTTTCCATGTGGAGTCATCACACAGCACCTCTATATCAACCACCTCAAACTCACTGCAGCACCGCCTCACAGATCTTTTCCTTCTCAATACACCTAAACGATCTACAAAACAAAAGTCTCAATCCAATACGCAAACATGGTCCAAAAGGAAGCTGTCAAGACCGACAAGGCGCCGCCGCCATTGCCATTTTTCAGCCAGGCCATCAAGTGTCAAGGCATGGTCTACTGCTCCGGTAGCGTTGGAATGGACCCTGTCACCATGAAGCTTGTTGAGGGAGGTGTTGGAGACAGAGCTGTGAGTTTGACGCGTCTCGATTTCTCATGATGCTTGTGGTCTCATCTGAGCCACCTGGTTCTTTGTTTTATATTTACCCTGATTCATTGCAACCCATCTCCCCCTCCTGTGCTATCCCAGCTACCCATTCAGATTCCATTTTCATAGTATGCTTCGTTGGTAAATCCTGAGCTAACACAGACCTAGGCACAATGCCTTGCCAACCTCTCCGCTGTCCTTGAAGCAGCAGGCTCTCACATCGACGTAGGCCACAGTTCCTTACCCATATTCTCCTCAAATATCAATTATCTCTCGTAAACTGCACCGTTGTATCATCGATATTGAAGCCTCACTTCCAGCTCTAGCTGTCGTTTGGCTGCATCACCAAAAAATGCATCAAATAAGCTTTAACTAACCGAAATTTCCTTCACGAACAGAACACAGTCAAGGTCAATATCTTCCTTACCAACATGGAGGACTTCGCTGCCATGAACAAAGTGTATGAGAAGGTTTTCAGCAAGGATCCTAAGCCAGTGAGGACATGTGTTGCGGTGCACCAGCTCCCGCTTGGAACCGATGTTGAGATTGAGTTGACGGCGCATTTGTGAGTGAGTAGATTTGTCATTTTTTGGGTTCTGAGAAGTGGGAGAGTTTCAAAGCGAGAGCAAAAGCTGATAGAGTTTTAGGAGTGAGGAAAGAGCGAAATTGTGATTGAGTAGGCTTTCGACTCCATGGATTGGAATGGGTGTCAGGAACGGACAGGAAGGTATCTGGGACTTAAAAATTATTTGGAAAGGTTCACGCTATGATGAGTTACTAAAAATATGTTGAAGATTGTATTTTGCCCATCATGTGTTCTCCTCTAATGTGCCTCACCAGCTTCTGGATTACCAATGCCGTTTTCCAATTCAATATATCCACAAGTGTGCTCTTTTGCTATCATTTCACTTGAAAAGTACTGAATGCATATCACTTCTGTTTTATGAATATCTCTTTGACGTTTAAAAGCCGTCGAGCCGCATTCGTCCTCATTTCATTGTCTTCGTACTCACAGCAGCCCCAAGAATGCGTGCCCAACATCTTTGTCTTCCCTATCAAACATATGGACATCATCCAGAATGTACATTTTCTCTCTGTTACACGCATCTAGTAGCCAGGGGATGCAAGTTCCCTAGAACTTGAGCGCAATTCTGATCTGACCAAGATGTCGACCATGACAGCTCCACCTCAGCTTCTCACACCCCCTGAGACCGCTCCCTTTCAAGTCTCCGAATCTGATTCCGATTCTCGTCCCACAAACAGAGGCTACAAGCGTCGTTTCCGTTCTGGCGGACGCATAAAACTCAAGCCCACATCTATCGACCT
This sequence comes from Articulospora tetracladia, assembly GCA_003415645.1. Lineage (NCBI taxonomy): Eukaryota > Fungi > Ascomycota > Leotiomycetes > Helotiales > Discinellaceae > Articulospora > Articulospora tetracladia. The sequence goes on from PYIV01000012.1 coordinate 1,302,324, forward strand.
TGAATATGGCACATCTTTCACAACATCCAGCGTACGCGACCGGCAGCTTATGATGTTCGAAAATGCCGCGCAGAAGATAAAGCCCATTCCGCAGACGTGGAACTCACAAACTGCCGTTGAGATTACAGATAATATTGGTGCTCTACTGGTGAGCGCACAAGTGACACCAGATGAGAAGCGGAACGCGGATTTAATGCATAGGAGGGTAAGAAGGAAGGCGACAAGGGCGGGGCAGAAGAGGAATATTGATGGGATTAGGAAAGGAGGAGGGGACACAGAGAGCGATGAGACGAGCAGCGGCAGACGTGAGTCTGTATCATATGCGCCAGCTGGAGGGTGGAAGAGAAAAAGAGGTAATATTCTTACTCCACCGCCCAGCACGAAACCGTCTCCTTTGGGAGCAGGAGAGTCTTCAGGTGCTGGAAACCTGAGTCTGATTGACTCTCGGCCTTCTCATAGACGGCGTCCTCGAAGTACGGTCCAGCAGTTGCAGCCAATTATCGACGTCGCGCAAGTACAACCCCAACCAATTAGACTGAAATACGACCCTCCCGCACGTGGTGACAGGTCCGACGCATGGTTCATCGAAGCCTTCCGACTTTTATACCGTGAAGCCGAGACTTTTGTCACAAGATACTATTGCGTACATGACTTGAAAGCAGGTACATTCTACGAGCCTTGGAATGTTGAGCATACACCAGAGTTTCTATGGTGGGTTGAGCAGACTGCCGAGCCGGACCCGGTGACAGGGTGGGACAGTCTCCTAAGGGATTCGAAAGAGAGAAAGTGGTTGATTATGGGGGTTTTGATGCGGGTTTTTAAGAACAAGATTTTCGATGAGGAGCTTTTTGGAGTGGATGAACAGGAGGCGGAGTTGATGCATGCAATTGAGAAGACTTTCTTTCTATCTGAAGGTCAGCCTTTTACCCCTTGCTAGGCGATGAAGTGTATTGACCAGCACAGGCTTCCATCGAACAGAGCTGCGAGCTCATGCCACCCGTTCAATCATCGGCAATTCATCTGTGACGGGCGATTTCTACCCGCAAGTCGCTAAACTTACAGCTCAAATCTCACTTATGCTCCAACCCCTGACGTCCTACCTTTATTCCATACCTCCACCATTCAACAAGCGCCTTCCACAAGTCACAGACCTCTATCAATCCCTTCACAACCTCGTGTCGCGAGCAGCTCAGCTCTCGCTGACTATTCGTCTGTCTCCCACCATTTTCCATTTCGTAGACGTCGAGCCAGGCAGTATCTACGAAGCTGACGATGTTTACTCACTGGAGCTGGAGTCTTTTACCGTGAGTAAAGAGCGGATCATCTCTCCGTACGATGTAGAGCGTGTCGAGTGGGTTCAAGCTAAAGCAGAGGCGAAATCTAAATTCGAGGCCTTGATTGCCGTTGGGCCTGCATCAACTGCAAAAGCCATCTTGGCGCAAAAACGAATCTACCTCGCTTTTCTCAAGAACAGTGAAACTGGGATCAGAGCAGATCAGGAGGTAGCGAAGAAGGAACTAGACGAAGCGCTTGCAGTTGCGAACGAAGAGCCAGCGTACACTGCTGATGATATACAAGCCCAGCGGGATGTGCTGATCGCGTACATGGCGGCAAGTCAACCGAAGAGGTCGATGGAGGAAATCGAATGTGTAAGGAGGAAGTTGCATGAAATGATCAGGAAGAGTTCCGAGGGATTGAACCAAGCTGTTCTGGAAGCGCAGGAGAAGGTCAAGAAGTTAGCGAAGAAGGTTGCTACAACCTATCCAGTGGAGTTGTCTGAGTCGAGGCGTAAGCTAGATGAAATAGAAGCAAGAGGCGCCGTCGTCACGCAGAAAGAGATTGACGAGGCCCAAAACGAAGTTGCCCGCATCGACAGCGCTGTTCCCAAGCCACCGGGGCAGTACTATCGTGCCCTGACAAAAATCGCAGTCTGGCCTGTAATTACGCGGTACAAGCCGGGAGGAGTAGACGATGACGATGCATGGGAGGAGGATGGGCCTTTAAGACAGAGTGAGAAGGATGGGATGCGCATTATGCAGATGAGTAAGGGGGCAACAGTGAATTACTATGGAAGGAATGATGCAGAGAAACCTAGAGTCGTCAGTTTGCGACGGTGGGTAAGGGAGAAGAGGACACGCTTAGGGAAGAAGAGTGAACGGATAGGGAACAAGGTTTTCGCCGCTATGCTGCTGGGCGTAGGAGCTTTGGGGTTTTGGGCAAATGGAATATCAAGGGGTGGCGGATAGTGGACTTGAGAATGCATTTCGTTTATGCGTGTAGTAACGGCTAATTCACATGGAAGATCAGGATGACTATCACTTGATGGGTACGTTCGAAATATATATAGTGTACATGAAGATATCACTTGATATTGAGGGTGGTTTGAAGAAAGTTTCTCCAAGAGTTAAAACATGATAATAATAGCAATTACAGCAGCATTTGATTCCCTCTCCATTTTTCCTCCTAAGATTGCCGGTCGTAACTAAAATTGCAACTCGCGAACCAAAGGAAAGAAGGAAATTGCCAGTTCATTATGTCCAGGACCCCAACGCCGTGAAGGCACCAGGTATCATCGCATGCCTCTCTTTAACACCATAGATATCCGTTATGCAAAGAAATCAGCACATTTCCGAAGTCAATAGTCATAACCTTGACGCCAAAGCAATGATTTGCGCCGTGATGTGTGAATCAGCTGCCGGTACTCGCTCCGGGTACCTGTGGGCCAGGTCCAGTTTTCTTCTTCTCTTTCTTCGCCCATCGAAGACCACAGGCATTACACAGTGTTTTGGGACCACTGGGACCCTTACGCCATTCAGGAGAATCCAAAGTTCCTAAAGTAGTAAGTTTTTGTTGTGATTGATGTGTTCTGTATAGACTTACCACAATCTGTACAAACATATTCATCTGGAAGTTTGATTTTCTTTTTCTTATCGCCCCTTCCTTCCTTGTCAATAGGTATTGCGATGCCAGCATCACCTCTGATCAGTGCAGGGCTTTGATCACCAGTGCTGATACCACGACTCCGCTCTCCCTCTCGATATCGCAGGCCTGTAAGCATTTCGATACTTTCTTGAGCAGAAGGATTGACACCCTCATAACGAGCCATTTTGTCGTTGATAGTGTCTTGTCGGCTCCCGGCATTTGCATCTTCCAAATTTTGGCGCGTTAATGCGGAGTTCGCTATGGGCTTGGCTGGAGGTGGCATTGCCAACGCGTCTGGGTTTGCTGGACCATTTGGACGAGGATTTACCGGTGTACTGGCCGACCCCATGGTGTCTGTCTCTTCAGAAGGATTGTCTGTCTGACTGTCTTGCTTCTTGAGCCAGTTTCTTTGAGACTCATCTGCGTCTTCGGCCTCTTCTCTTTTCAGATCAGCAATGCGCTTCCGCAACCTTTCATTCTCGATCTTGTGCTCCAAGAAAGAATCAAGAAGGGCAGCGTTCTTGGTGGGGTAAGGTCTGGCCATCATGAAGAAACCTCGACAGAATCCTGCGGCATTAGCTGGTCCGAATTGCGCTGCTTCCGAAGAGATATGGGGATGTCCGTGAGACTCGAAAATGGTGTATGTTTCATCCTTTCTCCTAAATCTGTAAAAGAATCGAAGAGGGTTTCCACTTGCGATTGATTCATTGAACTCCCGCACAAAAATACCGCTGTCATCTGGGTGTATGAAGTCCACAATGAATTTGCCCACTAACTCTTCGCGCGGGTATCCAGTCAGTTGTTCGCCACTAGGAGATAGATAGACGATCCGGCCATCAGGAGTCAGGATATGTAGGAAATCTTTGAGCTCCTCCACCACTCGCTGAGACCAGTTTCTCCTTTTGGTGAACTCTGTCAATGTGCTACCCCCTCCCAACGTTGATTGTGCCCCAAATCCTGTCGGTAACGGTCCTGCCCCAGCGCCACTCATTGGGATATCTGCGGAATTCGTTGTAACCAGTCCCCGCTCCTCCGATAGCTCTGTATCATTGCGCTGCATATCATTGCCTAATGGCGCGTATGGATTTTGGCCATTGGGATCGGTATTATCCGAGTCGAAGTTCATAGGCATATTATCGAAGTCATCAAGCATGCCCTCCTCGAGCATGCCGGTCATTGAAGTATCGTTGACATTAGAGGGGCCTTTACACAGATGAGCATGCTATTCACAGTTGTGGGGCAGGCCAAAGTTGATAAGGCAACTCTTGGATTGGAGCTTTACCTGCGAGGCTGACAGACTGTCCATGCCCCCTATGTTGGAATAATAGAGAGAAGGATCCATGGCCAAATTGCCAATGTCTATATGTGAGCGACCTTGGGACATGTTGACATGGTCTGGATCAAGGCCGCTTCGAAGCTGATAAGGCTAAAGGCCTTGTTGATCGTTCACTGCCGGATCATCATTGAGTGAAACCTGCAGCCAGTTGGAGTTGGAGTATCCGTGGACTTGGGGTTCGGAGCGGATCAACATAAAGAACGAGGCGAAACGAGAAGGAACGCAACTGGCGAACCCCAAAGTGACATCCGGATCTTCGTCTGACTTCCCCGCCAAATGCTAAATTAGTGCTGCACGTGATACGGGTGCCTGCAACGCGTTTGTTAGGCGCGTCCTCCAACAAACGTTATTATCGAAGCTTCCGAAACTGGTCCGCTCGTCAGCTCCCTGCGAAAACACCGAACCTCAATGCGGAGGCACAGGCGGTAGAAGATTTTCAACCTCAAGATGTAAGTCGGGTCTTGTTTCCAGATAATGCTGCAACTAATATTCGACCTCCAGGTGTAAGTTGCCCGGATTGAAATCGCAAAGATAACGACGACGAAAGAACTGACATTGCGCTACAGCTCAAATAGAGAAGCTGAGGATCCAAGGGTATGCAGCGCATTGGAGATTTGAATGCAGAATTAACATGTCCGCAGAGTCCGCTCCTTTAGCAACCGTGATTTCGAGATCATCCACTTCCAGACGCCTTTGACACTCATCGTTGGATACAATGGATCTGGAAAGACAGTATGGAAACTGCTGCCTCTAAAGGACATATACTTACTCTGCTAGACCATTATCGAATGCCTCAAATATGCTACCACCGGCCAACTCCCACCGAATGCAACGAAAGGTGGCGCATTCATTCATGATCCCAAGGTAAGTAAATGGCATCCCCACGACTGGTAAATTCAGTACTAACCACTCCCAGCTCTGCGGCGAAAAGGAAGTCTTGGCTCAAGTCAAGCTCAAGTTCCGGAATGCATCCAACAACTCCCTTACCATCACCCGAAGCTTATCCCTCACGGTCAAGAAAGCATCTTATACACAAAAGACAGTTGAAAGTCAGCTGGTCATGGCTAGTCATGGTGAGCGGATCTCCATGTCAACTAAGGTGGCAGAGTTAGATAAAGTTGTACCGCAACAGCTCGGTGTTTCTCCTGCTATTCTGGAGTCGGTCATATTCTGCCATCAAGACGAGTCTCTTTGGCCTATGAGCGAACCGTCGAAGCTCAAGGTTAAATTCGATGAGATCTTCGAAGCCCAGAAATACACAAAAGCTATTGATGTCATTGTTAAGCTGCGAAAAACCCATCAAACCAATTTAAGCGGCCTCACCATTCACGAAGCAAATTTCAAGTTGCTTAAGGACAAGGCGGAAAGAGTGCAGAAGAAAATGTTCGCTTTGGAGAAGGAAATAGATGAGTTGAGAGTCAAGGAGTCTAGCTTGAAACAGCAGATGACCGAAGCACTGGAACTTAGTGAGGAAATGAATAAGAAGAAGAACAAAGCTCTCGCGACCCTCAACGACTTGAAGCTTAAAGAAAGTCAAGCAGAGGGCCTAGAGCACACCTTGGAAACTTTGAGTAGCACTTTGCAGGAATCATCGGATACAGACCTTGAACTCAAGTCCAACCTGGATAGATCTGAGGAGATGCTCCAACAATACGAGGAGCAGGAGAATCAATACAATCTCCATTTGGAAGCGCTACAGACGTCTGCGAATTCTTTAAGGCATGATATGTCTGGAAAGCAAGCAGAGTTGGGCCAATACAATGCTGAGAAGCTAAGTTATGAACGAAATATTCTGGGTCGTGTGCAGCTTGTGAAGGAAGCAGCCCGCACCCATTCGTTGCGAGGATATGACGGTGACCTTGACGAGGAGCAAGTTCGAGAGTTTGTTCGGAGGATGAACAAATTATCGCAAGAAAAGGATAGGGAATTGGATCGCATCAACTCCGCGACAAGAGATGAATCGAATCAGGTTCAGGCGAGGATATCCGAGTTAATGAATCGACAAGCGACTCGAACCCAGGAGAAAGTTAATGCTCAACAATCTTTAACAGAAAATGCAAAGAAGACCAAGGTCAGGCAGACCGAAATTAATGGCGTTTATATCGATGAAGGCGCAAAAGCAGCCCTGGATGAAAAATTCCGAAATGTGCAACGTCTTCTTGAACGTGCTAATTTAAACTGGGAATCTGCAGAATGGGAGAATAAGCGGAAGATTGAGGTTGCCCGACAGCATGAGTTACAGGCAGAGGCAAAGCGATTGAAGAACGAACTCTTTCAAAGCAACAATTTGGCCAATGAGCGCGCACAACTTGAGCATACTAAGAAGATCGCAAAGGAATCTCAACGTGCACTCGACACCTTAGTGTCGCTTCACAAGCCAGCTCTAGACAGGCTGATCGGGGGATCATGGGACGCTAAAGATCTCGACCGTGAGTTTCAGACTATTCTCGATCGAAAGACGTCAGTTGTTACCGACGCAAAGAGAAAAAAGGATGGGGCAGAGAAAGACCTCGAGAAGACGATTTTGAAGCTAGAAACTGCTCGGTCAACACTAAAGTCTAGGACCGAGGAGATGCAGAAGTGCCAGGCTGTGGTGCTTGACTCAATTCACGACGAACAAGATAATCCTCTCACAAGCGTTGATGATTTCCTAAAGGAGCTTCAAGATCTTGAACAAGACCGTGACAAGATTAGAGAGGATTTCGAAGGCGTCAAATTTTACACCGAATACTTCAAGAAATGCCTAGCAACCGCTAACGAAACAAATTGTTGCAGACTTTGCGAAAGGTCTTTTACTGACAGGAAGGAGAAGACATCAGCTACCCAGAAGTTAGATAAGCTGTTGTCGAGATTTGTGGAGACATCTCTTGCAGAGGAGCTGAAGCAACTCGACATGGACGTCAAAAGGGCTAATCAAGCCCGCTCGCAGTATGACACATTCATGAAACTACAGCTCGAAGTCCCAAAGCTTGAGGCTGAGGTAAAGAAACTTGAAAGAGAGAAAAGCGCTCGCGATTCGGATTGTGAGCATGAAGATCAGTCGCTTCGTGATACCGAATCGAGCAAGAGAGATGTTGAGACTCTCTCCAATGATGTCAACAAGATCACGAAGTATAGCAATGAGGTATTAAGACATGACCAGGAGATCACTCGACTGTCTTCCCAGCAAAAGCTCTCCGGTAGCTCCATGTCTATTGAGGAAATGCAGGAGCAAATGGCTGCGTGTGACGAGCAGCTTCGAGTCCTGCAGGCTAAAATCGACAAGATCTCATCCGATAGAGAGCATGCAAGATCTGAAATATCTAAACTTGAGCTTCAGGAGACGACTATCCGATCTGAGATTGCATCGGCAGATTCAATGCTGGAGAAGAAGCAGTCTCTCCTCAAAGTCATCGATGAGCTTCGAGAAAGTGATATGCAGATGAAGGAAACCATGCGAATTGCGGATCAAGATCTTGAGGCTCTCGATCCAGAGCTTACAAATGCACGAGCTCAGCGCGAAGACATCGAACAACGTGGCCATCTGAGAGCGAAGGATGTTCAAACCGAGAAGGCAAAGCTAGCACAAACAGTAAATCAGCTCAAGCTAGTAGGCGATGCCATCAATGGATATATCGACGCAGGTGGGCCATCACAGCTTGCAGCGTGCGAGCGAGCGATCAAAGCACTTGAGCAAGACGAAACAAGTATCCAACATGAGGTGCAACAAGTTTCGAACAAGAAAAAAGATGTTGAGAAAAAAATTGCTGAGAGCGGACAAACGAAATCCAGCATTTTAGAGAATATCCGATATCGAGATGTCATCAAGGAACTTGAGATCGTGAAGAGAAAGATCGCAGAACTCAAAACACGGAATGCCGATGATGAATTCAACCGCTACAGTCGCGAAGCTTCAAACGCGGATTTGCGATACCAAAAATACCTGGCAGAGCGTGGTCCCGTCGTTGGTGCCATGAGAACTAAAGATGATGAGTTGACCGAAAAGATGGCCGAATGGGATACCGACTATAAGAACGCCGCTCATCAATATCGCGAAACCCATGTGAAAGTTGAGACTACTAAAGCTGCTATTGAAGATATGGCGAAATGCAAGGTTGCATTAGATCATGCTATTATGAAATATCACAGCATTAAGATGGAGGAGATTAATTCTATTGCAGGCGAACTCTGGCGTAGTACCTACCAAGGTACTGATGTTGACACGATCATGATTCGGTCCGAGAGCGAAAGCGCTACTGCCAACAAGAATTATAACTATCGTGTTGTCATGGTGAAGCAAGATACGGAGATGGACATGCGTGGTCGATGCAGCGCTGGCCAGAGGGTTTTGGCAAGCATCATCATACGTCTGGCGCTAGCAGAGTGTTTTGGTGTCAACTGCGGAGTAGGTTTCTCTTTCATTTAATGATTTGTGCTAACGTGCCAGGTCATTGCTCTCGATGAACCAACAACCAATCTTGACAAAGATAATATCAAAGCCCTTGCCGAATCCTTGAACATGATCATTAAGAGCCGAAAGCATCAATCAAACTTTCAGCTGATCATCATCACCCACGACGAGGACTTTTTGCGAGAAATGAAATGTTCCGAGTTTAGCGAAACTTATTACCGAATATCCAGAAACGCTGAGCAGAAGAGTATAATTGAGAAGCAGCCTCTCTCTGAACTGATGTAGATTATCATGCTGTAAAATATTGGGATGGTTGGGAAAAGGAGTGGCGCTTTTGTCGAGTATTTTGAGCGACTGACTAGCATTATTATGGCGTTTAGGAGATATCACAGAAATGGTTGTCATGGAACACGGTCGGCGCAGAGGTAATAAACCAATTTGTCAAGGCCTAAGGGGTGGGTTTGCTACATAGGTGTCAGATGTGTATTTCTGCCTGTGTGGAGATAAGATTTTGTCATGTCTCTTAGCAAATTCCATTTTACATTGCCGTCCTTCGATATTTTATGTAATCTTTAATGAGGATTTCTTTGACATCTGTGTTGTCGATACACGCCTTCCACACTGACCGGCTTGCCCACGTTGTTCTTTATGCATCCCTGAATGTTACATCCTCGGAACCGTTTCAAGCATAAACTCGGATCTTGTTTGTTTCGATTAGCCTTCACTGAATATTTCATGATAAAAAAATGACAATTAAAGTTACTACAATCTTCAGATGATCATCTTCCAAGGGAAATGTCGGTATACACTTGTGAACTTACAGCATAGAACAACACATCAATTAAACCATGTTCTTAGTTAGATAATATTCTTTGGCACCACTGATATAGCACTAAATTTGTATAGAATACATGCTCAAGCAATATAATGGGAAGATAAAGCGGCCTGGCCTGGCTGAGAGTCGAAATACTATGTCTCTCTTCTTCCTCGTGTGCTCAAGCAAGTCCATCAGAAAACTTGGTGGTGGAACGAGGGGAGTGTTTTACTTTCACAAATGCACAAAGAAAGTACAAGTCTCACTGATAAATTAATTTTGGTTTACTCAAATCAAGTTAGGACCGCTTCTTTGTACTAACGCTGCAAGCTCTTGAGATAAGATGTCATCCTACCAGGGATGATATCTAAGTGAATTGTTGCGAAAGATGACTTCCCATCCGCGAATGTTAGTTTGTCTCGGGCTACAAGGCTTTTCTTCTGGCCTTGAGATCAGCAGCGGCATCTAGTTCAGCATCCTGTTCTTCAAAGCGCTTTCGTTCCTCTTCCTCTTTAGTTCGGAGATCTTCGTACTCGTTTTCAAGCTCCTTGCCGCGACGGGTGAGGAGACGAACTTCGCGACCTAGTTGTTCGCGCTGTCCTGCGGACTTCATCTCAGCGAGCTCCTTCAGCTGTATCTCCTTGACAAGGTCAGATCGATCGCGGGCTATCTTCTCACGCTCTGCTAGATTTGCGGCCTTCTGTCGTTCGAGATCCGTACCTCCTTTCTTAGAGGAGAAGGAAAACTTGCGGGAAAAGGTTCTGCTTAGCTTCGGGTGAGTCATGATCAAGGTCGTAGTGGTGTGGAACTGTTCCTTTCTTCGGTCGTCGATGTATGGAAGATTTATGGGAGGGTTGAGAAGTCTTGCTACTCAAGGGATCAAAGTCTAGTCTCTGGGTGGAGAAATAATTTTGTTGTGTACGCGGGTTTTATTTATCTCATTTACTGCAGCCCTGCTCGGCGGCTGTCGCTGTTGTTTGTTCTCTGAAAACAAGATCAGCTGGGTAGCGACAGGAGTTTCTTGTTCAGCAAGTTCAACCAGGTATAGCATTTAAGTCTTACGGGAGAACAGAGAAGAGCAGTTTAATGTGTGAGGATATACTAGGAGTGTCTAATCTCGTGAACTTGCTCACACGATTTTATCTTTGATCTTCTGCGCAACTGGTACGGTATCCTTGAAAGACTGCCTCGTCCCCAGTCTATCGATATACTTACTCAAGTTTGGGTACCTTGACCTCCAAGGATATTCAGAAAGCCTGACATCAACATAACCACAGACACTTCCAACAGCAACATCAGCAAGCCCAAAAGTCCCGGCCACCATGAACTCTTTGTCTCCAATCCACTCGGCAAGAGCCTTGAATCCACCGTCAACCTTTCTTATTTGCCGATCTTTCCATTCTTCACTCTGACATTCCTGAGTACGCTGTTTCTCGAAGAACAGTAGAACCAATGCATCGCACATCCCATCCACAACAACCTCGACTTTCTTCGCAAACAGTCTTTCATCAATATCCTTGGAGAGCATGGGAGCCTTGTGCGGGAACTTGGCTTCAAGATATTCAAGGATGTAGTGTGACTCGTAAATAGAAGTTCCGTCTTCGAAGATAAGAACAGGAAGCTTCTCGAGTGGATTGTGCTTCGGGGTCTGCGTTATACTGTCCCACGGGACTTCAGTGATGAGCTCGAAGGGGATGCCCTTTTCTGCAAGGGTGATCCGAACCTTTCTCGCATACGGCGAAGGAGTTGCACTGATGAGTTTGATCATTCTGGACTTATGATTGATATGTGCTTACGATGTATGATTTTATCTCCAGCAGAGTCCTAATGACGACAAGGACCGTTGGTGCCGTTGACCCGCGCACGTGATCAGCGACTGGATGACCAAAGATACTAACCTAATGCAAGATGAAGTAGGGGAAAAGGAGGCTTCAACCTTGTTGACGATCATCGATGATTTTTTGGTCATTATGTGACTTCTGGGCAAACCACAATCCTGGGTCTTTTAAACTATCCGCAAATTGGGTAGTTGAGGTAGGAGAGTCAAGCATTTGCATTTTTGGACACTGCATGGATCAATGCGAATGTATGCTATTGCCTTTAAAAATCGAGATTGAATGGAACAAACAGTGGTAATTCTGACATAGATGATGATTCGGACTAGAGCTGGACATTGATAGGAACACTTGCTGCTTAAAGCTTCGCTATAGCCTGTGCCACTTGTAACAGCTATAGTAAGAAACGAGGGTGCCAATTAATTTTTAGCTTACTGAATGAAAGATTTGGAAAGATGGGCAACATTCAAAATGCTGAGAGAATCTAAAGAAACGTTGCTTGTAACCGTTCAGACGCCTAATCTGGAAAGCCTCGGTACTATTTTTACCTTCAAAGAATAAGGGTTAACGCTAATCCTCTTCAGGACGCATGTAAAGGTCGCGGGTCACCATAACTCCACGACTTCGTATAGCCACGCAACGGTTTCATTTCGAGAAAAGGCGTCTTTACCCAATTTCTACACGTTCTTTACTGTGCTAAAATATTCGTTGAGATCTGCAAGCTTCATTGCCATTCTGTACATCTAAAATTCGCCTTCAAGGTCCCTCAAATGTTCACACGATGAGCCTCTTCTCCTATGTCAAGAGCATCTATGCTCTGGACACGCTAGATACGCGGTTTACAAGCTCTTCTGCAACTCCCTACAGAGCAGTGATCGAAGGCCGCCGTGATGCCCCGACACTCAAACGAGACGACTCAAGTGGTGGCATTGGAGTGAAGACCGATCACAGCGGTCGCCCAATTGCACAACCTTCGAAATGGAAAACCGCAGAGTTCTACTTCTACTATTTTGTCTTCTTAACTATTGTACCATATATGTTCTGGGTGGCGTACGATGTATCCAGACGTGAGCATCCTAGCTTTTTCTGTAGTTACCTTCTGACCTGCAATAGCTTCACATCCTAATTACCACAAATTTGAATACCTTCTCAGTGATGGATGGATACCTGGGAGGAAGATCGTATGTCGAAAGCTGGGCAAACAGGTGACGGCGTGCTCACAACTAGCAGGATATTTCTGACGCCCAGTATTTTACTTTCCGCCGAAATTTGCCATACCTCGCACTTCTTCTGGTCCTCCACCCCCTTTCTCGCAAGCTGTACAACTATGCGCGCCCGCTCCCAACACGAAGCAGCTCTCCGAAACCCAGTGGCAATACATACCCGTCTTTTGCAGATGGCGAGGCGCGGAAGGAGCAACGTGTGTCGTTTGATTTCGGATTTGCCCTTGTCTTCCTCGGGGCTATGCATGGATTCTCAGGTCTGAAAGTGCTAGCAATACTTTTTTCAAACTATAGCATTGCCACCCGATTACCACGAAACATCATTCCAGCAGCGACATGGATATTTAACATAGGGATACTTTTTGCCAACGAAATCGGCGACGGTTACCAGTTCGCAAGAATCGTAGACCACATCTCACCCCAAGCTACGCACGAGCTACTACACGGGTTTGGTGTGTGGCTCGATGGGTACAGTGGAATCATGCACCGGTGGCACATCCTGTTTAACATTACCGTCCTCAGACTCATTAGTTTTAATCTGGACTATTATTGGAGCCTGGACAGGAGGAGCGGAAGCCCAATCGAGGTTAGTAACCAAACCAAGACCATCCATTTTACAATGCTGATGCACCCAAGAAGAAGCAACTCGACCCCGCCAATCTCTCGGAGAGAGACCGCGTAAAGATCCCTGGAAATGCCAAGGACTACAGCTTCCGAAATTACCTAGCTTATGCAATTTATGCTCCGTTATACCTGGCAGGGCCTATCTTCACCTTCAATGACTACATTTCACAACTCAAGTTTGCCCCAGCGAGCATTGAGACTTCAAGAACCATCAAGTATGGAATACGATTTCTTCTCTGCCTATTGGCGATGGAAGTACTACTGCATTTCGATTACTGCGTGGCTATCTCCAAAGGGAATCCAGTTTGGTCGGATTACACGCCAAAACAGCTCTCTCTCCTTTCATATTTCAACCTTCACGTCCTATGGTTGAAACTTCTTCTCCCATGGAGATTCTTCCGCCTGTGGTCTCTTATGGATGGCATTGATCCACCTGAGAACATGATTAGATGTCTCTCCAATAACCCATCAACAGTTGCTTTTTGGCGTGGCTGGCACAAGAGTTACAATCGTTGGCTCGTCCGTTATCTCTATGTGCCGCTTGGAGGGTCAAGCTCCCGCACTTGGGTGGATCAGGTACGATCGGCGCGGAACTACGCTGCAGTGTTCACATTTGTTGCGCTGTGGCATGATATCAGTCTCAATCTCTTGGTTTGGGGATGGTTAATCGTATTGTTCATGTTACCGGAAGTGATTGCAGGGTATATTTTCCCCAGGCGAAAGTGGGAAAATAACCTCACTGCATATCGAGTGCTGTGCGGCTTTGGAGTGGTAGGAAATTTGATGATGATGATGATGGCCAATCTGGTTGGATTCGCTGTTGGTGTTGATGGGTTGAAAAGTATTATTCATGGCATTTTTAAGGATTATTCAGGTAAATTTCCTCGCTCCACTTACAGATCCAGGCTAATATTTCCAGGCCTGATGTTCTTGGCTTCAGCAACAGCGGTCCTATTTGTAGGCATACAGGTCATGTTCGAAGTCCGAGAAAGCGAAATGAGGAAAGGCATTTTCTTGAAGTGCTGAAGGAATTTTAGAGAATAAAAGCAGTTGCAACTCATGAAAGAGGCTGAAACCCACATGATATCCAGCTTTCTGTCTACTTAATTCTAGACCCCTGTGTTGCGTATGCTTGACATTGAGGCGGAAGATCGAATTGGCAACAACGTTATATCTATTGGTATGAAAGTTTGACCCTACGACCTTCAATCTATTCTAGCTTTATCTTGGTTTCGAGGGCTGTTTGGGTTTCGTTGGTTAACTCTTGATTGTTGTTCGCAAAGTAAGGTCATGTGATCTCCCGTCCAGCGCGTTTGCCTAGCGTGAAACTTGGCGCGTCGAACCTCATCATCCAAAGACCAGACATCATCGTAGACGGTAACAACGTTCATCAATATCGTCATGAAGCTTAGATCAGGAAACATAAAAGCTTTGAACCAGTCGCTTGCCGGCATGGGTTCAACAGATAGAACTCCATATCTACCCCCAGAAATATGGAGCATGATAGGGGACGAGGTAGGCATCGCGGCAAGCGCACCCTACCTCATTTCACTCACTATTCCTTAGATTCAAGGCCTAAAAACACTCCAATCACTCGTCTTGGTGTGCCATGCATTTCGGGATGTCTTCAAGCCTCATCTACACTCGTATCGCCTTTTAGAGCTGAGCCATCACAGGACATCAGATCTAACCAAACAGCGAGTTCCGCCCACAGTTGTCCACACGAAGTCATTTGAAGTCTACCTGTCAGAGTGGCGATGTAATGGGTTCACTTACGAGACTAGAATGAACAGCGCATATGTAGATCACTTGGTAAAAATGCTCGATCAAATGCCAAACCTCCGATCTTTTCGGTATGCCCGTAGACTTCACTTCTCAGGCTCATTTGGCAAAATCTTTGCTCACATTTGATCGCAGGTGGCTTGATTCATCTTTTGAGTATGGATTTGGCCCATCCTTCATGATACAACATGGGAGTCTCCTTAATGCCCTCAAGAGACGACCAAAATTGAAGCATTTGTCGATCCAATTGTCTAGTCACTATGTTGACGACTTTGCGGATCATGACGCGTTTTGGAATACCGCTAAGTGTTGGATTTCCCTGAAAGGGTTCTCTAACTTAACGTCTCTGGAAATTTACAACATTTGGGCGCATGAGAGTCAATTGCGGAACATGTCCTTGGAGGTTGCACAGGTCCTCGCTAGTAACCCAAAGCTTCGCAAATTAGGATTGGCAATGGCATGCGAGATGGATTCTTACATGTACCCTGAATCTATGATAACCCATGGCGTAAAGTTTCTCGAGGTTCTGTGCGAGTGTTTTCATTCGGAATGCGGATCAAAACCCTTGGCCCTGGATACGCTACGTTTAGGCCATCAAACTTTTGGTTACAGGTATGGGACAATGGCCACCACTGCCTTTCTGAGTACCTTGGTGCAGATGGATAAAGTGAGCACCCTCCATCTATTCAACGGTAATGTGAAAGAAGACTTCGATGATGACTATGACGCTCCGCTGGAATTGGATTGGAAGGGTATGAAGGAATGCAAATCACTCCGTCAACTCTCTATTTCGAGATTAGGATCCGATGTCAGGCGCTGGCTCAATCAGGAAGGTCAGTCTGTGGAGGAGCTCATCGTTGCTGACCATTATGGTATGTATGATAATGACCTCAACAATTATGGGGCGCTGAAACTTCCAAATCTTTCGATGCTGTTCACTCGCGAACTCACCACCAGACGACGCATAGATGACAATGGAGGCTACAACTCTGATAACGACCATTGGGATGAGGATCAATATGAAAATCCCTTCACGTCTGGGCCCTCGGTGAAGATGGACAGAGCTCTTGTTACTGTTTTAGACCGCCTGAGAGACGGAGGCCGACATCTCACCAGATTTGCATTATGTTTGGATTTTGCAACTCAATGGGTAAGTATTGGTTTGTCCAATTGTCAAGACAAACTAACATTCTCTAGCCGCGATTTTCGAAGCATCTCAGTAAGCTACCGCTCTTGTCGCAGCTTCGGATAAATAGCCGGAGCCATAAAGGTGGCAAATACCCAGACAAGACTGCATCACTTTGGGCCCATGTCCAAGATCCGAAAGATATTGCATGCCACTATGCCAAACTCATGAAATCCATCTGTCCCACCCTGCACTATATTCAGATTGGCAGGTGGACCTGGGAAGTTACGACTCCCGAGTCGCTAGATATGATGGGAGACATCTATGAACAAATAGAGCTTCGGCAAATGGAGCCCCGGGAAGTCATGGAAATGGAGCTATTTGCTTTAGACAACTTCCCTCCACAGGCAGGTCTACCAGGGTCAGAGGAGCCGGACAAAGAAATACCCGAGAGTGAGTACGACCGGATGGCAGAGATGAGTGAGATCATGGAAGAAGCTTTCAGTCGAGGTGCCAATCCACAGGAGGCTTTGCGGGCTGCTGGATTCTATCGGGAGTGATGATACAGGATAGTACACGGAAGTAGTTCATGATTATTGCTATTCTGTGTGTACGAATAAGCCATGTAAATCCCCACTATATGAGAATCGGATTGTCTATCAGCATGCTTCGCCGTGAATTTCTAAGATAGTTAGTGAGGGGTGCTCGTGTGGCTTAAAGTGTTAGAGAATGCTCACAAGTTAATGCAGAGGAGGTCTCAGACCCGCACGCAAAGTCCGAGATCGTTATGGAGAGCTCCTTTCAGCTAGTGCAAATTGGGTGACAGTAAGGCGTGACATCGTGGTTCCTGCCCTTGCTGAATTTGAACGAATGCAATTAGGCATCAAAGTTATTGCAGTAGTTTAAGGGAATGTCACGGGGAGGAAAGGGGGCTGAAATAAGGTTTGGAATGTGAAACCACAGAGAGAATGCCCCACTAGGTGTATGCTGGGGTGATTTACTATCTTCGGATGAACCATGGCATTTACCTATTCCGCTCATTGACATCTCAAAGACTGTAGTTTAATAGCAGTATCTCATAGGGGTACAGCACATGGTACCTTAGGCAACGACTAGTCATGACACACTTGACTCCGGAGAACCAAAATTGTAAGGTGCTTGATTGGAAACCCTCTGAGATTTGTTGCCGATTGTCAGAAGGCTCTATCCTTAAAATCCCTATCTGTGAAATAGGTGAACATCACTGCACAGCCATTTGTCGTCTAAACTGCGGAACATCCCACTGCATGAGTCAGGTATAGCTTTCTGATATGGCAGAATGGTACTTTATAAGCACTTACAGTGCAAAATGGGGCCTGTTTGATCTGTTTCTGGGTTGTTCTTGGAATCCTCCGTCCCCTGTTTACCCCCCTAGCAGCCTGTAAGCAGTCTCAGCTTTATCCGCAAGTGGATCTTTCTGTTGGCAAATCCAGGTACCAGAGGCCTTTATCATCCTTCGAGGGTCCAGTCCAAGATGGATATTGAACCTAATTCGGCCTTTAAAACATCGACGTCTTGGCAAAAGAATCCTTTTGGGCTTTTCGCGGCGGTCGCTAGTCAACGGCGACTCTTTTCAAAACAAGCTAAGCCACCTGCAACTGGGCTCTCCTCGGTTCTTACCGAGCACAGTTGTCAAGTTGATCCGATTGCTCGACGACTCATGCAATGCGGGGATAGACACAGCCTCATAAGGCAAGTAATATGCATGCCATTTAAGTTGGCCAAGGATATTCTGACAGGCTTAGCATCTTTCTAGAAGCGCTGGCAGCAAGATAGTGATTGTCCCTCTCGGAGTTGGAATCCTTCAGAGAACCTTGCGAGATGAAGCATGATCGTGAGAATTCATGACTTCCTTTTTGGATTCTATCTGCTCCCCACTTGAGGTGAGCTCCTGCGCCGGTGATGAGTATAAGAGTTAGCTGTTGCCCAGACGAAATACAGCATCACACACTTCAATCCATTCTCTCAACTTCAATACATTCTTTCTCTACTCTCTACTTACCAATCACAATACCCGCTTCACTTCATTCTTATCCTATATACCAACAATTTTCACATCCCATAATCAAGATGCTTTTCACCAAGACCATTCTCTCCTGCGCTGTTGCATTCGCATCAGTTGCTTCTGCTGCACCCACAGTTGATGCTCGAGACAGCTCCGTCCATGTTTTCACTAATGGCAACTCGACTGTCATCACGCCTCTGATCTCTGCCGCAGCTATCACAGCGTAAGTCTTTGAGTCTCGTATCAATTCTCACACATTAAATTCTAACATGGAATAGTGGTCTCACAGCAACGACCAAGAGACAAACTTTCGCCATCGATGCTATTGTTGTCAACATCATTGACAAAGTCACCACCCTCATCCAGGGAATGATTGACAGCGATGTCAACGTGAGTTCACATCCCTTTGATATACAGAAAAATGACGATGCTGACTGGTTGGGATAATAGCGCCGCAAGAGCTTCACTCAGCAAGTTGTCGGCTCTGCTGCCATTCAGTTCCCCGGCAAGAACATCGTTATGAGCAACGTTGGATATTCCTTCACTGGATCAGCTCTCACTGTGCAACGCGCTGTTTATGATGCTAAGATTGGTGCCAATGTTGAGTATGCTCAGCCATTTCCCATCGATGCAAACACTCGCTAACAGGTACCTAGTTTCGATGTCCTTGTCTTCGACAACGGCCACACCTTCACTCTTAAGGGAGATGGTGGATTCCAAAACGTATGTTTCTCTTGATTGCCATATATTTGGGACTGAGCTAACTTCCCCAGTGGTGCTACATCATCAACCCAACTTGTGTTGTCAGCGGTGGTGGAGCTATTCTCCAGTGCTAGATGCTTGATGATGGCTTGCAATACTCGAGGCAGTATTACGAAACGCACATCGATGAATTTCATGACGGAAAAAGGAGGGGAAAGAAGGACTTGGTTTGGAAACGCATACTTTAGACGCTTGCCTTAGAGGAGTTTGATTTTTTGACTTTAGATGAACTTGAATGAAATTGCTTTGGCTGGCCAGAACCCAGATTCTCCTGATAAATGGTGATTTACATTGCTACGTCTCCAATTTGCAAGTTCGACAGGGATATTTCGTGGTATCATAAGAAACATTTTGTCTACCCGGTTCCCCTGGCGTAGTTAAGCATCGATATATTGGCAAATAGGATTTAAATAGCGGCTTCCCATCAACAACACGGGAAGCTACAGTTATGACGCAAAACACGAGTTGATTTGTATGCCACTCGCCTCTGAACAATTCCGGCTAATTATGTAGGTTGCCGCGCTGTATTAAGAAAAAAAGGCTGTTACCCAACAGGAAGGGAGTGAAAAGAGATTCTTGAATTTCATCCGTCCAAGAGCGCACCCGAGTGGGCAAAAAAAGTAAACTCAACATATCCTACCGATTGTGAGGTTCGAACTCACGATCTCCTGTGTGTGAGACAGGCGTCTTAACCACTTGACCAAATCGGCTTGCTTTTATGTTTTGTAGTTGTTGGAGGGAACATGTTGTTTTGCTATATGAAGACATTTGAAATTAAGGGGAACACGTCCAGGTGGGAAGCCGGGTCAAGCGGGAAATGGGAAGTAAGATCGAAACGATGATGCTTAACCAGCTTTCTAAAAGAGTCATCAACATGGGTTTGGAAATATAATGGTATCTTTTACTTTAAGATACGCTATTATGACGCTGGAGGATGGTTTTGGGAATATCGTGACAGACTGAAGCTGAAGCTTAAGCGTCTCGGATAGGCTAGTATAATTTGATGGACATAAATGAAACAGAAATCACATGCACATTATTCTGGTTTGAATCGTGAGACTTAAATTATATGTGCTTGATTCTATGCTAAAGATTCTGAGTGAGCCTTCTGGTGCTCAGCATCTCACCTGGAGGCCAGACTCGTTTCTGTACGGAGCCTCAAATTTTGTTTCTAGTCTACAATATCGTAATATCTCCCTGAACATTTCATTAATCCAGGAAGGATTCAATTTCAATTGAATCTCTGCACAAGCTTTAGACTATGCCAAGGACAACATCGCTCAACTTGATCACGAGCCATAATCGTCATCGTCGTCATCATCCTCTGGCTGGGCATTAACGAGTTGTCTCCTAATCCTCTTTCCCAACACCATCGGACTACCTGGAGAGCTGAGCGCCTGGAACGTATCATAAGTACTCATCTGACTACGTGGTAGCTCATCGGATGCACCATCCATGCCACTAAAGTTGTTTCCAGGGGCTTTCAGAGTAGGCTTGCGCGGACGCTTGCTGTTTCTGATCGGTGCTGGATTGGCTGGAGCTGAAGTTGGAGATGGTTGGAATGGCGGAGGCTGTGCTGCAGCTTGGAAGACACCTTCTGAAAAAGGAGGCTGGGATGGTATTTGGGTGTAATCTTGTGGAGATGCCGAGGCCTTCTCAGAACCGTCGGCTTCTAATGCTATTGAAGCACCCGGGGTTGTAGCAAGTGATCCCCCGCCAGCTTTCTTGGCAGCTGCCTTTGCAGCATTGGTTCGAGCACGCTTTTCCATTGGCCCCTTCATGAGGCCACTTGCCCATCGAGCTTTGGCTGAGGCGGAGAGTTTGGCACTTTTTTGAGCCTTTTTCAACATTAAAGCTTCATACGCTTCTGGGTCAGTTTCCTTCAGGTTGGCCTCAAAGTCATCTGCTTCGCCAAGACCCTTCCCCTTTGGCTTCCGAGTTGAATCCTTCTTGACTCTAGGCTTCTTGGTAGGAGCTCGACCTTTCTTTGTGACAGGCTCTGTGTCCGGTCCATCTTCGTCTCCATCGCTTTCACCAAGATCAACAGCATCAGCTTCGCCTTGATCTCCAAGAGCAGAATTATCTCTGTTTGAAACACCCTTCTTTGCAGCCAGGTTTTGTTTCTTCCTTGGTGCGGAGTTCTCATCCTCATCCTCGAAGAAGTCGGATTCAGTTTCAATCTTAGGTGCTTTAAGCTTCGGTGCTTTGGTACGGATGCGCTTTTTGGTTGGAGCTTCATCTGCTTCAGGAACGTCTTCCCATTGCTCCGGACGAACCACCTCGATCGAATCTGCAATTGTAGCAGCTCGCTTGCGCTTTGGTCTAGGATTAGAAGCTTCGTCGGCAATCTCTTCAAGATCTTCTGCAATGAGAGATTGCTTCTTCGAAGCTATTTTTCTTCGCTTGGGAGGTGTATCAACGATGTCGCCATCATCCACATCGCCATTTTGAGGATTATCGATGCCGTTGAGCTTTCTCTTACCACCTCTACCTCTCGTAGAAACGCCCGCAGCTGCTGATTCAACAGTATACCCACCGGAAGGTCCAAACTCCTGTGGTCGAGAATTAGCGCGGCTGCCGAACGTAGATCTGCTCATCCGAGATGAAGCTGAGGTAGGTCGAGATGTAGATGCTGACGCAAATCGAGACTGGTCATCTTGCTCAG
Source organism: Articulospora tetracladia (assembly GCA_003415645.1). NCBI lineage: Eukaryota > Fungi > Ascomycota > Leotiomycetes > Helotiales > Discinellaceae > Articulospora > Articulospora tetracladia. The sequence goes on from PYIV01000012.1 coordinate 1,323,847, forward strand.
TAGATTGTAGAATTTCGTCATCGTCAACATATTGATTGCTGAGCTTCTTCGCAGTCGATTTGCGCTTGGCCTTGCCACCTCGGGCTTTTGCTGCGGGTTTCTCGACATCGGAGAGGTCATCATCGACGTTTTGCTGTTTCTTAGGCCGGCCACCTCTACCCTTGGGTCTCCCGACATTTGCAGGCTTGCTCCTGGGGGGTGCTTCGGCCGTGCCGTGTTCTGATAGCGTTTGTTCAACAAGGGCAGTAGCGGAGCTAATCAAATCATGCTCTTGAGAAGAGTCAAGGAGTTGCGCTCGCGCGCCCCGTTGTTTCTTAACAGGTTCTTGCTCATCTGCACTTGGAGATTGATCATCATCGTCGTATTCTGCCAACACTGGAGGAACATGGGCTTCGTTCAAACGAGACTTTGCCTGTGACTTTGGCGGTCGACCAATGCGTTTGCCAGATGGGAAAGTTCTCACAGTTGGTGACTGAGCGCGACTAATATCATCGCCCCCCAAGACATCGGCATCCTCTGGATTTCTTTGGACTCGTCTTCGCTTTGCTGGAAGAACTTCCTCTTCTTCTGGACTGGGTGCTTCACTGGCCTCGGTATCATAGACGGTGCGCTTCGCTCTGCTTCGTTTTGGACGACCATTTTCATAAAGTGAATCGCCATTCTCATCGACGGCATTCCTATCTTTCAGATCTTGATTGCCAATTCGGCCTTCAGCTGCGGAATACGGAAGCCCATATGCATCCATCTGCTTCTTGTCGTCGAAACGGATATGGGATTCCAAGTAGGTACGCTTCTTCACCTTCTCGTTCTTATAGTCCTCTGCAGTCAACTTTGGGAGAGGGACATCGACAAGATTTCGGACAACATCGGATGACGCTTGTTGTGCCTTTGTCATCTTCTCCGTCATTTCTGCTCTGAGTTTGGCGTCGTTCCTGAGACGCATAAGACGGGCGTATTTATCAGGATCAGCATCTCTGATGCCGCTCTTATGGATCTCATCTAGAGAAATTTTCCAACCCTTTTCACGCTGGCGCAACTGTTCTTCATACTCTTCTAGAACCTTAACAAGTTCTGGTTCCTCATCGCGAAGTTTTTCCTCCTCCACCAACTTCGCAGCTTGTTTTGCTTCTCTTGCCTTGGATTTCTGATACACGTCATCCTCTTTGGTGAGAACATCAAGTAAGTCGTACTCTTCCTGAAGCGCCCTGAGAGCGTTCGCAGTTTGAGAAGTTTTGTAGTACAGTTCCTCAAAACTCATGTCCTCAGGGTTCGATAAATACTCTGTGAATTCTTCTGCAGGAGCGAGTTTTCTGAAGGGGAATTTGTTGGCGGGCTTGGATTTGGATGGAAGTACTGTGTCCTTCGCGATACTAGGCTCTTCCAATTGACTTTGTGGAATTTGATCATCTTCCAGAGCAGCTGGCTGAGTTTCCAATTCTGTGTCGGTAGCGACCTCTGGATCATCAGTCGGAGCAGAATCTTCATTCTCATTCAGTAGAATAGGAGTTGAAATGACCTCGATGTCTTCGACATCAACATCGTCAATGTTCAACACGGTGGGTAAATCATCACCGACATCATACATCTCCATGACATACTCTAAACGAGCAACGGCTTTCCCGTTGACTTCTTCCTTGACTTCTGTGGTGACATATGCACTGATGTTTGGGTAAGCATCACGCTGAATCCCTGGCGAAGAAAATCCAGATATTGATTGGGCCATAGCATCATAAGCAATTGGATCCTCGACACGAATAATATCGCCAGCGAGATTAATATTATCTTCATTCTGGTCGTAAAGTTGACTGGTGGTCCCTTTGATAGTATCGCCCTGGCCACCGGAGTGGAGGGCAGTGTCTTCTTTGACAGCCACGCCGATCGAAACAGCACCATTTGCCATCTCTTGGGAAGAGGCGGAGGAATTGGGATATCTGAGACAGGACTCGGAGATCGCGAGAATAATGAAAGTGGACTCGAAACACCGCTGGCTGGGAGAGCAGTGGCTGGGGCTCCAACGGGAGATGGACTGCTGGAGCATTGATCCACGTGATCATCGAACTCCTGGAAGAAATCAATAAATACCAATTTAGATAAAGCCTCGACTCAAGAGAGCACTCACGGATTCAGATAAGTTGCTCAACCTGCTATTGCAATTTGGGCAGCGTTTTGATGATGTCGATTGAGGAGCAAATCCCGACGCAGTGTCCATTTCACCTTTGTCATCCTGACCATCCTGGATCTGAGCAGCGTCCATGGATGAGGGATTGGGATGAGAATTGAGGACGGGAGATTTGATTCTCGCCATCCTGGAGGCTGGGGAGGAGGTTTGCGCGGTTCGAGGGCGCCGGGCGAGAAGTGTGGTTCTCAGAAAAGTCGACGATGTCTCATGTAGAAGTGCGAGTTTTCGTAGGTTTGAGTTGCGAGGGAGCAAAAGATGTGTAATCCCATGAGTGCGCCGCGAGAAACTCTCTGACAATGTAGAGATTGAGATAGACGGCCACAATAGCAAGAAGCCCGACCGCGGTATTGATATTGTCGTGATCAATCAATGTCAGGCCTGGTGTCTTGGTGATGCTTTTCGTGGTAAGTGATTTCAGGTGTGGCTAAAAGTGGCTAAGCGTCGGTCTGAGCCAATCAGTTTCCACGCTAGGTCCGAAACGCCCAAGGCCGAGTCGAACGTCTGGTGGTCGAGAGCTATTGTTAGTATTGACAATAACAACGACGCATATTTGAGATAGTGAATTACTTGATCATTGTCGACTATGGCCACCAAAAAGACCAAGGCGGCGCCAACTGACGATGAGCTGAATAAGCTGCTGGAGGGCATCGAAGATGACACCCAAGCCGCACCTCCTCCCTCGAAGGGAGCATCCAAGGCATCCAAGACAGCTCCCTCTCAATCCGAGCAGGACTTGCTGGCAGAACTAGAAAATCTGGAAAGTTTGGGTGCACAGCCAGCAAGCAGACCCCATACGCCACGAATTCAATCAGTTAAACGATCAGCTCCAACTCCTCCACCAGCGTCATCACGAACAAGTGAGGACAAACCCGCTGGTCCCAGGAAGTCAGGGGACAGCACCCGGTCGTACCACACAAGCTTTACTCCATCTGCCACAAGTAGTGACCTCCAGGAGGCCGAGAGCAAGACTCCTCTTGCTCAAGCCTCTGAACAACCAGCTGCTGCCAGCGGTGGTTGGTGGGGTGGCATTTTTGCTACAGCAAGTGCTGCTGTTAAGACTGCCGAAGCTGCGGTCAAGGAGATTCAACATAATGAAGAAGCGAAGCGATGGGCAGAACAAGTCAAAGGCAATGTGGGAGCTCTACGTGGATTCGGTGAGACAGCATGCTGTAATGTAGGATGACTTCCGCTAACACCTCAAGGTGGTGAGCTACGATCAAGAGCACTTCCGACTTTTACCAACATTCTTCATACTCTTGCTCCTCCAATCTCGTCTCACGAACGACTGCAAATACACATCACCCATGATCTCATCGGTTACCCCTCTCTCGATCCCCTTATCTATGCAACTTTCTCCCGTGTGATGGCACAAGTTGAAGGTGGAGATCTGATGGTTATTCAAAGAGGTCACGAAGCCACCGCCCGCCGTAATTCCGAAGCTGGATATACAGGTGGAAGCGCAGGCTGGAGTGACGGACCTTGGTGGCGCCAAACAAACGAGCATCGCGACCTCGGGTCCGTAAAGGGATTGATCGAGGGCACAAAGCTGGTCCGGGTTAGTGCCGAGGCATATGCTACTGAGTACTTCAATTCACACGGTGGATTGGAAGCTGCAGCTCAACGTGCAACGGAGAACTTGAGCGAGTCGAATCCAGTTCGAAGCAGTGATATCTTCCTAGCCGTTCAAGCAATCTCGCACGAAGCTCCAGATGACCTGTTTCAAGGACCAACAAAAGAAAAAGAGGAGACGAGCGTTGCAGAAGATAAAGAGAAGCCAGACGAGCTCGTTTCATTCGCGATCTATCTACACGACCCAGTTCATAGCATCACATTCTACACATTGACACAATCCGTGCCTGCAAAATGGATCAAGTGGCTCGATGCCCCTTCACCCATGACACCTGCATCGCCTACATCTCCATCACAGAAGAGTAGCTTCTTCGGCCGGGACGCCGAGGACTACAACCCCAGCCTCCCAGATGAAATCGCCGAGATCATTGATAGCGGTGGAGTTGATCCCCGCGAGTGGATCGCTGAGTGGGTTGAAGAGCTCTTGACTCTAGGTACGGGGATCGTGGCACAGCGATACGTTGCGCGACGGATGGGCGTTGGAGAAGGCGGTATTGGCCGGGGCAAGGCGAAAATGGAGGAGGTGATGAATGATGGTGGCGGCGAGGCCGCGAGGGCGGGCTTGATTTGATAGAAAGTGCCTTGCAGAGCAATGGGTCGGATTGGAACTTGGCGTAGCACTCTTTTCAGCAATAGTGACGATAACTAAGGTGGGCTTACACACTTGCTTGCTTGCTCGGTATGGGTAATGGTAGCTAGTACCAGCAGATATGATATGGTAGGCACCGGCGTTATTTTTTTGCCCTGTTTACCTACTTGGGATGATGCAAGCTAGTATGTGTATCTTGGTCAATAGGACTTCTCAGCAGCGTTTATATATTAGTGGTAGTGAATATCACAATATTATATTGATTCCTAGCCTTCTCGGAATTTCTCTATTTCTAAATTGCTATGATTTTATCTTTGAAGTTTTGTGTCTACGAGTAGAGAAATCATTATTACAACTTTAGGTAACTTGGGTCACCTGGTTGAAGTGGGTAGGTATTTTGTGTGATGATAAGAGAGTTGTACGATGTGCGATATGCCAGACCACATGTCAGACCGGGTATGTATGCAATGGATCTCCTTCCACCTTGGAATCAGTATTCAGTATTCAGTGAGTGGCAGATTGTGTGGATTTGCGGCTCGAAAGCAGGCTCAGCGAGCCGATTGATGCGAGCAAGGGTAGTCGTCATGCCTTCGGGTTGTTTATCTCCTTACTTGAGTAAGGAAGTATCCCCTTCCTACTCCTCCTGACCCGCTCTGCAGCTTGCCAGTTGCTCAGATTGCATAAGCTGTGTAGGCTAATTTGGTAGCGCTATGTTACACGTGGGATGTGGAAGTGGGATGGGGGATGCGAAGGTTGGAGAGGTCATTTGAAGCTAATATTGAACTTGGTGCGGAGTACATGGCTCATTAGTGCCCATGTGAGCAAGTGCGGCGCGTTGTTCTTGGTTGTTTCTTGAGACTATAAGCATCTCTATGAAGGAACCATCATACAGTATGAATGAGCTGCATATTTTCGGACGTGAGAAGGGGCATGATGGAATGGGTGCTTGTTTTTGGGACACAGAAACGTGCGGTGAAAGTCGAACATATCTGGGACCTAGAACCTGAAATCTGAACGCGGACGTGTTTGCTGGGAGGTTAACCTTCGGTGGTTAAAAACACTTATCTGACGTGTGCTCTATGTTGGCAACTAGGGTGTAGAATAAAAGCAGGCTCAGGTCGGATTGTTCTAGTCGTCATGCAGTGGCTGCGACCGGCTGTGATCGTTTACTTACGACGTCTCGGGACGTGTCACCGATGGTTGGCGAATTCTTGTACCTAGAACGCTGAAGCGGCTTTCCTGATGTATGGTCCCTGGAGCTAGTGGAAGACTATGATGGATTGGGTGACAATACAGCTTCAAGTCGCGTTGAGGCATCTTCTCGACCTTAGTTGCTCGGTGAGGTCAGCGAAGTGGTTTGTAAGATTAGATTGTGGCATCTGTCAGTAGCATCAATTCGCGCCCGTGTTCTCTATGCTATTTCGCATGTTCTGATTTGCAAGTATTCGGGTTTTGTTATATTGCGTCCTACTGGCCGGAATTAATATTGTTACGACCAGGGAGTATCCAAGGTCTTGTAGCATCTGCTGGTCGGGATTTGATGCTGGTAATATTGACATGAAGACGAAAAAGGTGTTAAGACGTTCGGGAGGCTCCAAGAAACGGCACAAATGATACAGTGACTTGGAGATCACTACCGTCCTGAGAGCGGGTAGTGACGCAGTTGGGTCATGGCTTGGATCAGCCCCTTTCGGGGCCTGTCTGTATCGTGGGGTTGTGACGTATTGGCGTTCGGTGGGCATCGTGTAAGGCGGGAGAGACGAGCGGAGACCGCTTCCTGTGTCCGGCAGGTGTTGCTCTAGCTCGATCTGCAGAAGGATATGCGACTTCGTTGGTTGTATGCGGCAATAAAACACACGATATCTGAAACGTAGCGGTAGAGGCATGCCTATGGAGGTGATCGACGGGCAGATTTTCATGATATACTTGTACTTGACTCCCACTCCTCCACCTACTCCATTATAACCTTCCCTCGTGATGCTGCTGGTGATGCCCATCTGTTTCTCTACCCCCTCTAGGGGCACGTGTTGGAAGGCAAGGGAATGGCACAAATGGGTACCATTTGGCCCGCTTGATGGATTGGACGTGTCATGGATCGCACTAGAAGAAATTAGCATGATAATCTGATCTGTGGCTAATAAGGACGAACAATTCAGGTGGTAGGCTCCGACACATCCGCTTTTCTAGCAGGATTACAAAGGGCGTTTCTCCTCAAATCAAGGACTACTCCTCCTGATCGTACATATCTTGCCCTGAAGCATCAGAAACTGCTGTTTATTAACGTACGTTCTTCATCCGAGTCAACATAAAGCAAGATATTTCTGAGTTGAAGAAGGTCTTGGCTTCCTCCCGTTGTACGCTCGACCCTCCCTTCCAGACCTCGTCACCTGCCGATTCTTCACGATTTTGGCTGCACACTCGAGACGCAGAGGAGAGACTGTCTCGATCTAGGCCTTTCTCTGGCCAGTTGTGTGAAACGCGAGCATACCGAGGAGAAGACCTGTGGAAGGGATATTCAAGGCTGGGCTGACTGGCAGGCGTGCATATCCATTACAATGCTTTCTGTGAGTTGCGATCCGTTTTGTCATGATGCATTGTTGTCGTTGTATGTCCAGCATCGAGTACCCCGCCAGGGCATTATTGCAGGGCACGCTGTGTTGTTTTTCACCTCCACCCCGGTGTCTTGTCATCAGCGTGCATTTGTTGCTTTGTGGGATTCTGCTGCAGTGGTTGGCTCCCTGGCCGGCACCCCTGTTGGTTTTCTATTATCAAGCGATAGAAGGGCTCTTCCCTGCATGAAGCTGCCTGAGCGAGCATCGTCGAGATCTGTACTGCGAAAGACTTCACAGCAAATGGCCCCTTACTCGTGGGCATCAGCCCGCTTGATGGCTGCTGCAGCAGAAGTCCCCTCGGCCGGGCCCTACGCGATGGATTGAGTTTGCGGCGTGCATATGGCTGCGGTCGGGATTCCATATTCTGGTCGGTGTTCTGTTGTTCTGTCGTTGTGTCGTTCTGGCGCGCGTGGTCCGTCTCCGACCCCTCGCACATTGGTTTATGACGAGTGTGCTGAGTTGCGATGACGTCGAGTCGGCTCGCCAAACCTCGAAAACCCCCCGCCCGTCAAGCCCGCCGCCCATCCATCGATGCCAGTGCATCACCAGCATCAGCCACGGCATCCAATCGTTGCAGCTGCTCCCATCCCAGCACCACCACCGCACCCAGTTCCAGTCCAAGACCAAGAATCGCCTGCTGGCTGCGTACCCGCCCCTAAAATACTCGCTATTACCACCAGCGTCGTCCTGTGACTTGGCGGCTGCGTTTCCTGCCACCAGTACAAGAGTCATCGTCGATTGCTGCTGTTGATCGCTGCCCGTTTGCATCTTCCAGCTCTAAGCACCCTTTCCCACTACCTGCAGTCCTTGTCGCTTCTCTCAAACCTTCGAACTTACACCTTTCCTCCTACTGCACCTTTCCACGGGGTTCAACCGCTCCTTGTTCTGCGTCTCGCACACTTAGTTTTCACTCGCAGACCATTACTTGGTGTTCTATACCATCTTCTGACCATGTCTCTCTCGCAGTCCATAAAGAATCTGATCCGCCACGGTAAGCGCAATTTTCCGCATCTACCCCGCCATCCCGTCGTCCCTTCCCACCACTGACCGTGAATTTAGGAAAGCAAGGCCGAACCGCACAAGCGTCCGATGAGCCAACTCGACATGTCTCGCCAGTGAATGTCCATGGTCAGCGAAACCACGATGCACCATCTGCAGCACCAAATCATTACGCACATACCGATCCCAATATGACGGCGCACCAGCAGAATCCGGCGCCAGACCACTACGCATACTCGGTGGCAGAGGGTGACGGTAGGAATAGAGGAGCACAGGCAGGAAATGCAGCGGCACATGCGGCAGAACAGAAGCAGAAGAAGGCCGCAAAGAAGGTCGACCAGGAAGATCTAGCACGAATTGTGGCCGAAGAGAATGAGAGTAAAGGAAGACTACCGAGATATCCGGGGTTAGAACGATGGCAACTGATCGAGAAGATGGGTGATGGCGCGTTCAGCAACGTCTACAAAGCACGAGATCTGGAAGGCCAAGCTGGAGAGGTTGCGATCAAAGTTGTGCGCAAGTTTGAGATGAACTCGAGTCAGGTAAGTATTGGCACGACAGAGTCATCTTTCCTTGCCGTTTGTCCTTAATTCTTTTGGGGAGTCTTGCCAACACGTGTGGTTATGTAGGGAGATGCTCACCTGCACCCGGAATTTACAAAGAAGCAACCGAAGGGCGTGGAGGTGCGCATTACTTCTCTTTTCTTGAGCTCTGACTGCTCCGCGTCAGGGATTTGTGTTGCAAATGCTGACCGTTTTACTTGTAGAGAGCGAACATTTTGAAGGAAGTCCAGATTATGCGGCAATTAGATCATCCTAATATTGTCAAGCTGGTTGACTTTTCCGAGTCACGACAATATTATTACATCATCTTGGAGTTGGCACCTGGAGGAGAGCTCTTCCACCAAATTGTTCGTCTCACATACTTCAGCGAGGATTTATCTCGACATGTCATTACACAGGTTGCAGAGGCGTTGGAATATCTGCACGAAGAAAAGGGTGTTGTTCACAGGTCGGTTTCACTCCTGTGCCCTCGATATCCCTCACTGACGTCATCACAGAGACATCAAGCCAGAGAATTTACTATTTTCGCCTATTGATTTTGTTCCAGTTCGTAATCCTAAGCCTAAAGGACCCGACGATGAGGATAAAGTCGACGAGGGAGAGTTTATCCCCGGCGTTGGCGCTGGTGGAATTGGAAAGATCAAGATTGCGGATTTTGGCCTGAGCAAGGTCGTGTGGGAAAACTCTACTATGACGCCTTGTGGAACCGTCGGATACACAGCACCAGAAATCGTGAAGGATGAACGCTACTCCAAGAGCGTTGATATGTGGGCCATGGGCTGCGTACTTTACACTTTACTGTGTGGTTTCCCTCCATTCTACGATGAGAGTATTCAGGTTTTGACCGAGAAAGTCGCTCGAGGCCAATACACGTTCCTTTCGCCATGGTGGGATGATATCTCCAAGCCAGCCCAGGATTTAGTCTCACATCTTTTAACTGTTGATCCAAAGAAGCGGTACACAATCAAAGAGTTCTTGGCACACCCATGGATCAAGGCTAACAACGAGCCAACATATGCTGCCTTCGATGCTCCTCCACTTGCCACTCCTGCAGTTGAACGCAACAAGCAATTGGATGGTGGTCAGCTACGCGCATTCAACCCAGACCTCCTTGAGTCTCCTGGCGCTGGCAGACGTATGGATTTCCGTAGTCCTGGTGCCGTCAATCTGAGAGAAGTTTTCGATGTGGGTTATGCTGTCCACAGACAAGAGGAAGAAGGCAAGCGACGCAAGAACTTCAAGCAAGGATTCCGCGGAGCAGCTGCTGTCAACGGCCTCAATCCGGCGGACGACGATGAGTTTGCGGAGGAAGAAGAAGAATATGAGGATGTTCAAGGCATTCCAGCCAAGGTTCCCAAAGCTCGAGATGCAGATGTCCACCAAGTTGAGCAAGGATTACGAAACACTAATCTGAATGCTGCAGCGGCTGCGAGAGCACCACCACCAGCCGCAAAGGGGTATGGCCAACACAGTGCGGCCGTCACTGCGGCAGCCAAGCAGCAAGTGAAGAGGAAGGGTGCCTTCGAGTTAAATCTCGATGGTGCCACTCTCCTCGGTCGGAGAGGGAAGAACCCAGCACCCAGTAATCTGAGAGATGTCACCACAGCACATTGACAAACTCCAGTCTTGGCTGGGGATTGGTAGACGGGTAGATGATTAATGGTCATTTTGTTCGGTGTTGGAGGCGCAGCGACTGAGTGGTACTAGCAGTGTTTGACCATTGCATTTGGAAGCATGATGTGAGAAAGCATCTTTTATGATGCGCACTCAACAGGTCGGCATGTTTCGTGTGTATGTAATGCTTCTTCCGAAGGCATTTGAAATGAAAATGCATTGGGTTGGTAATGAATGGACGATGAAGGGAACCCTACGTCCAAACATAGGGTAGCGAAAGAGTTTTTTATTATTTATATTTTGCTTGAATATTTTAGAAGTTGGGCCGGCGAAATGAATGGAATGATAGGAGATGAAGGGAAGGATAGATATCGAAACGAAACGGGCCCATATCTAGTTCTGCTACCGGATTTAGATTGATAGAAAGAAGACTTCTATTCTTCCCGTCTCCCGTCTGTCCATCTGTCCGTTTAATTGTTCGATGCTTACTGTTCATATATGCTGCACGCAAGCAAGCATGTCTGACAACAACCGCCGGAACTGTCCGTTTTTTTTCTTCTCCTTCTACCTTCTCCATTTTTCTTCTTTTCCCCTTTTGGCGCTCGTAATTCTCGTGTCATGTGAGGCATATCGGCGGCATTTTTTCGACGCCCTGTCGGTCGTCCTTGGCTATTGCTTGCTTGCTTGATGTCTTAGGTTTCTTGGTGTTCTTGGTTTTATGCTGTGTTGTGTCGGTGTCGGTGTCGGTGTCTGGAAGGTCGAGACTTTGGCCAGGAGGAGGATGGGGAGGAGGGGGGTCTAGATCTAGATCTTTGGTGCCTCTGTACTGTACTAGGGGATGTGATGTGATGTGTGCGAGGGTTGTAGCGAATGCTTTGAGATGGGATGAAATGGAGTGGAGTGGAGTGGATTGGAGTGGGTACTGTACGGTGGAGGGATGGGTAAGGTGGATGAGTGGGTGAGAAAGTGGATGAGGTGGTGGAGATGGGAGGGATGGAGGAGGGGGAAAGCTTGGGGATTAAAAGGCTTGGAATCAGCTGAGGTGACGAGTGTTGAGTTTGGGCTTGCAGGGTTGGGAGATGGGAGAGGAGAGATGCATCGGGGATGGAAATGCGATGCAGGTTTGATGTGCGGTGCTCTTGTGCCTGTACCGGTTGTTGTTGCTGTTTTGTGGATGGATGAGAAGGGTACAGTACCTAGGTGAGGTAGGGTAACACAGGATACGAGGGCGTTCGTCACGGGGAAAAGGGAGGCAGGAGTGAGAACAGACGTTGACCATGGCTCTTGGCCTCCGCTCTTGGTATCTTGGTTTTCTTGGAGTCCGTGTCAGCTGGTCTGGACCCGACCGACCTGCACTGGGTTGGATTGTTTCGCAAGGCGAGCTTCGGAGGTGAGGGAGGAGAGAGGGGTGTATTCGGAGGTGAAGGTCTTGGGGAGTAATGTGAAGGAATGGCTTGGAGAGTCTTGGACGACAGGCAGAAAGGGACGAGGGGAATGAGAGAACGAGAGGGCGGATGAGAGAGGAGACGAGAAAATCCTTATCTTGTCTTGGACGGTCTGGGATTCGGCATCTTGGGGCACTGTACATCATGTGCGCGTGCGTGCGCCTGAGATAGGGTAGGTATCCAGATATGTCGGTCCAGTGTATCTCGATCATCGCGAAAGATGGCGGTTGCGGTTGTCTGTGTGGAGGAAACACACGGGCCGAGGCTGAGACTCGACATCGGTATGGTTGGGTGTCGGATAGCTGCGCGCAGTCAATCGCTGGTGGAGAGATTGCAGATCAGACGGCTTCCGAAGAGAGGATGTAGGGATTGAGTGAGTTCGAGGAAGTGAGTTTGCATGATTTGCGTGAGCGAGTGGGTAAACAGTAGGCGAGAGAAACACAAACACTCACTCGATGTCGTTGTGTTCTGTAACGGAAATCACCCATCTAAATCTCCATCTCCGTCTCGCACTAAACAAGAGAGTTTGCTTAGCCCTTTAGCCCCTTAGCACGCTCAGCACCAGCAACGCAAGCAAAGCTTAAAGCTTGGTTGAGTGCTTTTTCATCTCGACAGAAGTCTTGTTTTGTCCCCGTTTCTCATTCCTTTTGCGGGAGCTGCAGGAGCAGAAGCAGAAGCCAAGCCAAGAGACCTCATTTTATTTTGAGTTTCTTCTCCTTCGGACTCCTCGGGTTTGGTCTGTGGGCGACGAAGGTTCGGTTGTCGTACCCGTATGGATGCAGCATCTGGCGGTGCCTGATGGATTGACCAGGGACCGCTGGGCGGTGGTGATAAATGCCAAGTGCTGCATTTGGCGGCTGCAAGTCGGTGTCGCAGCCACATTGCTGCGGTTGTTGTTTTTGTTTCAATGGAAGTGGAGGGATGGATGCATGCATCTGTTGATTGCTGGATCCGTTGGGAACTGATTTGCTGCAGTGGCATCCGCGATCGCATTGGGATTCTGTTACACTTCTGCAAGAGTCAGAACTATGCAAAAGCTCGCACGCTGCCTCCGTCTCCCACTCGCATCTTCATCTCATGCTGGAGATGAGCGGCATACGCGTCGCCTCGACTTGCTCAACGCTGGCATGGCATCCGGCGAGCGGTTGCTTCTGCGTCCGGGCTGTCCTCCGGGAATGCCGAGCGTGGAGGTCATGATGCCGAATTAGTAATCTGGAGCCGGAAAGCGTGTTTGAGTGATTTTGCTTGGAGAGGAAATGTCTTGGGGTCTTGGAGTCTTGGAGTTGCTTTTGGAATTGCCATGTGGATCGAGCGAGCCATGCTCCTCCTCCACGCGCTCCACGCCGCAAGCTTCAAGCTTCAATCCACCTTTCCTCGTGCAGTGCAGTGCAGATGCCCACCTTAACGCACATACTCGCTCACCGGCCACGCCAGGCGTATCAAGCAATCTGTCAACCCATCACCCCAGACTCTTGGTCTTTCTCCTTAGGCTCCGCTGAAACCTTCGACAGCACGGCCGCCACGCCGACCTCGTCGTGACATGAGGAGCGGATTCCTCTTGCTGAGCTGATCTGACAGCAGCTCGGCGCGCATGGCTGGCGACGACTCCTAATCCGCATGCCGGCTGCAGCTCGAGGCAGTGAATCGAGTGCTATTTTCCCCCATCAGCACCAGCCTGCGCGCGCAGAAATCCGTTGTCGACGACGGCCGCACTTCCTCAGCGTTCTCGTCCGAAGGCGCAGGAGGATGGGAGCGTGGTGAGGTGCCAAGTTGGAGGCAGTTTACCAAGGCCCTTGGCGGGGTGAAGTGGCAGCTTTATGGGCTGTTTATCTGCTCCTCGGTCTCACCCTCGACCGGGATGCCGCTTGGCAACGTCTGTTAGAGGCTGCGTTCCAGCGTGTTGGTAAAGCGACATTGCTGTCTGCGTTGCTTCTTCTGCCCTGTCGGAGTGTACCTGGGAGCGTGATGACTGCAGCATGGCGGTTGGTGAGGAGCTGGTATAGTACCTGCGCATCTCCCTGGAGTAATCACCACCTCCGATCCAGAATTAGAGCAGCGGAGCAGGGATGACCACGGCAGTGAGAACGAGTGTAGCTCACTCATTCACCAAGAGGCTTGCGTTCATTTGTGCATTCTTATTTCTGTCGCGGGCATATTGGCCTCTGTGTGAGCCCTCTCGTCCGAATCCGAGGGAACGCCAGCCACAGGACGTATGCAGCAATTATTACGCCAACACCGCCATCTAGGCCTTCTCAAGTGAGAGTGAAAAGTCAGTTTGAGCGTTTCCCGAAACTCCGCTCCTATGTGCCCCCCTGCCACGTAGCGGCAATGAAGCCTCTGTCAGCCAGACGCTGCACCGCTCCCCTGCCATCCCACGAATCAAAGGACCGGACGACGGCCGGCGGCGACATGGGATGAACTGGTGCCCAGATATCCTCTTGGGCGCTCTGGGACAGGCTGTGTTTCCTCACGGCCTTGCACGCCTCCTTTCCAAGAAATTCTGCTTGTCTCTGTTCTTGGGACTCAGGGTGGTCAGGTTTGTGAGCATCCAATATAAGACGGACGGAAGGTTAAGGTTTGGTGGGATTCAATAAATATTCTTTCTTCATTGTCTCTCGCTTCTTTGCTGGTCATCGTCGCTGTTTACTATCATTACCCATTCAGTATTTCTATCATTCATTCCGAGCTCCTGCACTCTTAATACTCGTCGTTGCCGCTGTCTTTAATCTTTTCATCCTATCTATATTCGTTCATTCTACGTCCCTCGACCATCTATCTCTCTATCCTATCTTTACTGAGCAGCGCCTTTTGGAAACCGACACCATGAAGTCCATATCATTAGCTACTCTCTCGCTCTCGCTCTTTGCCTCGCATGCTCTGGCGTCTTGTGCCCATGGAACAACTTTGCACAAGCGCGAGGTGTTTGAGAAGAGGGATCTTGATGGCAACACTCGCCGGGCTGTCAGCATTGCTTCCTTTGGATACCTAGGATCTAACGGACCGTAAGTCGATTTCTGTCAACCCCCCTTCTCTACTACTAGGCAACATACGTGCAAGAGATGACACTAACACTTCCCCAGAGCCGTCTGGCACCACCTCTCACCCGCCAACGCCATGTGCGCCAACGGAACCCACCAGTCACCCATCGATCTCAACGAGTCCTCCTCGCTCAGCATGGAGGGATCCGAGCTGGAAATCACAATCCCCAAGGTTGAGTCGGCCGAGTTTGAGAACCTGGGAAGCACCATCGAGGTCATCATGAAGGGCTTGGGCGGATCCACTACCATCGCGGGAAAGAAGTGGGTTGCTCCTCTCTACTACTGAGTGAAGTGGACGTTGGCTAACAGTGCTGGTGCAGATTCGATCTCGCACAGTTTCATTTCCATTCCCCAGTGAGCACACCGTCAACGGCGAGCACTTCCCTCTCGAGATGCACATGGTGCACCAAGCAGCCGGTACGTCTCTCCTTAACTACCTACTTCATATCATCCACTAACTCGCTACAGATGGAGCCATCGCCGTCCTCGGTGTCCACTTCACGCTCAGCGCACGCTACAACTCTCCCCTCCTCGCCGCCATCGCCCCCACTCTCTCCAAGATCACCGAGCCTGGATCCGTCGCCGAGACCGGCGAGATCGACTTCTCTTCGCTGATCAAGAACTTCAGGAGCAAGCCCGTACACACCTACTCTGGTTCGCTGACCACACCACCCTGCACTGAGGGCCCTGTCTTCTACATCAGCGCTGCCAAGTTCAACATCGACGTCAAGACCTACAATGCCATCAAGGGCGTTGTCGGTTTCAACAGCCGCTTCATCCAGAACGTCGGCGGCGAGAAGAATGTGTTGGGTTAAATATAAGCGAGCTGTGGGAGAGAGTGGTGTGAAAAGGGGGCGTGAGACCAAGCGAAGCGAAGAGAAGGTATTTGAGTGGAGAGGAGTCGAGGAGTAGAGTTGGAGTAATACCTGCAGTGTGCGGAATCTGCATAGGGGGGTGGCATTTTTTTTATTTTACACCATGCTTAAACGCTTTTATTTTCCTTTTCTTCTATTACCCACTTCGGTTGTTGTTGGTGTTGGTGTTGTTGCTGCATAGAGCGGCTGTTCTGAGTGGTGCGGGTGTGTGTGTGTGTGTGCTGTTGAGACGACGGTTCTGCATAGAGCTGGTGGCGTAGAGACGGGACCGAGAGAACGACATATGTATATAGGTAGGAAACGTGAGTTAGAGAATTAGAGATCCTCACTTGATCGTTTCGGGAGTGCAATTGAGTGAGCAATTTTGGATATTGGTTTGGTAAGTTGTGTTTGTTTCATTTCTTTCATAGATTTATTCCGTCTGAATGTTTAAGCTAAGTGAGGGTTTGCATGTGAGGTGTGTGCAAGTGGATGGGTAAGGTAGGTGAGTGGTGATAGGGGATGTCGTTGGGAGTCACGTGATACTAAGACTAACTGAGTCTCGGAAAGACCGACGACTATACCTCATAGTAGGAGGATTCCCTTGCTCGAAAGTGTACTTTAGGAACTGTTACTGGCAATGAGATCAGAAAGATATCCTACTTCAATATTGTAAGTTCTACCAGCAACGAATATTTGCTAGCTAGCTACCTAAAAGACGCTTTGCTCTGCACCTAGTCGGGTTAACAACGCGAATGATCAGAGAATCTCTCTGGTCTTTGTCCGATGGCTCTGAAAGAGACGAATTATGCATTGGATTTTTTGCGGATTTTTTTTCGTTTTCTGGAAGGGCAGCACCAAGCAATTGCTACTTGCTTAATTCTATCTTACGTTGTCGCTGAAGGCTGATGTCCACGCCTTGGCTCTTGGGTGTCTTGGCTAGCATGGCAGGAACCACAAATCAAGTCTCCTTGGCAAATGGCTTGGTGCGAATTAATGTGGTGCTGTTTATCACCTTGCAGCAAATTCAGCAACGAGCACTTGCTCTCTATTTTCTTAATATTCTTTGCGTTTGGATGTTTGGACGCCCCGGCCTGGACTCTCCGTAGTCATCAGGTGTCCACTGCATGCACTACATGGCGTTCGCGTCACAGAATACATTCGAGAGCATGCTCGAGTATTCTCAGCGACGTCTGGAGAAATCCTTGCTTGTGCTACGTGTGCTGTCGCTTTCCATCATCTCACAGATTGCCGAAAAGAGGAAGTGGGTTGGCGATCTGTGCTACCGGCATTGGATGATGCAAGATGAGGCGAGCGAGCGCCAGGGCGTGGCAAGCTTTGCGTGACAAACTCAAGTGAAAGCTTGAGGCTATATGAGAAGAATTGTCTGGGCTATCTTGCAGAGCGGCGGGCGGTATCGATATACATCGGTAGGAAACTTGTGGGATGAGTATCTCTCATAGCCAAAAAGTCTTGCTCATACTTGAGAGTCTGAATTCGCCAAGCACTGCAAGAACACCCGTCAAATAAAAGTCTCGGCAATCGAAGCACGATGAAGTAGTGTTCCGTGAACTGTGGATGGCGTGGCGACATGGGATAACCCGCGGAAAGCTGCAGAGAGGTTCATCCACGTTCCACGACACCACAACGAATATATCTTGCGTAACATTCCAGACCTGCGAAGTGATCACGATCCACGGGAGATGTTCTGGATGCGGGAAGGAACAGAATGCGAGACTTGAGGCTTTTGAGTGATGATGCTATGACATGATCTTTGGAGTGGAGATGAGGGGGGGAGGATCTGGAGAAAGTGGGGGTGTTACCCCAGAGTAAGACATTTGCAGAGCTCGTTCGACGACAACAGAGGAAGAAACTTCTCGTGGGAATCTTTGTTGGTAAACACTTGTTTAACTTCTCGATTGTTAATACGAAAAGTCTTCCACAATAATATTGCCACTCTCCTGCGCAAAGAGCTCTCCGAGCTATAGAGCTCATCCCTGCAACGCACCCACCCGACCCGAACGTCCCCGCGTCGATAAGGAAAAAAAAGTTCTATCAGGTCCAGAAAATCAAAGACTCATACACTCACGATCCAGTCATATTTCGCCGCATCCACCGCGCCTGTATCTCTTCTCATCATGTACGACTCAATCCACCTCATCTACGGGCGAATGCAGCATTCACGTCGCACGAGTACTTCTTCCGATCAAGGTAAAGTATTCAACGCCCGCAAGGCAATGAACCGGTGGCTGCACCACCACCGCGTCCCCGAGTCGCATCCACCTCTTCTCACACGAGAAGGGAGATGTCACTCCCGATGCCGTGGCGGTCGGTCTGAGAACATACGGTCTACTTGATCTAGATAATGCTAGCGAAAGAATCATGCTCCCCATCCTCTTCCCACCCTGCTCAGTTAGAGCGATGCGCAACCATTGAAGCTAATTGGAAAACAGTATGGCGACCAACGAACCCTTGACCGATGCTGAGAAAGGCGCTGCCTCTGACACGCCAGAATCGAGAGTCGACTCTCCAATTGTACCTGTAGAATACGACCCCGCCGTCGATGTTCACGGACTTCCGCCCTCGGACAATGTTCTCCTCCAGTACACCAAACGTGTGGAGCAGATCCTGGGCCTCGAAGCACGCGGTATACACCGAGTCAAGCCGAACGAGCAGACGCCAAAGACGACCTTGAAGTTCATACATATTGTTGTCCTCTGGTTCTCCATCAACACTGCCTCGCAGAACATCACCCTGGCCAGCATTGGGCAAGAGGTCTACGGATTGGGATTTGTAGACGCGACTCTGTGCAGTGTTTTTGGTGCCATTGTGGGGAGTATCCCGGTGGCATATACTGCAGGATGGGGCCCTTGGTCGGGGAATAGAACAATGGTATTTAGCCTGTGGGTGGGATTTAAGGCCCTGCTAATGCATCTCAGATCTGCGCTCGCTTCTCCATGGGCTGGTGGCCTGTCAAGATCTGTGTCCTTTTGAATCTGGTAGTTCTGATTGGCTACTCGATGATCGATGCAGTTGTAGCTGGTCAGATGCTTTCTGCTGTCTCTCCTAATGGCAGCCTGTCGGTAGAGGTGGGCATAATCATCACTGCTGTCATTACCTGGGTGGTGACTACTTTTGGAATCAAAATTTTCCACCATTATGAGCGGTTAGTACTTAAGACTATGACAGGAGTCAATAGAATTCAACTGACATTCTCAGATATGCTTGGATACCCCAAACCGCGGTGCTTCTCATTCTCGCTGGATGTGCCGGCCCCAAATTTGATGTCCACCAGCCATCAACGGTCGAAGGCGCAACCCTCGCCGGAAACCGTCTGACGTTCTTCTCGATCTGTCTCTCGTCAGCCATCACCTATGCTCCAGGTGCTGCTGATTTTTTGGTCTACTGTGATCCCAAGATTGCTTCTCGATGGAAAGTGTTCGCTGCCACTTTACTTGGCCTGTCACTTTCCTTCACTTTCACTTTCGTGCTTGGAGCTGGTCTGGCTTCCGGCTTGGCCAATGATCCCGCTTGGGAAGCTGCCGGCCCTGGCTCGGGTGCCCTTGTAGTTGCAGGCTACAATGGACTGGGAGGATTTGGCAAATTCTGTTCTGTGATTGCTGCTCTAGGCTTGATCGCCAACATGGTACCACCTACATACATATCTGGTATTGACTTCCAGATCCTTGGCAGATACCCCGCAATGGTTCCTCGGTTTCTCTGGAATACCTTGGCATGCATCATCTTTGCTGTCTGCGCACTTGCTGGTAGAAACAGCCTAGCTGCTATTTTTACTAACTTCTTGGCCTTGATGGGTTACTGTAAGTTCTCTGTTTCCTCACTTGAGCGGAACTGATTTTGTTTTCAGGGGTTGTCCTTTGGATTGCTATCACGCTCGAAGAAGAGTTCATCTTCCGTCGCAGAATGAACCCAAAATTTGTTTGGACTGATTGGAATACCCAAGAGAAGCTCCCAATTGGCATCGCAGCTTTGATTGCCTTCTGCATCGGGTGGGTAGGAGCCGTGCTCTGCATGGCACAATTCTACTTCATCGGTCCACTTGCCAAACTCGTGGGTGAGTATGGAGCGGATATGGGCAATTACGTTGGATTTGGTTGGGCGGCCTTGGTTTACCCGCCTCTGAGATATTGGGAATTGAAGCAGTTTGGAAGATGAAAAGCTACGGTGTGGGCCGGGAAGTTTCAAGAGCGAGGATAATTCGGTAGTGCGGCAGAACTTAGAGAATAATTCAACATGATTTTCAACCCAGCCGCGGAGCGGGAGCGGTTCGTTTCATACAGCTCGGAATCGGAATTTCCACTTAGTTGTGGCCAAAGCTTCGAATGTGGATTTCGTTTGGTGTTTTCGCTGAGAAGGTTTCAACTTTTCATGACACTCGTCTCAAGTAGGGTACACGTCACCACATACCAGAGATTTAGATCAGCCCTTCTCTTGTTGCTTCTAGAAGAATCTGATACATGCATACCATTCAAAGTCCCAGGCACCACAAATTTAATGCTTATCTCTGTTAAGTCTAATATGGCATAAATGTTAGTATGTTCGTGGATTAAGCATAAATCTCTTGCAGTGTCGATCGAATTGATCCACAGAAACTCAGGCATCAGTAATAGTAGTGGTGGTGTTTTCTTGTCAAGCTCGCCTTCGCGTACTCTGTCATGTATACTCTGCCATATTCAGTATGATCTGTTTGGCTGGGCCTACAGTGTGAAACACAACTTGACCTTCTCGGTCCAGAGACCAGATCTCTTCTCGTTCTGTCAGCAGACTACATCTGGTCCGGTCGGTCTGGTCTTTGCGAGGTGCTGCTACATGAGTTGAAGTCTGGCCTCGTGCGCTGTTTGGTTTGGTTTCGTCTGTTATCTGGACCGGATGCATAGTTCTTCTTGCATCCGAATGTCGGGCCCGACCAATCAGTCTACTTGCTGAGAGAGTCTGGTGGTGTGCTGATGTTTCCCAAGGTGGACAGCCAGATGGAAAGTGCATGAATCGCGAGTTTTTCACCGCATTGCTCGCTACTCAGCGCAGTTGAGATGGCAGCAAAACCTTCTCTTGCAAGCACTCTAAAGAGGCGGTCTACACAATACACCCCTAAATAGGCACTGTGCAGGGATTTACCGCCAATCGAGACGCTGAAGACTTCTAGAAGAGCTCCAGACATCGGAAACGTTCGTACGGTACCGAGAAATCAAGCTTTTGTGATGCAAATCCCCCGCAACCTGGGCTGTGCTCTCGACTCCGAGCAGAGGCTTGAAACGAACCGTCCACTATCGTGACATTCTCGAGCTCTGCGCCTCTGCGGGAAGTTCATGCTGTGATAGAATTCGGTCCCGAGGGAGTATATTCCTGTCTCCTGTTCCGAGAATGCTTCTCGTATAAAGACGAACCAGTTGTCGTTCAATACTTTCCTTTTCCTCATCTCAATCACTTCTTAATCATCAGCTCTAATCAACACACATCCTCTTCGCCTCTCTTAAACTATATACATTCACAGCTGGTCTGCTCATTTTAATACTTTACTTGTACAATCTCTAATATACATACAACATACCCCGTATCCACCCCAGCAACCGCCAATATGCAGCTCAACCTCCACCTCGCTTCCCTCATCCTCCTGTGCGCTACATCAGCCACTGCAGCCGTCTTGCCAACTCACTTCCAAGCCAACGCCGTAGCTGTCCGTGACGGTTCCAGCTCTTCTCAAGGCCCGCCTCCACAAGGCCCACCACCAAAGCAGGGCGGTTCGAACTCCAACTCCAACTCAGGCGAGAGGCCACCGCCACCACCACCCCAGCAGAGCAACGGCGGAAACAAGGGCTCCCCACCACCACAGAATGGGCCTTCCTCCCAAGACGGTGGTGAAAAGGGACAAGGTCCGCCTCCCAAGAATGGAGGAAGTGAGGGAGGATCTGGATCCCAAGGCCCTCCTCCCAAGGACGGAGGCAATGGGGGTGAGAATGGATCGAAGGGCGGATCTGGCTCTCAGGGACCACCACCACCTCAGAATGGAGGTAACAAACCCCGCCATCCAAGGGAACTAAGAGACGGCCCTAAGACGATGAGAATGGGTGTTTGGAGCTAGATTGATCTGACATCGATATGGGATCAAGTCGGTGATTGGATAGTGATCGAAAGAAGTAGTGGGTGGGGATAATGGTGTATTTATGTTTAATGTTTCTAGAGCAAAGGATGCTTCTACTCTATGATAAGGAATTCTGATTAACGGGAATGTTTATTGAGCTATTGTATGCAAGAATCCAGATTTCAAATCCTTTTACATTCGCAACTTCTGTTCTTCTCAGCGGAGTGTTTTCTTCTCTGTGAATAGTATTCCGTCCCTTTGCTCCAGGAGCATAACCGCTCTTCGCCAATTTTGATATCCTAGCGCTTCGACGCCCGCACAGTGGCATCCAGCTGACTCCTCAGCTATAACTCGAACCTGTTTTTTATTAGAATAAAAAGTGGTGACCCTCCCTATGCTTTGTGCAAGGGTGTCGGACACGCGGTTTCTCGAAGGACCACTGCTGATGAGAGATGTCGTGCCTTTAATGTCACCTGCGCAAACGCTCTTTTTGCACCACGTAGAGGCGGCATTCCGAGGTCAGGAGTTCTGCTGGTCGAAAGCTGAGCAGGACGAAAAGGGAAGGCGGGGTAGATGCCTTGCTGGCGGATACTACCTTATTTTCCTAAGCCACTGGTTCCCATTAACGCGGGTTCAGCAGAGCTCCAAGCTCGGTTGGAAGAGACCGTCGCTCTAATCCGAGGGGGCGCCGCGTGCAGAGCTGAAGCGCTGCGGTTATGATTCTAGCCTCATGCGAGTGGCTGCGTGTGCTTTCTACAATAGGTAAGGTGGGGACTGGGGATGGACTAGATTTGGCAAGTGGTGCTTTTATCTCATTTGTCTCATTTGTCTCATTTCAGAAGGCTCGGAGCTTGAAAACAGGTATCTGTGATTGTAGCTACCAAAACAAACTACTTTGGGCACTCCAGGTATAAACCTGTCGTGGTGTGTTTTGCATGCATCTAGAGTACTGGGCCGTCCCCCTGGTAGATGCCACCGTATGGTCATCTGGGAAAAGATTTGAGGCCCCATAGAGTTGGAAATACCTTGCTGTTCCTACACTAGCAACCTATCTTTGCACTTAGAGACTTGGCTGAACTTTTCTAGCCCTGGTTCAGACGCTCGGTACCTCAAATTCATGCTATTCTAGGCCAGCTGGCTTCAGATAGGTATGACTATGCTAAAAATCCTTGCACTATCCCTTTTGTTTTTTGCCTGTAGTCAGAAAAGACCTGGACAAATAATCAGAGCCGTAGTATTAGGCGCGACTTATCTCGTACATGAAGCGAACGTGGGTATAAATATTCGAATCAAGGAAACCCTCCTCCATGTATGTGCCTTGGTATGGCTGGTATCGATGCGAATGTAAAAATGGAGAATTTTGCTGTCAGAAACATCCAATGGCCGTTAAAAGAGATCAGTGAAATTCGTAAATTCGTTTTCGAGAAAGTACCGCAAATGAGGGATCCATCCGAGAAATATTCAGTACTATGCCACCTCAACGCTGGTCTCACTCTCCTCGCCCTCATTGAGCTTTTTCTCAACAACCCCCTCCTTCACCCCATCTCTCTTCTCTATGCCACCCTTGTCTCCACTCTCCACATCCGATCCGGCTCTCCTCTCCAGCGTGAAATCGCTGACCAAAAGCTTATCCATACTGTGTCGCCCAATAAACGCGCTGGCGATCAAAGCACTCCCAGCTACAGCTGTAACCACGATGAACACTCCGCGGAAACCTTGGACGTATGATGCTATTACCCCGATGTAGAGAGAAGAGGTTGGAGGTAAACTATGGAGCGTGCTGACGTATGATTCGGATGAGTGTGCGATCGCTGTAGGGAGATGGAGAGTCGTTAGGTGGTGGGACATGGTGTTTTGAAATGTTGTGGATCCGACCTTCATTGTGTTAGCTATTGTGTCTTGTGTCGAGAGGTACGTAAAGGATTGATTGGATCAGATTCGATTTATTAGAAGAGAGAACACTTACAGCAACACCAACGCTCATTCCCAATGTCCTAACAAAGGCATACATTCCCGCGGCACGCCCACAATCCTCCGTCGGACTAATTGCCTGAATTCCCACATTTACGCTGGTCAGCACCATGCCGTTACCCACGCCAAAAATTGCAAACGTGGTCGCCCATACTGCTGTTGTGGTGTGTACATCTAGCAAAGTGAGCATACCGGAGCCAATAGTCGTCAGTGTCCAGCCAATCCAGATGGCCCAGCGAAAACGACCGAGGTGTGTGCTGAAAATGGAGACGAAAACGGAACCAGGAAGGAGGAGCACAACGACGGGAAAACTGTGAGTGCGTTAGGACAAGCTTCCAATAGATTTGGTGACATCTGGAGATTGTAATGCATCTGTTGAAGGCTTCTGTAGTGATTCCCGGACAACAGACTCTAGAGACAGCGCTTGCAAGTTCCAACTTTTTTTCCAGACAAAAAGCAATGAAAAGAGTTACTAACATGTTGAGACCGCTGTGTAGCGGGGTTGTATTGCGCACAGATTCGAAGTAGAAGGGTCCGTAGCTATGAGAAGAGGTGTTAGAATGCATGATTGGAATGATCATGCCAGATGGTTTGTATGGCGTAGAGGTGGAAAGTACTAGGATAACCGCTTACTAGAGTGACATAAACAACTTTCGTGAGTTAGCATGAGTCTGACAGCTCTGGGGTAGATTTGACATACAATAAAACCTTGAGCAAAAGCGCAATAATATGCTGCCGCCGCAGAAACACTATTGAATAACGAAAGACGCAATACGGGCTCCTTGGCCACAGTTTCCCAGTACATACAACCTCCAATCCCGAAAATGCCGACGATGATGGGCGCGAGAGTTTGGGCACTAACCCAGTCATACTGAACACCTGCCCATGAGATGCCTATCAAGAAGCTGGTGGAGCTGCTGATGAAGAGAAAGCTGCCAAGCCAGTCCACTCGTTTGATTTTCTGAGCAAGAGTGGTGGAGGTGACGGCGTTGAGTCTTACGAAGATAGGGACCATGACGAAACCTGCGGCACAGAATGGGAAATTCAGATAGAACACCCAGCGCCACGAGAGGCACTGTACGAAAGCGCCTCCGAGGACAGGTCCGATTATTGAGCCTGTTGACTGAGTTAGAGCGGCCAATGCTGCAGAAGTCAGGAAGGATTACCTATTGCCCAAGCACCTAGCACCATGGCGAAGTACTTAGGTCTTTGTCTCAAGGGACATATGTCTGAGAATATGACCTGGCTCATGGTAATAATACCTCCTCCACCGATTCCTTGCACACTTCGGCCGACAAGAAAGAGAGTAAAGTCATTTGAAACAGCACAAAGTATTGTTCCTACGGTGAAAAACACAAGTGAAATCAAGAGCAATTGCTGTCGACCAAACACATCGGATAGTGCTGCGATGAAAGGTTGAAAGACGGCACTCGTAAGGAGGTACGATGTCCCTGCCCAGAAGGCGTCTGTTGAAGTCCCATGAAGTGACATGGCAAGAGTCTTTCATGGTCAGTAAGGAGACTCTATGAAATGAGGATTAGTTTTCTCACAGGAAGAACGGGGACTAAGATTGTGGCATCTAATGCTACCATGAGTGAAATTAATGACATGGTAATCATCACGAGATATTCAGCCTTGCCAGGCTTCCAATCTTCCGCTACATCACCGTCCACCACATGGTTGTCCAATGTCGACGTGAGACTGGTAATCGTATTTCTTTCGGGAGTTGTATCCATAACTGCTGCTGAAAGTGGTATCTCAGAGACTATGAAAGATGAAATCAGAATGGCGGGAGCTCGAAGGACTGTAAAAAAGGTTGCCCACCATGTTGTATGGACATGTCATGAGTAAGCCTAACTGTTGCTCAACTTTCTGCATCGTATGCCTTTACCCCGGAAGGTGGGGTCCAAAGACAAAGTCGATGACGGTTGTATCCACGAGAGACACGCCAAAATTCTAGCGAATAGCTCTGGCATGGTCTCATCAGGTAGGTTGCAAGCACGGTTGAGGCTGCGCACGAGCGAGATCTCTTTTTGGAACACGTCGAACAGCAGCATGTTGAGAAGCGATTGGCAGTGCTTGACATTCCCAAGAAACCTGGATAAGCTCGTAAGCATAACCTTGCAAGCTCCAATCAAAACAAAAGCACCTCGCGGTTTGTCGCCCAAAACTATTGGGAGAGGAACGAAACGACCAGTAAAAATGTTCACGTCAGCCCGTTCCAGTTGACGCCCCCTCGCTTCTCGCAATATCCTTTGGCGCACTCAGCCCTGAAAAAGCGCCACCAGCCCTAAATGAGCGCCACGTCAATCACGGCCAACAGGGCCAGAGCTGTTCAGCCGCAAAACGAGGGAGAATTAAGCATCCTGATTAGAAGGCTTCGAGAGTGCGGGCCGCCGGATATGGCCCAGAAATGTTAAGTTGACCTAACGTGGTGTATGCCCAAGTCGGTGACGCCGAGTTAGTCGGTCACCAGAGATCTAGAAACGCGACCTTATTGTGATACATTTTATTTCAAGAATTAGGAGTGTGAGGGTGGAGGGGGGCTCACCGAGATGTGGGGGCCAAATATCGAGCCAGCTGCGCCATTCTGCGAGTCGAGAGATATGCTTCAATCGAGTACATAACCTTCCACGTTCGAAAGTGCTGTCTTGTGCATTCTTCATACACCAGTCCTGACCTACACAACTTAGAGAAAGATTTCTCCGTCCGTCAGTTTTTTGATTACATAGAACTATATTAGCAAGCCTAAACACTAAGCTCGCAGAACTTCGAGCGTTTACCATGGTCCCAGATTCCTCTGATCAGGCTCCTACTTCACAGGTTAGTCCCTTAGTCTCTAGTCATCTTTCAATCACTTACCCATACCGAAGGACCCAAGTCAAGTATCTCGATCAAATCATGACATCGAGAAGGGATATCCAATCTCTGGAGCTCACGAGATTACTCCTTTGAGTGATCTTGCCAGCGTTAATTCTCCTTCTTTCGGGTATGGCGATCATCCTCCTCGACAAAACGCCATTCGAGTTCAAGCTCGTCCGACATGTCATCATTAGATACACCTTCGCCATCCATAATACTCCTCTTCTCGTGGACCAACGCTCTTCCAAAGCACGTCGAAAAATACACTACAGGATACAAGAAGCTATACCCCAAGTCTCGAATAGAGGTCATACCTACCAGCCTCCGAGATCTTATCACTCGATCCTCATCTTCGAAACAAGGCAAGCTTAGCGCGATAATCGACAGCGTCCACAGCCACCCAGATCTTCACAGTGTTCTCGTACACTGCTTCTCTGACGGAGGATCGAACAAAGCTGTTGAGTTCACCGAGGCTTATCACCACAGAACAGGCCAACAGCTCCCGTGTCGAGCTCTATGTCTAGACAGCACACCTGGTCATCCTCGGTACTTCTCATACTGCGCAGCATTTCGCAAAACTCTGCCTAAGAACCCAGTTATCCGCATCTCCGGGCTCTTGCTCGGATATAGCGTGCTTGCCGTCTTTTGGGGCATGGGTCTAACATTCAAGGGGCGTAAGAATAACGTGATATCGCGAACACGAGTGCGACTAGAAGACAAACGGTATTGGGACACAGACGCGCCAAGGTGTTATCTGTATAGCGAGGCGGACGAACTGATCTGGGGGCAGGATATAAAGGAGCACGGTATGGACGCAAGTCGGAATGGAACCCCCGTCACACTTGTGAGTTTCAACACCAGCACTCACTGTGCGCATATTCTTGAAAACGAGGGTGTATATTGGGATGCAGTTACGGAAACATGGAGACTAGGAAACATGTCTGAGGGCCTGAAAGAAGGGGCCCAAGTAACAATAGAGTGCCAAGAGAAAGATTGATATTGTTTTAATAGATATGACAATGAGACTTGATGAATATGATAGAAAGAGAGATGGAGAGGGGAATTCGACTCCGCAGGCTAGTGAATGCCAAGACAATTGCGGCAGATGATCGGACGCTAGCCCGAGTAGGTCAAGACGTCTCCCGGAGCAAGTTGCCGTACCTTATTTTTCCTCTTCTATTCAATATCACAACACAACAGAATACAACACCAAGCTTGACTCGCTCAAAAGTTCTCATGTCGTCCACTTTCGGTTGTGTGTACGTCTGCGCCACCTGTATCCGAAGTCGCCCGGTCCGGCTGTCTTGACGCAAGTGTCGGAAGCAGTGGATCTCGTTTCAGTCAGCGATCATGTCTCACATACTACGTTTTAGCATACTATTGTACTTTCACGTTAGTAACGATCTCAAGAATACCCCTTGAGCACGAAAATTCTCCTAGTTTGAGCATTGCGTCACCGCCGCCTTGGGGCTGCCCTTTCTGTCAGTCAGCCGTGGCATTGGTCTCAACGCTTGCGCATGGCTATAGCAACTCCTTGATACCAGAACCCCTCCTTTTGTATCACCCCAAGTAAATAAAGCTGTCATCTGGTTCTTGAGGCTTTTGGTCGGTGGCTTGGCTTCAATGTCAGCTGCATGATCCATCGGTGGCTTGGCTTCAATGTCAGCTGCATGATCCATCGGTGACTCGGTCTCTGAAACTCAATTGAAAGACGTTGCTTGGGAAGTCCTTGGCATCATACGTAGTCATCCCTTCAGTGAGCCTGTTTTGACGACGACACTCCGTTTGAGATTTTCATCGGATGTTCGTCTGCATAGCATCTTCATAGCAGATCATTCACCCGAACACATGGGAGACCTCCGGCCTTACGACGACGCAGTCTGATCTCAGTGTGAGTTGACCTTGAACCCTGAAAGTCTTCAGGAGGGGCATGCCGAATTCAATCTAAGGTCGATAATTGGCTCACGCAACTCCTTCCACTCACGTTCTGGATGATAGTGGATGTCTCTAACTGGCAAATCCCCCGCCCTTTACTCTAAATATACTTGTCAAGCTTTTTTTTGGACGGAAGCTTGTCCTTATTTTTGCCATGAGATGCAACTACGTCCACTACAGAACGTGGGCATGCGCCGAATACTTACGCGGTCTACTACTTGATACCTTATGCTATGGTCACCAGCTCGGGACCGATTCCATCTCGGGCTCGAAAATTGCCTCAGTAAGTCCTGATTCTGTATATAACTCTTCGCAGTCACCACTCTTTACTTATCGTCATCATCACAACATCCTTCTTTCCTCTAATCGCCTCAATCCATTCAACAGCTGTGCTGGTAATCTTTGTTCGATTTCATTCCATTCATTTATTATATTCATAAACTTTAACGCAAAGCCGGTCTTTATCAAATCTTCAACATGCAGCTCAACTTTCATACCGCTTCTTTGATCCTCGCTTTTTGCGCTGCACTGGCTGCAGGCGTCCCACTTCCAGAAGGGACCAACGAGCTTGCTGCAGCTCCCGCTGGTGCTCCACCAGCACCTACAGGAGCATTGCCTCCTCCACCAGCCGGAACACCTCCAACCAAGGCAACCCAAGCAGGTCCTGCCGGGCCAGCCCCGCCTACGTCAAACCCTAAGGCACCTAAAGCCGCCGTTGCTCTCGAAGAGCGTGAGGGGCTTGAAGACCGCCAGAATCGTCCTCCACCACCTCGGCCAACTGGTCCCGCTCAGAACGCTGGGAACCAAAACGCTGGAAACCAAAACGCTGGGAACCAGAACGGCGCGAATCAAAACGCTGCGAATCAAAACGCTGCGAACCAGAACGCTGCGAACCAGAACGGCGCGAATCAACCACCAAGAAACAATGCTATAGTGATTGAGGAACGCCAGAATCGTCCTCCACCGCCTCGACCAACTGGTCCCGCTCAGAACGGAGGAAACCAGAACGCTGGGAACCAAAACGCTGGGAACCAAAACGCTGGGAACCAGAACGGCGCGAATCAGCCACCGAGAAACAATGCCGTAGTTATTGAGGACCGTGAGGAGGGTCTTGAGGAACGCCAAAATCGTCCTCCCCCACCTCCTCCAAGGAACGGAGCCAACCAGAATGGAGCAAACCGCCCACCGCCCAAGAATAACGCTGTTGTCGTAGAGGAACGCCAGAACCGTCCTCCACCACCACCTCCCAAGAACGGGGCCAACCAGAATGGAGCAAACCGCCCACCGCCCAAGAATAATGCTGTCGTCGTTGAGGAGCGTCAGAACCGTCCTCCTCCACCTCCTCCAAGGAATGGAGCCAACCAGAATGGAGCAAACCGCCCACCGCCCAAGAACAATGTCATCGCTACTGAGGAGACAACCGAAATCGAAGAGCGCCAAAACCGTCCTCCTCCACCTCCCCAAGGAACGGAGCCAACCAGAACGGAGCCAACCGCCCACCGCCTAAGAACAACGCTGTCGTCGTTGAGGAACGCAGTGCGACGTGCTAGATGCCACTTCTCACCTTATACTATGGTCTAACATAGGCTTTTAAGTGGGTTGGAGTTTTCTGCTCTGGGAGCAGGTGGGTTGCAGGTTGATTGGCATAGCGGGTTGGGGCTGGGGTTGCATTTGGGGAGTTGGGATCGGGGTTACATTTGGGAAACAGCTTGATGCTGGGTGGGATGGAGTTTGGTCTGCGGGCTCTGGAGCTTGGCAGGGGAGGAGATTAGAGGCTAGAGAAGGATGGATGGGATGATATGATGAGTAGTAGAATCATAATGTCAATGCCAATGCCAATACCAACGATCCAAAGTACGTGAATTCGACAGGTGGATACTGCGCTGTGATCTTACCAAAGGCATCTCATCTCGTACATATCTATTTTCCTTTTCCCTTTCCTCTTCCAATATAACTAGACAACAACTCACTACCTGGAACCTCACTCGAAATAAAGCAAATCAACGAAGCATACCTGTAGAAGAAGAAGACAGAGCGAGACAGGGAGCAGGAGTGGGGAAAATATGTCCACGTCTTTCATCGATCCTTTTCTTAATTCATCTATTCATCTATTCATCTATGATCGATAGTCCATCATCTACCGAGGCTGGCACATTGGCAAAAGTGTACTGTAGGAGGTGGGAATGAGAGGTGAGAAAGACGAGTTGTGAATGGAGGAAGGAGAAATGCGAATATGAATCGGCTAGAAATGATGTGATGGGAGAGAGAACAGCGGGCGATTCTTAACTGCAACATAATGCAACATGAACATATCTTATGTACTCCATTCTGTGTACCTAAGATACGCTACTACCATTCATTCACTACCACCTAGGCCCACTGAAAAGTTAGAGCCCCTGATATACATAAATCCTCATATTCCTTGTTGGCAAGTCGAGCCCCGCATCTGATACCCAACTACAGCTCTCACTCTTTCCATATATCCAAGGACATGTAACGTCGATTTCACGCCTAGCAAGGCAACGCCTAGTGTATAATTACGAAATCACATCTTGCTCCCAAACCGTTTGTAAATGCCACGCCGTACCATGCTACGCCGATGCCCTTAAAAAGACAGACAAGCTAAGAGATACACTCTCTGCAACCAGGACGCCTATCGTAATAAGTGAAAGGGATATGGATCCCGATCATCAGTTGCTCCGCTTCCGGCACTTCAACACGTATCTCACCCAAAGAAATCTTGCTGTTTTGAACTCATGCAGAGCGCCCGAAAATGCTTGATAAAACCACCGCATACGTGCAAATGAAATAAAAGATGGGTATAAATAATTGACAAGAAATGAGTATTGGTGGTCCGGAATTCCGATCCGAGAAGTTGCAAGCGAAGTGAGACAACTCATGCCTGTCCAGTCGCAGCAGCTTTAGGTCTCTCCCCGTGGACGTTATTCACGGCTGGAGCTTGAGTTTGCGCTTTTGTGGTCTCCTTTGCTTTCTTATCCGCAGCAGCTTTGTCGTCTGTCGCCTTCTTTTCCGCAACCTTCTCCTCAGCAGCTTTCTGGGCTTTCTTTTCCTCTGCTGTCACAAGAGTCTTCTGCTCCTCGGCTTTGCGCTTCTCGTTCTTAGCAATGACTTTGCCCTCTTCAGTCTTTCGCTTTTCCTCTTGACGTTTCATGTCGTTGCTCCTCTTCTCCGCTGCTGCACGGGATTTCTCTTCTAATTCCTTCTGCTTGGGATCGACTTGCATGGCTGGTCTGGAGACCGGTGAGGCCGGAGAGGTTTGGCCTTGAGGTTGAGAGCTTGCTGGAGCGACTTGCTTTTGTTGCTGAGGAGGGCTCTGTTTAGCGGTGGAATCTTTTTGAGTGGAGGGCTGTTGTTGCTGTGACTGCCCCGTGGTTTCTGCGCTGGTGGATTTTGGCCTTGGGGTTGCTGTGCATTTGCTTGTTGCTGCTGAGGCGGCGACTGTTGTGGATTGGCTTTTGGCTGCCCTTCGTGTTGCTGTTGTGCCTGGGGTTTCTGAGCCGGCGGGTTCTGCACTGGGGGCGGTTGAATGGCTGCAGCTGGCTTTGGAGGCTCGATTTTCTTAGGAACGGGGATCCACTCGAACTTGTTCTCGTCGAAATGGTGACTACGATTGTTAGCATAACCCTCATGGAACGCGAGGATCTTCATACCCCTCAAAGTCTTGCAGAGTCAATGCCCTCTCGTGGTACTCTGCCTCCAAGACCTCCTTGTAGGCGAATGGAATCTTTGCCGGTGCTCCTTCAAAGAACGTATCTCTTAATGGGAAGATATATGAGTCCTAAGCCTGTCAGCTAATCCTCCCATGAACTGCACTTTACTGACTCTGTACTCATGCCCATCCTTACAGCTCAGCATTCCCTCGCCTGCCGGGTGTGTGGCATTATAGCGTGCAGTCGTGATATCAATAAATAGCCCGCTCGTTGTATCCACCCATCTCGCATCAATCACATTCAGCTTGTCAGTCTGCTCCCGATTGACGTAATGCGGATTGATCTCCAGCATGTAATCTCTCCCCTCGGGGATCCTCGGGGTCTTGTAGTGAAAGACGGACATGTTGTAATACGTGGCCAGGTAGTGCATCGATGCTTCAGTCACTTGGACATCGGAATCCGAATCCCAAGGCAGGATCTGTCGACAATTGTTAGCATCGTCGGCAACGCTGAACCAATTCTCGCACCTTTCGATTCCACCACCACCCCAACAACGTTCCATGCATCAGCCATGTTTCCACTCCGATATCTGCGAAAGTCGCCAGATATGTTTGAATAAGATTCGACAAGGCCGCTTTTCGTTCTCGATATCCTAATTGCTTGTCGGCAAACCTATTGCGTAACGTCAGTCCGTGGTCCTGGAAGTGCGGGTGGTGGTGGAAGCACGACATACCTGCCATCATAATGTGGATGGAAGCTGTAGCATTAACACGGTCAGTAATTGAATCCCCAATTGGCAGATATCCTGCAGGATGATTCGCAGATACATACACGCTCTCATCTGTCACGCCGATGTTAGCAAACGCCCCTCATACCGACGCACGCGACAAAACATGGGTAGCGAAGGCGCAACTCACGAAAATATTTCCCCTTTGGATCACCTTTCCTCCCGCTCATATCCTTGGTCATCGTCGTCCGCACGCTGTAAAAGTCGGCGTCTCTCTTCTGAATTGCCATGGCCGAGACGACCGACAGCATGGCGGGGAGCGACAACAGCCATGTTAGGCGCATTGCGGTTGTACTGTACTTGGGATGAGGGGGCGTGATGAGACGAACAGACAATGTCACTGGCTTGGCGGCGACGATACGGATGAACACCCGTCTTGGCAGCGTAGATCTTCGAAGCCGTGGTGAAAGACGATGGCGCACTCGATATCCCAAGTCTGGTCTG
This sequence comes from Articulospora tetracladia, assembly GCA_003415645.1. NCBI lineage: Eukaryota > Fungi > Ascomycota > Leotiomycetes > Helotiales > Discinellaceae > Articulospora > Articulospora tetracladia. The sequence continues at coordinate 1,357,139 of PYIV01000012.1, forward strand.
CGTGTCTCGAGAACTGGAAAGGGCAGAGGAATGTCTGGTGAAATAAAGCACACGAGCAGTGAGTGAGTGGGATATGGAATGCCAAGCAAAAAAGGACGAGGCGAGCCTTTAAAGAGCGGACGGGATGGATGGAATGGGGCGGGTGTGGCAGCACAATCTGCGGGCAGGCAAAGGAGCAATGATCGTTTTGGGCGTGGGACGAATGGGAGGGAGGCGGACGATAGGGAGAGCAAGGGAACGAGGAAGAGGAGGAGGATCAGAAGCAGGGCGACTCCACGAGATGGGATGGCGCCACGGCACCTGGACGACGAGACTAGGAATGGTTATTGGTTGCAATCGTCCTTGGGCTGTTGGACTTGCGCGTTGTGCAGTTCCAGCCCTGGAGAACCCATGTTGGTGCACTTTCTCGCCGACTCGCAGCTGTGAAGATGACGAGTCTGGTTAGTTGCAGATGGCTTCATCTGGGCAGGGGAGGCATGGCGCGGCACAAGTTGCACGATTCTATTAGTCTCTGATGAGGAGGCATGCTGATAGCGCCAATGGCCGTCTTCCGTCCTCCTTCTAGTCGCGAGACAGCAAGACATCGGAGCGCAGACCTCAGGGGAGTCGGAACGAACAGGCGACGGCGGCAGTTGCCAGCTGGAATTGTACCGCAACAATCGACAGTTGACAGAGCTTGAAGCGCCAACGCCGATGATCACGATGATGACGACCATGTTGGGTTGGGTTGGGTTATGCTATGCTGTGGGTGGGCACGCGATCAACAGTGTGCAGTGTCAAGTCCTGTCAAGATCCCCTCCTCTTCTCTCACAAATCAAATCCAATCCCACGCCATCCCATCCATTCATGCGTCTTGGCCGGGTGAGACTCGTCGCCCCTCCCACGCATCCTTGTTTTCCTCCGAAAGAACGCGTAAGCCTGGTCGCGCGCGCCGCCAGGGTCCGAGAGAGACAAGCTTTTTGGCGAAAAGCTTAACCAGTGCATTCCCTCGAGTGCAGTCGAGGAAGCGTCCAATGGTTCTGCAGCCACGGCGCCGCCACCCCACCGCTCAGCCCGCCATCTGCTGCCGTCCAATTCAATTATTTTCAGCTCGACGGCTCGACCCAGCATGGATGCGAATCGGTGCATATGGATGCAATCACCCGCCGCCTCATTTGGATTAAGATGGTAACGGCAAACGGCTGATCTCCATCGTCCCTCGCGCCTCATTTGAGAACGCACCGCAGCTTATTTCCGATGCCTGTTCGACGTACGTTAAAATAAGAGCAGGACCAAGTGCTCAAATGCCACCAATACTTACAGTGCGCACTGTACTCTCTCTTATTTTGCCATGCAGGACCTTCCGGGGCATGCCGGCTCCCCTGGCGCTATCACCAGATTCCAAGACATCTCCCATCCCGAGGCCCAGGGCAAAAGGAATCGTGTCGTCCCAACTGGTTTCAATCCGTCTCACCAATTCAATAAATCCCCTTAGTGTCGCTCCGCCCGAATACCCCGATAAAGCGAACCCCTTTCTTTTCCTTCTGCAACATGTCTCGCTTGTGTTCTTTTTTTTCTTCAGCCAACCGAGCTGGTAATCTGTGTACGGCTAATTCTGAACTCCTATTGTCACAAGTAGTGATCATCACATCCCTTCTTGTTCTCAAGCTTGCAAGAGGGAAAAGGAAGTCGAGATCTTATCTTAGTCTTGCCCGTCTTCAATCCATCTCTCGTGTTTTTCGCGTGTGCAATTTTGGGATTACCCCTTATGCACTTGGCAGCTTGGCAATTGTCGTTGGCGTACGCGCGCATTCTAGATTTCTTGATCTGCCCTCACCACAAAATTTCTCCTTGTTGTCAGAGGTCACGATCGCTGAAGAGCTGATGAAGGCATTCCGAATCGCCCTGTTCTCGCCATCAGGGAGTGTTCGCGTAGTCTATCGCGAGTGAATCGAAAAACAAATGAGACTTCTAATCTCTGTATTCACGTTCCAGTCTCCTCCCCGTTGATATTCTAGCTCGCAGAGCTGAGTTCCCGTCATGGCCAAGGAGTCTCGGTCTAGCCCCGATGCAACATGAGCACAAAGATAATCGTGCAACCCGAGATGAGTGTGGCGATCAACTACAAGAGTGCGCGATTTTAGACTTAGTATTCAAGTATTAATAAACACCATTTAGTCGTGATGGCTACCTTGACAAGCAACAAAAGTTATCAATCGCAAGAGTGACGTGGAAGTTTGCACTTTGTTGAAGCGAATGGGCATGATCCCTCCTGCCATAGCGCAAATGCACGAGTTGCCATGCATGAATATCGATACGCTGAGTTCACAGTTGATACGCCTGTCGCTTCTGATGGTCAGCCATCTTTATAAAAGGGGTAAGGCTCTTTCATAAACGTTCCAACGGAGGGTAGGTAGCTTATCTCCCCTAGGATCCTACGAAAGCGTTCAAAAGCGACATATTATCTTCTTTGAATTCAAAATCGTATTTTCCAATCCCAAGTCTCACCACCTGCTGGTACCTTGTCTCACTGATCAAGCCATGGTTGCCGTTATATGCATCCAAATTCAAGACACGTGTCATGCGCTTACGATCGCCACCATTGCAAGTCCCGAGTTTCTGCATCACTTTCCTGCTTTTTCCCCCCAAAACCAGTCGCTCACAAGTTGGAGACGTTCTATCAACCAGCACGCCACGGTTTTGCCAAGCCAAGTTTCGTGCTGTGCGATTGCGAACGCCTGCGCCAGATGTTTCGTAAGGATTCACCTTAAATCCAGACGACCTTCCTCAACAGCGGATTTGCGGGTTATTGTGAGGCATACAGAGTGCGCAACGCCAATCCGGGATATTGGTCGCATTGTTTCTCTGCTATGCACGCGACAAGTTGTATTCTCCAATGATCGAAATGGCTAGCCAATCGTCTGAAGAACCTCGTCGCCTCAGAGTTCAATCCAAATGCGATGGCCTCGTTCCGACATAGGCCACTAGTTGAGAGAGAGGAAATGGTGATAATTAGTTCCGCGAACCTAAGAGATGTGAATATTCCTAATTTCTGCTTTCTGCATGGTGGACATGAGAAACATCCGAATGCACTGGCCTAATTGACATCCGCTTTTTTACCAAATCGGCTTAAAAGAATAGAGCGCACATCACTTAGTGTATCTCTCTAACACCAGCTCATAAAGCTCATAAAGTCCTTGCTTCTCATCAAGTGTTTACCGAAATTCATAAAAGGGGGGTAGCATAATCACATGACATGTTACCCCGCTTTCTATTCGTCGCCCACCTCGAAGCTTATTCCAAGCAACTTCCAAACCAGCGTCCAACAGACTTGTGGGACGCCATGCGGCTCCTCAGCGCTCATACACTGGAGATCACAAATTATTTTGGAAACATCCCGCCTTATGCCATCCTCTCGCACACTTGGGGAGATGAAGAGGTGTCGTTCCAGGATTTCCAAACCGGCAGCGCTGCCGGGCTAAAAGGATATGGTAAAATTCTAGGATGCTGTAAGCAAGTCATTGCAGACAGCCTGGAATATGTGGTTCGTACTTTGACAGATTAACAGCCCCTAAATCCGAACACTTTTATATAGGCTATGAAATAACACTTCTTTCAGTGGATCGACACGTGTTGTATCGACAAAAGCAGCTCATCCGAGCTTCAGGAAGCTATCAACTCTATGTTCAATTTCTATCGCGACGCCGCAGTGTGCTATGCCTATCTCGAAGATGTTGACGGTGGTACCGAGACTCTTTCCTTGAATTCAAGCTTCAGCAAGTCCCGCTGGTTCACGCGAGGGTGGACTTTACAGGAACTTCTGGCACCTTCACTCCTCGAGTTCTACGCCTCGGACTGGACGAGACTGGGGACACGAGACGAGCTCAAGAAAACTGTTGCCCTGATCACTCGGATCGACCAGGATTTCTTCACCTACGGCAAGTTAAGCTATTATAGCATCGCGCAGAAATTCTCGTGGGCATCCGGTCGTCATACGACTAGAGTAGAAGACGAAGCGTACTGCTTGCTAGGCGTCTTCGGAGTTAGCATGCCTCTACTGTACGGTGAAGGCAGGAGAGCCTTTCTGCGATTACAAGAAGAGCTCATGCGGGCATCGGATGACCAATCGATTTTTGCCTGGTCGACCGAGGGGGAGAATCCTGACCACAAGAGTGAGAGTGGACTATTCGCTTCATCTCCCGCTGCCTTTGCGGGGTCAGGCAACATCATAAAGGGCAAGCAGGACTTCTCGACGCCACCTTATTCCATTACCAACAAGGGGATATCTATCTACCTTCCTCTTATCGAGCCTGAATCTGGTTATGCCATCCCGTTTGCTGAGACTCATGGCGGGTCCGGCGTCGTCAGCATCGCTATCACGCCGACGGCCACATTAGCTATCCTCAACTGTCAGACAAAGAAGAATAAGCTCTCGCGACTGGCCATCTTTATAGAGCAGACGGATCAGAGCACGCGTTATAGCCGTACCAATCCATCGATGGGCCTGGTCTCCATTCCTTTGGGCGACATAAGAAGTAATTCTCGACAGTGCAATCTGCTGATTCAAGCACACGTGGTCAAGGACCAGGGCTGGACGAGCCAGAAACGCGGTCAGCTTGTGATACTCACCGGCCTACCCACGGCAGAGGGGTTCAAAGTGGAAAAAATTAATGCGGGGCTGCAATACCACGTTCTCAGCAACGGCGCAATATCATTCCACATGCCTACTTCGACCTCTGGATCAGAGTACGAGCTTGGGAAGGTAAATCTCGAATTCGAAAACCAGAACGGCCGCGCTTTCACCGCTGTTGTGACATCGCCGAGCGTTGTGTCCAACAATACAATCAATGCAGAGATTTTAGCAACACGCACGAAGTTTGTCGCCCGTAACGCTGCTGAGAGGCAGGCAGCGAAGAAAGGGGCGCTGGATTTTATAAAGCAAGAGAGTATTGATGCGATGGTGGAACTACCCGTAGAACAGCTAAATCACGCTGTGAAAATCAGCTTCCCAAGCTGGAAGGTTCTGGAGAAGGATATCATGTTGCAGTTTGAGATGGGCGTGAGGACGTCTGTAGGACTTGGAAATTTCATGAACTCTGATAAGTTTCTTTATATGGCGCCGCAAACATAGATGATACCAGTAGGAACTGCGCTCCTCACGTTGGCTTGATGAATTAGGTCCTCTTGCATGTTCAGATAACGCGTGCGCCTGACGAGTAGATTAACATAGCGTATATAGATTGTGATTAATGAGGGCACGGTATATATGAGCGTCTGCTGTATATTGATGAGAACAAACAGATCTTAATTCAACACTCTTGCGTTCTATCTTCACGGCTTGATATAGGCTAACATCTCACCCCCTCCACTTCCTCCTTCTCTAATAATTCGTACCTCGACTCGAATCAACTCGACTCGCCGCGAACATGCCAATTCCAAAATTCTGCCTTACCTACACACTCATATTTGGCGCCCAAATCACAGTCAGGCTACTCCTGATTCATTTCTGAAGACATTCATGCTGTGCGGTGTTTGAGTATAAGAAGCAGTCGGAGTTCTATCCTTTGTTTATTGCCCTTCTAATTTGTACAGCAATCCTTCATCCTTCTCCAGACAAGCCACAAAGGTAGCTGCAACAATAGCGCAGATTGCAACAACCTCCATCCGTCAGTCAGTTAGCCAGTCAGTTAGCCAGTCAGCTACATACCCTTGACACTAGAACTCAGGCACCAAACATCAACACTCCACCGCGTTTGGAACACTACGCTCACAAGCAGCCCGTACAAACAACCGACAATGTGCACCTGTTTTTTCGTCTACTACGCCAGATGCAGGTACAATCGCCACGTGTCGAGCCAACACTGCTCCACCAGATGCGGCAATTGGGTGACGAACCGATCCATCGTCCAGCGAGAGAGATGCGGCATGTAAGTACAGTAATTTTCGCCTCTTCCCTCTCCCCCACTGCGCTGCCTTCAAACTATCTTGCCGTTTTTCTGTCTTTTCGGTGAGCAGACGGATTACATACAGGTGGATGAGTAGCAAGCAAGAAAGAAATAAAGAAAGACTTCAGTCGCTAATTGCTGGTCTACCAGGTGTAATGATTGCAAAGACTGGGAGGCTGGTGAGGGTATCTATGCGGAGGATCCGTCGGCTGGGAGGATCGAGTACGTGTAGATAGACGGAGTGGAAGATGGGTTGAGTGCTAGGAAGGACGTCGCCTCTTTTCCATTTCTCACTGCGGTGAGGTTCTATTAGTTTGTCGGCGCGGGTTTGGTGGCTGATCCTCGAGCTTGCAGGGCAGTTGTACACAGTCATAATCGAGATGTCCCCTCATTCCCTGCTGTTTTAGCAAATTCGTACACATGCTGTTCTTGTTCGAGCCATTGTCCCTTCCTTTCACCTCACTTCGGCTTGGTATACTCACCCGTCTGCAATCCCGTAACGATACGCGCCGGAGCGGAGCAGGATGAATATTTGTTTCCACGTACGGCGTGCAAGTTTTGCAAATTCCTGGTGGTCAATCTAGAAACCTTCGACCCAGCTGAGACACGGCTTTCGTGAACTCGTGCGTAAAACAGATAGTAATATCATGGATTGATTAGAGAGTCAGAGAGAAGTCTGTACTAGTCGTCTGTGAGGCTGGACCGGGCTTGAATGTAGTTGATTACTTGAAGCCAAGACGCACCCCTTTGGTAAGCGATCAACATGCTCAAACGAGGACTTGCCCAATGACAATATGAACTCGTCAGGCACTCTTCTCCATACCTGTTCTTCTCTTTCAGTTGAAATCTTTGTGTCGCGCCATAAGTTCATTTATTGTGCTACTTCAAGAAAGCTTGTTCTCTGTACTCACAAGCTCGCGAGAAAATGCAGCAATGTTACTCACCTTCCAAACCTCACTACTCGAGCTCAGCCTCAGCCTCAGCAGAAATCGCATTATCTTTAGCCTAGCCGCAACCCATAATCAGACCATCTAGTGCGATTCAAGACTATCTTTCCCCATTACTGCAGCCGAGGCTAGTAAGTACAGCATAGGAAGATTGTCTTGGCGGCACGCCAGCTTTGGCCAAGGAATATATCAATCATTGTATAAGTCATGCTGCAGCGCTTCATACATATTTTGTTCAATATGACATGTTTCTTGTTTAAATGTTGATCGTAATTTTTCAACGTATTCTGGAGTGAGAATAGAGGTCATTTATTCAACGCGTCAAATAACTAGAATGGCAATGAAACTAGTGGTTCGATGTCAGGAGATGAAGAGGTTCATGTCACAATAAATCACAGACGGTCGGCAGATTGAAAATGGCAGAGACCGGGATTTGACAGTTCCTCAGAAGTAGGATGAGATACGATCTAATGTAAGGTTTTCGCATTGCTGCATTTGGCTTACTCTAACTGCACTGCATCGTGTGCTTCGTTCTTCTCCCAATGACGTGTCGCTTCTAGTCACGACGTGCTGTCACTACCTTCGTAACTACACGTCCATCTACTCGTCGTCCTGAATATCGACAACAGTTTCCTTCCACTTGCGAGCTGAAACCTTGCGCTTGAACAAGATATCAATCTCCCGGTAGGATCGGCCCTTCATTTCAGGTAAGTAGAAGAATGCCATGACCAAGCAGACAAATCCAGTGGCACCCCATACGTAGCCGCACTTGCCACCAAGGTTTCCACCCTACAATATGTTAGCACTTATTACCGCAAAACTCGGGAGAAGAGGCTTACAGTGGGGTTGAGCATGTAACTACCGAGGAAAATGCAAGGAATTTCGACAATGTAGTATGAAGCACGTCCCATTCCAGTGGTTAGAGGCCTAAGACGGATTGATGATGTCTCTCCAATAATGACCCACGAGGCAGGTGCGGGTCCCAAAGTGAATAGGACGGAGATGATAAGACCCAAGGAAGCTTGCGCCAGACTGGCTGCGTTCGACTTGCCAACAGAGGCTGCAATTCCGAGGCAGATCAGGAGGAAGACGTTAAAGCCGGAACCCCAAAGGTAGATGGTACGTCGGCCAAGGTACGTAGTAAGAACCCAAGAAAGCATGACGAAGATCATCTGCAGGCCCGAGGTAATGAGACCCATGGCGAACGCAGTGTTGACAGACATGCCGGCCTCTATATACTTGGATTAGCATATGTATTCAACCAAATCAACCCAGGGATAACTCACGTTCGAAGAAGTAGACGGCCTGGTTAGCGATAAGGTTACCTGTAAGATTTTGCGCTAAGTAGACGCAGCACACAATCAAGGTACGGTAAAGGTCAGTGCCCTTGAACAATTCCAAGTGATTGGGCTCCTTTTCGTCTTTCTCAAGTTCAACGACACGACGCATCATGGCAACAGTCTCGTTAGGATTCAGCCTCGACCTGCGTCCAAGACGCCCGACGGAATGTGCTGCTTCTTCGAGACGTCCCTTTCGCACCAGCCACCAAGGTGACTCGGGTGCAAACCAGATGAGGATAGCAAGCGGGGTGGGGAACATCCATTGCAGGGCAATTGGGATCCTAGTGTCTTTTCGTTAGTGAAGGACTTGCTTGCAACGTGGATGGACACATACTTGTAGGCGCTTGGGTCGATTCTCGTGTTGTAACGGTAGGTAACGGCACCAACAATGATGCTGCCAATGGCCCAGAACATCTGCAGCATCTGGGTGGCTGGGGCACGCAACTTGATAGGTACGATCTCACTGCAGTATGCTGGTGCATTGGCAATGAAGATACCCCATGGCATGCCCTCGAGAAGTTGGGCAACAAAAATCACGGGAAGCGAGTTGGCAAAGTAGAAGACGAAGATGAAGAGGTTCAAAAGCATGAGACCAGTCAAAGTCGCATACCGGTATCCGATGCGGCTGGTGAGGGGGCCCGCGAGAAAGACACCGATCAGCGCACCGAGCTGACCAGATACTTGCAGCGCCGACTGCCACTTGGTTTCAATGACCCACTCCAAAGTTGCTTCGTGGTATATGCCGTACTTTTGTCTGAACGCTGGGAGAGCCACGAAATTTCCGATGAGAAAAACATCATATGATTCCATAATCTGCAGACTGTGTTAGCTGCGATTCCTCGGGAGAGGAAAGTTTCACTTGTGGAGAGGAGGAAGACAGTCAGGGCAGCTTACAATCGTGCAGGACATGACAAATGCCCAAAAGGTCGCCATTGGGTAGGCGCGAACGGCCTCCAGCACGCCCATATTGTGCTCGGCATTCTCTGCCTCGACAGCATCCGCCTTGTAGTCGGCGGCCCTCGCCTTCTCATCGAGATCGTGGGCATGATCTATATGGGAGATAGCCCTCTCGACCTCAGCGGCTGGGCCACCGCCATTGGATTTTTCACTGACCGGGTCGCTCATATTGGCTGGTGTTTGCCTGGATGAGGGACGTGGAGATGGAGTATGTCAGAAGAGGACAAGGAACGAGGAGAAGAAGTGTCCATGACGGGGCAGCTGGCCACCTTATATGGGGTCTCCATCTCTTTTTTTCCCACCATGATCGCTGTTTTGTGTCCACCAGAGTTACGGTACACTCCCTCGGTATTTTCTGGTACGTAGTCCACATGCGCTTGTTATCATTGGATCGCCAGTGGGGACGCTCTCCAACTAAGCACTGGTGAGTCCGCCTCCAGGCGCTACAATGATGGAGAGATGGAGAGACGGGGTGAAACGGGGTACAGGACTCCATCGTAGCTCCATCCAGAGCTCCATTAAAACTCCATTAAAACTCCCCTTCTGGCCATTGCTCATCCAACGTTGAGAAAAGGTGTGATGTTTTCGCCTCAGCCCCTGATGGAGCAGGCAACTGCTAGCCTCCTACGCAAGCGGCTCCTGTGGTGTCATGTTACTGGTGCGCCTGAATTTAACCAGTCCCGGTGTTATTGGTCTAGCTTCCAAGGGGGTGCGGCCGATACGTGGATTAACTTCCTGATGTCGCTCGATGTTGAATGGATTGCTTCCTCGACTTATCTTTCCCCGGACACCCGCATCGCCGACTCGTTGCGTTAAATGTCATTCCCCATGCTCCCCCATATCGCGACACGAGTTCGCACGTGATACAAGAACCTGGGGAGTTTCGTGTTGGTGAAACACGGCGGCCGCCAACTGGGACAAGGGCGGAGGCAGGGTCAGGAGTCCCAGATATGCACCTTGACAAATCCATGGGCCAGCGACATCAACTCAAGTGTCAATTGAATGGGAACGCACCGAGTTCCCCTCCTGGGACAGAGGAATGGGACTGTACGTTACCTATTCATGTAAAGTACGACCTTGTCACGCTCCAACCAATACGTATGCCGTGTGCGACTGCCTTGTATTGGACGCTTCTCCCAGGAGTATAAATGGAGGAGATCGGGGCTCCATATTCTTGGACTCCCAGTCCCAGCCCGGCCCAGCCCTCAACCATTGGCAACTTTGCCTTCTCAGAAGAGCGGCTACAACCGACCGTACTAGAAAGCTTAAGTGCCATAAATGTAAGGTAGGTAAGTTACCTCACACCCATGAGCCAAGTGGCACCGCAGCATCTCAGCTTGAACGGATCACGTGGGTAGAAAACTGGGATCGGCCAGGAATGCCAGCCGTCTCTTGCATCCCCATTGAGTCAGGGGACGAGGAAATGATATCGTCGTCACCTTGCATTGTGTGCCACTCGATGGTCGATGGTGGAGCTATACTCAACTGCTATACGATAGGTCTAGGATGGAATGGAGTCTGCTCCTGCGAAAAGCTAGCCCTGCTAGAATCGGAGAGCAAACGGGTACTGAGATGCTCACCGATTGGCTCATCTGTGAATACTTGTAAGCTGGCGCACGGACTGGGAATGCCTTGGAATGGTTGAAATGAAGCCATCTACCTTTCAAGATTATTGCCATCCGGATTGCAAGTGGATTGCCATCTGCCTTTGCCTCGGCCACGGCGATGTGTGGAATGCCCGTGCGGCTGCACACGTCAGAATCTGATATCCCCTCGGCTTTCTCGGCCATGGAACATCAGCTGAGAGAATAGAGCTGTAGCTCGTCCTGGCAGAGGGGAGACACGATTTCTCATCTCCCCATTGATTACACATGATCTTGTCAGAGCTACTGAGGTCGAATGCCCCCGGGGTTTCCGTTGCACCTGCAGATGAATCCATTGACACCCATCAACTGACGTGCCAAGGTTATCGTGATGGGCGGATTTCTCCACGTTTTCTGGACATGGAACTTTGTCTCAGCAGCAGAAACATATCCACACGCGTTCCCGAGCAATGCAGTCGCCGTACTGGCACTTCGAATCCACAACCAAAGCTGCATCTCGGACACACAACCTTGCACTCCATCAACACCGCATCCCTCATATGCAGAAGGAGCACATCATCAAGAAGGAGGAAGGTACACCTATCATCCGATCTGCAGTTTCGGCTGCATGTCAAGCTCAAACCGATCTGAGCACGAGATAACAATTGGTTGATTTATGGGAACTGAGGGGTGGTTTGTACAGGATCGGTACCTCTGCATGTATATGGCGGCGAGGTTGTTGTTCAAGGTAGATGAAGTGTTGTGCATGGCCAAGTCGGGTATTGCCAGGGTCCTGGTCACTCGGCGCAGAGAGCCGCGTGTGGCTGTCCGGCCGGGTTGTGACCCCGGCAGACGACAATCCTGAAGCTCGACGTCCTCGAGATGTAAGAACCGTATTGCGAGGATGAGTATATGAGTATATGAGTATATGAGCATGCAGTGGAACTTGCAGATACGACCATCAAGCTGGGTAATCGTATTGACATGAGGTTGCCCATTGATCAACTTGATCGTCGCTCAGCCCACCCAGGGGCCTCCTGCGCCACAACACGACGTGGCTACCTCCCGTCAGGCACAGGATGGCACTGTGAACATGAGATCTCGAGGTCCAGTAAGTTTCGTGAAAGTTCGACGAGACCATCTTTGCCCTTCGTAATTCACGCCTCGGCAAACAGGAGCAATGTCGACTGCTGAAGCCCAGCCCGTCGGCCTCTCGTATCAGCCTCTCAAAAATAACGAGATCCGCCTGCTCAGGGTCCTTCCTGGCGATCCAGATGATGCGGTCAAAGTAGAAATGTTTACAGCTTCTCTAGATGAGCACGTCCGTTACAATGCTCTATCATACACGTGGGGCAACCCAGAGCCTCCCGTAATCATACATGTAGACGGCATACCAGTACCAGTGGGAGTGAATTTGGAAGAAGCGCTGAAAGCAGCGCGAAGGGTGGTTGCCCGAGAGCCAGTTGATTGGAAATGGCAACGCGAAGAGATTGAGCACGCGAATTTTGGCATCACGGAGGGAACTGACCATAAGTCTGGGCGCATCCCGGGCATGTCGAAATGGGTTGAATGGTATAACAATTCTACGCGGACAACCTGGGATCCGAGGAATGTTCATGTCCCCGTCGAGCCTGAAGACAAGAAGAAGCTCCTTGAAGAATTCGAAGGCATGGATGATGCCATGAAAGAAAGAATGCAGTCTTGGTGGCAGCTGTTTCTACGGGTGATCTTTGTCGGGGCTGAAAATGTGTTGGAAGGATATTGCTGCGAGCAGTGCGACGGAGTCAGAGGAGAAGATGTTCAGTCCAAATTTAACACTAAACAGATGTATGTCATGCAAGCCGGTGTCGAGCAAGAAGAGATCCTCCGCAAACTTCTAGCAACATCAACAGACAGGAGCTTCTCGATGCAATGGATCTACGACAAGATACGTGGATTTCTTGATACTCTGCACGCCGAGTCACCCCAGCATCTTTGGATCGATGCGCTCTGCATCAATCAGCAAGATATCATCGAGAGAAATCACGAGGTCAGGCGCATGGGTCTCGTCTACTCGAGATCTGCGAAAGTGGTAGTTTGGCTTGGACCTCAGGAGGATAACAGTGAAAAGGCCATCGATTTCTTCGTAGCTGCCAACAATCAGAGGGAAGATGGGCACGGAGAGCCGGATCCAGAATCTTTCTTCGGAGCCCGACTCAACGGGGAAATCCTATCAGCGGTTGTAGTTTTCTTTACTCGCCCTTGGTTTGAACGTGTCTGGATCATTCAAGAATATCTCATGTCGAACAAAGGCTATCCACGATTCATGTGCGGAGAGACGCAATTTGGTAGCAGAGGCATTGCATGGATCATTGATCCCATTGCAACCATTGCCGCACCACCCAACTCCAATCTTCAGACGCTCAATTTGTTCAACAGATTTCGAATTATCTTGAGCCAGCCTCTTTTCAGAACTAGATCCAACTATCAGAGATCTGTGTTTGCCGACCGAATGAGAAGACGCCTCCTGCCCTGGCTCGCCATGTATCGCAATTCCAAGGCGACGGATCCAAGAGACAAGATCTTTGCATTTCTCGGTCTCATCAACCAAGAAGGATACGAGCATTATGCAGATATGACTTCATCGAGTAGGAAAGACCAGAAAATGTGCGAGGAATGCCTCGCAATACCGCTGGACTACGTGCCAGGCACGTTCGTGGTTGACTACAGCCAACCTGTGGTAGATCTCTATTCTAGCATCGTTCGCTCTTCGTTGGAAGCGTCGAACAGCTTGAACATTTTGACTGCTTGCCATGATCGATCAAGCCTGGTGGAGAGGACATGGGTTCCAGATTGGACTATGCCTGTACCACAAGGAATCAACAAGCTCCTTTCCCGGTCTGTTTTCTTCCCCAGGGCGTGGATTATCGACATGCCAGTTCCGATCCCGACACCCCAGAAGCAGAACCCCCTAAGCGATTCATGGCCTCGGGAGATCGTAGTGCGGAGGCGAAAGTCACCGACGATCTTCAATATCTGAAGGCCAAGGGCGTGCTCTGGGCAGAAGTTTGTTGGATAATGGCACGTCCGGATGGAGAGGCCAGCGTTGGGCATGGAGACAAGTTGCAAGGCGGGAAACGATGGACCACACCCATAGCGGACTCTGAATTCCTGAAAAACACACAGAGATTCCTTCAGCTTTATCAAAAGACACCAGAGCTGCAAGGTTTCATTCGGCGCGCGCTGCGGATGTCAGATAGCCAAGTAGACGACGGGGAATTTGCGCAGATCTTCGGTGAGTGGGAGGAGTATATGGAAAAGTGGTCTACTTTTAACAAGGCTTTTGGCGCACGGATTTCCAGCGTCCAGTCACAAATGAAGTACCCGACGAAAGAGTTTCAAGGTATTACGATCATTAGTAAAGAACCAAAGTCTGTTCAAGAAGGGGAAGGAGGTAAAGACCCAGTGCATGACGCCAAGACCGAATCGAATCCCACCGAAGACTTCGACGAGGCAAGAGAGTTAGAACTGAAAGAGCAGGAGAGCAAGCTGTTCCAGGACCTGCTCACAGACTACGAGCAAATGGCCTCCGCAGCCGTGTCGAAAAAGCTATTCAACGTGTTCTGGCAGATGCAAATCTCCAAGCGGCGCTTCATGATTGGCAAGCCGCACGCTGAGTCTGCCAGGTTGTACGCAGACGTGTGCAAGTGCCCCGACTGCGGCGATGGGTTCGGGCAGGGCCCAATCGGCGCCGAGAAGGGCGACATGGTGTGTATCCTCCTCGGATGCGACGTTCCCATGCTGGTGAGGAGGGATGTGGAGAGCGGCTTCTACGATCTGGTCGGGCCCTGCTACTGGCTGGGTGCGATGCATGGCGAGGCCATGGCTGCAGTTGCGAACAACGAAGTGGAACTTGTAGAATTGACGTTCCGCTGACGGGGTGCTTTTTTTTATATATATTATTATAATACCATATTCTATCCAAAATTACATATCCGTGAAAGGATAAATTCTTCGCATCTAAGAAAGATAGAAGTTGAGAAATGGAAATTTGAAGCTCAGGGGTATATAACCAGCAACTGACATGACAGTTCCTCCAGGCACTCGAAATCCCTGAAGCCAGGGCTTTTTCTTTCTTAGAATCAAAAATTATTATATTCCTCGGTTCTCCCTCTAGTTAATGCCCGGACATGCCACCTCTCGATTTGCCTTGGGCGGCCACGCATCCGTCGAGATATTGGCCGCCGTTGCCGCAGATCTCCAGAGCGTTTCTGCTGAAGGCAGGACGTTCTTGCACCTAGAGATGGTGAGTTTCCCGGGCACGAAGCACGAGGAGTGTAAGGATCAGCGCTCACCTATTGACGTTTATCCTCGCTACGGCATTGACTGCAACCGGCAGACTGGCTGGCTTGTCCACCACATTCCCCAGCTGATCCAACACGTCGCCGAAGACCTTCTCGAGAACAGCAGCGGCAGCCAGACCCGCAGCGTCGATTCCCGGCGTGGCCTTGAGCAGCTTGACGTTGACCGGCTCGTCCTGGGCGAATGCAAGAGCCTTACTGGCGCCGGCTTTGAGGGGGCCGCCGATGGGGAGGCCAAGCGCCACGTTGAGGAAGCTGTTGACGGTGTCGACGTCTTCGATCCAGTTGTTAATGCTCTGCGTCACCGTGGTGGCTTTCGTGCGTGTCGTCGCCCCGCCCTTGCCATTCGAGCCTTTCGCACGGCTTTGGAGATTCTCGGTCGGCTGGAACATCTGGATCTCCTCCTGAGAAGCATCTGCTATGGAACTGACTGGGATGCATTGGCTTTTACCGAAGAAGATGCAAAGTGCAAGATAAGCGAAGACGATTCGCAGCATGGTGAGGAATATCTGCTAAGGAAATTTTGGTAGGAAATTTATGAGTAAGGAAATGTATACAGCGAGATAGGAAGCTTCTGTTTTTACATTTGGGAGCCCGCCGATGAGGCCTGGAGTAGAAGAGACATGGAGTACTTATGAGAGAGTGTATGTGAGAGAACACCAAGAGTATTTCGAGTTTGAAGGACCGAAATTTACGTAGCAGGACTGTTGGCGGTTTGAATGTGGGATTCTTGGCATATACCCGCAGTAGTTGTTCTTTGCGAACTCATTCATCTGAACCAAATCCGACGCTCAGGATGTCGGCCTCTGGTTCGGTAGCTATAGGCACACCTCGCAACGCGAATCGATGTCTGTGCATCAAAGGTGGTGGTGGTGGTGGTGGTTGAGTGGGTGTGAGACCATGATTAGATGCCCAATGAGGAGTCTGAAGTCAATCTTGATTCGTATCGTCGTTTCTTAACCAGGGCTCGTATTCTTGTTGCGTCCTTTGTGTGCTCTTTAATATTCTTTTCCGTGATCTCGAGTTCGGAAATCGCATTTTGGACGATATCAGAATTCGGAGAACTTGCATAACCTGTCAGTCGTCGGCCCATGGCACCAGCGGGGAGTTGACAGAACGCGCGGGGCAGCAGCAAGGGCTCGCAGGAAGCCAAGTTATCTGAACGACTTTGACATGATCGATTCTGCGAAAACGAAAACGACCAAGGTTGCCTTGGCAAGCTTGAAACTACATTAATTTCGGTACGAACTGACACGAACTGCGTGGAATTCGGTGACAGACTCGTCCGAACTTCGAAACTTCGGAAAGCATTCCTGAAATTGTTTCGCCAAGGTTAGAAGTCCCAAGTCTCCGACGGCGTAGGCGGGAGGAGGAAAGTCGCCTCCGGCAGATTCTTTTGGTTCCAACAATAGACCTTTGTAAACGAATCGAAGGGTTCCTTCTGATCCTGAATTTAAGCTGTAGACGGCATTTTACATGGTGATGAAGTCAACAGGATCTTGCACAGTTTTCTGGCTGCCAGAAGAGAACCTATAAGCTTTCTCGAAGACTACCTTACATTACTCGGATCGAGATGTCATTTTCTTCAAATTTCCCCATCATTCTTTCGAGCTCGAACTTCTCGTACCCAGATTTAGGACTTGGGCTCTCGGGATAAGCGAGGCGGAAGAGGAGTTGTGGGGGGTTTAAGCTGATATCTGGCTATTCGGATTCATCGTCTCTGCGCGCAAATCCATGCGTGGCGAGCAATACTGTAGAGATTTGTTTCAATTCACTCATTGGATCGAAACGAGCGCTGAAAGTTAGTTGAGCTTCGTCGTTCTCAGCTTCAGATTCCTTCGCAACGCTAGGAAGCGGGTAGAGGCGAGACCTAGGTGGCTCGAGGGTGTCTGTGCCCCCCTATCGAGCTCGGCTAACCGCGCTGATAGGAGGCTCTTGATAGAACTCTTTGTTTTGTTACGCTGGATGCGAGAGAATGATGGTGGGAAGTTTGTTAGCAACTCAGCCACTTTAGGTTGGGGCCCTTGCGAAGAAGAGCGCTTGTCGCCGCAATTCCTACATAAGGATAGGATGCCAGTGACACTTACAGCTCTCATATTCCAAGTCAATTAAGTTCAGTTTCGCGAGTATGCAGCTCAATAACCTTTTTCTACTCGCCCTGGCGGCTCTCACCAGCGCGCAAAACTCGACCCTCACACTCACGCAAGTCCTCTCATCACAAAATGCCACTCTCAGCACATTAAATTGTTCGTTCCTCCTCTGTCCTACCACTATGATCCTAAGCTCACGTATTCAAAGCGTTACTTGCTGGTCAACCCGCACTAGTGAAAGCACTTTCATCAGCGAATAACTTCACCCTCGTGGCACCATCAAATAATGCCTTCTCAAAGTTTCTTGCTACTCCAGCGAACAAAGCTGCGGCAATGGACCCCGCTACCCTAACGGCGGTATTGCAGTATCATGTCTTGAATGGTGTCTTTCCTGCTAGTGCCTTTAATACTACCCAGCAATTCATATCAACGATGCTTGTAGGAAGCACATCGAACAGTACCAGGATATTGAAGAACGATACCACGCCCTTGGCTGCGGTCACTGGTGGCCAGGTTGTGGGCGCCATGGTCTCTGGAAGTAAGGTGATGATCATGAGTGGGCTGAAGGCAATGAGCACCGTCGAAACTGCTGTAAATCTCCTCATCCCAACATCTTTCCAGGGCTGACTAGACTTTTCTTCAGGACCTTACGTTCGACGGTGGTGTCATACATATCATCGATACCGTTCTCACAGTCCCTCCACCTCCATCCACAGCAGCGCTGCAAAGCAATCTCACATCCCTTGCTAGCGGACTCACATCCACCAAACTCCTCGCCGCCGTCGACTCTCTCAAAGATGTCACCATTTTTGCACCGTCGAATGCTGCTTTCGAAGCTGTCAGCGTTCAGACGTCGAGTCTCACAACGCAGCAACTCTCGGGGATCCTGGAATACCATGTCATCAACGGTACCGTAGCATACAGTAGTCTCCTGACCACTGGCGCAACCACCAAGAGTTTCAAGACTCTGGAAGGCGGTGAGGTCAACATCAGGGTAGAGAACAACAAGGTCTTCGTGAACTCGGCTCAAGTCACCCTAACTGATGTTATTGTATCTAACGGAGTTGTTCACGTCCTTGATAAGTAGGTTCATGCTCTACTTTCTGTAGAGTCTGCACTAATTCAAGGAACAGTGTTATCAATCCTGCCAATTCGACCGCTGTACCCGACCCCAATGCGGCTTCCCAAGCAATCGCGTTTCCCGGTGTCTCTTCCACCAACGGCACTCGTGCTAATAGTAACTCGACAACATCTAGCAGCAGCAGCAGCAGCAGTAGCGCTATAAGTCCGACACCGAGTAAGGCCGGTGCAATAAAGGCGGTTGAGACCAGCAAGTTTGGTGCAGCAAGTGTCGTGGCATTGTTGGCGATGATTGTTGCAGTTGGGTTGTGATGTAGTTGATATCGTCCAACATCTTAGAGAAACATCAAGTAAGGTTGGAGTTTAGATGACTGTTGAGAGCGAGGGTCTTTGAGTAATGAAATTATATATTCTCTGGAGTTTGTCCTATATATTGAAATGGATTCATTCTGGCCTGAGCGCCAGTTCCTCGTAGCTAAGAGAGAGTGTATGGGTGAGCTGCAACAGGATATTTGCACCAGTCCCAGAAGGGTTCAGCTGATATCTATCAAGTCTAGTGAAGTAAGCGTTTCCAGGATAAAATGCCTGCACCTGCAGGGTGGGTCCAGCAAGCCCCCATTGACGACATCGAGGTAATCCACAATCTTCTCAGCATTCTGACTGAACTCACTATTCTAACAGCGGTTTTTAAGAGCTCAGGATTTCACTCCCATCTTGTTTCGTTGTCCACTTCTATATGCAACGATGGCTACATCGACCGAGTTTATCTTCTTTCCAAAGTTGCCCGTTGAGTTACGCCGCAACATCTGGGAACTTGTCCCCCAACCAAAACGAGTCCTCGGGCAACTGCCTTGCTCAAAATGCTGGAAATCCCGCCACGGTCGAGAAAATATGAGAGATGCACATCCGTCTTCACACGAGCATTCGAAAACGTCATGGCACCTTCGGTTCGTCGGAAACAATAAGGATGAGGCCATATTTCCGCTTCTTCATGCTTGTCATGAGTCCCGCGCCATCTGGCTGCCTCGCTATTTCTCCCCGCCGAGATTTATGCACATAAATGAGCAACAGGAACAGGAAGATATGGCGCATCAACAAGACCAGAGTTTGGGAGAAAACTCCGAAGTCTACACGTTGCGCTTCGACGTACCCTTCGTCAGCTATGAGGCAGATATTTTTACCGTCTTTGATGCTGGATTATCGTTTCTAGGGTTTGAAGTTGATCCGTTCCTTGGGTTCGACCGTCAGCGCATTCAGAACGCTGCCATCATGGAGAATCCATGGTCTATGGTGGAAGCCATGCTAGCCGTGGCATTTCGGAGGCTGCCAGCACTTAAGAACTTGTCTATCCTGATTCTAGGCATCGATCCTAACTTAGACAGGGACGCCGTCTCAGGGTGGCAGGAAATGACTGCAGTAGACACACAACACGTCGATGCGGATGTGTATGACCTCTCTTATCAACTCGTCATGAGGCATCCCTTATTTGGCCAGTCTCGACTGCGCAACAAGGTTTACCAGGCTGATCCTCTGATCCGAAACGACTTGATAAACTATTCAAAATTGTTCACAGCCTGGCAGTGGCATGCAATACGCTGCGATGAGCGCGTAGCTCAGATTCCGACAGTCGATCAGTGGTGGGATTTCTACAGCTTCATGTTTGAAGGAGATATTACTGAGTGCCCGCTCGAAGATGTTCCAGGGTGGTGTTCTGGTAATCACCACAAAGATGATATCCTCAACTGGAGCAGCTGCAGCTTCCGCGTTGACTTCAAGTTTCTGGTTGAAAGAAGATGCATGGCTGATCTGATATCGTCATCCGCTCTCGTATTAGACCCCACTGCAAAATATGAACGATTTACAGAGTTCAAAAACCAGAGAATTGCGGACTTCAATATGCGCAATGGTGCGAATTGATGGACGAGTCGGAGGCCATAAGATGGCACATGTTCTTTAAATATAGCGTCCCATTTCCCAGTCCCCTTGAGTGACTAGATGACATGTATACAGCCTTAGGTTAGCATCTGTCACTTGCTGATGGAGTTGGGTGAACGAAAGTGCTGGCTTGAGATGAATTTTATTGTGGCCCTCAATCGCATTTCGTTGTGTTTGCGAAACTTGATTCGAAGGACAAAGACGACTTTTGGCATCAATCAGCCAACTAGACTAGACTTTGCATTCTTGGACATAAAATAGTGTTGTAATGGTCTGATCTTCATTGTGCATCCAAATTTCAATGTTTCTAAAGATTATTCCCTTCAGACTCTGCCATCATCTCTAGTCTCAACGCCTGAGCTTCTTCCATACCCATTGGCCAATCATCAGTTCCTCTCAAAATCATATCCACAACTTCCGGTGGGATTCCACGTTCCAAAAATCCAGCTCCCTTAATTGCCTCTTCTGCCCACCAGTCATGGCGCTGCGGAGGCACGTTTCTCGTAGAACATATACGATAATGTGGGTCAACAAGGGAGAGGACAATGAATCTCTGATGACCAGGCTTACTCTTATCTGCAAGCTCAAACGACCCAACCTGGTGCTGTAGAGTATTGGGCCATGCTAGAAGACGCCCTTCGTGTGTAGCGACAGATCCGAGCTTCTGATTTGTGTGGTAATATCCACTATCGTCCAAGGACGCTTCCATACCCTCGACGTCGGATATGCCAAATACAGCGGCAAGTGCCTCGGACAAGTTCTCTCCATAATTGAGATTTCCCTCCTCCATCATTGTTTCTTGACGGAAAGAGATACACGCTCCTTTAACGTTCGAAACATCGTAGTAGTAAATTGCTGTCGCAACAATATGCTCGTTGAGCATGCCGTCGATTTTCCAACTTCCAGCTTCATAGCAAGGCATTTCAGGCGTAAGCTCTATGCTAGCCAGCTTAACAATGACTTGTAGGCCTTGCTCTTCAAAAGTCTCTTCCAGTGAAACAGTATAGAATTCATGGACAGGGACCTGTTGCTGGACTCTGAACGATGGTCCGAAAATATAATTTCCAGTTTGTCCTGCTTTCCATTGGTGGTAAGTAAATGACATGCCGGGTTCCGGGTGCTCCCATTGACGGAGTCTTTTCCATTTGAAGTTTATCGCAAAGTTTAAACCTCCTCCTCGATCTTCCCAGTCAGCAGATTCGAATGGGGATTTGAAAAAGGAATAATTCTGGTATATTGGCGCTGGATACTCTTCTGGCCAAGTAAGATACTCTCTGATGCGATACACCATTAGTTTAAAAGCCTCACTGTTCCTATCTTTCTCCAACTCGAAGAGTACCTCACGCGATGGCCAGTCACCCCTTTTGGTTTTCCATTGTACACCCCAAGTCTCAATACGCCTAGGCCAGCGACCACGACCACCTTTGACAAGAACATTATTCCAGGGCCCAATTGCTGCTGATATAAGTTTCTCAATCGTCCCGTAAAGAGACTTGAAGTGGACAGGATGTAGATTATTAATGTACGAAGCAATTGCAATCTTTGATGATTCGGTGAACTTGACTTCACAGGGAAGCCTCTGAAAGCGGCACGAAAACCGTTTGATTTCTCTTGGCTCATAGGCCCAGAAAGTCGACATCGCTTGACTATCTTCTCTTTCATCAGCTGATCTTGCATGCAGAGTGTCGTCGTCGTATTCTGGTGCTATTCTTCCGCGGCCGTAGTAGTTGAAACACCTGTCAAGATCAACCCCATCTCCTTCAATCATGACTTGGGTTCTGCCGTATACGAGAGGAAATAATGAGGGGTCTACATGAGCCACAACATCGTGGTTGCTGGATGAGGGTACGTCACGCGAACAAGTTGTTTGTCTTCCACCCCGTCCCCTTCTTCCTCGCGGTGCCCCTTGTCTTCTCTTGCTTGATGGGATTGTAGACGCTGCATTGCGGTGCGAGTTCTTTCTAATATCTCGAATGGCTAATAAATGTTCAACACCAGCCTTGAACTCAGATTTCAGCTCAGTTGGCACGAGTATATCGGACTTGCAGACCGCCGAACCTATATTTAAAACTAGGATACGGCCCGTGGTTTTGAAGTCTGCGGCCTTATCCCTCAGCTCAGCTAGACACCAATCCCAGGCGCGATTGCTCATAAGACGGGTTTTCAATGCTTCCTGACGCCAATTTGCGACTATCTCATCATCAAAAACCTCCAAGTGCCAGTTGAGCTTCTCAGTCATGTCATTCATGACTTGGAGCATGGCAGACTCACGTGCCGTCACAGGAGGCGGGTCCCATTCTGTTGCACCACGTGTGAAGCGCTGGTCTGGTTGAAGCTCAAGATGTAAGGGGAGATCATTTAATTCAGGAACATCCAGAAGCCTGTGGCTGCCATTTTGAAGCTGGCTCTTGGCCATAGCCACCGATCCTGGATCAGACCAAGGGGGGTGACGCTGGACAGATTGGAGGACCGTTCTAGGCAAGTTGTGACAAGTTGCGCACTATTGTATGGTAAGGTTTTGCGCCAAATCAACAAAGGAAATCAAAACTTTGAGGTCGATGCGCTGCTGCCGTCAATTTGCCGCACTACTACTCCTTGGGTACGCAGCCCTTGAACCCCTGGAAGCCGCCGCAGGCTAAATAACTTAAGTGGGGTGGACATCGATAAGAGGAGTCGATCAGTGATGATCTTTATCTACCCCTCAACACCATGAGCATAGGTAATCAGAATATAAAATATCTCCAGAGATGAGCTAGCAAGCATGTCCTCATCTTCCACATCAACCCCCAATCTCTGTATTATACACCACCCACTATGACCTCCGACCTCACATTTGGTCCCCCGGGTCGAGAATGGCACTACTCGCCTCCGACCAAAACCTTCGACATCTCAAACGGGTCCGCACAGAAAGTCACGATTCATACAAGCGAAGGAGCAACTGGAACTTCTGTGGCCATCGCGCCAGAGACGACAGCTCTGGTGATCGTTGACATGCAGAACTTCTTTCTTGATCCAAAATGCACAGATCATCCCAATGGCTTGAAGGCCGTGGGGCCTACGATTGCTGTAATTGAGAAATGCAGAGAGCTAGGAATACAAGTGACTATGCTCTAACAATTATATCTAAATCATGCGTTTTCTAATCAAGGCAGGTAATGTGGCTCAACTGGGGCCTCACAGACGCTGACATGTCCACCATGCCCGCCGCTGTGCAAAGAGGCTTCATGAACGACACGATCCAACAGAACGGCCGAAATCGCTACACAGGCCTTGGATCTGACCTCGGGGATGGCAAGGGAAGGTGTCTCTTCGCCGGTTCCTGGAACGCAAATATATACCCTGCTCTTGAAGCCCACGTCCTGCCCAGCGACATGCATTGTGCGAAGAATCGCATGAGTGGGCTCTGGAGCCAGGAGCAACCGCTGTGGAAGACGCTCCAAGCCGAGGGCAAGAACACGATCCTCTTCACCGGGGTCAATACGGATCAATGCGTGCTAGGCACATTCGTGGATGCTTATAATGCGGGGTGGAATTGTCTGCTGATTGATGACTGTTGCGGGACGACGACCGTGGGTGGGAAAGAAGTCTCGTTGCATAATATCGCGGTGAGTGATTCAATTGCTTCCTTCTTTTTTGTTCGGAGAATCATGATTCGGGTGCTGACCCTGCATGCAGACAGCATATGGGTTTGTCACTGATAGTTCGAATGTACTGGGCTGCAAAGTGGGGTGATACGAGGAGGTTTTGGTATCTTATCTCGTATAAACATCTTGTGAGCCTTGTTCTTACCAACCCCGCTGCCTCGTGGCCGAGACAGCCGTGGTATGTATGTATGTGGTAAGTAAGGTATGTACAAGCACCAAACATTCATTCTATCCATGATTCTCATCATCATCGTCATCGTTTCTGACATGTCGTATCCACAAAATCTGCCATGCGGCACGAGTTTAAACCAGGTCGTGAGGCCAAGTCTCGTATCCCAATGTACACCCCGCTATTGAAGCCCAAATTCCAAACTCCGGTCCCAGAAAAACACATGCCAAAATAACGCCATCTCTTGTAGTCCGATCTACCTTGACCCAAAGCGCTTTCGAAGTCGTGATAGCAAATTTTGATTCTGTTGGAGCAGCCGATGATCTCATGCGCCCTGAACATTGACATCCCCTTTGCACACTCCATAGCTACAGCACGCACTTGGGTCTAAGTCCCCACGAAGGACGAGATCGCGGACTCTCTACTTAATGTTAGATATGTATCAAGAATATCATCGACAGATTCAACATACGTCTGTGCATGGTACCGGTGTGGCTGTGACTGCAGAGATTGTGCTGAGTAGAGCGAGGGAGAGCCCAATGAATTGCGATGTAGAGAAATGCATGTTGAAGTCGTTGCTCGAAATCCCGTACGAAGAGAGTGGATTGGGTTTATGAAGTTTTTCAATGAAAGCTTTGGTTCGAGGATGGTTCGGGCTTTTTGTGTCCGCACTCTCGTAGCCTTTTCTTGGGTTGTCGGAAATAGAAAATGTTCAGACGAAGTTGTTTCGAATATCAAACGTGCTGAGCACCGTGCCTACTGCTAATGTTTCCTCTTTCCCCGGAAGAACGAAATCCTTTTATGCCTTTGCGTCGCCGCTTCCCTTATTGAATAATGGTAAGGAAGAGAACTGGGAACAAGTCAAAAATAAAGCAACGTCCTTGGAGCTGATGAATGCGGAAGGGATGGCAGTCTTATGCAAACAGGAGGGCGGGAAAGGAAGGGGATCGTGAAACGGATATACTTTATACTACCAGCCACCACGGTGAATGCACGAACGAGCGAGCCGTGCTGAAACCTTGTTGGCCAACCAACCTATGGGGAAATATGATAGAATCGGTGGCATTCCATCGTATCGGCCAGGTCGAGTAATCGTCACGAAGGCACGCAGCATGCATACGAACCCAAGCATTCCCCGACGCAGACTTTCGGTGTCAGCTCGCCTTCCCCTGACCCCTGTCCAGATCTCGGATGTGCGCGGACGAGTGAGAGATGAGATCGTCGACGCCACAGCCGGAAGATCAGCGCGCTGGCGGAGCAAGATGACAAGAATAGAGTGGTGCTGTGGCTGTGCGGCGGCCGTCCAGTGTGCGCATGGTAGACGTTTACTTATTTAGGCTTCGGAGGCTGCTGCTCTTGGTGGTCGGGGATCAAGGGAGGGATACTGGGCGAAGTGACGTGACGTTTGTCTTCGAACTCTGATGGCGCGGCAACATGCTGTTGTGCTAACAACGCGATGATGCTCGCGGTGCAAATTCTGCAAATGCCGGTTTCGAAAAATCGGAACATAAGGCTTCCATTCCCCGTGGCAAGTCCAACATCAGCAAGTGCTGCGATTGAACGGACGGGCGTTGTGGACGGTCGTGCGTTCTCGGCTTCATGGTGACGAAACAGAGTTTGGGAGGATCGGACGATGTGGTCGAAGTGACCCTGTGAGCGGTCCAGAGTAGGGCTTCCAAGGCTTATTTTCTAGAAATCTGTTTCTTTGGCAGCTGAAAGGGAGCCTAGCGCCGCGTTGTGTGTGTTTCGGGTTAGGTTCTTGCACCGTACATACTTTACCTCTGGCCAGAAGCAGGCATCTACCATTGTTATATTTGGTCATGTGATCAATCCTGTTTCTAATATGTTGCTATATTTGACCGAATACTATTAGCATGGCTACTGAAGTTGCAATCAATGCGTTTTAATACTTTATGGGTATATATCGATAAGTACGCTGCTGATCGGTTTCAAGATTTTGGAAGTGTTCAGATGTCTCATCCTTAGTATCCTCATGACTCGGCACTATATACTCGTTGTACCTGTTTTACTTTCTTTTGTCTATCTGGCCATATCACCTCCTGACGAAACAAGCTGTGAGATTGTCTGCCAATGTTTAATTAGGCACCGAGATTCTGGTTGGTGACTTCTCTACGTCAGACGCCACCCGGAGACACAAGGTCACATGGTAGGGGGAGTCGCATCATCACCGCTCATTCAGGCATGTGTTTATTTGCGCTACCAGTAAAAACAGCCGACAAAACGTGGATATATATCACATCTTCGTTTGATACCATTCAAGAGGATTAGAAGCACGGGAGCCCATATCAAGCACGGTAGCATGCCTTGATAGACATTCCACGTGCCTCATCACTGTTACTTTATGCAGTAGATTTGCGGATGTTTGTCATTGCCAAGATGAAAACTGCGGCTTTATGCATTTCGATCTGGCAGAGATGGTCTTATCAGTGAGTTTGCGCGACGAAATGGGTAATTCGTGATGACTTTCGGGATATATATACCATGTGCCTCAAAAATGTCTTCAAAAGTAGCCACCATCTCTCCTCTAGTCCCATCTCAACAGCCTTGGTAAATTGAATTCTCAACTCTATGGGTAATTTTGCTCAAAATTCAAAGTTTCAAAGTCAGCCTGTCACCATGCCTCCAATCTCAACGACCAAGAGTGACGCTTCCCGTATCCAATCAAGCCAGGCAAGTCCCTTCCCATCTTGTAACCCAAGACTGCCATCTAATAGAAGCAAAGGCTAAGGGTGGAAACAACATGTCTTCGAACAGTTTTGCTGCTCGAGCTCAGTCTGCTGGTGATCGTAACAACAGTAGTACTAATGCTGGAGGTGGGGGCAAGGCAGCAGGTGGGATGTCAGGACAAAGCCCCAGTGGTGGACAACACGCAGGCGAAATGGGTAGAAATGGAGGAAATGGAGAAGCCGCGAAGAAGTAGGGGTTGTTTCGGTGCCTACGAAGAATTATGGGCTTGGGTGGCAAGCACACTTATGAATAGTCATGGCCGTTGGATGGTATCTCATGAAGGCTCTTAAAATCAAACTTTTGACTTTAGTTCTGCTATTAAGCAGCTTCCTTTCCAGCACAATTTTTTGATGATCCAGACACCTTTTCTCGAGTTGTAAAACAGCCCATTCGTCCTAGAATGAAGCTCACCTGGGCATGAAACTTGTCGAAGGCCAAAACTCCGTAATTCAATAGTACTTCGCTATATTGAGCACAGAGGACATCTATGGCAATCGAGATCCAATTTTTATCTAATGCCTAGCTTGAAAGCTTCTATGGTGCACTTCCTCTTAAGCCAATGCGATGCATTCAATCTCAACTGGCACTCCCTTTGGCAGTTGGTAAACTGCAACACAGCTCCTGGCTGGCTTGTGCTTGAAGAAGGTCTCATAAACAGAATTCATCTCTGCAAAGTGATCCATGGTAGTCAAGAACACGTTGACCTTGACGACCTTGGTGATATCGGAGCCCGCAGCTTTAAGCACAGCAGACAAGTTGTTGATGCAGAGCTTGGTCATATCCGAGATGGTGGAGGACTCGAGCGTGAGGATTGTGCCAGCAGGGTCGCAAGGAATTTGGCCGGAGCAGTAGATTGTAGAGGAAGTGGCAATGGCTTGAGACTGCAAGGTGTTAGACAAGTTTGCGTGAGGAGGAGAGGTAAAGGTACATATGGCCCTGCTGCTGTGAGGAAGTTAGCTTCTATTTTTCTAGTCTGGGCTCAAAAAACAATTGAAGCTTACGGAATGCAGCATTCTCGGTGTATACGGTCTTGAGTTCTGACATCTTGGTTGCTTTGATTGGAATGTCTTTTGTTGTTTCAATTGATTTTGTTGACTTTATTGACTCTTCTGCGGTGTGAAGGTGGGGTTATGGAGGGGTTGAAATTACGGTTGCCAGCAAACGCAAAGTGTGCAACCCCAAGTGGAACTCTTTAACGAGCATCTTTCAACGACATGTTAAGAACTCGAACCTCCAGAACTTGCCCACGACAACGCATAATTGAATTTTGTTGCCTAGCACATGTATGCCGCCCAATATAAAGACGGAATGCCCGGTCGGACAATAATATTGAGCCTCAGGGTGTGCCCGCACATCCTACATCTTCCTGGAGGCTGACCTGCTAGGTCAGGGCAGGCCTGGAGAGCTGGACCACACCACTACTACAACCGCGAGGATTCTACCTGGAACTACTCCAACCTTTGGCAGCACGAATTAGGAGATTAATGAGAATTAAGAGATATCCATTATATTTTACTCTTGCAAAGATGGCAAAACTTCAGGATCGAATCACAAACATTCGCATACATCAGGCAACCGCAGACCCATATTCCAGACACCAGACTCCTCATATTGCACCAAACATCGCACAAAAATCCCTTGAAAGACCAAGACCTCCGACTTCATCATAACGTTTCAATCATCATACTCTTCTGCCATCTCCAATTACATCCTCGGGGCTTTGCTCAAACGCTGCTCTCTTATATGAGCCTTAGCTACATTGACTATCTATCATCAGCAACAATCTAGAAGCTGTGATCTGGTTTCTTACGCTGCTCGGTCATTTTCGACCCACCCTGTTTTGCATCATAGGCTTCATCACATGAGCAAAATCCCTCATAGCCAATTTCTGGCAGATCAGGCGTTGAAAGTCGAGAAATCCTTGGAGTTGGAGGTGGACCTTCTCGCTGCTGCCAAGGTACATCTGGAACAGCTGGAGGCGCTCGCCTTGCGCTGGTGTTTGGCGTTCTTTTCAATTCTAAGGCCGGGGGTGGGCTGCGCCAGGCTACAGAATCCCGCTTCCTCCCAGAGTTGGCTTTAGTCGGAGAATTCAGAGAGCTCGGATGCTTTTGACTTGCGCCATTGGAGATTTTTCTGTCAAATTCTCGCGTTTCTCCTATCCAAGCAGCGATATCAAGTAAAACAGATGGCGATGCGTATAAACTGGTTTTTCTTGATGAAGCTGACGTGTTCATCGATGCAACAACTTGGACCAGTGCCCTAGGCTGTTCACGTGGACGAAAAGGGCCGGTCTGGGTCGGATTTCCCATCTGGGTACCGATTCTCTCAATCATTGTCAACGCGCTGCTCGGACTGTCGTGAACAAACGATGTCTGTGGATCGAATGCACTTTGCAGTGGAGGAAGGCTAAGTGGTCTTTTCTGTCCATTATCGATCACATCTGGGTGCCAGCGGACGGTCTTTTGTGATGTCATGTTTGTTTTCTTCGTTGCTGGTTTCAAATAGTTGCGCTTACGCACGTCAAGAGGTGACCTTTTGGTTGCGTTGTAAGGATTAAGCGTTGTGGGTCGCTTTTCTTGAGACATGTTAAATATCGTTAATAGGTGCAGGTGCAACGTTGCGTGGCTGGCCAGGAAAGTTCCAGGTAGGTTATGATAACCACTCAAGTTGATGTGAAAGTTTCAAGTTGATGGAAGTATAACGTTGGTGGTCGAAGTTGATGGAACATATATGAAGGACAGGATGGGGATGAACGAGGATGACGAGCGGGTGCCTTGGCGAGTGCTGTGCACACAATCACACGATAAGAGTGAATCGAGGGTACCGAGTATCGCTCAGGTGTAGAAGTCTACAGAGGGGTCCTAGGAGGCCCAATCAAGTTGGAAACTTGTTGTGGATGGTTATCAAGGAGGCTCCGATGGCTGTTGAGCGAGAGAATGAATAAGAAAGGAAGTTGGTGTGGGAGGGGGAAGTCCCAGCTTATATGGTGGGAGCCCGGAGGCTGGCCAATTAGAACCGAGAGAAATTTCAGCGGCCCTGCACCTCCCCCCTCCAAAGCAGCTTAGCGACTTCCTACCACACCTTTCAGATAGCTGACAGAAGCGGTGTCAATCGTATCAGTTGGGATACGCCATATATCACTATGCTCGGCCTTTCCGTTCAGGAGTCTGCTGGCTTGATATAGTCCGTGCGTATGGAGGATATACGTGAGTGAGGTGGAGGCCGCCCTTTGGCTAGCTAGAGCCTTCTTCCAATGTTATCAACAATCCAGACTCGTTCGGTCATCTGTGTGTAAATCCTGATCCTTGACGTGATTGTGACGTCCAGCTTGGATCGAGATGGCTTCGCTAACCCTGAGTCTATACTGTGGCTTAATTCAGACCTGCTCTGGTTATCAGAGCGAGCGAGCGAGTCTATCATCGATTTGACTCTCATCCTGCTTAGGTCTTAATCCAGTCGCTCTTCTGAAGAAACAAGTCATAGTTGGATGGCTTGTGTGTTCCCTCGCAGTCCTAACATCCTGCCTGCATTGCCGATCAAGGCCTTCGTTGACCCTCAGGTCACATGTTTCAAAAAGTCATAAATTCTGATAAATGGATTTAAGTTAATCATAATACAATGCTAAAATCCTCTCGAGTCTAATTGAGCTTTCTCCACAATTATAACTTCACCCAAACGTGCCTAACAATACCCCTTAAAATCACGTGATTTGATGACCACATGCCGTGTGCCTGTGGGAGGATATATTGCCCTACCCGAAAGCCCTATGCCATATCTACCAGCATCCACAAGAAACCAATTAAACTCCGTCGAGAAACATCATCACAATGCCATGCTCCCAAAATTGCATTGCACTCTCTTTAACCAGTCGAAGTTATCTCCTATGGTCAACCTCCCCCTAACTAGCACCCGTAAACACGTCTGAAGCTATACCAATCCCCCTTCGAGCAAATCCAGCCGTCATTTGCATGGCCAGGATCCGTAAATTCTTAGTGATCAAGATTACTGTTTTTAAAAGGCTGGCTTCTCTATACACTACCCGTGCTCTACACAATGGATGCAGAAGCCAAGGCAGATACATATCTGACACACATCTCAATTGCACCCAAAGAAGAAATTCGAAGAGCAGCAGAACCTGGACCGCTGTTTCTATGGTGTTTCTGGAATTGAGAACTGGGATTCCGTTCGCTTACAACCTCTCAGGTGCAGACTTGCATTGAGAAAGAATAAACCAAATCATAATTTATGATTTGAATGTTAAATAAACGCGAATTGCACAGTGTTTATCTAAGTTTCTACCTGGTGTTGCTTTCCGACTAAAGATTCCAGCAAACTCAAGCAAAATTCCGACACTGCGACTGAGCAAATTGATTCACTCCACCCATGTCTATCTAATATCAGCTCCTAACGCAGAAGCTCGTTGCTGTTATCGATAATAAATTGACAGACGGGCGTCATAGCACCATTCTTAGGGTCTTTCTCAATGAAGATACCAGTGCCGTTACTGTCGGGACGCTGGAACACCATCTGGAATGGCGTGTTTGGGGAAGAATTCTTCCAAAGTGGGAAAGAGCTTCTAGCGGCTTGCAGTGTATTCGGGTCTAGAAAGTTGACGAAGCTTATGATGCTCCTCTGAAAGGCAGACATCAAAGTCAAGTCCACAGAACTCTGGCTTGCCATATTCTCACCACTTAATAATCAGTCATCAATCTTGAAGCACTAAGGTGAACTCACTTGACTGGGAACAAATAGTCTAGTTCTGATCCTTGCGGGACTGGAATCCATTAGCTGCAAGCCAATCACAAAGATATTTGTGCGAGTATCATACCTCCAAACCACGGTTCTACATGCTTTGACTGTATCACAGCATTCCAACGATCTAGGTACACCAGTCAGAGCATTTCAAAGCTGTACGTGACCAACTTACATTTCCAGGTAGATGCCACCTTAGAGAATTCATAGCCTTGGAACTGAAGGGGACAGAATTGTCGCAGGTCGTTGACAATTGCGACGGCCCTACTCCACTGGGATCCAGCGAGTGGTGGACCAACATTTTGATATTGACTTACAGGGTAGTATGTGCGAAGCTGCTGCAAGAAAGATTCACTTGCAAAAGGAAGACTTTGCCGCCCATAATTGTGAAGGTCCGCATCAGACCCCAAACCTGACGCTTGGGGTACCATTTCTATCAGCTCGTCTGTGGTTCTGCCCATCAACGTAGGAATTGCTGTGAACTTTCGTTCTGCGAGGGCAAGAGAAACATTTTGTCTCAAAAACTTGCCGTCTATAACAGGGCCGAATCTAAGCGATATTGTTAGTTCACTGTACTAATATATAGAATATCGAGTGGTTCTTACATTTGCGCCGGATCAAGATTAGACACATTTACGAAATTGCGGTAAATAGCACCGTTCAGAGCACCGATATTAACTTTTTGAAGACAGTTAAAGCTGCTGGAGACAGTGGTAGCAGCGCAGCTTTCCGAATTAGCGCGGTCTGAGTAAACTTTGGTTGATCCTTACCCAGTTGCCAGTACAATATTGTTGTATTCATCTTGCCATTTCTTGTACGTTGGGGGAGGGATTGGAGTAGCAGCAATGGCTGACCCGCTTTGAAGGATCCCGCCACGAAAAAGTCCATTGCTCTGTCCGTTGTATGCAAGCATACTGCAACGTCGTTAGCAAGTTGCATTGGGGTCGGAATGTGCGATATTGATTTATGAGTTGAAGGTTCGACCAAGTCGAAAATCCAGTATTGAGGGCAAGCCTCAAAACTTCCATTCCTTAAAAGGAGACTCGCTGAAAATAAACTACAAAGAACTTACTGAAAGGCGACCGCGTTTCCGCCTACCTCTTGACCACCAATTACGACCTGCAGTCACAAACTATCAGCACCTAGCTTCCAATCCAGGCACAAAACTTTTACCTTGTTGGGATCACCACCGAATGCTGCGATATTGTCCTTTACCCATTGGATAGCCATCCGTTGATCAAGTAGGCCAAGGTTCAGAGCATTGTTAGCTGCGGCTTCTGAACCACTTGGAAATCCTAAGAAGCCCAGACGATAGTTCATAGCTACAAAAATGAATGGAGCGCCGAATTTCACACTGCTATTCACAAGGTTTCTACCATCATACCCAGCCTTGTCTCCAAAAACAAAGGAGCCACTGGAATTGTCAGATCAAACATCAATCAAGCACAGGGCTGCGGCTTACCCATGGATAAAAATATAGACTGGAAGAGCGTTTTGTTTGTTGTCCTGGGAAGGTCGAACAATGTCAAGAGTGAGACAATCCTCTGAGCTATTAAATGGAAGTGTCTTAGGTTGCATACACGCAACAGGCGGTCCCATGACATTGACCTCGCCTTGATGACTAGTAATTGCGACTGGCGGTTGAAGACGACGAGATCCAGTTGGTGGTTGCGCAAATGGAATACCAGTGAAAACATCGGCACCGAAGTCATAGTCACGATAACCAGCGAGGGTGGCAAGTCCTGTTCTGATTGTGATGCGTCTGCAATCAGCCAAGGAGATGAAGAGCACGATAGTGAGCGCTGAAAATTCGAACAACATGGCTGCGACTCAGAAGCTGTCGGTTTGGTGAATTAACAAGGTTTGGTGTTCAATCAGTAGAACACTCTGACGTTTAAATATTCGATAGCCCAGCTCTGAGAAGCAAGGACTCGGCTCAGAATCGTGTTCTGGTCTCGCACGAGATGTTTGTTAGAAAGACAATAGAACAACTCTGTTTTTAAACATTCGAGGAGCCTTGCATTTGAGAAGCAAGGAATCCGTCCGAAGTCTACTATTTGGGTTTCACAAAACAGACTTGGTGGGAAGACAACATAACAGTTTGATGGCCAACCATCCGAGGAGCCTTGCTTCATAGGAGCAAGGACTCGGACGAGGCCTTCCCAATTTATTTGTCAAACAATGATAATTAAATTGGCTACAGACTAATTGATTGCAGGAGGCGACAGTGAAAGGCAACAGCGCGCAGAGAGTCGCTCTTCCTTCTACTTAACAGAGAAGATTAGATGATATTCATTGCAACAACAAGGCGCTCGAAGTCAATGAAATAGTGAGTAGTAGATAAAACTCTCCCTTGATCTCATACAATTCAAGAATCTCATTAGGTGATATCAAAACTGCAAGGGGAAAGTAAGCTTGAGCTCAGGCCATTCATCTTTGTCCCCTTCGGCTCTCGCTTAAATCCGAATGTCAACAAAGCACCAAAACAGTCGAACAATACAGTTCAAACGAACAAAGCCATAAAAGGAAAAAAACGATAAGTTGGTATCTTAAAAAAATGAACAAAAAAATGGGAACAGCTCCGGATATGTAACCGCTTCTCCCCCGAGCGGGAGGGATCTACACCAACCACCAGGTGTCGCACCAACTGGCTTGCGATTTTCACTGCACACCCGCTCTCCATGAGCCGCGATGCCGCCCGAATCGCAAGCTGTTGTGGTTTCTATCGAGTGTCAATGTTCTTGCGCGCAGAGGTCGAAATCCTTCCTCTGTTGCATGCCCTCCGAACCGTATCTACCAGTGGGCTGGTAGGGGTGCGTTAAGCATGCAAGGCAAATGTGTTAGAGGAAAAGGCGCATGTACCGCAATGCTACTCCCCTACCACACCACCAACTGTTCTGGCTTCGTGATGGCACAAAATTTCTTATTAGTCTATTTAAAGGTCTAAAGGTGAATTTGGAAGGGATATGTGGAGGTGCTGTGAAGTGAATGTTGCTACTTTGTTGGGACATTCACTTTGTCGTTTCTGCCGAGAACCGTGCCTGAGGCGCAGTTCGGCAGCGACTAATAAATATCTCGAGAAGGAAAAATTTGGCAAAGAGCCATATATCAATCTACTATTCACGAAGTGATGTTTGCAAGTAATGATACAGCAGTATATTTAGGATTTTCGTGGCAGCTTAGCCTCCCACCAATGCTGGCAAAAGCTCATTACGGGCTGAGGATTTATGCCAATACTTGAACGAGCACGTTGGCTTCACAAACTTTCATTTGCACCATTTAGATGACTGAGGATTGTCACCGTAGAGACTTGTTGAGAATTATAGGGAGAAGCCAGAGAGATGTGCCTTCCTGATCGGCTCATTTCGCAATTGAGATACATACTTGACGTGGGCATTGCTTTCAGCGAGTATCTCACTGTGTTTTATCCAACAATAAACCAAGGACAAGAATATCAAGAGCATGCAGCGGAACAGAAAGGGGCTGATTTAAAGTGTTTGTTCTATATGCAATAATATGCCACCATCGGCTCAATATGACCTACAATACGCCGTACGCTGATGCAAATTCGATAATGAAAACCAAGCAGTAGTATATCTATCTTACAACTCATCTAGACTAGGTCTTTTGATCTTCCACGATCGAGGGCTGACTGGCAGTCCAATATAATACTCCCAAGCTCTTGCAGCCTCAAGCACCGCAATCTGCCATCTATCACTTCATTAGAATCCTGACGGGAGTAATATGACTGGGCGATAGGGAAACTTACAGTTTAGATGGGAGCGAAATCCAGCTCTTGATGACGTATTTGGTGACTTTCCAGATGACACTCAACTCGGACAAGAAGACTTCCGACACCGGAGCATCGGCGGGGAGTGGCATCTTTTTAAGCAACTCATCCCTCTCATCCTTCTCATGCTCAGCAAAATCCTCCTCGAGACGCGTAGCGTCTTCCTTTTCAGGAATGACATGATGGGGTTTTGTGACTCGGTCAGGGAAGCCGGGGGCTTTCTCTGCATTTTTCTCCTCTTCTTCAACCATGGTTCTGAACTTCCCAATGCCTTCCAGCGAGCTTGAAATTCGGGCCAAGGTGTTGAATAGAGCGACTAACTCGGTTCTCTTGAGCATTGGAATATCCTTGGAGTTGTTGTCAAACTCAAACAACACTTTCAAGGCAGCACCATAGCCTGCTGTCTGAAGCTTGCCCCAAAGGCGGCACTTGTCACATCCTACACAATCCATGATGCGACTGACATTCCTGAACCGATTTCGGAAGTCTTCCTTCAAACTTGGACCTTCTCCATTGACGAACATAAGGCTTTCGTCGAAAATAGGAGGAGCGTCGCCAGCTTTCGAGGTGAGCGTTTGCACCATTTGCTTGGTTCTTAGATCCTGCGATGGATCACCAGAACAAAATGTGTAGTCTTTCAGGTAGGGCCCAAGCTTGATCACTGCCCGCAATACTAAGGCGTAGTTAAAGTAGAGGTTGGCCACTCTGTCAGGAAAATTGTGGAGCCTGTCTTTGTAGCATTGAACATTTGGTCCCCACGTACCAGTGGTCTGGTTCAAGTATTCCCAACACAGATGAGTGCTGATGGATGTGTGCATCCCCGAGACAACTCGATAGAATACTCGCTTCTCCAGGCATTGATCCTCAGACTCAAGGCCAGTTGCAACAAGGGGCGCATTCGAGTTCTGCTCTTCTAATGCTTGCTGCCTTCCGCGTTCCCGGATCACAGATTGTAGCTCATGGGCTGCGGGGCCTTTCGGTGGTGCGGCTGGAGACCCAAGAGATGCCGACTTTGGGAAGGACGATTTGGAGAAGCAGTTTTCTCCATATATAGCATCCCATACTTGCTTCGTGCCTTCACCTGCATAGCCCGTAAATCTCTCTGG
The DNA here is from genome assembly GCA_003415645.1 of Articulospora tetracladia. NCBI lineage: Eukaryota > Fungi > Ascomycota > Leotiomycetes > Helotiales > Discinellaceae > Articulospora > Articulospora tetracladia. Next base: position 1,393,544 of record PYIV01000012.1, read on the forward strand.
GTTGTCTACCAAGCTCACATAATCTCCTTTTGAGCCCGCACTTTCATCCTCGGGTACGCAATAGTCGCGCTCGTCGCACTCGTCATCGTATTCCACCACACAACTCTCCCCCACGTTCTCCCCCAGCATTCCCTGCAATGGCTTCTGAGGCCCCCTCTCCGCTTGCAATTTCTTCCCAGGGTGACCTGCTTTAGGCCCTTCAAGTTTCCCCAGCTCCTCGGCTCTCCATATTTTGGGTATATCCTCCTCGTTGTCGAGTGTGTTCACAGCACACGCAATATTCCCACACATGCCATTTTCGTCAGACCAAAAGGGGCATTCTCGGGAGAATAAGCCCAGCCGATAGTATGCGAAAAAGTCTGTGTTTTGTGTGAGATCTGTTAAGGAGGGCTGGAGGTCTGCATTTAATCGATCGAGGTCAGAATAGGTTGCACATGCATCGGAGACAATTGCTTTTGGGGAGATCTGGAATTTTGTGTTAGACAGCAATGCTAGGTACAAGACAAAACTCTCAATAACGTACCGCGCAAACATCAGGACTGCTTGATCTCGACTTGGAGGCACTTTTGGATTCTGCGCCGTGGGAGGTACCCAGGAGAGTGAAGAAAGCAAGATAGAAAACCTGCGAAGCAGACTTCATGATTGTGATGTTGTCTTTGTACAGAGTCTGGTCAAATGACGTTCAATTCGAGGTTGTAACTGAGTCGATGTTCTATTGTATTCCGACTGTGAATGCGCGCCGGGGGACCGGTCAAAGAAAGTCGGTCGTGAAGGCTTCTGAAAGATCATTAAATGAGCATGGTAAAAGAATGTCGGGTTAGTAAAGACGGTGCGAGGGAAGAGTTTTGTACGCAGGTGATTTCAAAGCATGCTTTGTTTCGGTATATCTGTCTATTTTCTACGGATTAAACGCACGTTTGGTGGTTCGACTGCCGCACGGAAGTGGTGAGTTTCCGCCACCAAGCTCTTGGCGGCCGCCTGTCCCTGGTTCCCGATATAGACTCTTTATCGATAGGTAAAAGAGGTACTAAAAGGTGACAAGCCATGCTGATACGTCGCGGCGGCTTTTATTCTGCAGCAGTCATTGATCAATCAAATAAAAAGCCAGGGTTAGGATCATAGAGTGACCTGTTTCTGCTAAACACTCGCAATCTAACAGTATGTCTTGGACCACAACTGGCCAAGACTATGTGCCTGAGGAGATCAATGAATGGCGAGGTATGCATGGTACTCACGCTCAACTGGCAGAGTCTGCAGGTACGAACATGACCCCTCCCCCGGTTCGGGAATCACAATTGTAGTGCAAAGATCAATTGTTAAGCGTTGATTTTCTTTTCTCCATTCCCCTTATTATACACCATTCAACCATCTGACTCTCGCGGATCTCAGACGGACACACCTAAGCAAAACCACCCCAAGAGTCGCAATCCGCTGTCGGGAAAGGATGTCCACTGATCCTAATCTACTACATCGAAGTGGCTTTTGAAAGCCTTGAAGTGTATTGTATTGGAGAGACATGAGACATGACATCGTCAAAGCATTCGCCATTCCTGAAAGGCCTTCCGTCCACCGAAACCTTGCCAAATTCAAATCTAATTCGTTATTGGGTAACTGAGGACATCTATTGGCCAGGTGGAACGTAGTTGATCGGTCTCCTGCGCAGTATTAGCGTTCTGAATTCCCAGGGACCAATTATTCTTTACTTGAAAAGGAGGATGTGCGGCTCTGGCTCATGGACCTCGTAGTGCTCCCACCCAAGACTCTGAAAGTGATGTTAGTAAATGGTGCGTGCGGTTGCTGTAGGCTGCCTAACCTGTGTGATGCCCAGAGCTCTCCACTCCTCTTCCCACAAGAGCTTCAATGTGCCTTTGGATGGGTCATGGTATTCTTTGGGAATCGCTTTCAGCATGTTCTTCGGGAGCTGAACATGTCGGTATTCGTATTCATCATCGGAGTACCTACGACTAGTTAGCAGTGTCATGGGCTCAGTTGCAGAGTCTGGTGCGAGTAGCCTACCTTGCAGAGTAATGGATCGCATCGATGAACTCCTCCAGACGTGCCTTTTCCATTTCTGAAAGAGGCCTGGGTGCCTTATTGCGTCTGCTGTAATCCAAGTCGGACGCCATTTTCTCCCCAAGAAGGTATCCTATTTGCAAGTTGCGAAGTGTTGGTGGTGAAGCCGATCGCGGGGTAGCACGCGATGCTAAGGGCTCGCAAACCTTAACTCCAAGGTTTCTGCGATCCCAAAAGATAACTTGGAAGATCGTGTGCCGTACGTCGCGGATAAACGAATGTAAGAGGGAACTTGTCGCAAGTGTAGCTCTGGTTAAGATCGGTGTGTTTAGAAAGAGCCCTGGCAACTGGGTTCTGTTGATAAGAAGTAAATGGATGGGGAGCTTCGTGGTAGGCCGAGAAGAAGTATGAGCGTGACAAGGACTCGAGCCAGTTGGAGGGAATCGCAGAGTTGAAATTTCTGGAGAATCAATTCTTTTGAGGGCAAGTCGATCCGCTTTGTTTACATCGTACGGGCAAGTTTCGGCTCCCCCCCTGCGGTCATGTGACCTCTAATTGGAAGTCAGGTGTGTCTGAGAATGGGACAACCATCTAAAGTGCAATTATCGAGAATTAGAGGAACTTTCGGTCTCAGTTCAAGGCGGCCACCGGTTGAATCTAGCAGTGGATAGAACCGAGATTAGTTGTTGGGCTGAGATATCCAGTTATACGTTGCGCAAATTCAGTCCTTTTCGAACGAGGTTCATGTTCATTGTCGGCAAGGCCCAAGACAAAATACCAACCAGGATTGTTCCCCAAGCCATCCACACGCGCAACAATCGCGATCGCGTCGAATTGCGCCCGAAAGCAATTGAACGACCTCGATACGTCTGAAGAAGATCTGCGACATCTTGATAAATTCCGTGCGCTGTTGGGATCTGCGACAAGAAGCCAGGTGTGCGATTGTCAGAATGGATAAACGAAAGTCAGGAGAGGAATTGGACGGGCACGCAACCAAAAGACGAAAGAGTGTAAGTGGTTTCCTATTCCATCGGAGCTCTGCGCTCGTAAAGACGGTGCGATGCGCGCTCCTCGAATTTTGGTTCCTTGCGATGGGCTGCAGGGTCGTGAAGCGGCGGCTCGCCGAAGGTTCATGAGCCATCTTTCCCCTCGACACTCCGCATTTCACAGAGACAAACAAGGCTGACCATTACCAAGGACTACGTCGCAGAGACTCCCGAAACAACCAAGAAAACCGGCCTGGACTTGTTGGAGATATTGAAGAAGACAACAGATAAGACGTGAGTACCCTAGAGCTACCTACCATTGTTGCGACAAACAGTCCACTATCAGCCTTGTGTTCGGGCCCAACCCAAGGATGGATCATACCCCATCCATAATACAAAGGAACCGTGCAAACAAACGATAGAAAGCTGACGCAAAACCAGAGGGCGCATCGTCTCGACCCATTTTCTCACTCTCCCAAACAAACGTCTCTACCCAGACTATTATAACGTCACGAAACTACCCATTGCTCTGGACACGATCAGTGCGAAGTTGCAAAAGGGTGATTTCAAGAATGTCACTGAATTGGAAAGCTACTTCAAGCGCATGATCCAAAATGCGAGAGACTACAACACGAGAGGATCAGAGGTCTTCGAGGACGCTGAGCGTTTGAGGAAGGCTCTGAGTAATTTCATGAGAGAGCACAACCCAGCTTACAAGCTGATACCTAATTACACTGCGGTACCAACACCGTTACCCCAGGACGACGAAGAAGTCAGTGATGATGAAGATGAGGATGACGAGGATGGGGAGGAAGAAGAATTAAGTGAACCTACAAAAGGGCCCCGGAGGAAATCTGGACCGCCATCAAAGAAACAAAGTCATGCGCCAAGATCAAGTGCAACACCAGCATTGTCGGAGTTCCAATATGCCAATGTGGGATTTGAAGGTCTCACATTCCAGAAAGCACAAGAGAAAATTGTAGAAGATATGATACGTGAAAAGGAGTTTGAAGCGTAAGTTTTCAAGTCTGTGGTCCCGGCTCCGTTTACTAACCTCAAAAACAAAGTGACGAATTCGCTGCTTTTGAACCTTTCCTCGTTCTCCCCTCTCGCACAGAGTACAAAGACTACTACAGAATTATTTCACACCCTGTGAGTCTCAATAGCCTGCAAAAAAAAGTCAAAGGTGCAACTGGTAGAAATGCCACTGCTGGGGTTTCCGAATTCAAGACCTGGGCGGCATTCGAAGATGAAGCAAGTTACATCTGGAGAAATGCATATATCTATAATGAAGATGGGAGTGACTTCTATGTGCTGGGAAAAGAGCTTCAGGTATGTATTTGTATCACAACTGATCCTTTGCAGCCTTCTTACTGTTTTACAGAGCTTCTTCAAGAAAATTATTGCGCAGGCCAAGGCTGCGGTAGCTGAGCCCGCTGGGCCAAAGATTAAGCTCAAGTTGCCAGATGCTGCAGGCCCAAAAATAACGCTGAAATTCGGCAACAAAGCCACACCTTCTGATTCTCCCGTTCCTCAAACTGCCCCTCAAACGAACGGCACGAATGGAAAAGCAGCTCCCACCCAGACAGGCCCATCGGCTCCTTTGGCTCCAGCGATGAACGGCAACAGTCGCCAGAATCCTTTTCGTGGTGCTCAGTCGTCCGGAACCCCTGTGCCAAATTTGGGGCAAATAGAGCGAGGCAGAAGCATGTCTGGATCTGTTGCATCTCCCACACCTTCAAATTCTGCACCCGTCAAAAACGAAGACGCCGCTCGAAATTCTCCAATTCCAGCTGGATATAATAATGCCCATGGTTCCAATCACGGCGTAGCAACACATGGTTCGGCAATCCCAGGAATGGCCCCTCCATTGACACCTGGTCTTCAAAACTTGTTTACGCCAGGTGGATACGCACAGTCATTTAACCACCAGCCACAATTTCAGAACCCGAATCCCAGCTTTGATTCAAAATGGAGGCAACCCGGCAAAAGTTTGTTCCTCCCATCATTTCTGTCTACGTAAACTGACAATTTTAGCTGCTGCGGATGCGATGATAACCAACTTAAGCCTAGCAACTCATCCAGGCCTCAACATTTCGCGGCATTTCCGTATGGACCTGCCACCGTCACAGACCATGGCGCAGCAATCCATTACCATCAACCTGCCATCTACCCACTACTATCTCCAAATAAAGCCTACCCTTGCAGCTTCTACAATGGAGCGCCAGCATAAACTCTTTGTTACATCTGGCAATCAAAGACTGCATGCAATGCCCACCATTCCTGGTCACTCAGTCGACCAGCGACACCCTCTGTTCGAAGCGCGTCTTCTCCCTGGTGTTAATCGTATTGAGATTGAACTGATTGCTGCATTGCCAAAGGGGCGGCGAGACTTAACAATGGTCAAGATGTTGAGTTGGAGAAGATCATCGTTTTTGCCAACCTCATGCGGTCATGAAAAGGATTATGGAAAGATAAGATTGAAAGGAATGTTACTTTTGGCGTTGCTAGCCTGTGCACATAGAAGCACGGATCACTGGGAAGGAGTTTCTGCATTCGATCAGGCCATGCGTGTATGTACTGTATATCAATTTATCAAGACTTAATCAATGCGAATCAATTGTGCAGTACCGAAACAGTGCAATTAATTGTGCGATGTAATGTGACTCTCTCTGCTCAACGTCGAGATGGCATGTTGATGATGGACGGTTTTTGGATTGAGACTTGAGGCTTGAGGCTTACCAGGGATGATAAAAAACCATGGATCCTCTAGCAGCTAATAGGCTAATTCGATGTTGGGTTGAGCCCCCAGTTACTATCTGTGAAAACATAGAATTTGATCCAACCTCCTACACCGCCATGCATAAATAGTCAAAGCTCCACTTCCTTTGCCAACTCATTCGTTAGTGCGGGGCGAGACGAAAAGAGGTCAGTGTGCGGATTGGTTTGAGAGATTCTAGCTTTTCTAACTCGAATAATCGAATCTCTCAATTTAAGCACCGTATCAACAAGAAATTACTCAGGATCTTCTGAACCAAGTTGCACATTGAAGACGTAGGCAAGATATATACATCGGCTTTGGCGAGGACGAGCGTTTTTAGCCTGGACTGCGTGCTATTGAGGGAGCTTTTCGGTGGAGAAGAAGTCGGCCCTGCAGTACTCAACCATTACGCACACTCTACTTAAATAAACCCTGCGGGGTAAAACTTACAGATCCGAACCGCATTTGTAGTAGCCATAATTTAGTGGAACATTGCGAATAATCAGGGTTAATACGTATTCATTGTGCTACCCAGTTTGGAGATTCTGGAGATAGTTCCATCAGATACTTTTCAACTCTGAAGGTGACAGATTCAGTTAGCGTCGCCTACTTTCGGCCTCAGGCGTTAGCACAGTGGGGCTGTTAACCGATACATTTTGACGCTAAAAAGGTTCCCACCACGAGAAAAAGTTCGAGGTCGATTTCTATCCCCGCGAGCGATTGTAACATCTACACATTACACTTCTACAACAAAAAGTAATCATGGCGGACGAAGTTACATACGATGGCGCTATTGGAATTGACTTGGGTATGCTAATCCCGAAATTGAGACTTCCCACGATTTTTTTTTGCAGCTGCTGACATTTTTCTCGTTCGACAGGCACCACATACTCCTGCGGTACGTTCTGCAACTTGCGACGACCCTCGAATTCTCCCGGACTTTGAATGCACCGGATACTGATATCAAGTAGTTGCCAACTATGAGGGAACCAACGTGGAGATCATTGCCAACGAGCAAGGTACGATTTTTCATTATACATCCCTTCACTTTTCAACATATCAACTCGTCCCAAAGCCCACACCGCTCCCAGTTCCAAGTGAAGCGTCCATGGCCAATGCTAATATGTGAATCAGGATCTTTCACCACTCCTTCCTTCGTGTCCTTCACCGACAAGGAGCGTTTGATTGGTGAGTCCGCAAAGAACCAGGCTGCTATGAACCCAAAGAACACCATCTTTGATATCAAGTGAGTTGCTTCCAAGCTATTGAAGAGATCCCCACGAGGATTTCTGCAAAGTCTAACTGCTAAATTTAATCAGGCGCTTGATCGGACGCCGTTTCGACGACCCAACTGTTAAGAAGGATATCGAATCATGGCCATTCAAGGTTATTGACCAGGGTGGAAACCCCATGGTTGAGGTTGATTACCTTGGAGAGTCAAAGATCTTCTCCCCTCAAGAGGTTTCTTCTATGGTCCTGACCAAGGTAAGCAAATCTCTTCACCGCATGGAACAAGTTTCAGGCTAATTTTTACTTTCTCCGCAGATGAAGGAGGTTGCCGAAGTTAAGCTCGGAAAGAAGGTTACCAAGGCTGTCATCACCGTTCCTGCATACTTCAACGACAACCAGCGTCAAGCTACCAAGGATGCTGGTGCCATTGCTGGTCTTAACGTTCTCCGTATCATCAACGAGCCAACTGCTGCTGCCATCGCATACGGTCTCGGTGCCGGAAAGTCCAACAAGGAGCGAAATGTCTTGATCTACGATCTCGGTGGTGGAACTTTCGATGTTTCTCTTCTCAACATCCAGGGTGGTGTCTTCACCGTCAAGGCCACTGCTGGTGATACTCACTTGGGAGGTCAGGATTTCGATACCAACTTGCTTGATCACTTCAAGAAGGAGTTCCAGCGCAAGACCAAGAAAGGTTGGTCAGCCAAATAATTAGGAGCATTAAGCAATTACTAACGACGTCACTAGATATGTCAGGAGACCCACGTGCTCTTAGACGTCTCCGTACTGCTTGCGAGCGTGCTAAGCGAACTCTTTCCAACGGTGCTCAAACCACTGTTGAAATTGATTCTCTCTTCGACGGAGAGGACTTCAATGCCCAAATTACCCGTGCCAGATTCGAGGATCTTAACTCCAAGGCTTTCAACGGAACCCTCGACCCAGTCGCCCAGGTTCTTAAGGATGCTAACCTTGACAAGAGCAAGGTTGACGAGATCGTTCTTGTTGGTGGTTCCACCCGTATTCCCCGCATTCAAAAGCTCCTGAGCGATTTCTTCGACGGCAAGAAGCTTGAGAAGAGCATCAACCCTGATGAGGCTGTTGCCTACGGTGCTGCTGTCCAGGCCGGTATCCTCTCCGGAAAGGCCACCTCTGCCGATACCGCCGATCTCCTTCTTTTGGATGTCGTCCCCCTTTCCCTCGGTGTCGCCATGGAGGGTAACATCTTCGCTCCAGTCGTTCCCCGTGGACAAACTGGTTTGAACCCCCTCAAGCTTAACGCATGAACAGTTTTGCTAACTTATTATAGTGCCAACTATCAAGAAGAGGTACGGCTTTATTTCCTTGTGTTTGGTTTTGTTGATTTTGCTCTGTTCTATCTTCAAAGTTATTGTTTTCTTGATTTGCTTTCTGCCATGTTTTTCCAAAGTTCTTCTATAATTGTTAGGTGTGCTCCAAGTAGGGCACCTCGCTCAAGGGTTCCTTCCTCAACATGACCAAAGTCATAGTACACGGTGCTCCTTCCTCAACATGACCAAAGTGATAGTACACGGTGCTCCTTCCTCAGTGAGGATGACAGCGCACTTTTATTTTATTCAATTTCTGATTTTCTCCCCCTCTCCAATAACAATCCCAACGACATCTCCAACACATCTGCGAAGCATTCTCCTGTACATTTTCTGTGGAATATCAGCGTCTTTCGAGCATATCTTCACTTTCTTCCTTTTCGAATCGTCTCGCCCACTCCAACGAGGGTCTCGATGGCCTTTGAAGCGACCAATCTGGTGGAGCTCTTGGTGCTGCTCGTCTGGACATGTCTAGCTGTACCAGTCTACAAGAACTCTCTTTTTGACAAGGTCATTCCCAGCCAAGCTGTCTTGGCCGAGCTCATTTCTGCCGCCTCCCTCGAGTTCTGTCCTGGTCTTTTCGAAGCAATCAACGCATTTCACCCTCCGTCCCTAAATTTCTTCAAGGGTCTGCCCACAGATGTCAGAAACCGTTGGGCAGTTTACGCCTTGGTCCTCGAAAAGAAAGATCAAATTCCTTTGGTTTACATCGGCTCAGGCACGAATGCCACTGCTGGTGTTCGAGCTCGCTTTGGCAATTATGACCGAGAAGATATCATACCACGATTTGTCAGAAGCGCTCTCAAGGATGGCTACCTGATCGTTCACAAGGGTCTTCTTGTTTGGTGTCCCCTCCCATCAGCCGCAAACGTTCCTGTATTCCGCATTCTTTTCGTGGCGATTGAGGCTGCTTTGAGCTTCGTCTTCTGGACAATGTATTCTCGGAAAAAGGACTACGGCATGGGTGTGTGTTGTCCGTGGGATTTGTCGCTGTTCCAATACCACGGTCTGTGCAGTCACAATGCTTTGACTGAGGGCGTAAAGGGCAATTTCGATCTTACAGCTCAGCAGCTTGAAGAAGTCCAGGCCGCAGCGAAAGAGCGTTTACGCAAGCTGAACCAAGGATATCGAAAGAAGGAGAGAGAAGAGATGCCCGAGAAAGTTCGCAAGGATCAGCACAAGTGGTATACAAAGTGGTACGCCGGTCCTGCAGCAAAGGCAAAGAAGGAGAGATTGGAGGCTGTCCAACAATCCAAAAAGTACTTTTGCGAGCCATGCAAACAACCTTGCCGCAATGAGAGAGATTTAAATAGGCACTTGGGCTCATCTCGCCATAACCGGTACGCCCGCGCTGCCGCAAGTGGTCAGCCTCTTGCCAAAACACCAACGCAGAGCGCTGTCCTGCTGAAGAAGTTCCCGTGCAACCTTTGCCACAAATACTGTAGCTGCCAGTCTCAGCTCGACAGACACTTTGAAAGCAAGGGCCACAAGAAGAAGGCGGCTAAGTTGAGCTCAGGCTCTGCTTAAACACCACAGCATGTCAAAAGTACTTTTGGGAGCATCGTGGCTCACGATGATATGCTACCTGTTGGAATCTTCGCTTTTCCGATCATTTACTACTGTTGCAACTCGCTATCTACTACTGTCTCATGCACTTCTACATTTCAATGTCAACGCATCAACAATCAAGAATATTAACTAACATTCTACTTCTAGAACCTTCACCACTGTAAGAATATTACCACAAATGACATCCTCATTTCTTCATCTTCAAATGATCATAGCTAACTTTATTAAAGGTTGCCGACAACCAGCAGACTGTCCAATTTCCTTGCTACCAGGGAGAACGAGGTGGGATAACTCCAGTATCTTCAAACGGGACTCTTAACTAACGATATTTAGTCAACTGCGAGGATAACACCTCCCTCGGAGAGTTCACCCTTGCACCAATCCCTCCCATGCGAGCCGGAGAAGCCGTTCTCGAGGTCGTTTTCGAGGTCGACGTCAACGGTATCCTCAAGGTTACTGCCACTGAGAAGACCTCAGGACGTAGTGCCAACATCACCATCTCCAACTCCGTCGGAAAGCTTTCCTCAGGCGAGATTGAGAGCATGATCAATGGTTAGCACCTACGACTCTAGTATTTATTCGCGCTGACTGACACATTTACAGATGCCGAGAAGTTCAAGAACTCCGACGAGGCTTTCAGCAAGAAGTTCGAGGCCAGACAACAACTTGAATCCTACATCTCCAGAGTTGAGGAGATCGTTTCCGACCCAACCATGGCTCTCAAGCTCAAGCGTGGAACTAAGGACAAGATCGAGTCTGCTCTCAGCGACGCCATGGCCCAGCTTGAGGTTGAGGACTCTACCTCTGATGACTTGAAGAAGAAGGAGTTGGCCCTGAAGCGTCTGGTAACAAAGGCCATGTCTACCCGTTAAAGCTGTGCTTGACTACTTGAATCCACCCAAAAACCACCACTAGATTGTGTGTTTCCCACTCGCGGAATATGGAGCTACGGAAGGGATGTTGGCTCGTGATTTATGGCATGGATTGGCCCATCTGGTTTCTGGCTCTTCATGTCGATTGGGTTCATTAAAAGTCATTTGCGAGTTCCTGATCTGGCTTTTTGCGATCCGGGGCTTATTTTCCTTCCTCTCCTACGGGCATAAAGCGAGCTTGTAGAATAGGATGGAGGGGATTGCTAATGAAATTGAAGAAATTTTAAAAATTTACCTTTGCGTGCTCTTGCTTTTTGTTGTGACGAACTCCATTATTCTGAATCAACAAGCTCTCCTGGAGATCTGGTCTGACTACTCCGTGAAGATGGCTGTCGCCTCTAATTTCCTGCCTTGCAACCCCAATGCTCACGACGCAGTTACACTCTTAGTAGATCCTGCACCCCCACGCAACGTCTCAATCTCAATGATCAGTACAGAGGTACACTCTTACACAGCTCAAATCGCTGCACCACCTCCCCATTACTTTCCTCTACCCACCCCGCCTTCAAAGTCACATTCTCAAGCCAGGGATCTTGACAAAGCTCCCTCAGCACCCCCCAATTCTGATACTCAGCGGTCATACCCCCATCCGCCTTTCCACCCATGCCACCTCCAGTCTCCCAGCTCCTCGGTTTCCCCTCGTTGCGGCCCAAGTAGCCTGTTGTATCACGCACCCATACTTCTAGTCTCCTCAGTCTTCCGTTCAGGATACACTCCTGAAGTATGGGAACTAGGGTACCAGCAAAGTAGTTCTTGCTCCCAAAGCGCAGGATGATAAGACGAAGGCTGCGGATGGAGAGAAGATTTGGGCGAAAGGGCGAAGAGGGTGATAGGAAGGTCGAGTAAGTGTCGTTATGTCTACGGATCGTAAGGGCGAAAGTGTTATGCATGAAATAAACTGGGAGGAGCTCGTTGTGGATTTGCACGCAAGACAGGAGGAGTGACAGCGGGAAGGTTCCGTATAAAGGGTCCGTATCGATTTCCTTGTCCTCATCGGTTCTGGAACGACCCCAGTGGGAAGGGGGCAGGGTAGTGGAGAGGTGGGTGGGTGAGAGGTTCACTGCTTGCGGGGTGTGGACGAGTAAGATATATATCTTTTCACGGATCTCTGGCGGGATGTCGAGGAAGCGGAAGGCTTTGCTTGGATTAAGAGGCATTACGGGTGGCAAATTTTCTGATGGGCTGAGTCTCTGGGCCCGAGTAGGAGTATCCAAAGAGGAGAGCTGTGGAATCGTGTGTTTTGCTTGGGATTGACATATGTTGGACGTTCATGGGGAAGGCTTCAGAAGGCTGACAGTCAGCGCAAGGCGCCATCGACGCCTCGTCCAAATCGAAAAATCTCCAAACGCACTCCTCACTACTCATTTGAACAAGATGCCTCCAACTCCACGAACATCCTTAGGCCGCAGAGCTGTGAAGCAATTGATCTCGTACCGAAGTGGTACTGCCAAAGAATGTCCATTGCTGTATTTCCTCAATACCCGGGTCCAATTGGCATTCCAAACTGACAGCTCACAGTATTCGTGCACAAGTCCTTCCGCAAGCACGGCAATGCACACCACTTCGAGGAAACACGCTGCTGTCCCACGCCCAAATTCCGAGGGGCTTCAGTACCAGCTCCGTCCTGCACAAGAAGAAAGGCAAAGCGGAACGCGAAGCCGAAGAATCGTCTTCTTCCTCTGCCCAGGAAGTGGAAGACCCGTTCGACTTCAGCACCCTGGAAGCTGGCATCGAGAAAGTGCTTGACAAGCTAGGCAAGGATCTGGCGAAGTTGAGGACAGGAGGCAGGTTCAATGCGGAAACCCTAGAGAATGTGAGAGTGCACTTGGTGAAGGATAGCAAGGCCACAGAGCGGCTAGGCGATCTGGCGCAGGTGCTGCCAAAGGGCGGGAGGAGCGTCATGGTGCTTGTGGGGGAGAAGGATGTTAGTTTATTATTTCCTTTGTTACTCCCGTCAATCTCGTTAATCTTCTCTACAAAGTCCAAATAGAAAAATAGCACTAACCGGAGAAACCAGCATATCAAACCCATCATATCAGCCATCCAAGCCTCCAAAGACCTCAACCTACAACCGCAACCGGACGCTCTGAACCCCTCACAATTGAACATCCCAATCCCTCCCCCGACAAAAGAGTCAAGAGATCTAGCATTAAACGCAGCAAGCAAAGCAGGAGAGAACGCCAATACTGGAGTCAAGAACGCGCGGGCCGCCATGCAGAAAAAGTTAAGGGGCATGGAGGTCAAAAAGGTGGTGCGACCGGATGATCTGAAGAAGGCGCATAAGGAGATGGAGAAGATTGTAGAGAAGGGAGTGGGAGAGGTGAAGAAGGCAGTTGAGGTCGCGAGGAAGGGTATGGAGCAGTAGCGGTGACGGTTGTGATGGAAAATGTATTTTGGCAATGGGATATGTCAGAATTGTGACAGGACAGTGGTTACCATTGAAAAGTTAGAGTAGTCTCCATTGAGACTGCTTGTATTTCTACATTGTTTTTGTACAGTATAAATATCAGAGCGTATGGTATACAGCTCACGGAACTTCTCATGAAGTAGCTCTTGGTTTCTTTGCAGATGCTTTTGGCCCGGAAAGGATAGGCAATAGCGTCCTCAACTTATCTTCAAACCGCTTCGAATCCCCTGGCAAATATGTCTCATTCCTCCTGGTCAGCATGCCCACTGTACTCAGCACGTCTCCCTTCTTCTGTACTGTTGGCGCTGCATGTTGACCCGCTACCCAAGCTCCTAGTACATCCTTCTTCTGCTCCTTAGACAACGTGCCAATCTCCCTTCTACTCAAAGGCTGCACGCTCATGTTCTTGAGATACTCCTCTGCGTCGCCTCCATTTTCTCTCTGCCACGCTTCCGTGATTTGTCTCTGCTCCGAGCTCTCGAACAATCCTACTCCATTCTTCGACACATTGTAAAGATGCTCACGACCATGTTTGAAGCCTGAAGCGTTGAATTCTGTCCCAGCGGCTGTAGCAAATCGATGGATCAAGTTTTCCTTTATACCCCTCACCGATGAGATCGTAGGTGCTCCGTAACCAGCCAGACTCGCGAGATCTGTAGTGGGTTCATAAGGTTTCATAAACCCAGATTCGCCGTACTCAAGGTATATCTTCTCCTCGTTGGAGAGAGGTTGTGCTTCGTATCCTTCGGCGCTAGACATCTTCTTACGATCCTGCGTTTTGACACGGGCTCGTCCCCTACCTCTCATCCCTCTGCCGCGAGCACCACCTCGACCACGGCCTCGGCCACCACCTCGACCACCATCTCGACCAGGGTCTCCTCCTGCACCTCCACGACCGCGATAGCTAGGGCTAGTGGAATTTCGTTCCTGAGGCGGAAAGTCCATCTGAACTCGGGTGATGGTGAAGCTGCCAGGTTGGGGGCTTTGGCAGCTAGTGAGCGCGCATCGACACCGACTCGTGGTTTTGGTCCTAGGGAAGAGACTTCGTTGAAGGTATCGCCGGCTCTTTGGGATCGGCGTACAACTGGCCTATCTGCAGCATGTATTAGTAAGTCATTCCACTCAGGCCAATTCAGCCTTCAAAGGTAGCAGTGAAGGGGGAACCAACCATCATCAGATCTAGCCAAAGAGACAGAGAAGTGCCTCAATGAAGCTGCAATGCCGTCCGCGACTCTTGAAATATCAGCAGCAAGCGGCCTGCTCCGACCAACTGCCGAGTGGACATGCCATTTGTACATCTTGTGCTTCTCAATCGTTCGTTGGAAGTGAGGTGTCGCTGTTCACGTCGCCAAAATTTGTCCCAGCTGCCCTTGGTGCCTCGATTTCTGCCTCACAGCCTTGCGTCCAAGCAAATGGATCTACCCCACAACACCACGCCTCGCGTGCTCAGTACCTGAATCCAACTTCCTTCCCCATCACACATCGGACATCAGACATCGACACTTCTTCCCTCACGCACTGAGAGCCCCTTCTCAGCCGAAGTTAGAGAAAATCAATTACGCAATCGGAAAAGAGGAAAGAGCCAGCAAAATGTTGCGCCGTCCACAGACCAAAATAACTCTCACCACAGAAGATATCGCCATATACGAAGACACACGCGCGCGCGAACTGGCGCATGAAGAAAAGATGCGCGAGCAGGCTGCACAGGCGCAGCTGGACCAATTCCCGGGCAATGGCAAAACTCAGAATAATGACCCAAATGGTCTTAAGGGCCAAGGTCAAGGTCAATACAACAGTTTCAGAGGACCAGCAGAGCAGAAGACGAGGGCAGAGAGGCTAGGACTAGGAGGTGGCGCCAGTGGAGAATCGAGGAGCTGAAGCAATTACTGCAGTTTTACGCGGAGCTTAATAGGAATCTGGAAGGGAGGGAGAACTAAGATGGTTCAGCGGCTTCACACAAACAAAGTGCAAGGCATAACGTTGAAGAACTTGATTTCTCATTCATGCTCTTCTCTACTTCCATCGCAGCAAAAGTCTTCTGCGTCCCTCCAACCGCCGATCAATCTATCTAGGTTGTCACCCTATACTACCCGCTCCCAGCTCATTCTCCTCCAGCTACCAAGAATGCAGAGATCCAAACGCACTCCTAAGAATGCAAGCCAGACCAGACCGACCATATCATACGTACAACCACAGTTCCGGCCTTCACCAAGCCGGATTTACCACCTGAAGAAACAAGACGCACTCCCGCGCAGACCAAAACGACCAATGAACGCCTTTTCGCTAAATGCTAAATACAGTTTTTTTTACACTAAGGTTGTTTGTGTCTCTTTGAGAGAAGCAAGGAAGTTGGACGATTCGAGGAATAAGAAATCGTAATTAAGGGGTCGCTTGCGAGGGTTCTTTCTTGACCACAATTTCCTTCTTGATCGCATTCGGATTCAAACTGGTCTTAAGTTTAATTATGAGCTTAGGCTTAGCCTTGGACACATTTGAATCCGTAGATGAAGAAGGCTGCGGTTGCGGTCGATGGGCAGCTGAACCAGGAAGGGGCTGACGTGGTTTGTCAGACTTTGGCGGAGCGCCTGGAAGGGGTTGTCTGGGCTTGTCTGATTTGCCAGAATCAGGAAGAGGTTTCCGCGCGCCGGAGTCAGGGAGTGGTTTGCGGATCTTGAACTTAGGCGTACCATCGCTAGGCGTGGATGGTGCTGACGTGCGAGGCATAACAGAGATGGTATGTGACGTGGATGGTGCTGGAGAACCTGATGCCTTCGAAGCGGGTGAGGGTCTTGAGATTGGAGAAGGTCTGGGACCAGGAGATGAACTGGAAGAGACTTTTGGTCGTGGCGCCACAGGATTTGGAGGATTGCGGTATATTTCCAGCAGCTTGTCTCCGGGCACACGGAGCCTCACCATCTTCCTTGGCCGCTCGATCGTGGATATTGTACTCGCCACACTCGATTCTCTCTCTGAAGGAAGTGGACGTTTTGGAGGCTTCATGAAGCTTGTATTGAAGGTGATCTTGGTGGACGGTGTAGAGATCTTTGGGCTCTGTAATACTTTTGGTGGTTGCACCACTACCTTCGGTGCTTGAACAACCTTTGGTGCTTGAACAACCTTCGGAGTTTGAACGATCTTTGGAGCCTGAATAACTTTCGGAGCTTGTACAATTTTCGGAGGCTGTGGAATCTTGGAAGGCTGTACAACCTTGGGAGTTTGCAGTACGAGAACAGGCTTTGGAGACTCCATGTTGAGCTTTAGTACAGGTTTTTCCTGCACTGGCGGTGTCTTCAAGACTGTGATAGCTTTGATTCTGTACTTTTCGGTTTTCGTGAAATGCAGAACACCCTACGTAGATTAGCACTGTAACAGGAACACACAAATAGAAAACGACATACCTTGCCCAAGTGAGCCGCCTTCCAGAATCTCGGCTTCGGAATCTTGATACACAAAGTCTCAATCGCCTCGTAAAGGATTCCGCATATATCCAGCAGATCCAGTTGCTCGTGTAGTGCAATGACAGGGGATTTGATAGCCATCCACAATGCATCCTTTAGCTCCTCGTTACTCCGCAATTCCTCCTTCAGCGCAGCTAAAGCGCCTTCGATCGTTGTTGTACGGTCGATGTCGGCTTTGCGTCCTTCCAGATTCACATCCTCTTCAATGATCAAGCCTCCATCCGCGTTCGACTCCACAGGTGCAGCGGCTCCGTTTAGAACACCGTCCATATCCATGTCTACGTCACCATTGACTAGAGAATTCCCGTTCACCGTGGGGGCTTGCAGGATGGCTTTAGACGCAGCAGTCTCGGTAGGCTTCACGTCGCCAAAAGCGAAAATAGCAAGCCCAAGACAGAACACCTCGAAAAGATGGCCCCGCATATATGGTGATGGATCTGTGCTCATGACGTTGAGTAGAAGTGATGCGACAGACGAAACGTTCATTAGTCCCAACTCCACCAATGCTTCGAATGCCTTGATGCGGACGAAGTCCGACGTCCCATCATGTAGGTACTGAGCAAATTCTACAGGATCATCTGGTATGACCTTTGCCTTCATGAGACGCTGCTTGCAATCCAAGACGGTGACTGTGAAGATATTCTGATAAGAATTGATCCATTCATCCATGCGACGGTACCGATCGAGCTCGTCGATTACACTCTTCTTGAACTCATTGAATTCCCAATCAGCCTCCTCATTGGCCTGCAGTATGTTGCTCTTATCCACCTTGACGATGATCGAGTCTGTCAGAGCAGATAACAAGTGTGCTATCTTGAAGTAGTCCGAGAACTCATTGTTGGTATTGTCATTGAATCGCAAAATATCGAGAAGCCAGACTCGAGCTTGTTTTGGACATCTACCCTCGGTATTTCGCATTCGAGAGAAACTTCTCAGCATGGACATCTCCAGCTTGTAGGCCCTCTTGTCGCTAAAGTCATTCGACCTAGGCATCTTAGAACTAGGGTAGCAGTAGAGCGATTGATAGGCCATTTCAAGATGTTTCAGGCCTACGTTGTATGTGATCGGTACGCTGTGCGTGACAAGGGCCTCGGCAGCCATTTCTCGAATTCCATGAAAGTAGCGGTGGTCCATGATCGTCCGAAGCAGAAAGGTGGAAGGAAGTGGGTGAGGGGATGTGTTTTTCAGGTAGAGAACAGCTTCCTGTTGGGCGACAACGTCTCTGTCTTGTTGCAGCTGTGAGACGTACATGTAGGCAGGCATGCTAACGAAATTCTTCTCACATAGCCACTCAAAGTCAGCGTCAATGCGAATCCACTCATAAGACTCTGTCTCCATCGCACTCTCCGTCTTCGGGTCCCATTCACTGAGCCCCCACTGTAGAATATCCTCTTTGGACTGCAAAACGTCACCTAAGCAGTAGTAAAGAGCCTCATCGTTACCTTCTCCAGATGCAGCAATGCCGCCAGCTAATTGTCGTTGCTTCTGAAGATTCTTCCGCTTGAGTCGTTTGTACTTCGTGTTATAAGGAATATCGATCTTGGAATTACCGTCCTTGATATCGACAATATGTTCGTAGGGGGTTCCATCTGCCTCGTGGATTCGGATGGTCATCGGCCCAGTGAAGAATGGCTGCATCTCTCCAGCATAAATCCCATAAATGTCTTCCTTGTACTCCCGCATGAAAGATCCCTTTTCTAATGGCTTTGGCTTAGGGGGTTCGAGAGGGTTAATAACCTCATGCTTTTGGGTGATGGTGACTTCAACACACAGCCTCTTCTTGTTGAACTTCTGACTAATGCTCAGCTTCGGACATCCAGCTCCTAAAATCCACTGGTTCCAAAAAGCCTCCGTTTGTCTGTATTTTGTGACTTTCTCGCAAGTCCGGCGAAAGCCTTCTGTTGACACGACGCTGTCTGCAGTGCTACCAGTATTCGCTTGAACGATGATCCTGGATAATACACGGCTAAGGCCAACTGAGCCAGACGCCTTGACGCAGCGTTTATCCAAGATGAACATAACTAGAGGTGCTTTTAGCTTCATAAAATCATGCTCGAAAGGCCCCATGCTCAGAATTTCACCCAGTGTGAATAACGATGGTCTGTCGACATCTAATTTGACCAGCTTGTCGGTGAGAGTCTTTTGACGGAAAGAGTAGTCGTTATGTCCGCAGAGACTTTTCATGAAGATGTCGGTCATCCAATGCGAAAGACCGATCGTCACCCATCTATCTGAAGCTTTCTCAGGAACAACTGTAACACCCATCCACTGCGTAGCTATAGCGTGCACAAGAGTACGGATGGTTTCGATTTCAGGATCGATGATATCCTCGCTGAATATTAATCGATTACTGCATATTGCAAGTGATGTAGTGTGCTCAACATCACGGACCTGGTCGTCCACAAAGACAAACCGACATTCGTCTGACGGAAACGTGCCATATTGAAGGAGAAAATAATCCAATGCATGAGCCAGTGGCGCACAAGTATGTCTGACTTCATCCGCTCTGCCCGGGAGACAATAGCCAAGTACTGGTAAGGTCTGGCCTTGACCAAGCTTCTCGTCGTCCTCTACTTCACGGAATTCAGAAAGGTCAACCTGCTCAAACGGTCCAATAGCAAAGCCAATATGTTGGGCGCCATCGAAGTATTGACGACGAACGAAGCCACTTTTTTCGAGCCGTCTTCAAGATCGATAGTCTCAGTAACCATGTTGCCAGAACAGATAATCGCCATCTCCAACTGCTTCTCTTCGTCACTGAGAGGAATTTCATATTCCTCCGGCGGACTCAGAAGCATGCCTCCAGCAAGACCCTTCTTATGAAGAAGATGCTGAAGACTTCTGTGATCCCGTGGGACAGGTTCTCTTCTTAACGCGTCCCCCAGTGTCCGAGAACACTTGACAGAGATTTCCCACGTGCATCTCATTGCTGGATCATCAATACAAGGGAATATGCACGAAGCAATCCCCGGGTCCATGGAATGCTTCGTGTAGACGTGCGGGAATCTGGTATCTCCCTCTCCTAACCCTACAAAATGAAGCCCATCCCTGAATCGCTTTACTGAAAAGGATATGCCCACTTTCAGAGGATTGAATCTTCCCACCTGCTCTGCGGCAGTCCTCGCAGTAAAGACTGAGCCAGCTGGCAGAGATGAACTGGTCCCATCAAACGCCACGGATGACCCTCGCGCAGCAGACGCATCTGCGGCTCGATTCGTAACTTCGCTGGCCGCATTCGCAGAAAGAGGGTTGACCTCCTCAATCTTGATACTCTTCGGGATCGTAATTATCAGCGCTCCATTCGCTCGCGAGTCCTTGAGCAATGGTCCCAGTCTCTCCCGCATCTGCTTGTGCTGGTGTGAGTTCCAAACATAGTGCAGAGGGACATCCATAGCCTTCATCGGGTCCTCGTAGTTGATCTCCGCCGTCTTCCTATTGACCTGCACATCATTGCCACCTATAAAGCACTGGCGCGCATCGATCCTGATCTCACGGAGGTCTCTGGTGAGCGGCAGAATCGTAAGCTGCGTCCATCCTTTCAGGCTTTGGGTCGCGAAATCCACCTCCAGCTTCACCTCCTGATGCGACACGACGAAGCCATATTCTGGCGCCTTGGGTATTGGCACACCTTGGGGATCCATTTCGAGTAGCACTCCCGGCATAGCGCTGGTATGTCGAGGGGTGGGCGGGCGTGTGAAAGAGGCTCGCTCGAGGTCCAGCTGCCCTGGCGCGTCGCTGCACCTGCTACGAAGCTATCATCCGTCCCCCAGAGCCCCAGCTCAGTCCCAGAGCTTCTAACTAGTGCGCGATTGTGTCCGAGTGATGCTCTAATTCGTGGGAGATGCTGAGGGGAGCTTCGTGACTTCGGGCGCTGAGATGTAGAGAATGCACTTGAAGCCGTGCGATATATTCTGAACGCGTCGAAAAGAGCGTGTGATTGCTGGAGCTTGGTTTCACTGTATTTGATGTAGTTGGCACGCAATATTTGGCAGTCGTTAGGTGTTTGCAGAAGAACCAAGGAGTCGCAAGGGCGAATTTGGTGGTGAAATTCACAGGGTCGTCAGAACCTCATCATTGTGCAGGCCACGACCACATTCATAAGTTCTTAAGGTGAACTTGCTGCACGGTTTTAGGTGATGGATAATAAGGGATGCCTTGTCAAAGTCACAGTTCTTTTCAAGATCAAAGAGTCTCAAACGCGTCCTTGCAGATGAGAATTGCCCGAATTTCATGAGGGTAGGACGGCTGTCGGAGATTCCAGACGACAATGGTTATATAGTCACGTGATATCAACTGAGGTTATAATTGCTCCTCAGGTGTTTCTGCTTTCTGGTCACTTGAGCAGAGTACATAGTTACAGACAAATCAATGTTGGTTCAGCGAATTCAAAAAATCCTCCACCAAGCAATTTTCTATGTTACAGTTCAGAAACAGCTCTACATACACAGCAACGCCTTAGCCATTCCTTCCAAAATGTACACCAGCACCAGACCAATTGAAGCACTTTCAAATTTGGTCTTGCGATGTACTCCCATGTATTCGTTCGCCATGATTTCCATCTCTCAACTCTTACTAACCCTCCTGTCCCTCCTCTTCCTTCTAGCATGCATCTTCAGGTAGTCCGCATCGTTACATTCTTCAAGCAACGACGGCAGGTCAAACTCAGCCTCTGGGACTTCAGGGACTTGGTGGCCCCATGCGATAGCACTTCGACCACTCCGTCGGTGCTTGCCCAGTGCAGCTTCTCGAAGGTGCGGCTTTTTAAAGAAGGAAATAAAGTCCCTTTCAAGTTCCTGGGGTGCTGCAGGAAGCGCATCTACTTTTGGTCTCTTTTCAGAGCCCTTTGAGTAGGGAGCAGATCGAGCTATTGCTTCTTCGTGTAGCTGCCTTGCAGCAGACGCATCGATGTCGCTATAGTCCGGTGGGTCACCGTCGCTGGCATTACCGTCATCTTCTTCCTCTTCAGCCTCTTGCTCGGCGTCCTCCTCCTCGTCGTCTTCATCTTCGTCCTCCTCGGCTTCCGCCATAGCAGCCTCTTTTTCCAACTTTCTCCTCTTCTCTTCCTCCCTCCACCACTTGAATTTTTCTATTAAATATTCGCAGCCCCGTATGAAGTGATCCCGTGCAGGCTCATATTCCTTTTTCTTTCCCTCCGTGATGCCGCTAACACCCATTAATTTCAGCCAATCATGCCCTTGCAACCCTTCCAGGAGTCGCATAACCTGATCTTTTTCATGCTGAGCCCGACCTCTATCAGCATTTCGTATTGTTTTCTCCAGCCTTTCAGGCTTTCGATGTATGATTTCAAAATATTCATCTGACAGTGGATCTTCTCCCCCTTCCTCTTTATAGTTCCTGTCCATGAACGAGAAATCTACCCGTTGCGCATTATATAGATTCGTAAACAGAGAATCTGGCAACTGCTTCAGCGGATATTCGTGGGCGGCGCTGGATTTTCGCAGCTGTGGCGGTTGTTTTGCGGGAGGCTTGGCAGAATCAATTACAATTATGGGAGTATCGAGCTCAAGAATATCTGCCAGGCGTGGTCAGCACTAATCCGCAGACATCATAAAAAGAAACCGGAGAATAACTTACGCTCCTCCTTGGGAATGTTCCCAATCACGCTGTCATATTCAGGCAAATACGCAGACAGTTCGCTCTTGAACCATTGGTCCTCTTGTGATCGTAACTTGCGCTTCTCGTCCTTCTTGAGATCCGCGACATTGGGCTGTAAACGATCGAGCTCGTGCTTGATGCCATTGACGACCTTCTCATGATGATTGACTGCTTTTTTGGATGGCGGAGACGGTGTCTCTGTCTGTGTGGCCGTTGCTGCTTGCGTAGGTTGTAAATGCAGGCGTTGTGGTTGCTGGTGAAGTGGAGCAACCAAATCCGCGACGTCGCTGGCTTTGATGATGACGGATCGTGTTTTTGGGAGATCCTTCGGCCTCGACGCAATCTCAATAGCAATCCTGACCTTCTTCTTCTGAATAGCGTGATCCTCTTGGTCAATCGAGTCGCGTGGGCGTTTCTTGCGGCCAATATTGGGTTGTTGGTGTTGCTGTTGTGGTGGAGAGTCGTTGTTGTGATGGTGGTTGCCTACAGCCGTCGCGATGTTGTTTCTCGTGCTGGATCTCGTGGTGAGGCCTTCACTTCGTCTCGATGACCGGGTGAAAGAGGTCGCCATTGATCTGAATGGCTTCGCAGTTCATGGTTCTGCGGGCGAGAATTGATGGTCTGAACGCGCGCCTGGGTGGAAGGGGAGTGATTGTACTGTATTGAATGGACTGTGGTCGCTAACTCATGGGAGCGACCGCAGCCAGCAGGGTCACTGGGACTGGGAGCATGAAGTTTTAATATTAAAGCCCGGACACTCTGCAACATGAACTTACACCTTCAATTGATTTAAATATGTCAAGCAAGGTCTGCTAAATGTACGAATTTGTTTGACGCTGGTATGAACCAAATGCCGTGGTTTGATCGTGATGCACAAAAATGCCCCTCCTCGCTCGTGACAACAGACTCGAAGCGCAAGACTTGCGGCAGAAGGAAACATTTTCCTGCGCAAAGTCGTACTAAAACAGAGGCAAAATAAACATGTTGCTATTTACTCATAATCAAAACTAATGACGTATTCTTAGTACATGGTTTTCCTGCAATATGCTGTCTTTATCGACTGGCCCGATCAATCACATTCATGCAGCTATCTATCCGCATGCAGTATTTTATCTCCGGGATGTCAAAACGATCAGTCCTATTCTATAAACAATGGGTATCAACTATATTCGTTACGGTCATTATTCATTATACATTCCTCGTCCCTTCAGGCGCAATTGCGTTTTCAGGTCCGGTGCCAGGAGCTTGCACCTCGGGATTCTCAACTTTTTCTCTTGGCTGCGTACCAACCAATGAATGGCTTATATGCAACTTCTCCATAAGAGGCATGTTATCTCTTCTTTCTTGCTCTTCCTTTGCCTTCCTTTCTAAATATTTCCTTTCTTTCTCCGCACTCTGACTTTTATCTCGCATATCTTCGTCCTGTTGAGCAACTTCTTCAGGAGACAGCAGTTTGTCCCTATGATGTGTGAGTTTCTTGATAAACCTTTTGCCCCTCCGCCTGGTCTTCACATAGGCTTCCAGACCAACGAGGACTGCATATGATCTCGAGATCGAGACGTGGCTCATATCAACTCCATTGTCTTTGAGATTATGAATGAATGCTCTGAAATTGGAAACTGTACGAAAGTCAGTGTGCACCATTATAATAGAATAATATAGCATACCTGGCGGTCGGTAATGTCCAGAAAGAGGTGACAATTTGGAAAGTCTACCATTCTTTATTTTGATCAGACCTGCGGCTGAAATTCGAGAGCCGTGCAAGAAGGACGAGTGTTGGAAAGCACCGGACTGCTTGATACCAACATAGAGTCTGAAATTAGTATCGGCGACAAATATCCAGGTATTCTTTTTGACCGATCCTCGAAGCAACTTGTTGAAAATAGTGGCTGCCGAAACATGCTTTACTTTCTTCATCCCCTTCGAGTTGTCAAATTCCGGCGTTGTGTATTTGTCGGCGCGGTCTTCTTCGGACTCATCTGTACTCGCCGAGCTGCGACTACTGTTATCTTGAGGGCCAACTGCCGCTTCTTTACTCGCATGGCGAAATGCTGGTGTGTCATCGGTCGCAGGCACAATGCCATGGATACTGTCCTTATATTGCTCTGTTGTGTCGATACGTGCTCCGTTCTTCGCCCAACATAGTCTTCCCTCCTTGTCAATTTTCACCAAGTAGTCCAACCTCTCCTCTTTGGAGAGGTACCGAACACATTCACGATCGAGTCTTTCTCGCGGACATCCTTGGCTGTCCACATACCTTCCTTCACCAAAGTCCAACCAGTAAAAGAAGTTTTCATGGGTATCTGCTTTCCTCCAAATCTCGTGATACGTCCGTAAGTTACTTCCATATCGATGCTTCAAGTCGACCATCTCCAGAAAGTACTGCAAATCCATGATCTTTGCAGCCTTCTGTCGCGCTGCCTTAGCTTCGTGTCTGCGTCTTAGCTGCTCTTCATGTTCGTGAGCATCTCCCGCAGCGTCGTCGTCGCTGCCAGAATCATCGGAGTCTTCATCTGCACCAGCCCTTCTGGTAATGAGACCAACTTTTTTCCAATTCTGCCGCGCAGCACTCACAGTTCCGCCCGGGCTTGTTCCATTTAGTGTATTACCATCCATACTGGCCCTAGACAACTCATTTGACTCCCTTGAGCGCGGTTCTGTAATGTGTCTATAACGTGCTTCTTTGACTGCCTCAGCCCATCTTGTGCTTGGGTCTAAACTCATTCCATTGAGCATTCGTCGTTCCCGGTGTCCTCTGTAGCTTCTCTGGATCAGCTCAGCAGCCCTCTGCCTCTCATTGTCGTTCATCTGATCGCCATTGGCATTCAAGCCCATTTTTTTCTTGATAATTTCCACCTCCTTCTGCTCCTGGACTTCTCCAATTCGCGCCACCATTTCTCTTGTCGGAACTTCCAAGCTATCAAGATATTCCTTGTGGCTCCTAGCAGAATCGTTGGTGGCGACTGAAATCTTGGAGTCGCGCTTGTGCTTTGAGGTGCTATGGAATCCAGTGGACTCGGGGTTATCAACGTTTCTGGGGCGATTGCTGATGCTGGTGATGGTGGGGTTTGTGTTGTTATGTCTTGTCGGGCTGAAATCGGTGGGGCACGCAGACAGCGTCATCTTGGCGGTTGAACCCCGTCCCCCCGTAGTCCACTCAAAGCTCGCAAAGAAGTACGACTTCTTGGCGCGTCAAATCCCAGTTTACTGTAACCGAAGGACGAGGTGGTTGTGGCGCAAGACACCGGGAGAGGCGCACTTGGACCGGTATCCTCGGACGCTTTTCTTGAGGTGTTGGGTGATGCAGAATAGTGTAGAAGGGAAACCAAGAGACAAATGGCGAGTTGGCGAGTTGGCGACAGAATTTTAAATGCTGGTATTGGAGAAAGTACTGGCGTGCAGTCCCGCGAATGGAAGTCGTCTGATCCAAATCTTGCACCCACCTTGTGCTTCGTAATGACCCTGCCCTCCAGATGGCGATATCAGTCGTCGTCCTTGCAGCTGTTGAAAAGAGGCTGTACTGTGCGGAAGCAAGATTATCTACCAGTTGAAATTATCCGGGGGCCTTGCTTCTCATATCCAGCCATCTCCCAACATGCCTCGTCAGCCATGACTTACCGCGTATCCGTCCAGAGCAGGACAAGCCTTCGTAGCCTCTTGCCAGTTGTCCTCGATGGATCCCCTGAAACTCCTGCAGCCTGTCACTAAGTACTGAATATTGGTAAAAATAACCATAAATCTGCCACGGCTGCGTGCCTTCAGCCCAGAAATGACGTTGATGCTTGCAGGGAACGGCGATCTAGTGGCGTAAGTTCGGCTGCCCCACATTCGCACGCAGATGTGAGCCCCGCGCTTGAATCTTGGAACTGGTTCTAGGGAGATTTCAGATCTGGACCTGAATTCCAGAAAAGTTTGTTTGTCCGTGGTGATGACTATGGCAGGCTATTGTCTTGGTCGAGGGAGGAAAACACAATCTTGGAGAGTGAAAAACAAAAGGCGATGCATATTCGTACAATTCCCCACCAAGTCTCCCAAAATAAACAGCAATTTAATGTATCCAAACATAAACTTAGACTTGAATATCCCAGAGAAAGATTTCGGCTGGCTGTGTTCGGCTTCGTGACCATCCTCCCCTGCACTCAGATTTACGCACTTGGCACTTGGCAACTTGAAACGGATTCTTGGAAACAGTGCAACGCAGGAGATGGCTGCTGTGATCTATTGCCCAGACGGCCATCTGGGGGCGTGCAATATATCAGAACTACCTATACCAAGAAAGAAAAATCGTCAAATGATGTGTCGACTTGATATATCTCGAAATCGCTCTACAACGCCTTTCCTATGCCACATGCTGGTCCTTTTGGTTGTTCATCCTTCCCATTGCCTTTAACAAGCCCTGGCCGAAAATTCTATTAATGATATATGCATAACGCGCTGAAATAACATGGTGACGTTCACCCGAATAATGACCATTGCGAGACCTGCTCCCCAGCAATGCTAATTGACTTTTCCTAACACATGCAATGCAAAGTCCTCAATCGGCCCTCTTGTCGTTGGCACGTCCAATAGGACTCCTGGAAGAGCCATTTCAGGACTGCCTCTTCTCTTGATTTGCCTGAAGCTTCTGGGTTGGGATGGTTAGGCAGTTGATGCCGAGGTATGCGCAGATGCTGTTAATAACCAACAACGCCCACCTGAAGTACACAACCACGGCAAAAACGAAGTATCCTCGGAGATACCAAAGCTCAGCTGCCGCACTGATCTGCGGAAGCCCTACACGTGGCAGGTTACCAAGAATAGCCCCTCCAACCAAAGGAGTCAGCATAACAGTCCAGTATGGGAATGGCTGGCGAGTGAGATGAGCCAGAATAATCTTTGTGGTCATTCTGCCAAAGACAAATGACATCGTAAGGCAAAAGAGCACCAAATGATTGTCTGGCATAAGAGTCGAGTAGGGTGAGTATAACCAGGCTCCAATGGAGAATGTGAATACTATCATCGGAGTCCACTCCAGGAAAACGGGTAGTACTGGAAGCTTGGCCGCTCTCCTAGCCTTCACCACATTTATCACACAAAAAGGAACGTGTGCGCCGAACAGGGAGACCAGAAGGATAGGTACCCAGAGATCTCGGACAGAGTAAGTTCCGAAGAATTCATGGTATCCAAAGAAATAGTGGTGGCCAACTAAGTCGGTGATTTTGTGAGTCCAGATTTCTGGACCATAATATCCGGAAAGAATCATCAGGGTACAAGCCAGAATCAGACCTTCCGTAGGCCCATTGAAAACTCCAAGGTAAAGCGTATGGGTGTGATATGTCTCCCAGGTGGAGAAGAACATGGGCAAGCAAGGGATAAGCGCCGTAAAGACACCTGCCTTGGATGTGCCCAAACCCATAGCCGCAGTTTCGCAGAGACTGGCAAGAGTGCAGTTCAACGAGTCGATGCCATGGTCGAACAACTCTCCAAGACCACTTGATGTTCCTGTTCGCCGTGCCTGTTTGCCGTCCACATTGTCCATCGTTGAGTACATCCACAACCCGAAGGCGAAACTATAATATAGCCATGATGGTCCCTGTTGATTTATGTCAGCCTATGACTTCTAGTTTCCAATTGGCAACTGTCAGAACTTACAGGTCCAACTAGATCTGGCATGAAGATCACTAAGCAGATTACATTCGACAAAATGAAGAAAAATCCCAGCAAAGTGACCATATTTGGTGCCAGCCATAGTGGCAGCAGTTCGACGAATGCATTCCACTATATATGTCTTTAGCACAATTGCTTCCCCTCGCGCATAATTATTCCCGACGTACGTAATGCTTGAGGATATAGTTCGAGATGAAGGACTTGTCGACGCTAGAATATTTATAGGACTTCAAATGGATCAAGGCCTCGTCGGAGACACATTCATGTGCGGCCTCCCCTGATCATTCCAAAAGTGGTCAGCAAAATATACCATTGTTCGACAGTCCCATGGGGTTTACGTACTCTTGCTGGGCGCCATTGAGGATTTGGAGGTTGGAGTGGTGACAGGACTTGGGAGGAGAGGGCCTTGCGACTCTGTCTTCACCGCGAGGAAGTTTGGTGACCGAATCGTGAAAAAGGAAGTCGGCTACGCTCCGACCTCGGCGAAAGTGCGAAGTTGCAGAGGTGTTAATGATGATGATTCTGGCTCTGGAGATTTGTTTGGGTGTTCCTGTCGCTCTTGTGGTTATCGAGGCATCGTTCTTGGATTTTTGGCCCAGGAGTCGGAATAGGGGACCGACGAGAACTTTAATGATTTCTGGACGCGCTCCGCTGCCACTGCGAGCTGCGAAGCGGAAGCCCCGGTTAAACTGGTGAAATTGGGTTTTCTGTTTGTGAACCCTGCTCGGTCCTCGTCATCGCCAATTCCCACGAACTGCATGTGAAGATGGAGGGAGACGCGAAATCATCCGACGCGAAGCAACTCTTTGGCTCTTTGCCCTTTTGCCCTCGTCGACCTCTTCGTTTGTTCACCAATGCGGGCTCCAAACCTCCCTCTTCCACTTTCCGTGTCACTCTGGAAACGCGGTGCGCAATTGCTACGCGACAGCTCTTGGGCAGCCTCCCGATTGACTCGCCATAAAGAGTCGTAGCCGCTATTGTGCAACGTTCCAGGCGACCCACCATCATGCCAGAGCGCGGTTTTTCTGATCATTCACATGCATCTTCACCGAGTTGGTTCTCTCTCGTCTTGTGTTTGTGCTCGAGTAGCTTATCCTGTCATTCACTACTTGGCATCACCCTATCTAGCGCCCGCTTCTAGCTGCCAGTGGCTAGCGTGTGTATATCTCCACCACTTCGTTACCAGTATTATATGGGAAGATACCCAGCTGCTGTACTCCTCCACTACTATGTGCAAGAACGCTGAAATGCAGTACAAGGAACATTTTAAATCAACGCTAAATCCAGAGCAAGTGCTGTTGTGCGAGATACGCCAGCACATCCAAGAAAATCCAATCCGAACACCCTTTGTTTTCGTGTCCTACATGACAAGAGCGAACCCGGCAAAAAGACCCAAGAATACAACAGCGAGGCCATAGCTGCGTCCCAGGTCCAATGTTGCATCAGCACCGCTCTTGGTGGTAGAGGATGAAGAGGCAGCATTTGTTGCAACGGCTCCTCCAATACCAGTATAGACCACGCCTGCGGTACCACTGGATGCGCCAGCTGGGAGGGTGGTAGAAGACATGACAGAACTGGTAGAAGTCTATTATGTTTGTCAGTCAATGATCTCGCTGCGTTGAAGGCAATTAATTCCATGGTGAGGAGTCAGGATTGCTAGTGAAACTTCTAGCATTACGGAAGTCGAACCCTCTTATATCGCGATGGAAGGAAAATATGGAAAAGGATACTGACCACGTTCACGCGAGTTGGGTTTTGGGCGCCACAAGGATGGTCCGCTCTGCAAGCACTTTGGCATAGAGTGTTTCCTCCACATCCAGCCACGCACTGGTTACCATATTCGGTGCAAATGAAGTATGGGAGAGTCTGGGAATATTCGGAGGCGTTGGGGGACATGCCATTGCCGCAGATGCACTCGTAATTGAGGGTTTTCTATCTCAAATTAGCTTTAGATGTCTGGTGGATGCTCAGTAGGATACTTACAGCGTCGCAGGTGTTGGCCGCTGTTGTCGAAGACGAACCCGGAAGCTGCAGGCACAAAAGAGGGCAAGCTGTCACTTGTGACTGGCACCAGCTGGCTGAATGTAAAGTCAGCAAGTTACTTGTGAATGTTGATGGTATGGATATACGAACTTCTAGTGGACAACGCAACGCTGTTTGGATCGATGTAATATACGGCTTGGGATTTTACACTGAGCACGAAGATTGCAGTGGCCAAAACGGCAATGGAGGTCTTGATAGAAAGCATCTTGAAGATTTTGAATTGTCGACACGGGGCGGCTGGTTCGGAAAGGTTCGAAAGAATAGGAATGGAAAATCCAACGACTATGAAGGGAACTGTCAGCAACTTTGGAGATAAGAATGTTTTGGTGAGAGAGGATGAATCCAAGCTAAGGAAATAGGCGTTGAAGAATTTAATGAGATGGTTCAGAGAAGTCTTACATTGTCCAAATGGATGCGAAGTAAGTCAAGGGCCAAGCGAGTGATGCTCTTGAAAACGACGGTCAGGTATTAAAATGAGTATTCAAACAGAAGTCCGAAGCAAGTGTCTGGTCAACGAGAGTGGGAGTCAAGAACAGAGAGGTTTTTGCGAAGCTCGGGAGAAGGTTATATGAACATCCCAGCGGGGCCCCGACCACCTCCAAAGTCAACAAAAATGGATCGAACGAGATATTGAGCAGCACTAGCCAAGCCACCGAGATGCGAAGGTAACGGCAACAAGTTAGTGGCCAGAGGTCCGTAGCCAACCGGAGCTTTCAGCGTGAGAATAACCCTTGCCTGGGCTTTACGGAGTCGCGATAGCGCGCTGGGGGCGAGGGAGGGGAGGCAGGGAAAGAGGCGTGGGAGGGTCCGGAGTCTCACAACTTCTTGGTGCAAGTCCATGTTTAGAACGCCACATGCATCCGATTCGTATTGACGGGACTGCATGAAGATGCACCGGGTTTATACCTGCCATCTTGCTTGCTTTATTTTTTTCTTCATCAGTTCCTCGTTGCCTGTCATAACCACATGGGAGATAAGTGACAGTGCAAGAAGGAAAGACATTCATGAAAAGGAAACACCTCTAATATCGAATTCTCGAAAGGCTTTGACACCCGAAATTAGCGAGCCTCTTCCCAGGTGCTACCCCTGCTGTGGAGCCGGGACAATGGAGCTAAAATCTTTAAACCTAAATCTAAAAGAGACACACATGCTCGACATGGCTGGGTGCAAAAGGGGCACCGTTGTTGATCTCCACATCTTGGCTCATTGGACCCGAGCACAAACTGGCCGGTGCTTTTTTTGTTGACATCGTGACATGCCTTCGTGAATCAGAATCAGATCGAGATCGACAGGGTTCTGCAGTACAGGAGCAAGTGGGATTGTGTCTCAAAGACCTCTTCAGCACCCGTATTCCGTACCAGCCGTATCAGATATCTTCGTGTGCGATTGGGAGCTGGTGGGCAGGCGATCTCGTGTTGCTAGCTCGGAGCGAGAGCGAAGCTGTTGGCAGCCCGCATAAGCGGCAAAAAGGTACATCAAGCAAGTCCAAGGTCACGGTCAAGCGTCGAGATTCTCGACGTGAATCGAACATCCAGACCCCGCAATCCGCATCGAGAGTCTGCGCTCTTTGCGCAGCGCTTTGCAGATGGATGGAGACCGAGACAACACATCAATCTAGCAGTGGCAATGGCAGTGCCAATGGGGGCTCGTCCGGTCTACCCAAAACCCGACTACTGGATACAACCATAGCAGACTCCCCCCAACCGCAGTCAAAAACATCGGCTGATGATAGCAATGAGCGCGCCGTTACTTCCCCTGTGACTTCTCCTCCCTACTGGGTTCAGTCTCACCACAGATCTTTCTCGAACATCTCCGTCGAATCCGTCGTCGACGGCGCCATCACCCTTCAAGACAATACGGATGGCGAGGATTCCAAGAACGATGCGAGTTGGGCGAAGAGTGTCTACATTGAGGACTACGTAATCATTAATGGGAGTCGGACCAACATTGGCGCATTTATTACATGGAATATTACCGTTGAAACGCTACAGGTAAAACTTTGCTATCCGTGAGTTGGGCAAGAGCTGATAGGACATAGGGAGGTTCAATGCGTATTCGAAAGCGATACTCCGAATTTGACGATCTCCAAGAACGACTCCTGCAGACCTTCCCAAACTCCTCTGCCGCCATGCCACCTCTACCACCAAAGAGCATCATATCTAAATTCCGGCCCAAGTTTTTGGAAAATCGCAGAGCAGGGCTGCAGTACTTTTTAAAGTAAGTACACGGCACAAGAAACATATTATCCAGGGCTGATCGTTGTAGCTGTATCCTCCTAAATCCAGAATTCTCGGGATCTCCTGTACTGAAAGAGTTCCTCTTCTCATGAATATAATTGACAGGGGTTGTGCAAGATTAAGTTAAACATTGGACAAGGCGTACTTGGTTCTAGGGTTGGAGATCTTTGCATTGCTCAGGCGTTCGTCTATCCTATGCACATCCCTAATAAATATGATAAATAAGCATCTATTTCATGCCGTCAAATTCATGCATTCGGATAAATGGCGTGCGCCACATCCCCGCCTCAGACCACAGCTCAATATTACAGATATAGGTCAGTTGAACTGGTTGTATTCCAAAAGCCCATTCTGGGAGAATCCCAAAACTCAAGAGATTCTACAATAAATGTTCCTTTAGAAAGAACTGTTTTGAAGTGATGAGCATTCTAGTCGATTAGCGGCTTACCTTGTCGGCATGGCTGCTGCCGCCCACCAGCGAAAGTTGACGTCACGTCATTCGTGGAAAGTGAGCCCCTCTATGAATAATCAGCACCCCTCTATTAAGAATCGAACCATTTGAATTGCCAACTATCGTCGTCCCTATGGGCTTTGATTAAGAGAACCATATATTTAACTCACCGATCCCTTCTCAGCTCTCACAATGGCTCTTGCACCCAAGTTTGCGGGCCAGAAGTTCGCTGCTAGTGGCGTACCTCCGGTACACACACTGTGAGATGCACATTTGTCGTCCTACTACCTCTTCCTAACCAAGCGAACAGAGAGTTATATCTTGACTATGTGTGCCCATTTAGCAAGAAGGAAAGCCGAACTTTGACAGGCCTGGAATTGAATACTAACATCGGCAGATGTTCAACACAGTCTATACCTCGGTATTTCCCCTCATCCAGAAGAAATACCCCTCCAAGGTCCAGATTCTCTTCAGGCAGCAAATTCAGCCATGGCATCCTGCTTCCACGCTTGTGCATGAAGCCGGTGTCGCCGTCTTGAAGCTGCAGCCGGGCCGTTTTTTCGAGTTCAGCAAGGTATGCACCCCTCAAACTGGATTAAAGGAAGTAATAGACTAAGCTACGAAGGCACTCTTCGACGACTCGGCATCGTTCTACGATGTCAATATCGTCAATGAAACTCGCAACCAGAGCTACAAGCGTCTTGCTAAGATTGGGGCCTCTGTCGGTCTCAATGAGCAAGAGATGTACGATCTTCTCAAAATTGCAGACAAACCTGCTGAGGATGGCTCCATGAACACCGGGAACGGTGTCACGAATGATCTGAAGGTATTGGTAAAGATGAACCGCTTGGTCGGCATTCATGTCACTCCCACTGTAAGTTTTCTATCGAAGCCTTGTTCTTGGATAGTGCTAATCAAGACAGGTTGTCTTTAATGGAGTTGTAGAGAATGGAATTAGCTCAAGCTTCACTGCGGACCAATGGGAAGAGTGGTTAGACAAGAATATTTCTTGACTCGGCCAAGATATGCGACACAAGGGGAGACTCTAATGAAGCTCGGGACACCTGATGATCTTGTAGCTTTCTGCAAAGTTTGATTTAGCACATCGAAGATCACTACTGATATGCCGTGCTTTCAACTGCTGCTGTGAAAGGCTAAGCTCTGCTTCACATAACACATTCCATTCATGCGAGAGAAAAAACTTAAGACGGTCATCTTTAACCATAAATATCTCACATGCCGTTCTTCTTCCCCGGATTTTCCACCTCTGAGCAAGGATGCCAAGGAGCCTCCTCACTTCGTGTTCGTCACCCTTAATCAAACAGACACTTCACAACCATCCGCCTCCACATTCTCGTTTATCCTCAATTAGCCTATACATCTCCGATCTTTTAACCTCGTACCTCGCTCCAACACCGGTACTTGAAAGTCGTACATAACCCTGCAGCGACCATTGGTGCAAAGCTATCCCCGTCTTGCGGGGAGTAGACAGGGGTTGCTATCCCCTGTGACTGCCTTTCGTGGTACGGGAGCTTACTGCCGTTCAGCAAAGTTGCGGAAGAAATCTGGGATTTCATTCCCAGGCGATGGGAAATTCTCCGAATGGTTTTGTATAAGAGTCTCGTTGCATCTGCCTTCACCGTAATAAATGTTGGTTGGTAGCGAGGAATTCCTTACACATATTGATATTTTTGTACACAAAGGTTGACAGATCTCTCATCTTGGGGATCATTTTACCAAGAATTTCAAGGGAAGAAACGCGATCATGAAGGTTCTCGCAGCAGTTACCTGGCTCGCGGCTCTCGTCGATGCCGCGACGCTGAATGTGGGCTCCGGAAAGACATACACCACTGTAAGAACACCCTGTGCCAAAAACCTAGCCGTGACATTGTCAACTAACAATACCTCAGATTGCAGCAGCATATGCAGCAGCCGTTGCTGGAGATACCATCTATGTATATCCAGGTACTTACAAGGAGAAACTCACGATTGCCAAAGCCAGCATCACGATCAAGGGTTCGACTTACCCGAGCTTGAACCCTTCTGGCAACACAGCAGTCATCTCGTATTCCACCTATGCCTCTGCAGCAGGAAGCAACGATGCCAGCGGTTTGTTTTCTACCCTTTTAAATAGCTTAACCCCTTTACTAACGCCATCAAATAGCCACTCTTCTTGTCACCGGAGATAATTTCAAGATGTACAACAGTGCGTATTTCCTCGCTTTCTCAATATCCTTTCATAAGCAACAGGAATTGCGAGCATTTTGTGAAATCTTTCAAAAATCAAAGCTGCTCGCCTGATTTGTTTTTTAAAAAAAATTATATCAAGTTCGCAATATCTAGCTCAGCAGCCATGCTAACACAACTAGTGAACGTCACAAACACCGCAGGCACAGCTGGTCAAGCTGTTGCTGTTTCCATGCGCGGATTCTATGGCGGTGTATACGCCTGTGGCCTGATCGGGTACCAAGATACACTGTACAACCACGTAGGATCCCAGTTCTTCAGCCGTTGCTACATCGTCGGCGCCGTGGATTTTATTTTTGGCATTACTGGCAACGCATGGTACCAGGGCTGCACGCTCGGTATTCTAAAATCTGGCGGAACGATCACTGCACAAGGACGCACCTCAAGCTCTACTGCTGGTTATTATGTCTTCGATAAGGCGTAAGGAAACACTCCTGTAAGATGGGAAACAAACCGCTGATTGTCGTATAGTAAGGTTATTCTTGGAAGCGGTGCTGCGAGCGGGACCAAAGGATCGAATTACCTTGGCAGAGTAAGTCACAAAGTAGCCCTACGCGGTAGAATATCAAACTAACACAGATGACAGCCATGGGGCGACTATGCACGCGTTGTCTTCCAGAACAGTAACTTGGAAAACATGATCACTGGGGCTGGTTGGGAAGGTACTTATCATCACCATCTACTAAATAATAACATATTACTAACGAGGAAAACATAGCGTGGTCCTCGAGTCAGTCTACCGCCAACATCTACTTCGCAGAGTACGCCAATACCAATGCAGCAGGAACCCGCGTCTCGTGGGCAAAGACCTTGACTGCGTCCGTGACGCTCGCTTCCATCTTGCCTTCGCCCACTTGGGTTGATAGTGCATACTTGGGACTGAGCGCCCCTTAAATCAGAGTTGAGTCTGGTTTTGAGTCAAGTGGAAATGTACATACCATTCAAGGATTATAGCATGGGCTATGGAAAAGGAGGATATGTAAATAGGGGATTCATTTTGTATTTACGCGTTTGTGGTCTTCATTACGAAATTTGAAAGTGGCGAGCTAAGAGGCAAGGAAGGAAGTCAACGTTAGCTTACTCCAACGTTACTTCGATACCCTGACTTCATCTTCAATGTGCAACAAAGCTTTTGCACAACAGCAATATCGAGCAAAACCCACCTAAGCTAGCTCAATGCCCACCTCATTGAGAACTGATTCACCTTCATCGTACATCACATATATAGTGTTAAGTGAACAGACTGATTTGTATCTGCACTGCATTCCGGACCATGTGATTGAGGCCGAGGAGGGAATATGGGCACTTGCTTACTCGCTTCGGTTTGTTCACTTCTCTGCATTTCTCGTCCCCTTTTAGATTAAGACAAATGCAGTAATCTCAAACAACCTTAGAAACAGTATCCTCATTGAGATAGAATAGTGATTCTCAATAACTAGACACTCATTCGAATGCTCGAGCCTTTCGCCTCCGTAACAACTCGCCTAGTGGAATATCATCTTCATCGGTCATCACTTCCGTTTCCTCGTCAACCCCATAGTCCCTCAAGCGATCACCATCTGAGTTCGTCCAGCCCTCATTACCATCTATACCTTCTTCCACCTCGTAACCGTCCTCATCATCCTCCTCCTCACTGCTGCTTTCAGCGTCGTCATCCTTCTTCCATCTGCGCAAATCCTTCGTTTGTCTATCATTAAAGGCCTTTCGTTCCTCATCAGGACTCCCATATTCTCTACCAATGGACTGATCCGCAGGGCGTTCACCCCGTGGCATCTTATCAGGATCTGGAGGCGGCCACACTTTGTCCGAGTCCTCAAACCCATTGACTTCCCAGTCCCCTGCACTCTTAACACTCGGCTCGCCCCCAAATGGCAAGGGCCACACCAGAACATAATTCGAGCCCATTGCCTGACACATGTTCTTCCAATATCCAATATCGTATGGAAACTCCTGTTGCTGAATTCGCACCTTCTGTCCCCCATTTGCATACACGAACCCACCTTGTTTCTTCGCACGCTCCACAAGCGCTTCGTGTCGCTCGATTTCCCAGCCTTCAATCATGGTGGTGTTGTGAACAAGGTTGTACGTTGTTTGAATGAATAGGAGCGAGAGGGCGAAGAGCGTGAATCCATTGATGATACATAGCACAATCAGGTGTGCTAATGCCCAGATTGAAGGCCCGAGATATGCGGGTAGCTTGCGGGAATCCCATATAACCATGATACGTGTGAATAAATGGTAGGCGAGTAACGAGAGTCCAAGGACGGCGTAGGATACGAACCGCATGAAATGGGGAAGGGTGGTGTGAGAGACACAGTTTGCAGTCCAGGGACAGTGGTGGTCCATCTTTGGGATACACCTTTTACGTTACAATTAGCACGAGCTTAGAGGGCAGGGAGACTTTCCCTACCGTTTGCATTTCTTGCAATGATGTGCGCGGGGTGGTTTGACAGCTTCGCACTTCTTACACCATCGCATGCCTTTCCCCAGTTGCAATTCTTCCCCATCCTCTGTATCTTTCTTGACGGCGAATCTCTCAACCCATCCTTTTCGTCCCGGATCAACCGTACATGCGTGGTAATAAGACCACCAAATGGCAGCTACGGCTGTATTGAACCATATTGACTCTTGGCGGGAGAGTGGACCGGGCTCAATGTGGTAGAAAAGGTACTGTGAAGTGTAGGCAAGGAACGTAATTAGGACCGAAACAGCTGGTATTGCAAGAGATTCTATTGGGGGAATCTTGCATGGCAGACGTAATGTCGGCATGGCCGAGGAATAGGGCGTGAAGTTGGTGGTGGGCATTGAAGATGTCGTCGATTTGTTGCCTCGATTATCAGGTGCGAACATTTGAGCCAAGCAGCCAAGAGAAGGTAGTTTTGACCTCACTGCACTTTCTGTACTTTGTTCAAACCTCTGGGATCCTAGCAAAGAACGAATCTATGTTCTCTTAAGGGTCCGCACTACTCAGAAGCAGTTGTATCCAAAGGGCTCCTTTGTAAGTTCCTAAGATAACGAACACCCTCCGTCGTGGCATTTCCTTGCGAGCAATGCTTGTCTATCGCGAACATTTGTCACCACCCTTATTGTTATGTTTCACTTATTTCTCTCCCACCAGTGTACTAAGACGATATTTCATTATTTCTCAAGTCATCATCCATAAAGTTTTACCGTTCGAAAGGTTCTCGTACAAAATCTTCAAGCTTGGTGATATCTGTCAAACACTCCGTTTCATCACAGATTCAACGTTTGTTAATAAACTAGTGTTTAGATGAATATCTCTAGATAGGTCTCGCTATTGTGCTTGATTACGTTGCGGCAGTGGAGAAGATACGGCATGATGATTATCAAGCGTCGAGAATAACACAAAACGTTGGTCTAGGATCCATATGTATCAAATGCAACGGAGACATTCCTTCGATCCCGAGCTCCGACTCGCCGCCTTGCTTTTTTAGCATGTCACTTCTCACTCGAATTCCATGTCGAGCTGAAACTCAAATCAATAGGGGCATGCCTAGAAATGATTGGCTACGGCTCAAACAACATTACCCCACCACAAGCGTCATCCACCCCTCCTTCTCATCCTAATAAACCAGCACTTCTTCTTCATCTCCTCTATTGAACCAATTCGCCCATCAACACTTGCACAATTAAAAGGTTTGTTCATCATCTAGATTCTGGGGCAGCAATTGGGAAATTGCAGAATGTACTGAAGCTTTATTACACCCCGCTAACAACATATTCTAGAAACCATGAGCTCCCGAAACAATTACGACGACGACCAGCAAGGTCAAGGCGGATACGGCGGAGGGCGCCAGCAAGGCGGTGGCTACGGCGGGGACAACCAAGATGACTATGGCTCAGGTCGTCAACAACAGCAAGGTGGCTATGGTGGAGGCAACCAAGATGATTACGACTCTGGACGCCAACAAGGTGGAGGTAATCAAGGCAATTATGGCCGCCAGCAAGAAGACGATGGAGACAACAGACGTCAACAATATTCTCAAGGTGGGGGTAATTCGTCACACGGAGGAAACTACGGAGGAGGCGGAGGATATGGTGGAGGTGGTGATGATGATGATATGAGTGGAGCTGCTCAACACGCCGAGAGGCACTCCGGTGGCAGTGGTGATTCTAGCATATTTTCCTCCGTCTTGAGCTCCCTTTCTGGCAACAAGCAGAGTATTGGAAACCAGCCCATCAATGAGCAAGGTACGTCTTTTGCAGGTGCATGAGCCTCATTTACTCACCAACACAGACGCGGTCCAATCCCACCAACAATTCTTCGGTGGCGGCGGCGGCGGAAGCCAGGCCTCATCCGGCTCGATGGGCAGTGCAGCTGCCATGCAAGCCCTCAAGATGTTCACTGGTGGTCAAAGCGGCAACTCATCTAGCGGCAACTCCCAGAATGCCTTCATCGGCATGGCCATGGGTGAAGCAAGCAAGCTTTTCGACAGCCAATCCGCACAGGGAAATGTCAGCTCCAGTGCTAGCAAGGAATCGGCTGTGCAGCAGGCTGGCGAGATGGCGTTGAAGATGTATATGCAATCCCAAGGTGGCAGCGGCGGTGCCTCTGGTTTGATGGGACTTGCTAGCAAGTTTTTGTAGTGGGGAAGTGTTAGCCTCTTGATTTGAAGGTCAAAAAGCTAGCGTAATGGATATTATGCAACACAAAGCTGTTTAATTGCACGGTTCAGTTTTCTGTGATTAGCGATACTGAATTCCATATCTGAGGAGTGAAATCTTTCCAGTGTCAGGACTTGATCGCCAAAATCAGAGAGCAAGGAATCTGTTGCTGCGAATCATATTACTGCTTTTGAAATTCCCGAATACCGGTATCTACCATAATATCTTCTCTCCCTCTGTTTAAATTCTATACTCTTCAACTCTATTTCATCCCCAAGGCACAGTCATGATTCTGTCTCTGATAAGACCGTCCTCCTTTCACTGCTCGCTCTACTAAGCCAATCTATTTCTTAGGCGCAACATCTACACCACATGTTAGCTTCTCACATTCATCACATCACAGCAAACTCCACACGCGGAAGAAAGAAAACAGAAGCACTCACTGAATTGGAAATGAACAATATCTCCATCTTGCACGACCTATATAGAACAGCACGTATTAGCCCTGATTGATTTGCAAAACAAGGGAGAAAGGGGCAGATGGGAAGGGAAGTAATGCGAGAAATGGGAATGGGAATGGGAATGGGAACACAAACATAAGTCTTCCCCTCCTGGCGGTACTTGCCCGCAGCCTTGATGGGCGCCATGCTCTTGGCGCCCTCGCAGAGGTCGTGGAAATCCTGGTAGGCTACTACCTCGGCCTTGATGAAGCCGCGCTCGAAATCGCCGCTGTGCGTGGTGCGTTAGCGTGTACTGTGTGATTACAATTTCTAGCTTCTGCTGGGATGGGATAGGGGGTGGGATGTGGGATATGGCTGCAAGATATAGCGAAGTAAAGCGAAGCAACTAAGCTTGTTTGTTCCTAGAGGTGTCTTTCTCTATGAGGTTGGGGGACGTACTGGATGGCACCGGCTGTTTTTGGTTTGTTTTGTTAGTTTTGTTTTGGTTGAGGAGAGAGAAGAGGGGGGGAGAGAGGGGAAAGAGGGACGTACCAGCTTGGGGAGCTAGACAACCTCGGGGGATGGTCCAGCAGCGGATCTCCTTCTCGCCTGCGGTGAAGTAGTACTGAAGGCCCAGCTTTGTGAATCCTGCGCACATTCCTCTATCAGCACACGATCCATCTACTCATTTCCATCTATCAAGTCCTCCTGCTCGTTTACCGCCACAACAGCATCAACAGCACACATAACCGCAACGCAAACACAACACAACACAACACAACACAACACAACACAACACAACACAACACAACACAACACAACACAACACAACACAACACAACACAACACAACACAACACAACACAACATACCTTCAGTAACCACCTTCTCCAACCTGCTCTTAACACCCTTACACTCCTCCTCAAAAGCCTTGAGAGCCGCCTCATCGCCCTCCTTGCGCAGCTTGTACAGCTTCTCCTCGAACTCGACGGAGAAGGGGATGATGTCGCGGGGTAGGCCGCCGTGCGTCGTGACCCACTTGGCGATTAGTGGGAGGTACTTGGATTTCTGACGGAGGTAGTCTTTCATGGTTAGGTTGACGAGGTAGATGGTGGGTTTGGTGGTGATGAGTGACATCTTGTAGAGGGGTTGTTAGTATAGTATGGTAGGATAGGGAGGGTTTTGGTGTGGTTTTGGTGTGCTTGGGGCGGGGGCGAGGGGGAGGGGGAGGGGGAGAAGCCAGGGACTGAGGAACGGCAAATGGTCAAGGGGGCAAGGGGAAAGGGGAGATAACTACCTTCTCATTGATGAGCTCGATTTCGGCAGTGGTCCATGAGCCATCGCGAACAGGTTGATCTTGCTCGAGCATCTGAAAACATATAGCCATCAGTCACGAGTCCAAAATCGCACCATAAATCGGTAGGTAAGCAAGGAGACAAACAGCTTTGATCTTGGCCACGGTACTGGGAAACAAGGGGTTCATCTTGAACTTGCCACCTGCTTTCCTCACCACCGCCTCCTCTGAGATGATGGTCTTGGCGAGGATATCTACTCCAGGTCAGCTTATTCTTCGAATGTTCGGCTTTAGGCATTCTTGTTCTTTCTCTCGTCGTTGGAACGAGGAACAGGGAAGATGGATCTACGTACCCAAATCTTTCTTACACAGCTCGCTCTGGATCGTATCTACACACCGACACCCAAGACATTAACTCCCAGCTCTTCTCTTCTCTTCTCTCCTCTCTCCTTCCGTTTACTTCTCGCGTCTCCACGATCGATCGACCCTCCAAAAAATAGAGGATTAATTAACAGAAAGAAAGAAGAAACTTGCTCAAATCCCGAACCGGGTCGATGGAATCATCCACGTGCAGCACCTAAGCATTTCAATCTCAATGTCAGCCCCTCTCTTTCTCCTATGTATGCAAATAAAGCACACACACACACACACACACACACACATTCAAGAAACACAAGACTATCAACACTCACCTCATCATTATCAAACGCTCTCACAATATGATACATCCCATCCACAGCCTGGATATGCGAAAGGAACGCATTACCCAACCCCTCACCTTGGGAGGCACCTTTAATCAAGCCCGCGATATCAGTGACCTGGAGATAAGCAGGGTACATAGACGGGGGTTTCCATAGATCGCAGAGGAAGTCCTACGTGGAGGGTTAGTTAGTCAGGTGATCATTCTTGCTTTCTCGCATCACTCATGCAACAGCAGATAAAGATATAAAGATATAAAGATGAAGTGAGGAGAGGAAAAAGAAGAAAAGGAAAAAGAGACTCACATATCGCACATCCGGCACCGCGCACCGCGCCTCATTCGGCTCAATGGTGCAGAAGGGGTAGTTCTCCGCCGCGGCGCTCTGCTCCGTCAGCAGGTTGAACAGCGAGCTCTTGCCTACGTTGGGCAAGCCGACGCAGCCCATCTTGAGGTTTTTGCGCACGCGGCCGAAGGCTACGACGTTGGTCGAGACGTCGTTGGTGCCGCTCTTCTTGGGTGGCATCGTGGCGGTGGTGGTGGTGGTGGTGTTGGTGTTGGTGTTTTGGGGATGAGTCTTGCTTGGTTGTGTTGTATGGTGTTGTGTTGTGTTATGTTATTTTATGCGATGTTTGACTCTTTTTCTTACCTATGCACTGTCAGGTGTTAAGAGTTGGTGTATATGTGTATGTGTATGTGTGTGGGTATGAGTGTGGTATGGGTGTGGATGATGCAGGTGGTGGTGCAGCCGTTGTGAGATGTGAGAGGTGAGAGGGAGGGATGAGAAACAAATAAATCTACAGTATAGAGGGGCACATTTGCCATCTGGGGTGGAGGGGTAAAACTTCATACGGGTAATCGTACGTTTTTGTGCATGGACTTCACCATGTCGTGCCGTTTTCCTGCACGATTGTGGATTGGAATTGGGGAAGCGAGACAGGGATTGGGTGACCCCTTTTCGAGGCGCTAGCTCCACACGTGATGCTTGCATCTCTTGGGAATGCCCTTGTACAAATGTTGATAGGTACAGGCAAGGGTAACTTCAACGTCATCTCATTATCATTAATCCATAGATGACTAGGACCGGACTAGGTCTCTTGCTATATCACCAGATCATCAGTGATGACTTCTCTATTTCCAACTCCAGTATCAATTCCTCCCATTCAATCCCTTCTTCATGTCCCCACCACTCTCTCTCTACCCGACCCTGTGGTGGAAAAACCTTGCGCCCAACATGATATCTAGCGCCCGCTACACAAAATGCGAGCCCAACCGAACACCTGAAAACGCCACGTGCTGTTGACCGGTTATCGGTTTGCCTGTATTCTACATAATGCTCCAGGAATCAATATGCCCAAGGTACAAGTACGCCAATCCAGAGATTGGATAAGATCACTTCGAAGGACCTGCCTCGTTTCCTTCTGCTATCGTTCCACTAGTCGAGTTATAGGGTGGTACTGCCACCAACGCGTTTTTTCTGACGAGCTCGTCGATTTTGGGGATCAACTCTGGCATGCGAAAGGGTTTTGAAACTACGTCGTCCTAATTCTTGTTAGCTTTAGAACACTTTGAGAAAATTTGCAACTAACCATTCCAGCAGACATGGCGGTTTCGATCTGCTCGAGCCTTGCATTTGCTGTAACAGCAATGATTGGCACGTGCCTGACGATAGTCCCATCGACCTCGTAGTCTCGAATTTGCCTCGCACAAGTGAGACCATCCATTACTGGCATCTCAAGATCCATGAGTATCACATCTAGATCTACCCCACCCTCCTCATTTCCACTCCAAAATTTGGACGTCTTCAGGATCTCGAGCGCCTCTCCACCATGATTGGCAACTTCAGTAACAAAGCCCAAGTTGATGAGTTGCTTTTGAAGCACCCGCTGGTTAACCAGGTTGTCTTCAACAATCAGAACTTTAAGCTTGCTATGGTCTAATTTGGTGATTGGTGGCGGAAATGGTGCCACCGAGTCTATACTCATTGGTGACCGCCTGCTTCCTGTTGTGTGTGAACGATGTACGGGCTTTCCGGATGAATTCTTCCGACTCTCGAGAGTTACTGCGGCGTTTGATGCATTCCTTCGCAAGGCATTGACCGTGTTTCCTATAGGAGTTTCTCCCTGGATGTGATCGACCCGCCGCGCTTTTATATAGAAAGCGAAAGTGCTGCCCACACCTCTTTCGGAGGATACACCAATCTCACCACCTTGCAATTCTGTCAATTCTCTGCTGACTGTAAACAGTGATTAGTGCATGACCCATAAACCGAACGGAGTGGCTGCTTACTGAACAAGCCAAGACCAGATCCACCATACTGCACATGAGTTCGAGGGGATGCTTGACTGAATCTCTGGAACAAGAGGGTCTTCTCCTTTTCGTTAAGTCCACGTCCGGTATCTTCGACAGCAAACAGAAGATACAGCTCTTGACCCGATCCCCATTCTTGCTCATCCGTGGTTAGATCCTTTCGTTTTGATCTGCTAGGGAAGTACGCAACATTGGAATCGAGCGCTCTGGGCCGGTCCTTACTTGCCCCAACACTGACAACAATCGTACGCTTCTCTTGCCCGTGCGTGAATTTTATCGCGTTTGTGGTAAGGTTAATCAAGACTTGCAACAGACGCGAGGGGTCCAGCTTGACCCAATCGATTTGAAGATCTAGATAAGATCTTTCCATTCTGAATTCCATGGCGATATCGTTAGTATCCAACTCTCCTTCGAACATCTTGAGTGCCCGCTGA
Source organism: Articulospora tetracladia (assembly GCA_003415645.1). Taxonomy (NCBI): domain Eukaryota; kingdom Fungi; phylum Ascomycota; class Leotiomycetes; order Helotiales; family Discinellaceae; genus Articulospora; species Articulospora tetracladia. The sequence goes on from PYIV01000012.1 coordinate 1,438,283, forward strand.
ACGACAGCAACCGGTTGGACCGCGACTGGTGTCACAATCAGAAGCGCAGAATCGAGTTTAGATAGAGTTAGGATATCATCTACAATTCGTTTCTGTGTATAGTGTTAGTTATGTTTCGGAAGTAGGTCCTCCTAATTACCTGATGTTGGGCACAAAGCGCGATCGTCTGTGAGGCGTCGATACTACTTTCGAGTACATCGAGTAGCTTCTGTGCCGATTTTGACTGCTCATCGAGTGATTTGTACTCTGACAACGAGGAGGTAATTTCATCGCTGCACTGCAAAATTGCCGACAGCGGATTCCTCATTTCGTGCCTAGAAGACGGTTAGCTAGCCCAGCAGAAAAGGGCGACGGGATATTTACGAAGTCATATCGATGAAATTCTCCTGCTGTCTCTTCAATTCAATGGCTTCCTCCATTCGCCGCTTCTGGAAGTCCTCTGCCCATTTTTGCTGGCTGATATTTGTGATGCTACCGAAAACACTCTTGAGGCGCCCGTCTGCATCCCTCTCCGGGTATGCGCTCATCAGAACCCACGTTTCTCCCCGGCTACCGTTCCGATCTTGCCAGGGAGTTTTAAATCTGAATTCATGTGTCACGGCAGTCTTTTGATCCACAAGCGTCTTCCAAACGGTTTCGACACCTTCTCGGTCAGTTTCTTTGATGCTTTCCATCCAAGTATCGGCACTATTCTCTGACCGGGGATGTCTCGAGATTTCCCTTGGAAAAGTTAGTACATGGAACATAGTATTACTTGCTACCTCTTTAGGAGGTGTTTAAAGATTATCGGGTCGCTAGGACTTACCACCAGGTGTCATTGCTATAGGTTATTTGTCCGGCTGAATTGGCAATAAACATCCCGACAGGAGCAAATTCGGCCATGCGAGTGAACTTTGTTTCACTCTCCACCGCTTCTTGTGTTCGTAGGTCTAGCTGCTTTGAAAGTTCCTGACGATCTAACGCTGCCAGCTGAGCGGCACGCTGCCCTCTCCTTATTTCGTCTTCAAACAGGACCACTGAGGCCATGGAAGTCGCAAGCTGTCGGCTGAGAAGCTGAATAAACAAGCTGTAGTCATCGTCATAAGGCCGCCGAGGGTTGATGCCCATAACCAAAAACCCTAGGATCGTCTCCCCCGTTGTGGGATGAATAGGGCATACAACTGCTGCACGGCATGGGTCTCCCCACCCGCGCCATTCGAGGCCCTCAATTAGATCAGGAGACAGAGTTCCCGCTTCGGTTGTCAACAAGACTGGCCTGTCCGTTTTCATAGACTCTCGTAGATGAGGCGCAAATCCTTCATCGCTAGATTTCAGGTCGAGTGGGCTCACAGAGGCCCTGTGGCCTTTGGGAACGCCCAAAGTTCCTTCCAGGACGCACTGGGGCGCTTGCGCCAACGAACCAGAGTGCATGGATCCTATATCGCTGTCCGGATCCTCACTGACAGAGTAGAGAAAAACAAACGGAACATCGTACTCTGACGATAACTTAGCAGACACACACCAATCGATAGGAAGAAGTCTTACCATTGTACTCGAGACCCTTGATGACCTGGCCCCAAAAGCCTTTCACTTCTCTGGCTGCAGCAGTTTTCTCGCCAACCTCTCTCAAGGTGAGCATACGCCGCTCCGCGATCTTGCGTCTAGTCTTTTCAAAAGCAGGATTATACAGTCCAACAACGGAACCATCCTCTCCTACCAAAGGGATAATTGACCAAGAGAAGTATGATTCTTCGAGAAATCCATTGCGTTTCAGAAATAAGCAGTCATCGTCCTTCATCGTAGATTGGCCGGATTCCTTGGCACTTGTGAATACGCCCTCGATCTCACTCCATATTTCACGCCAAGCTTCTCTATAACTTTGGCCCTGTTAAAGGTCAGTCCTCAGAAATCCACATCAACCCAAAAATCGTAACTTACCATAAGAGTTGGGTGCTTCTGTCCGGCGAGTAAAATATATGCTTCATTATAGATGGCCGTATAATCATCTCCCCAATACATGGCTGCTGGGTGAGGTGATCCCATAATCAGATTGCACATTGCCCGGAGATCAAATCCCCAGTTCTCAATGGGCCCCAGCGGCGTGGAAGCCCAGTCAATACTTCGAGCGAATTGGATATGCCTTGGCAGCGCTGCCGATAGTGGTAATCTGGTCCAGTCAAATGACGAGCTTTCGGGATACCGCGCTTGCATCATGGCACTGGTGATTTCCTCACTCTGAGTAGCCACCATGGCTTGCTTGGGCAGTTCTGATTCCGCAGCCTCGTTTGGGCTTTCCACCAGCTGATGGAGGGACGACACTTCTGTCGATAGCAAGGTTTCTGTTGATGGCATCGGTGTCGTATTTCCAAAATAATCTGCAGCCTCAGCACCGGCCAGTGGCGATGGAGCATAGCTACCTCGAGTATTACCTCGCACTCGATCGCTCATAACCGAAGAGGCACTCTGGCCTCCAGTCGAGCTTCCAGATCCTACCGCAGCCAGACTGGTGTTGCTACTCCCGCTAATCAGACGAAGTCGCTTTCTCAAGGTACTGCATGTCCAAGTCATCCCGCCGTATAGGAACGAGGGGAGGCAGATATCCAAGGATTCTCCGTTCTTCACAAAGCTCAAGGCCCAAGCCTTGAACTCGGGGAAATCATTCGTCACGCCTATCTCCGGGCTGTCAAGATCCGGCTTCCCGGTGATCATCTCTAGAATTGAATCATAGGCGCGGAGTGACGCGTTGGCGAAGACAATTTGTAACGGCCCCGGAATAAAGTTGGTGGGGTTTGCGACATCCAGAATGAAGGTCGGTCTCTCATCTTGCTCCAGCAGTTCAACGATCCCCACGGTACTCAGTAACTGCAACCCAGTATTCGCCTTGCTCGCATCTGGGCTCCTCGGTGTACTATTCCTGTCGAAGAAGCCTCTATCCAACGTCAAGCTTCCCGGGCCACCGGTGGAGGATCGTGGCGGACTGGAAATACTGCTGATGCTCCCCCGGGCGAGCTTGAGCGTTGTCACTCCCCCGGCTTCCTCGCGCACCTTGTTCAACATGGTCGCGGCAGCCGCAGAGCTCGAGTAGTTCGACGCCAGGAGCGGACGCTGCCGTGGGCTGTGGGAGAAGAAGAGCGGGGATGGAGGGGCAGCCGGTATGCGCTTGGGGAGGGCGGCGGCGGCTTGGAAAGTCTCTGGATCAAGCGTATGTCGCGGCTTGAGTTTGGGGCGATTTCTCTTCGGCGCCCGCTCAGTCGAGATGGCCCTGGTCCCGGTGTCTTCAGATCGGGGGTGCTTGGAGGGGTTCACCGCTGGCGGATCTGCGACGAATTGTGCATGTGTTATTGGCAGGTCTGGTTTGCGGAACGAAGATCGCTCAGTGGCAGGAATCGACGGGTGTCTCTGCGTAGGTGCATTGAGGGAGGTGGTGCTGCTGCTGTGATCTGCGCTGGTGTCCAACTCTCTCGAACTCTCTCTACTCCGGATGGTGGTGACGGTCTCTCTGCCGACGCCAGGTAGGTTGTGTTGTCCTGGGCCACGATCCGCCTCCCTATCAGAACTAGGCTCCACCAGGATGGGAGACGGTATGATGGCAGACGCCGCAGGTGTGGACACGGGCTGAGGAGGGGCGACCTGCTCGCGGAATGGTTTGCTTCCAAAATCTCTCTGGGATGTAAAGATCGACTTGGGCTCTGGATTCATGAAGCGACAACGAGCGCCCTTGCGCCAAGTCCCATGGAGGAGGTGCAGCCGTGTCGGGAACTGCTCTCACGGTCTTGCTCGATGCGCGGGGCCAGACAAGACCAGAGCTGCTGCCGACTGCCAGGAAGTCGGTCGGTCTGTCGGTTGGTAGGTCGGTCGGTGCTGAGTGTGGCAGATAGGGACAGTCGCAGGTAGCAGTGTTGAAGGCGGGCAGGGTTGCGCGCTCCACCAGATCAGCTGCGCTGCACGCTCGCACACGGCAGATGGGAGGAGGATGCGAGAATGGCGGTAGCAGGAGCTGGACGAGGAGGAGGAGCAGCAGCAGCAGATTCTGCGAGCGGACGTAGGTCCGGTGGGTCTCGTTCGGGGGGGTGGGCGTGGGCGTGGAGGTGGAGGACGAGGGGCCTTCCAACTTTGCAGGCAAGCGATATCCCAGTTTTTGGACCGCGCAGGGCACAGCAGGTTGGGGTCGCGGTGTCTGACTGATGCTGGACTGGAGCCCGTGGAGGGGAGGGGCTGCTGTGTCTGGAGTCGGTGCTGGAGTTGGAGGTGGTTCTGGATGTGGTGAAGCTGCGGAAGCCGATCGATCACTCTGTCAATCCGTCAATCCGTCAATCCGTCAATCCGTCAATCCGTCAATCCATCCATCCAACAATCAATCAATCAATCAGATACCCGCAGGCGATGATTCTCCTTGCGACGTGCGGACGTTGGTGCGGCGAGGCTGGACTGGGATGGGATGGAACGGGCGACGGGGGGCGGAATTGCGCGAGGAGCAGAGAATGACGCAGGTGGAGGAGGTGGACCGGGGGAGAGGGTGAGGTGCGAGGTGCGATACACGAGAGAACAGGTTGTGAGGTCAGAGGTCAGCGGTGCGAGTAGCGAGCAGAGACCAAAGGCGAGGCCTGAGGGCGCAGGATCAAGTGATGCAGATGGAGGATGGAGAGAATAGAGAGGATTGATTCGGTCGGTCGGGCTGGATGGAGATGGATGGGGAATGGAAATGGGGGAGGGAAATGGGAAGAGGAGATGGATGGGGGATGCAGGAAGTGGAGTGGGTGGATTGGGTGGATTGGGGGGTGGATAGGAGAGGAGAGGAGAGGAGAGGAGAGGATGAGGTTGGATGGAGGCAGGATTGGGGGGAGATTTCGAGTGGACTGGGAACGGGAACTGGGACTGGGAACTGGATCTGGAACTGGATCGGGATTGGGATTGGGCTCGAGATCTGATACCAGGACTCGACCACCCCCAATCAACACGCAGGCGCATGGGGGGGGGAAGGATTGCACCAGATGCACCAGATGCATGTATCCGCTGGATGGGGATGGGATGGGATGGGATGGGATTGGAGTAGAGGAGACAAAACCACTGTATTACATCACTGCATCATCACTGGATAATCACTGCCATCCAACATCAACAAACACACAACCCTCCAACAAAACCTGAGCGTCTCCCGCATCGCTACAGAATCAAAAAGGGGCGGCCGCCCAGAGTCCACTCCACTCCACTTCTTCCTCCACCACATCCATTCTCCATTCTCCAATCTCCAATCTCCAACCCTCCCTCTCGAATTGCCGTATCCAGACCCAATCCGACCTATCCATTTCCTCCACCCACGCCCATGTCTCGGCTGCAGGATTCCGATCCGCCGCCATCTTTCCCATACTGTACCGTAGCGTCCCTCTTCAGCTCCCTGGTATACCTTACCCACTCAGCACCAGCAGCAGGGCTGCCACCAAAAAGCAAACCACCTCGTTCTCGAATCTTCCTCCCCTCCCCTCTCCTCCCCCGGCTTCCGAATAATCACACGCGAAACGAACAACAGAGTTCGTCAGATCAGATCGGATTGGATTAGATCAGATCAAGCCGGATCGTCTGGGCCTCGGATCCGGGGTCGCGGTGCAGCAACTGAGGAATCCAGATGACAGCCACGGGGCACGATGGGCGGAGGATGTTGTTGGGTTGCAGGATGTTGCAGCATGCTGGAAGGAGAGGTGGGTGGCTTGCTGCATGGATTGCGGCAGCCGTCTGGGCGTTGTCCAAACCCGCCCTGGCGACAAGACGACCGAGTTTCCCAAGGGCTCAGTGAAGCCTTGTGGATAATCAGATCGATCGGTTCCGTGTTTCATGATCACTTCGGAATCCAGGAACCAGGCCCCTCTCTTGCATACTGCATCGGCGATTTTAACTTCCCAGATGCTCCGTCTTGTGGTCTGGTGCCAGCCGTGGAACCTCCCACTCCCGAACCTGCATTCGGAACTTTCCACACAACCCCTAAAAGTCGGGGAGCAATTCTGTACGGTCACTGTCCGTATATATGCACCAGATGTCTCCCGCTCGCGTGGCATCGGCGTGTGGACGACCACGCAGATCCAGTAATTTGCACGCTGTCCTCAGTGACACCCTTTCTCTCACACACATGCGCAGCAAAAAGCAACCAAAAACGGTGGAACGTACACCACTATCCCGTTACCTCACTGTTCCACGCCCATTGCGTCTGCAACAACATCTCAGATCGTGTCTCGCCCGGTATTTGAGTTGTGTGAGACATGTGCATCCGCACACCTGATAGGTCAAAATACGAACCAGCATCGAGACGGTCTCAACGCCTCAACTCAACTTGATGGGAGTGAGACTCCGGGTGGGAATGTGCCGGTGGGGTGGTTGGGTATTTCCCACAGCGGGTGTCCGTGGAACGACAGGTCTGAACGACACTTCACACGATCAGGGGCGAGGCGAGAGGGCGCCCATTGCACATTGCACATCGCACACACAGGGCAGAGGTTGCCACTCACATCACATAAGGTTTGACAGCGCCATGATCAGTAATCCCCAACGCCCATGTCTGATATTCAGTAACGTAAATCACTTGATTGGATGCGGATCCTACGGTGAGGTAAGGTACTCTAGATCCCCGTCTCGCTGCCGCTGATATCGGGCTCGCTCTCACCTCCGCCGCCTTCGTGTTCCATGCCGTTCAAGCCCTCCTCCTCCTGCACCAGCAGCGGTGCGCGCTCGCCCTCCTTACGCACCGCCTTGCCGTACAGACTGATAGCCACTGAGGACAGGCCGTGGACGAGCGTGCTGCCCATTACCACAAAGCAGATCACGGGCCACACCAGGTGGAACGCTTCCTCCTTCCGGGCCTTTGTGCCGGATAGGACGTCCAGCTTATGGCCCGAGGAGTGCGGGAAGAGCTCTGTCCGCGCCTCCAGCGCGAGGAACAAGGCCCCGACGCCCATCGGCCCAAAGTGCCCGCAGAACAGAGCCTCGCGGTACGTGCGGATGTCGGGCACGAAGCGTGTCATGGCCAAGACGATGGGGATGCGTCGGAAGAGGAGCACGAGGATCAGAAACAGGAACAGTTGCCACACGCCGATGGTCGGTGACACGTCGCGCGGGACGAAGGAGCTCCATGGCATCAAGGCCCCAAGGAAGACGAAGATGCCGCTGTTAAGCATCATGTCCAGGATGGTCGGGAAGGGCAGCTCGCGTGTCTTCTTGGAGAACCAGCCGTCGTGCCCAAACCCGACGCCGGCGCCAAAAGCGACGAGGAAGTCATCCGAGCCGAGCGTTGACCCGATGCCGACGCTCAGGATCGCAAGCAGGAGGTAGAACACCAGGAAAGCTGGAGGCGTGATGTAGTTGCGCACGTAAGAGAAACGCAGCAGGCGGTTGGCGATATTGCCGAGGACGAGCCCGGTCGTGATGCCAAAGAGGCACTGCCAGAGGATGGTGATGAGGAACCACTCCTTGATCGCCTCGCCGGGGCTCGAGTACTTCAGCGCCACGAGCCCGATGTACAGGAAGGGGAACGACACGCCGTCGTTGCTCGCCGATTCAGCAGACAGGAGATGCTTCAACCGCTTGGGGACGCGGTCACTGAACTTCGACTTGGCGAGCACGCTCGCGGCCAGCACGGGATCCGTAGGTGACAGGCACGCCCCGATGATCATGGCCGAGCCCGGGTTGGTCTGAAAGATGAAGTAGGCGAACAGCGCCGTGACGGCCCACGAGAAGGTCATGATCGGGCCCAGGAAGTACAACACGGATTTCCAGTGCCGCCGGAAGTAGTGCTTGGGCAGTTCGATGCCCACCGCGAAGCATTGAATCGCCACGATGACCCGCGTGAGCTCCTGGATGATCTCGTCGTCGATGCCCCAGACGCGAGGCGTGATGATCTCGAGCACGCGTGGACCAAGTAGCATACCCCATAGCATGGCCAATGGGGTTCTATGTATTATCAATCAGTAGGTGATTAAGTGCTTGACAGTTCCCACACAGCACATTAGAACCTGAGCAACCTCCCCCATCAAGCCCAAACCCCAAGAACCCACAGGCAAGTGAATTGAATTCAAATCGCCACTCAAACGAAACCTGAAGCAAACAAAAAAATAAAGTGTCATACCAGACAGATTCAAATGATCCTTAATGAAGCGAGAGAACAAACTGAACGCAATCAAGAAGATTGCCACAGCCAGGTAGGCTACATGCGGGCCCGTGGGGTCCAACTGGTCCCACATGTTGAGAGATGCGAGAGACTCTTAAGTCTCACTTAAAGGTATTCTATTATATCGTATTGTATTATCTTGTATTATCTTGTATTGCCTGTGTGAGCTCTCTTTCCACAGACAGGCATGCGCAGAGATGTTCGATGTTCGATGTTCGATGTCTTAATACAGTACAGTACAGTAGATAGAGTAATTGCAGGGGCCTAGTGCATAGTGCTTAGTGCATTCATTGTGCAGGGTCGAGATCGTCGTGTAGGTAGGTATTGTAATGATGTCAGAGCATTCATCACGTGCGCTAGAGGTTTTTTGTTATAGAGGTACAATTCGAGATGTAGTTATTTACTTGAGTAATCTCACCTTATGTACCTCCCTGCCTTATGGTACATAGATGTACGTATATCACCCTTTGGCCGTTGGCATGAAGCGTTGAGCGAGCGAAGAAAATTGGTATCATTTTTTACTACTACTGCCTGCCTCCATGCCGAACGAACCCTGATCCAAACGCCTCCGATCCATTCATCCATCCATACATACATACATCCATGCTTGCACTTTTCATACCTTCTTACATCCCATTCCATCCCATCCCATCCCATCACATCACATCACTCCTCGTCATATTCCATCACGCCGTCTTCTTCCTCATCAAAAGCCTCTTCATCTCCCAGGGATCCCTCCGAGGAAGCAGAGTCATTCGCATCGTTCTTCGCTTCCGACTCGTCCTCTTCGGGTCGAGGTTCGATCTCCGTCAGCTCGCGCGGCTCTTCAATGAAGCCTACGCTCTTGGATGTCGTGGAGGGCTTGTGCACCACTTCCTCAATGACGTCTCCGCTCCATGGCTTGCATTCCTTGACTTCCTCGCCGCACCGTAAACAGGTCCAGCCCTCGCCTTCTTCTGCTTCTAGACGGCCGGCTAGGCAGACGAAGCAGTAGATGCAGCCGCAGGGAATGGTCTCGTAGGGATTGGTGATGTCTGTCTGGGACGAGCCGATGATGGCTGATGCTCCGGATGCGGCAAGCACCTCGGCCTCGGAGGTGGATGTTGCGTTCTGATCCTGGTAGCAGATGGCACATGTCCGTTCTGGCAGGAAGGAGAATTCCCCAGACTTGATGGATGCCTCCTCCTCCCCTCCGCTGCGTATGACAGATTTGGTCTTCCGCCAAGCTCGTGCCAGCCACCTTCTCCATCTGCTGATGCCCACTAATGGCAGGACAAAAAGGAGGAATTCAGTAAAGGCGTGCCATACTAGTTGCCGGTTCAAGTACTCAAAGGAGACTTCCCGGCTGACTTGACTTGTTGGTGGCGCCAAACGCAGCCTGAGGACTCTGTCGAGTAGAGTGCGATATCTCCCATTGACCAGGAAGACGAGGAATGACACGAACGCAGCGGTAGAATGAACAGTCGAGATTTTGTCTGAAATCTGCGAAAGCCTTTGCGCAGTAGGGCTGGGCTGGTCGTACCCACTATCGCTGTCCATCAACCAGTTCTCCCATCTTGTCCAGGCATATCTTCCGCCGACCGTGAAGAGTCCATAGAGCGATTTCTGCCATTTCGATGGCGACACCAGGACAGGCCCCGTCTCTCTCGCATCGGTGAACTTCAAATTCTGCAATGCCGCACCGTATGTAGCATCGTGATCCCAGACGGTGAGTTTGAACAACACAGCCCGCAAGGCAAACATGATCTCTGCCGACCAGTCATCCTGCAAGTGCGAGCCAAAGTATTTCAACCCCTCCCCAACCTGCCCTTTGAGCAACTCGAGGAGCTCCTCGTCCAAGAGCTCCGCATCGACCTGTCCCACTCTAAAAGCCGGTCGCGTCCCATCACGCCCAGCTATCTTGTCCCATACGCCGAGGCCAACCCGACCTAGTCGTGCGAGCGGGGGAGGTAGTTGGTTGATTTGCTCTAAAGCCCGCGACGCTTCTTGCTGAGCAGCAATGCGGGCTTGTGCTTCGACTTCTCGTGCTTGCCGGCGCGCTGCGAGACGCTGCTGTGCGAGAGCGAAATCATTGGACGTCATCGAGGGTGCATTTGAGAATGGTCGTCTGGAGGGTAGAGGTGAGGCGAGGTGAGGTGAGGAGATTGTGCAAATTCACACGTCCGCAGGGTTGGGTTGGGTTGGATGTTGCTCGGCTTGTGAAAGCAACGGAAATGAGCTGACTGTGGCTCGCCCTCTCCCTCGGCCCAAGGCTGATTGATGGTGATTGTGGAGCGGAATCCCCACTATTCCGCACGCGGCAATCTTCTGGAACTTAACTTTATTCCAACCTTGCTCCCCTGGGCTGGGTCGCTATCGAGATCCATGCGCATGTCAATGACCATGTCAATGTCCATGTCTATCTTGACCTCACCCCTTCTTGCACTCCAGCGGCGGTTGAATGGAGATCAAGGCCTGGACACCTCTCACCCTGGAGACCGCTTCTTTGCCCGCATTCTGCAAAGCGCATCAAGTCTGCTAAATGTGAGGATGCACACTCACCACAATATCTCTCCAATGACGGGCGGCCAACAAGCGCTCTGCGGCCGCCTCTTTACTAAGATTCTGGGATGGCGCATTCAAGTGAGAGACCGGCATGCTTATACAATTGGAAGTCCGCATGCCGGGCATTCCGATGTGGCTGGCGCAGGTTGATGTATTGTTGGCTGGGCATCCACTATTTCACCGCAACAGTGATGCTAATAGTTATATTTTATCTATTGCTTAAAATCATTCGTTCTTCTCTGGAGCCCTCTTTGGTCATTCTCACCATCATTTTCTCGTGTTCCGCAGTTGACAGAGAGTCAGTTTCCCTTAGTCGCTTTCATGCACCTTGGGTTGAACAAATCTGACAACGCCAAGAAAACCAAGAGATGCAAACATATCCAGCGTGGATGTGTCTAGAGCGTGCTGTGTGCTAACCTAAGATCAATCAGATAGCCGACCGGATGCTCCCTCGACTACTCAAGCCTCTCCTGCGGGAATACCAATATGGCAGGTGGCACCGTTACATGCTTTAACATATTACTGATCAGCGGAATTGTTCCTGTTGCTGTGCTTAGTCTTGGCAGAGAGACGGCCCAGTGGAACGGCAGATTGCCGTCGTATAATCACATTTGCGGGCACTGGTGGTAGGGCTGAGCCAGTGGCTTCACGTGGCCAACGTATTTCAAGGAGAATTAATAAGTCGCGCAACTCTTGGCCATGACGAGGCTCACGAAGAGTACCCTCCTCCGTTGCCGTGGAATAACTGGCCCAGAAGTCTGGACCATGTCACGCCCTCGCCATCTAGATGCAGGTACCAGCTTGCATCTCGGTGGCCTCGTTGTCTTTGGAGGTTCTAGGCTATCCACTGCCCGTGGATATAGCATAACTCCGCTAATGGCTCATTCACACTCCTTGTTGTCTGTTGCACCGTTTAAAGCCGGCATGAGAGCCATGGAAGAAGTCTCGATTTACTTGCCCCTGTACATTTTCTTTCGAGAAGGGTAAGATTGTTGCACATATTTCTGCTTTGGCTTAACTGAGGCTGAGCATTTTGATGTCTTGTTTAGTCACCCCATGCTTCTGGTTCCCTGAGAGAAGAAGTGTGCTGGCCGGAGTTTCTCCTGTACCAATCGGCGGCTTGCCCCTGGAGGGCCATTTATATAGAATGCATGCTGACTGTTCACAGGGGTTCCACAAGCGAAGCCGCATATGGTGTTCAGCTGGCAAGTTGGTTATCCCACGTCGAACCCCATAAGTTGAAGCGCCCATCGCATTTCCACAATGAATTCATCACCATAGTTGCTTCATCAATACAATCTCTTCATATCCAGGTTCTATTTGATTAGTGGTCTCAAAATGAACGACTCAACAGAATGGGAGCCGATCGCACACACTACGCTTCAGGAGGATAGTGAGAACCTCGTCGCCCTTTTAGACTTCGCAGTGCCACAGTTTGACCAAACCTATGGCCCATCCGCGAACTCAGATTTCTCATCCAAAGGTGGAATCCGGGTGTCATTAGCTTGTGTCCCTGTAAGTCCACGATCTGTTGATGCTCGGGATGAAGCTCATAGTATCAGTGCCGAAGTCGTCACGTCAAATGCGGCGCTGAAACTCCTATTTGTACTCGCTGCCAGCAGGACGACAAGCCTTGTTTCTACGCCAAGTCGCGGAGGGGAATGCGAGATAGAAGTAACCCCATCAAGAGAACTTCATCACGAAAACAAGCAGATACAACAGGCCGAAGCCACGTGATTGTGTCTGATTCAGGAACCTCTCCGTCTGGGGGATCCTACTCTATGCCCTCCTCAGATGGGCTGGATAGCCCTCGCAGCTCCTCAAGGCTGAGCTCTAAACCTCCAGACTCAAAGCGACTCCTCGATTTGTACTACAGGTATGAATTTTCTCTAGCCATCTCGAACGACAAGGCTAACGTCAGACAAGCTGTTTCCACCCTGCGCATCCATTCCTCCTGCCCAAGTACTACTTTCTCAACCGGTGGCAGACTGATTCAGAATCTCTCCAGCACATTGTGCCAGTGATGCAATACATCGGATCGCTACATGCACCCGACATGGATTCAAACGAAGCAAGAAGTCTGGCAATGGAGCAACTTGATCTGCCGATAATGCCACCTAGTGGTTTTACAGTTCAAGCACTACTGTTGTCGGCTATAGCTCTCCATTCAGAGGACAAATTTGACCACGCTAGAGCCATCTTAGACAGAGCCATATACTTGGCTCTTGATCTGGGAATGAACATTAGGGCGTTTGCAGCCATGGAAAGAGATCCTATCTTGGCAGAAAGCTGGCGACGAACGTATTGGCTGCTTTATATTACAGATAGCAATTTCGCTGGGATTCGAAGGGCCCTAAGTTTCCAGTGAGTTTGATCCTGACTGAGTTCGGGATTTTGGACCGGTCTGATCGAGTACAGTCTGTTTTCGGTCGAATCAACCGTCGAACTTCCCTGTGAAGAGTGTGATTTTGATGGAGTATGTTCTTTTTATTTTTTTTTGGAATATTTCCGTGCTCGATGCTAAAACTGTTCAGATAATACCTCGATCTAAAACGCTAGAAGAATACGAGGCACGAGACTTTGAGGATGAGACCCCAGTCTTCTCGTCATTTACGTATCTCATAGACCTGACTCGCATTACTGGATATATTCTCAAGCTCGAGGCAGTGCCCACAAATCAGATGGAGGATGCTGTAACAAATGCGGATGCAATGCTTGTGAATTGGAAATTACACCTGCCTCGGGAAAAGCAGAGTGTCATCGATAAGAATGAGGAAATTGACGAGATCCTATTCCAAGCACAAAGTACACTGCAACTGTGAGTCTACGCCTCCCGTGCCTTACCAGAAGTGAAGCTTACATTTTTAGTTTACTTGTATACATCCACCGGCCCTTGTCTCGACTTTACCACTCGCCACTTGAGAGAAATTCCGAGTGTGCTCCCCCGCCAATGCCACGTGAAGCGAGTGGCGAAGAAGATAAAACCTACTGGCTCCATACCAAGAAAGCACTGGAGGCTGCTGAAGCACTAATAGCTCTGTATGCCCTCCCATGTCAAATCACCAACCACACTCCCATAGGCATCTGCGGTGTAGCAATGGCTACCCTCGCCAATCTGAGCGCCTGTGCATGGGTATTGAAAGGGGCAGAGTGGTCGAGAACAAGAGACAGGATAAGGTTGGGACTAGGTGCACTCAAGGCTTTTGGGAAGTGTGGTCAACGAGTCGACGGACGGAGAAGGAAACAAAAGCTATTGCGCGAGGAGTTTTCGAATCTTCGAGAAACGGAACAGAGCCTTTGCCTGTCGTTACGGTAAATCCACTGCTCGAGGTTGTTGGAGGGGAGATGGCGGTGCTCAGTGAGCCCTGGCAGGACCTTGGAGACTTGGAGTATTATGCATCTTGGGATGATGGGTCTATTCAGACGTGCCATTAAGAGGAGAGCTATACTGATGATAGAACACAAAGGGCGGTGCAGATTATCCCATTTCATTCGGCGTCAAGAGGTATTCAAAAAGGCAAAACGAGAACATCTTTCATCGAGGTGCTATTCTTAACGATTGTGCAAACCTAGACGGTTTCCTTCTCGGAATTTAAGAGGTTATTTCTATCTAATTTATACCTTGAAAGAAAAGTAGCGTCCCATTTGCACTGGCTGTATACTGCGATATAATATTCTGCAAGTTAGGATGTCAAACACTCATCATCCGCAACTGTGGAATATGCTATCATATCACTTTATGTTTTATGTTCGCGCCATCTCGTGCACTCCTTGGTCCCTTGCCATCTGATTGAAGTGGGACTGACCCATAGTATGCATGTTTACCAGAGAATACATGCCTTCACAAAGCAGGGGCATGGGTTTGTCTCAACATTGCTTCTCAGTTCATGTTCTCGCTCGAATTCTACTTCTAAAAATCGCGGGCACTCTCTGATCTAGCACCATATTTGGTGTGCAACTTATATCTGAAACGCAAATCGGCGCCTCTACAGTAAATGGGCTTCTGTGTGACAAAACGAGGGCATTCAAGAGAATGAAACAGGCCGCGACAGGTCACTTTGGACACACTTTGAGAGATCCGATGGAGTGAAAAACGTCCATTGTATTTGCAGCAAAAGTGGGAGATAGTGATGGCCATGAGACAAGTCCTACATTTCTTGGCTGTGTTTCCCACTTGGCTTGGAAGCTTCAAATGAGTTGGCACTATGGCGATATGGGAAATGGAGTTATCAATGACGACGACTTGAGCACAAGCACCTCATTATATAAGTGACAGCCTCTTGGAATTTCAGAATGAAACAAGCCAAGGTGAAGTTATTATTTGCTGTAAGGTCTCCTGATAATTCTCATTGTCAGCTCTGCATCACGTCACGTCCCTGCAAAACCACTAGATGAGAGGTAGTAGCACAAAAACGAGAAACACTAATACGCCACGCATAAAGGACTCGTATTCAAGCTGGGAATAGTGTAAAAATCCCATTTCGGCCATAGGGGGCACTTGGCCCTGAGTTGTGCACCGCATACTACGCTACAGTATCGTCGCGGCAGAGCGTAGCATTCCACACCCGTTTGCCTACCACAAACCTGTTTGGTCGGGATGGCCCGAGCAGATGCCAACTTCTATACGAATTCACACCGTGCTATTCCTCGCGGGAGTCTTGCTCTGAAACGGAGGAGGCGTATTTTCCGAGAGCGTGGCTCAGTGGCATAGCGTCTGCGGGGGACGAGCGCAGAGGGAGGATAGAGACGGGATGGGGTCTGAGCGGATCGACTGATGGGATTGGAAACCTGTGGAACTATCTGTGATAGGAGTCTGTATGGCACGAACTCAACAGTTCGGAGGGATGGAAGGATCGTCGATGATACCGTGCCTACCAAATGTAACGTGTTGACAGCTGTCAAATACCAGACAGAGTCGATGTCTTTCCTTCGAATCCTTCGTACCGAGACCGAACATTAAACTTTGTGTCTTTCGTGCTTGCGAACTTGTGATGCACTTGCGCATACTTTCTTAGTGTACTATAGGGTTCTAGGAAACTTAAATGGCTGCCATTTTTGTCATCTCAACTATGATGACATTTTTGTGCCTTGTGCCCGTGTTATATCCTGCATCGGAACATTCGGGATCTTTGTCACGGACCTGTAGAGCTCTAATCTGACCTCCTCCAGGTACAGACGGGTACTGTCCTCGGCACAAATCTCGCAGCTCTTGTGCCTCACTCTGGCATTATAGACTAGTTTGAATTTTGCGCACTTGTAGCCAGTCCACGTGCACGAGCTGAACTCGGTGAGGAAAACCCCCCGATGCTCTTCTGCACATAAGCCTCCTTCCGCCGAAGTTGCTAGTTCGAGACCATGCCGCAGATCTGTGCCCTTTTCCCCGAGAGAGATATGGAGCCGTCTGCGCACATCTCTCACAGACCTGACCCCCGTCCGAGCATCCTGCCTATCTGCTTGATAGCCTCTCACAGCCACTCCACCTAAGCGCTCCGTGAGGCGGCACCTACGTAAAACCTTGAGAAACGTGGAAGGGTCGATCCGCTATCCCAGGATCGCCCTTCTAAAATGGATGGATGCATGAGGGCTTGCGTCGACGCGATGGAAGTGATTGTCTGTCAGTTATCACTGACGTCTACACTTGTTGGTGTTGCATCGCATATCACATGCCATTCAAAAGAAACAGGGCGCAAATACAAGCCAAATATTGAGCGAATATAATATGATATGGACCTGCATAATACCTAATGAACTGTGCATGTGCATGTATATGTACATGTACATGCATAACCGAAAAATCGAATATAAAGTTTGACAGCACATCAAAGTCTGCTGAGGAATGTGACTCTATTCAAAACTAGCGGGAAAGTGTAGAATTAGGATTATTAGGGTTCAACTACCACCCGCTTGTGCAGCAACTTGAGCTATGCATCCCAACTGAGGGGAGGCTAATCCGATAGGCTTCCCACTTGTTCGGGTCCAACACAATAAGCAATTGCGGCTTGATACCCAATAGGATTCTTTCTCGGTTTTGAAGAAGTCTGTAAACGGAGGTAGTCCCGATCGTCAAATGGATTGCGATCGAGCCAGGTAAGTGCAAAGCGCGATAGTGCGCATGATCTCGTACTGCATGTCTGATTTTCATTGAAAGTCCCCCCAGTGTACAATACTATACATTGAGATACACCAAAAAGCCCCAACTCCTTCACCTAAAATAATAATGAAAAAAAGTGCCTTGCACCGTAAACCTCCTGGATGCTCGCTGAAAGAATTGCTCTGGGCTGCTGGGTATCGTGACCGTGTATCTCATCCGTCCATTCGATTACTACACCGGAACGACCCTTTGTACCCATCACCAAGTGAAAGTAGCCTTCTTCTGGACTGGAACACCTTTATCCAGATCCAAGTGTTGACAGACCATGTTTGCCCTCCTCTCCAGCAAATCGAATCTCATCTGTGCCTTTCTCACTCTCATTTCCTCCGGGATAGGAGCCATTGAATCAATTGGCGCAAAAGCCGTTTGCCGATGAACACTTGGGCCCCAATTTCTGGAATTTTGTCTCTTATGTGTTGGTGGTTTTTGGTCCACATTGTAGTCGTCCTGCATGCTTGAGCTCCAAGTCCTTGAAGATTGCCTGCTGTGGATTGACGGTCTGCGATCCCCGCTGAAGTCATCTTGCATGTTCATACTCCAAGTCCTTGAATTTTCCCGGCTATGAAGCGAAGGTCTTCGGTTCATGGTATAATCATCAGACTCACTTTCGTAGTCTCCTATTGCGGATGGGCTGGCGCTCTCACTGGAGACGGAATAACGCCAAGCGCCTTCTTCTTCGAGACTGATGACCCAGCGGCCGAGGGCTGTTGTCGCGACGCTATCCCAAACACCTTCACGCCTAGGATTGTCTTCTAATAGGCGAAGAGCTTCACGTCTGAGTTTTGGATCGCGGCATTTGACCATGACAAGGTAGAGCGGTGGTACAATGCCCAGTTCGAAGGCGAACGAAATCGAAGGTTCGCTGCCATTGCCGACGGAATCATCGCCTGGGTCACCATCTTTCATTTTTGCAAGTGTGGTTTGTGATTGTTGCAACCCCAACAGAATACGCGCATAGTCGACAATAATTTTAAACTCAGGGTGAAAAATGTCGTATGCAGATTCGTTGATGAAGAATGCGGCACGCAACGAAATAGAGCTTGCAATCGCTGAGATGGTCATTGTAAGAGCTGAGATCGCGTCTTGACCTCCGGCTGAGCGGGCATAGTTGAGAATGGGCCTGAAGGCTTCTCGCCAGGCACCGAGCTCAATATTTAGAGCTCCTTGCTCCGAGAGAAGTTCTCGCGATGATCGTATACTCTGCGTATGCTCGAGGGGAATCTTGCCGTCGATAAAAGGCATTGGCTGAGGCGCTTTGCCATCAACCCAAGGCATGGGCTTTGGAGGTGTAGATTCTCGCGACGAAGGTGGCGTGTTTGTCTTAGGCCCTACTTTGTGAATGGAAGAGTTAAAATGCATGAGGCGACGAGTGATGAGGTCGAGGTATATCCTCGCCTCTTCAATAGATGAGTATTGCTTGGGCATCTTCTCAATCACATCCTTTCCTTCGACCTTGAGCTCTAGATGAACGTCGGTGCCTCTCGGATCAAATACAGACATGGACTGAATTTCCATTCTTCCAAAGGTTTGAACGAGGAAGTCCTCGACAACGTCCGGCGCCGGGGAAGAAAACCCCTGTGGATGCTTTTCGGGGTTTCGTTGGTTCGATTTCCAGTCTTGAATCAGTGCAAGCCCACTTTGTAGTTGCCCGGCTGCCGACTCGTGATTTCCGTGTATTGCTTCAAAACAGATACAAACGATGCAGATGATAAGCGTCGTTCTCATGTTTTGATTTCCATTTGCGATGTCGTTGCGCATGCGCTTTATGGCCTTGTCGTATTGCTCCAAGGCATGTCGGTGATGTGAATATGCTTCATTGATTAATGCTTCACAGGCGATCTCATCCGGCCCAATTGGAGCAACTGTTACTCTAGGGGTAGGATGTCGGTTGATGTCCGACAATAATTTGGGCCCATCAACTGGGCCGCAAACTGCGTGAGCAACTTCATACGCTTTCCCTAAAGCACCTATAGCGATAGCGGCATGTCTGATCGAGGATTCCGTCACGCATGCTTGCAGCATTAGACGACTCCACGATTCTGGATTAAAGTACGGTGAGATTTCAATTGCTATCTTCTTGGCGAAGAGGCCGAAATACTGGTGTTCTTGATCATTCTCGAACAAAGAGATGGCGGGTTGGAGCAAGAGCGCATCAGCGCCATGGTTTTTTGGAACCAGGGCCCTGGCCTGAGACGCGAATGACCCGTAGGCTGACGATGGAGGTCTCCTCCTTCCCGGAAGATAACCCTCGCACTCTGTGCCATATTTCTGGCAGCGTACTATGCATTCATGTCAGTAAGGGTCGGCGACGTTGGTGGAGATATTAGAGCGGTGAGTGAGGTCCAAGAAGCCAAGCTTCCACACCACTTTCGTAAAAATTCGTCAAGAACTCAGAACTCAGGAGAAAGGAGTGCAAAACTTACTGCACGCTGGTCTCGTTTCGTCGCATTTCACTCTTCGGTTTCTACACGTGATACATCTGAGGGGTAGAGTTAGAATCCTGTAATGCGAATGGGGACTTCATATGCAGGCCCAACTCACCCTGTCTTAACCTTGGGGTGTCGTATCCGGGGTTGATTGCGACGAGCTCCTGTCTCTGTCATTCTTCCGCCTGGGTGGAGGGTGTCGTCGAAGCCGCTGAGCTGTTAGTGTTCACCAATTGTCATATAGAATAATCATTCTGTCACATTCCCAAATGTCCGGCGCCAAGTCTGGTTGTTGGAGGAGACAAACGATTAAGAGCTCGATTCAGCAGTCGATCTTTAGCAGGCCCGCCACGTGATGGCTGATTCGGCGTGTTTGTTCGGGTGCCCAGAGTTCAGGCGTGTTTTAGTTGGGATAGTGCTGAGGGTCGACGAATAACGGTCCGTTCGTAGCAGGGGCTATTTCAGTTTATGGGCTTGTCCCTCAGACTTGTGGCTTTTTAGAGCGTAGTGCGGTGCCTAAGCTGAAGGCGGACAAAACAAAAAGCAACTTTATCGCGGAGAAGGGTCGCAGATGCAACTCACAGCGGACTACCGTCCTTAAGGGTACCACCCTGCAAGAGCCTAGGCCAGCTACACGGTTGGATCCGAATTGTGCAGGCAATTCAAAGATCGAGATTGAGGCAAAAGCGCACGGGGTAAGAGGCGATGAGCTCTTGCGTGGGACGGAGGCAGTGAGGATGCGGCTGACTCGAAGACTGCTCAGACGTCGTGCCGACAGGAAACATCGTCCGGAAGTCGGGTTCGACCTGCACTTCACTGCAACCCTGTCCTGACCTAACCCGATACAGGTCAGTCGGGAGGCCGCGAGGATATTATCCATGTCCAGTCACTCGGTAATCTGCATTCGGCAATCCAGGATCTGAAGAATTGCCCTATCACCGTGATGTTGCGGTCAGTCTAACAATTGACAAATGAGACGGAGCAGAGGTATGCGGTGATAAGGTACTATCATGGACCACGGATTGACATATTGTTTTGTCTGCAGCTTGTGCATTCGCTGCAACCGGTAGGCCCGGGCGGGTATCTTTATTCATCTACCATTCGTTTCTTCATATCTCATTTGACCTTATCTCTCCTGCGCTTGCCAAAATGCACCATCTTCTGTTTTCTTCCCCAGGTTTTGGAACCCTGCAATGACATCTTTGTCAACATTTACAGTATACTCTCGCTGAAAAGCGTCCTCTCCTCCACAAACGGCCACAACACGTCCTAGTCGCTCCTTCACAAATTCAAAGGTATGAATTGTATGAACAGGATCACTGGCTGCATGAATGCGCGTCCTGATATCTTCAGGTCCTTCAAACTCGTGACCCTCATTCGTCAGCCAGACCAAATTATCCCCGTTGTCGTCGCGACCCCCTATCATCTCACCAATGACCATCGTCCACATTGCAAAGTAATCTTGGAGACGCTTCAAGACAATGGACGTCGCAGGTGGAGGAATTTCGAGGAGGCGGGTCAGAGCTAGACAAGAGAGCTTCTGTCTATCGATGTTGGCCATACTATCGAAATGCCTGAACCATTCTTCACTTAGCCAGCTCCAAGTCTCGTCCAAATTTTGTCCTGAGTTGATCATGGTCATAAAGACTGTCGGATCCGCAAGAGCTAGTCGAGCGAGAATGGTAAAATAATCTGTCTCAACAACATCGTCCAGTTTCGGGTATCGTCGGTTGGGTCCCGCAGTTTGATGAGCATCCCAAGCATCTCGAAGACCCTCGAAGACGCGCTCCATGAAGCCACTCTCATGCAAATCCTTAGCAATTTGGGTGACGCCATTGGAACCTCCCAGTGATTCGGCTGCTCGAATCATGTTTTCTACAATACTCGTGACCAAACCAGCAAGCTCTCTTTTTGTTACTCCAAGCAAGCTCGTCATGTATGACAGAGTTCTTAGTCTGACACCATCTCCAAGCATAGCTTCAGGAGCAAGAAGCAGGTATGACTCCACTATGCCGAGTACCATCGTAAGGTTATCGGAACCAATTTCAAGGAGAGGAAATGCATATTCGGCTAATGCAAGTACTTCTGGACTTGCTGGAGCATTTGATTGCGCAAGGATGACGCACCATAGATCCAGGGCTTCCTCCATAAGGTAGACCTGCATCTCTGAACCTGGTTCTACAGCCCGCTGGATGAGTGGCAGCATCAACGAGTGATACCGCTTAGAGTCTTCCTTCATTGCAGTCACTAATGTGGAAAGCAACGTCAAAATCGCCTGCTTCATTAGATGCTCCTCGCCTGATGCTTCCCAAAGACCAGGCAGGATAGAAACTATTTGATCGGCGAATGGTGAGATGTGTTTCTCCAACCGGACGGCAATCATTCTGATTGTATCAAGGATGGCCATCTTGGTTTCTGTATTTTCGACCTCTTGTATCAATGCCATTGTTTTGCTTAAAATGTCTCCAGCGTATGGAACAAACTTTTCACCATCGAAACCGAAGTCATCCACGACTGCTTTGAATTGTCTTGCAGCTGTTATCCGGACTACGTGGTCATTTGTCTCATCCTCAGACTTGAGCAGGTGTTGAAAGATCTGGTAGACGAGAGGTCGATTTGCATCTGATATCTTGATTGTAATCCACTGGCCCAAGAGAATCGCAATTCTCCGTCGTAGTACCTTGTAGCCGGGGCCGTTTTGCTGAACGTCGTTAACGAGGGTGGATGTCAAGAATGTGTCAAAGTCAAAGCTCTGGAAGACTACTGGGGCTGCGAGGCCCATTGCAGTATAAACCGAATCTTTCTGCACCACGTTACTTTGTCCAGTACCAGCTACCGAATTGAAGAAAGATAGAAGTGGAGTGACCAAAAGATGCTTGAAATTGAGGACCAAGTCCATAAACAACTTTTCAGAACAAGGTCGGATCTCAAACTCCCAAGAATCACCCCCACCTTCTTCTCTGATCTCCCATTCATCTTCATCCTCTTCCCAAGACTCGAGATCAACTTGGCGGAAGACGAAGAATTTGGTAACAATAACACTTGCCATTTGGCTGACTAAGTCGTCTGTCAGAAGCTGTGTCTTGATCACGATTACAGCATTATTCTGCTCAGCCTTCATTTCTGCCGTCTTGTATTTGAAGGAATGAATCGGACTGAATGCCATTTTGAGGCAGGCTCTCAATATGTTCAAGCCCTTGAGACATAGCTTCTCCATTACAGGACGCTCCCTATCTGCAGCACTGTCTTTCTGCAATGCTTTGGCGCTGAAATCTTGGGATGCAGATCCATACGACTCGCCATACTTAGCTACTAACCCCCAATAGGCACGGACGAGATCCAATGAACTAGGTAGTAGAGCGAATGATGCAGGATGCGTGGTAGCCATTTGAACATGCAACTTGGAAAATTGTACCAAATGTTTTTCGACCAACTCCTTTGCAGGCGAGACCAATATGGCAGGTTCCCGAGTGATCATGTCCAGAAATTGCCCAAATTGGTGTTGGGAGTGTTCCCATAGCTGTTGAACATCGGTAGAGTGATTCGGATTCTCATAACCAGCAACCAGTAAACGACGGAGTATCTTGATGGCAAACAGGCTATTCTCCATCGCATCGATGGCTCCGCCCTCGTCCTCCCCATTTCCGCCTAGAAAGCTGACCCATAAAGTGACCTTTTCCTGGTATATTTCGCTGAGCAAGAAGACGATTTCCGGGGCAACCGACTGAAGTCTGACTTGAGATGTGCGTAATCTTGCCGTAGAAAGTTCCTTGACTACTTGTAGCAGAATCAACATGCCCCTCCGCAGGTGCAACTGATTTGTCTGGTTTGCAGTCCTCAGGATCTTGATCAAGCTTGTAAGAACATCCGGCCAGTCTAATGGATAGTCTATTCGGACAACTTTCGATACGACGAGGGCATTTTGAAGTGCGAGATTCGTTTCAACTTCTGCGAGACCTCCTTCTAAAAGATTGCCTCTTATTTGGTCCTTTTCTTCGGCGGAAATAGCATTCGAGGCGGTCTTTCGCCAGTATTTGTCGATTCCGTTTTTAAGTTGGATAATTGCCAGATATCGGATCTCTGAGGGCAATGATTTATCTAGGTAAACGGCCTGACGTAGAGAGTTACTCTCCATTAAATACCAAGAATAATAGGACAGCTTACCTGCAACAGAGAGTAGTAGCCCCGCTGTGTCTCCCACGTTTGAAGCTGCTGTGCTCCCGTTTGTATGCTGAGTTGCTGGGACGAACTAGCAGACTGCAGAGCAAGATACACTTGTTGCGGAGTTAGAGGAGCTGCCTCTCCTGGAACTTCTATGGCAAATGCCATCGCGGATTATTACACTTCGTTGTGCGTTCACAGCGCGTCGTTGGGAGACGTGGTGTCGTGGAAGAAAATGTTCGAGCGAGGCTACGAAACGCTGCCCCACTTTTTCTCTTGGTGGGGGAGGGGGATGTGCTCGGTAGCGAGTTTGGGACCTTCCTGATTTCATCATGAGGGGAAGTCAAATTCCTGTTTATAAAGTTCCTTTTTATGCTCAATTAAGCACCTTTTCTTTTTTTCTATCCTGTTCGTTAATCACGTTTGCTCAGTCATGGTCTATCCACTAATCAACAAAGCCCGCTGCTTTTCTACTCCAGGCTCTGATTTGGTTCTGGCTGAGAAAGACATCCCACCTCTTCCAGCGAACGAGATATTAGTCAAAGTCCACGCGGCATCAATCAACCCGGTTGACATCCAACTATGGAAATATCGTTGGGTAGGTGCGGTTCCAGGAGACAAGGGAATGGGAAGGGACTTTTCCGGAACAGTAGTTGCAGTTGGAAGTGATGTTGAAGGCTGGGCTGAGGGCGATGAATTGTTTGGACTTCTGTTTCATGTCGTATGTTTTTTTTTGAATCTCACGTTACATCCACTCCTCTTCATTGTAGCTTATTATTCTGCTTCTATAATCCTTCGATTTGTTGCAGTTGGCGTGGAACAATAGCGTAATTGTTCGTTTTGGGCCTCGGGGGGCAATTTTCTAAGAGCACATTCCAAGAAACTATCTTCAAAATATATCTCCTATGATTGCCAGCGCAGCGCCAATTTCTTATTGGAATCTCACCACGATCGTTGCACTCAAAGCTAAAACAAAGCTAAAACCAACAGTTCGGTCAAGGCACCTTCAGCACTCATATCAATGTCAACCCAACCACCGACCCTATCGCTAGGAAACCCTCCAACCTCACACATTCCCAAGCAGCTTCCATCCCCCTTGCAGCTCTCACAGCATATGCCTGTCTCTCATGGCTCCCGCCGGTTCTATTATCCAATTCCATCCAGCGCAAAGTCATAATTCGCGGTGCCTCGGGAGGGACTGGTACAGTATATAGCCTAATTTACTTCCACTCCTATCTCCACACCTAGATTAATCATTTTGAACTGAATTGCTAATAATCATCTCAAGTGGCTGGTACAACTTGCCAAGGTAGCGTACAATTGTCATGTAACAGCAATTTGCTCTTCCAAAAACGCTTCGTATGTGTCGACCCTCGGAGCAGATGACGTGATTGACTACACAACCCAGGATATAGCTGCCACCTTGCTTGCAAAGTGCAAAGCTGAAGGGCGTAGTGATCTGATTGTTGATTGCGTAGGCGGCACTGAGCTCATCTCTTCATATGTATGTCTTTCACCTTTCATGCGCCATCGTCATAAGATTGACCCTGTCCCACACCACAATGAACTTACTGAGCTCATCTATACCAATTTCTAACTCTACCTTCAGACCTCACTCCTCCACACCCGGGGCGCATACCTTACAATAGTTGGACCTAAAACCTCACCACTCACGCTAGGCGGACCAGTAACATACTTGACCTACCCGTCGCAAATAGTTTGGTACCTCCATGGCCTGATCTTCGGACCACGATACGCTAATGTCTCATTTTTTACAACTTCGAAGTATCTGGAAGAGGTAGCGAGGCTGGTGGAGAGAGGCGAAGTCAGGACTGAGGTGCAGGAGGTTATTGAGGGTGTTTTTGAAGCGGGTAGGCAAGGTGAAATGGGATGGAGAAAGGCAGTCAAGGCGATGGAGGAAGGGAGGACGAGAGGAAAGATTGTGCTTGCTGTTCCTTGATTAGTTATTCAATTAGCAATAGGAGTAACTGGATACTGAATATCACAAGTAGTCAGGAAATAAAGTGTTTCGCAAGATTCAATCAAAGCAGATCAGTTCTTCATATCGTTCGTACAATTTCGATCCAGCTGTCCAATACCAACAAGATTCATACGTGTATCCAGCGCCAACAAATTTCCACCGACCTGAACTCCACCATTCCTTCCATCCTATTGAACATTTGAAGATTCCAACCCCGTTGGATAAGACAATTCTTAGCACGAATATCAATCCCATATCGTGGTTCGATCACCTAATCATCACCACCATCATCGTCTCCACGAATTCCTCGTCCACCAGCACCATTGCCAGAGGTCTTCGTCTTGCCACGAATATCCTGCCAGGTGGCACCAAATCTGCGTCCAGTGCTGGCAAGCAGACCTTCCTCCTCATCAGCCTCTGCATCCTCGTCAATCTCATTCATGTTGAGCTTTGGGGTGCGGAAAAGAGACATAACGAAGATGAGTAAGAACACGGCCAGGAATGCAAACTGCGCCCAGAAGGCCACGGCACCGAATACCGGGAAGTTGACCGTCACACGGTTGAGGAATGTGGAAACCACGCTTGGTGTGCAGACATTTTGGGATTCGAAGTCGCGCGAGAGCTCAGAACAAGGTCTGATCTCATCGAGCATGTCTGTGCAGTCTGGCGCCTCTCCAGGATGTCTGGGCGGGTTGCTACAAAATGTTTGATCTCCATAAATAGCATATTGTGGAGCTACGATCATGGCGATGGCGTAGTTGGTAGCGAGCATGATCAGAGTTAGCATGACAGTTGCAACAAGCATGGCCTGTGGTGAGGTGCGTCCTTTGCGGATCTCGAATAGTCTGATCCAGAGGAATCGTATCCCCACGACGGCAATTCCAACGACTGAGCTACTGAAAAAGTAGAGGACCAAGAGAGTCATGAGGACATAATCGACCGGGAATATCTTGGAACATTTGACGAAAACCCAGTTGATAGGTTGGAAAACGTTAATACTGGTATGCGTCAGTTTACGGGTAGATTGAGATGATAATATGGCACTCACCTTCCAAGAATATAGCCGCAGTGCTGCTTGCAGATTGAGTTCTTTGCCTTGTCGATGCTGGTGATCAACATCGAGACCCAGATGATCAGGGCGACGAAGAGCAGGAGGACGCCTCCAATAAGCTTAAGTGGGCGAAATATGGCACAAAGCTTAGTCCAGGACCTGACAATAAAGCTTTTCCCATCACCTCGGGCCTCTGCCGCGAGTCTTTCCCTGCGGACTAACGTACGTTCTTCGCGAACGAGAGCCTCCAATTCTCGCCGATCCTTCGAGGGCATTCCGCCCTCATGGCCAACATTGCGGCCCTCCAACTGACGTTGCCTCTCTCTGTTAGCTTCTAGAGCTGATGCAGTTGTCTCTGATAGTTGAGGAGCACTGATAGATGGCGCAGACTTGATGAACGAGATTGGAAGAAGAGCCAGACCAGCAGCAGTGTATAGAACATATAGCAGAGTGCCGAGACAAATGAGCAATCCAAGCGCAAAAGTAAGAGCACGCTCTCCGCGATTCTCGGTCAAGAGATTTCTAAAATAGTCGTAATCAAAGTGCAGGCCTTTCGAATCCTTCGCAATAGGTGCGAAGAAGCCCACCAGGAAGATGATGATCACCAGAGCAACAAATATCAAGGTGTACTTCATTGCTCCGATGAATCGTTTTGAGAAAGATTGCTCGCCATCCTCTTCGTCAACCTCGTCGTACTCTTCATAGAAGAAGTATGTGAAGGGAACGACCAGCAAGCAGAGAACAGCATCAAAGCTGTAAAGGGTGTAGTAGACGACCTTGAGTGTGTACAGAATATTGCCCACAACCTCTGGTGTAGCCCAATCCTTCTTCGCGCCAAGTTTCGAGGATGTAGTCGAGCTCACCAACGCGATATCTACTGGAAGAAGGAGGACAGTGGCCAGCAGAGATGTTAACGTGATGATGGTAACTGTCGAAACGAGTGCCGATCGGTCTCGTGGTGTTTGGTATGTGTATGTGAATATGGCAGCAACAATAGCGACAATACCCACTGCTACAGCATATGCCACCCATATAAAGGCTGTCTGAATGAGCGCCATCTTGCGCGGTTCGAAGGTCAATGTCGAGCCAGTCGAAGGTCGTTTGTTTCGAGTCGAGCAAATGCACTAAGAACTGAAAACCGCGTTAGCTTTGCGCGTGCTGGGGTGCTGGCAGGGTAAAGACAGTATCATAAGATCGTCTGCCTACATGGAATAAGAATGGAGCGCAGATTATATCTGATTGTTGTACGCAGTGAATCAATCTTCTGCCTTGGATGAGGAGATGTTGGAGAAGCAGCGCAACTGACGTAGTGGCTTTTAGTTTGACGCAGGCCTTGAAGTAAACAGGGTTGAAGCTCAAGCTGCCGAACCCCTGCAAGAGCTGGCCTTGCGCCACTAGCGCCTGCAGCTCCAGCCAATTCGAGCAGTCCTCACCCACATCCAACCCTCAAGGCTGCGAAACAATCAGATCGAGAAATCTATTCGACATACCGCACCACTCCGCCTCGAACTCTCTACGGAGACAATGCGCACATCCACCCGAATCTGATAATGCAATGCTACTCGGAGCTGACACCTCCCACAGCTGTCACTCACTCCTTATGCTTTCCATTCATTTCGGCAAATGCAAACAACCTCGTCGTCGCCAAAACCTCCTTGCTCCAAATCTTTACGACCAAATCGATCGCGACTGAGAAGGATTCCTCGTCCGCTCGGGACAGGGAGGCTCAATTCAACCTCACAAGCAACAATGATGACGGATTGGAGGTCCTGGGAGCAGATGCTGCCGCGCGGGGAGATCGAATAAGACAGACAAAGCTGGTGCTCGTGGCGGAGTATACCTTGGCTGGGACGATAACTTCTCTGGCTCGAATCAAAACAGTATCATCAAAGTCGGGAGGAGAAGCTCTGCTCATTGGCCTCAAAGATGCAAAGCTTAGTCTGGTGGAGTGGGATCCTCAGCGTCCAGGAATTTCGACAATCTCCATTCATTACTATGAGCAAGATGAGCTCTCTGGGAGCCCATGGGCACCGAACATTAAGGATTGCGCAAACTATCTAGCGGCAGATCCTGGGAGTCGATGCGCAGCTTTGAAATTTGGTCCTCGGAACCTTGCAATTCTTCCCTTCAAACAAGAGGATGAAGATATCAATATGGATGATTGGGACGAGGATATTGATGGGCCCAAGCCTGTCGAGAAAGCAGTCTCAAAAACGACAAATGGAGCATCAACCAAAGATGAGACACCGTATGGTTCATCTTTTGTGCTTCGCCTGCCCTCTCTCGACCCGAATCTAATACACCCAATACACCTCGCATTTCTATATGAGTATCGAGAACCAACCTTTGGTATTCTTTCTTCGGCTCTTGCCCCAGCATCTTCACTTCTCTTTGAGAGAAAGGATCCCCTGACCTACATGGTGTTTACACTGGATTTACACCAGAAGGCATCTACGACGATTCTGTCTGTCACTGGATTGCCTTATGACTTGTTCGAGGTGGTACCATTGCCCACTCCTGTAGGCGGAGCGCTCCTCGTTGGAGCAAATGAATTGATTCATATCGACCAAGCAGGCAAAGCCACTGGAGTTGCAGTTAACGCATTCGCGAAACAATGTACATCCTTCAGCCTAGTGGATCAGTCGGATCTTGACATGCGCTTGGAGGGCTGTAAGATTGAGCAGCTTTCTATTCAAAATGGAGAGATGCTCGTCATTCTACAGACTGGTGAATTGTCTATCTTGAGCTTCAAGATGGATGGCCGTTCCATTTCCAGCCTTAGTGTTCGTCGTGTTTCTCAAGAGGCAGGAGGTTTTGTGATCAGTGCTGGTATCTCGACTGCAAGCCATCTGAGTGGTAATTCTTTCTTCATCGGAAGTGAACAGTCAAATTCGGTTGTTCTTGGTTGGAGCAAGAAATCAAGTCAAATATCTCGCCGAAAGTCCAGATTGGACATGACTGAGCTAGATGATGATGAAGTTGACGAGGATGACGATTTTGATGACGATCCGGACGACGACTTGTATGGTGAAGGGGAGACCACGCAGGTGATTAGCAATGGCGGTCAATCAGGCTCAGCAAACACAAAACCAGGAGACTATGTGTTCTCGATACACGACTCACTTGTGAATATCGCGCCTATTATAGACGTAACTCTTGGGAATGCACGAATCGATGAAGATGATGAAGCACGACTCAATCATGAAGGCATATCGAGTGATCTTGAAATAGTATCAGCTATTGGCAAAGGAAGGGGCGGATCTCTGGCTGTGATCCACAAAAATATTCAGCCAGCGGTCATAGGTCGGTTTGAGTTTCCCGAAGCAAGAGGAATATGGACCATGAGCGCTAGGAAGCCTACTGAGAAAGCTCTCGAGCCTAAAAAGGAGAAGTCTGCAATGGGTGGTGATTATGGTACTGACGCGCAATACGATAGACTGATGATTGTCTCGAAAGCTCTAGACGATGGGACAGAAACATCTGATGTCTATGCGTTAACCTCGGCAACTTTTGAGGCTTTGACAGGAACTGAGTTTGAACCTGCGGCTGGAGCGACAGTCGAAGCAGGAACACTTGGAAATGGCATGCGTGTCATTCAAGTATTGAAATCAGAAGTGCGGAGCTATGATGGCGGTAAGTCTTGGTTTTTCTTTACACACCCTTTTCCTCACTTGGAAGGAAACCAGTTCATATGGTGGGACTCTTATCACAATCATTTTCTGGGTTTGTTGTGCATTGCTTTCTGGGGAGCTATGTGGAAATATGTATTATCCTATAGCATCAATGAAAGCTTTACCACCACCGTCTTCATGCATCTACCTTGTGCCACTGCGAGAAATTTTGCGCTTAACATGTAACGGAAGAGATGCTGATCCGATGAATTTCCTAGATCTCGGCCTAGCTCAAATATTGCCCATGTACGATGAAGATACTGGAGCTGAACCCAAGATTGTAAGCGCAAGCTTTGCAGATCCTTTCTTGCTGCTATTCAGAGACGACTCGAGCATCTTCGTAGCGCAGTGCGACGATGATAATGACCTCGAAGAGCTTGAACGTGAAGACGACAAGTTATTGGCTACCAAATGGCTCACTGGATGCCTGTACACTGACTTTACTGGAACCTTTTCAACATCTGACAAGGGGCAGAAGATGGGCGAGAACGTGATGATGTTCTTGCTCAGCGCCGGAGGAGCCTTACATGTAAGACTTGCCGTTTTAGGTCAAATCCATTCACTGACAATCGTAGATCTATGCTCTGCCGGACCTTTCCAAGCCCGTTTATGTCGCAGAAGGCCTTTGCTTCGTCCCCCCTGTCTTGTCGTCAGATTATGCTGTTAGGAGATCCGCTGCCCGGGAGACTCTGTCTGAGATTCTTGTCGCAGATCTTGGAGACGAAGTTTCGAAATCACCATATCTCATTGTACGTTACTCTTTTGGATATCTAGGTCGGCTACTAATGTTTCCAGCTGCGTCCATCTACTGATGATCTCACCATATATGAACCTTTCCGAGTTAATTCAACTTCATCTCCCAATACTCTCTCATCTTCGCTACATTTTTTGAAAGTCAACAATCCACATTTAGCTGAAAATCCGGATGTTGCTGCTGTCGAGGAAAATGAGACACAGAACGGGGGTGACAAGCCGATGCGGGCGATCTCTAATCTTGGAGGATACAGTACAGTGTTCCTACCTGGGAACTCACCCAGTTTTGTTGTCAAGAGTGCCAAAAGTACACCAAAGGTGCTGAGTCTTCAAGGCATCGGTGTCAGAGGTATGAGCAGTTTCCACACTGCAGGTTGTGACCGAGGTTTCATCTACGCTGATACGAATGGTATCGCTCGAGTATCACAATTCCCTACCGAAACCAACTTTGCCGAACTGGGGATCTCGTTGAGAAAGGTCGAAGTTGGCGAGGACATACACTGCGTCACGTATCACCCCAAAATGCAGTGCTACGTGATTGGTACCAGCACAGGAGCAGCCTTTGAGCTTCCTAAAGACGACGACCATCACCATGAATGGGCAAAGGAGGACATTTCATTCAAGCCAACCACAGAGCAAGGCTACCTCAAACTCATCAACCCCGTCAACTGGTCCGTTATCGACACGGTGGCACTCGATCCCTTTGAAATTGTAATGTGCGTCGAGACACTCAACCTCGAAGTTTCTGAAACCACCAACGAGCGCCGCCAACTCATCACAGTCGGCACAGCTATTTCCCGTGGTGAAGATCTCGCCACCAAAGGACGACTCTACGTCTTTGACGTGGTGACGGTAGTCCCCGAGCCCGACCGTCCAGAGACCAACAAAAAGCTCAAGCGTATCGCCATGGAGAACATACCTCGCGGTGCCATAACATCGGTCTGCGAGATTGGTACACAAGGCTTCATGCTTGTGGCCCAAGGCCAAAAGTGCATGGTTCGTGGTCTCAAGGAAGATGGCACATTACTCCCGGTAGCATTCATGGACATGAACTGCTACGTTACCTCGATCAAAGAGCTGCGCGGAACAGGACTGTGCGCCTTCTCTGATGCGGTAAAAGGGGTGTGGTTTGCGGGATATACCGAAGAGCCGTACAAGATGATGTTGTTTGGTAAGAGCGGCAAGAATATGGAGGTTATGGCTACAGAGTTCTTGCCAGATGGAAAGGAACTGTTTATTGTAGCGGCCGATGCGGACTGTAATTTGCATGTTTTGCAGTACGATCCTGAACGTTAGTCCCACTATTTCCCCCTATTTCTCGCTTATTTAGGAACCCCGCTAACGAAGCCAGACCCTAAATCTCTCCATGGACACCTCCTACTGCACCGCACGACGTTCGCTCTAGGCGGACACCTTACGACCAAAATGCTGCTTCTCCCACGCACCAAGTCGCCATCACTCCTGCCCGCCTCGCCAAGCGCCGCAGCCGACGCAGCCGAAGCCACGATCCCAGGACACCAGATCCTCATGACCTCATCGACAGGATCACTATCTCTCCTCACGCCGCTCTCCGAGCCACAGTACCGCCGACTCAGTACCCTCACGTCGCACCTCACGAACACGCTGTATCATCCGCTAGGACTGAACCCTCGGGCGTACCGGGTGGACAAGGAGAATGACGGCGGCGGAGCGGTGGGGAATCGCACGATTGTCGACGGGGCGGTGGTGGGGCGGTGGATGGAGCTCGGCAGTCAGCGGAGAGCGGAGATTGCGGGCCGGGTGGGGGCTAGTGTGGAGGAGGTGAGGGAGGAGCTGGTGGGACTGGGAGGCGGACTGGGATATTTGTAGTGGGGGTTTGTTGCGGAGACGGGTTTTTCTTGGGTTGCTGGGATGACTTTCGGGACGTCGAAAAGATATTGGGAAATAAATCTTAGTGCATGATTTTACAGTGCGTTTCTTGCCAAGTGGCTGTCCTTCCGAACTGTCTAATTTCCCCCTTGTGCCTTGATGATTAGTGTCGATATATATACAGGTGCTTGCGCAGTCACTCCAAACGCCCTCAACCATTTACTTCTTTCCCATCTCTCCTCCCTCTCTATCAACACAAACACATATCCTTTACACCACCCATTCACACCAGCCTACGGTCAAACCTCAACACAAGCTCATAGTCTCGACCCGCTGGTTGTGCAGCAACAGGAAGCACCTGCTCCAAATCCGGATTCGGATTCGGATCCCGTCCCTGCAATGGTACATCTTCATACCCACCACTCTCATCTATATATAGTCAGTATTCTTCTTCGCACTGCAAGAGCAGACTGAAGAGCGTCACAGTCACGACGGTAAAGTCAAGAGTCGACAGTCAAGAATGAAAAGGGTCAAGACTCAATAAGAACTCACTGACCATGGTCAAGTCCATCCCGAGCTCTGCGTCGCCTCTGCGTCAATCGCCATGTGGCCCACGCGAGAATCGTACCGACAACCATGAGGGCAATGGATAGCGCGCCGATGATGAGGTTGATCTTGTTTTCGGACGAGAGGTCGTGGTTTGGGGAAGACATGGTGGAGATATGGGTGTGCAGATATGTATATGAAATTTGTATGTATGTTGGCGTATACTAGGCGCGTGCTTGAGATGGAGACTGGTAGGAGATAGGCGAGGCTGCACGTAACAGATGAGGCTCCGGAAAAGTAGATGCACACACGAAACAAGTTGAGGTAAGACTGCTTTCCTTTCAAAGAGCTCTAGAGAGAATATATAGTAGGTTGATCGTATTCGAATCCGACTCCTGTGTCGAGCGCGCCCATAACTGGGCCTTCCCTCGATATTTAATGTCCAAGCCAGCATAAATATCAGTAACCACAAACGTAGGAACTGAATCGTCCCAATTCGTTGCCCAGAACAATGCAATAGCAGCGACGTACAAAATTGCTGCCACTTATCCACTTTCCCTCTCATGGGCTCCGATTGACCCCAATGCAGGAGCGGGCTGAAAGCCAGACGTTCTAGTGGTGTGTTGCAAGACAAATATGCCTGGCATCGCCAAGTCGGGCTGTGACCTTGCCACTGCCTCCTTCCCCGGTAGTGGAATGGCTTGATATGATTGTCCATCAGGAGCACCCCTGCCTCACCGAATTATAACTGGATCCCCTCGAGCTCAATGGTCGTCGCGGTTGAGGATGTGGTGGAACGGGTTGCGCGTCTGGTCTGCATGGACGTGACAAGAGACGTGATGATTGGATTCTGTAGGATGCATGGGTCTCGTTATAACTGGGGTTTTCGGCGGTGAGGACTTTTGTGGCGGTGGTGCGGCGTAAAGAGGTTTTGCGTGCATATGCACTAGGTAGCCTCATTGTTCATCTCGCTCGCATATAACTTACTATCTCGCACGCATCTCTCTCCCTCACCTCGCCACTTCACAAAATACCCAGGGATAAGTCACGCCAAGGCAAGAATGTACAAATCACAAACATTCGTATATGTAAGGTAGCTACCTGAGGTAATCTAGCTGAGCCTCCCA
This sequence comes from Articulospora tetracladia, assembly GCA_003415645.1. Classification (NCBI taxonomy): domain Eukaryota; kingdom Fungi; phylum Ascomycota; class Leotiomycetes; order Helotiales; family Discinellaceae; genus Articulospora; species Articulospora tetracladia. Next base: position 1,472,673 of record PYIV01000012.1, read on the forward strand.
CTGTCCCTGCCAACCCGACCACATCCACCGTACCGTACCGTACGCCCGCCCACATCTACGCCCACCCACATATACATCCACGTCCACATCCACGTCCACGTCCACCCACACCCCAGCCTAGCTAGCTACCACCAGGAAAAGATCTGATAATTACACAAGAAAGACCAGCCGGATGAGCAACAGCAGCAGCATGCATGCCATGCCATACTCCCACCTACCACCTACCACCCAGCCACCAGTCACAAAATACAAGTAGAGAAACAGCAGCAGAAAGGTTCGAAGAACCCCGAAAAACATATGCCACCGACCTTGCGGAGTAGGAATCTTGGTTCGTTGTAAGTGAGTAGCTAGAAAATCGCAGCAGAAGTGAAAAAAGGCGTTCAAGTCGTATCATGCATCAGGGATGTCGTTCCGTCCATCAAATCGTTTCAGTCGTCCTCCTCTTTCTCTCTCTTCGTCTGCTCATAACTCCGCCCAGTGCTGCCCAGTCCATAACCTGACTCGTCTAGAACCCTAGAACCAAGTCCTCTAGTGGGCAGGAAACCTCCTCCCATCTACCCCTCTAATGGGGCTCTGTCCCCGCCGTTCCCTCTCGCGATCCCTCTCCCGCTCACGCTCTCTAAAACTCCTCTCTCGATCACCACCAACATATACCTTCTCCCTCTCTCTCCCCTCGCCTCTATCCCTCTCTCGCTCTCTATCCCTCTCCCCACCATGACTTGAATGCCTCGTCACTAGTCTCGGCTTCAGATCTCTATCTCTTTCCCTCTCCCGCCTCTTGTAGCCCATATCCCGATCGCTTCCTGGTCTCTCGGGACCTTCTCTAAGTGACTTCTCACGTTTCAAACCCGTTCTTGGTCTCGGTACTTCCTCTTCTTCCGTACTCCCTCGGCGCCACATCTCCTCTGCTGTCGCGGCATCTAAATCTTTCCAGCGGAGGTTGTTAGCCCCATTCCGTGACGTCGAGCGATGTACACGTTCGCGCTCTCGCTTTCCTAGAAGGAAGGGTGCTGAGAGTTTGCCTGATCCATCAACAGGGATAGGGAAACTGCGGCGTTTTATCTCGTCTTCCCTCTCCTTCTCTCTCGTCCGGGCACGCGCCTCTGCAGTAGGAACTGCATAGCGTACGCCTGCCGGCATGGGTACTGGTACCGGTATCGGTCCATCTCTGGGAGGGACAGTATTCGTCCGTTTCCGCGGTTTTGGGGAAACATGGCCAGGGCTGTCGCCGTCTGAACTGCCCGAAGCGTCACTGGAGACGCTCCCTCGTCGCGCATGGCGTGGGTGGGAATGCCGCCGCACATGATCTCGGTCCATGGATCGTTCAGGCTCGGGTGGTTGCACAGCGATTGGTGATCCACCAGGACTGTTCATGTTCTCGGGGTAGGAGCGCCGTCTGGAGCGTGCCATACGTGGTGATAGGGGGTCCTCAGGGGCGAGGAATTGTCTTGCTCGGTGAGATGGGGAGTGGGACAGTCCTGGTCGGACTGGGCGAGAAGATACATGTTGGTACACTGGCCTCGTCGGGGGTTGGATCGAGAGTCGAAATAAGGGGAATCTTGCCGTGATCGAGGATCATCTGTCGCTCCCCTTGTCCGTGTCGTTGGGCGAACATGCGCATATCCCGTCTGCACCTTTGGCCTCGGGGGCAGGTTTGGCCTTGGTTCTTCCTCTGTCGGGGTTGCCTTCCTCCGCAACTTCTCTGCACACTGGCTATGCCACTCCTCTATCTCCTTGTCGGCCACCAGAGGGAACGCCTCGGCTGGTATATCGACCGGAAATGGCTCCCCGTGTCTGGGTTCTTAATGCCAAAGTCCTTCACGGCATTCTGTATAAAGGGAACGTGCTCTTCAGGTCCCAGCAGCAGTTCGATGCTCTGCCAGCGCACGAAGCCCGAGGTGGTGAGGGCGGGGATGGAGGGAGGCTCGTAGTCGTTGGTGGTGGGCTGGAGGGTGTGCTGGCAGCCGATGCTTGCATAGATCCAGCTGATGGATGGATGAGGGACCTCGACGAAGAGCGCTGTGGTACCACCGACACATTAGTCCTGATGCGATCTCCAATCGAGGGGATAAAACGATGCATGGGGATACACACAATCATAGTTGCCTCCTACAGCCTTGTAGAAAGTGGCTAGCTTCTCGGGCACAAGGCACTTCTCTTCTCGCCGTCCCAAATTCTGACTCTGCGACGACCGGTCAGCATTACTCCTTCACCCCGCGCCGTGGACAACGGCAGATGCGACTTACGATGTGATTCGCGATGCCGCGCAGGAGCGCATCCAGGACCTTGGTCGGCTGCTTGTTGGCCTCGAAGAGATAGCCATAGAAGGCCTTCGCGTCGACCGACATGTTGGGTTGCGCGCACCACGGCGGCGCTGGGCTGCTGGCTGGCTGGCGGGGAAGTGGAGGTGGAGGGGAAGTGGGATAAGGTTACGGGCGTGGTTTGAGAATTGCGTGCATGCCTGTGCCTACCCGACACTGTCGATGGTCATGTTGATGTGCATTCGAGAAGTCGGTGATGGTGCGCAAAAGGCGAGATGGGATTGTGTTTGCTTTTCGCATCGGATGCTGCAAAATGCGCGCAAATGGGATCCGGTAAGGTAGGTAAGGTAAGGTAGGCATCGGAGGCCTGCTGAGGTTGGCATTCGCGCCCAACCCAGAACCCAGTCACGTCAGTCACAAGCTGACGATGAGCTGGCTGGCGGGCTGCTGGGCTCCCCTAAGCGCATCCACCCGAACTCTGGCGGTGAGAAACGTGAGCACGAGCGAGTAGGCAGGATGGATGGCTGGCACAGCCGCGGATCTGGCTGGATATCGGGTGGGGTCGATTGAATCGATATGGGGGCAGGATTCCGCGGGCAGCTTTGGACTGGCATTGTTTACTTGAACATGTACTTGAAGATATACTTGCACCAGAGGCACGACCAGGAGGGCAAAAGTCAAGCTCAAGGTACATCGCGCCCAGACTCACCGCGCGGGAAGCCCCGTAAAGTGGGGCCAGCTCGGATCCGGTGCAAGTACGAGATCCGGAGACACTTAGACGAGGGGCAGTAGTAGTATAAATAGAAGTAGAAAATAGTAAGGGAAATAGAAATAGAAATAGAAATAGAAAATAGATATCAAAATATGAATATCATATTATGCCATTACAATCTGTAAGATGCTAGATGCTAGATGCCGCTCCTTTTTGCCTGGATTCCCACTCATTTCCCTGTGGATATCTCCCGTCCGTCCGTTCAAACGCCGCCCAATTTTACCCATATCCCCAACGCCTTGCGGAAACACTCGCTAACTAATGAATAGCTGACAACCTCCAATATTCTCCAAGTATACAATCTCCTCTCCACTCACTCAGCTCCTTCCAGGTGCAACAACCTGTCGAGGTTGGGAGCTCACAAACGCCTCGTACGAGGGAGGCATGTCTGACTCTCTAGCAGCCAGGACGCTGTTGCCCACCAGCTCGGGGCTGGGCATCTCGATCACGCGCGGTCTGAAATATGCTTCTGCATCTGCCAGCTCGGCTGCTGCCTCGGCGGCTGTCATGGGGGGCCGGGTGAGCTGGTTGCCATCGGCGGCGATCTGCACGGGGAGGTGGAGGTTTACCGTCGTGGCGGGGACACCGGTACCGGGTGTGTGGATGGTGAGGGACAGGTCGAGCATATAGACGCGCGACGCGATGCAGGAGTGGAATGTCGGGACCCAGGTCTTGGACGCGGGCAGTGTGATGGGCACGACGATCTCGGCCGTGTAGTATTCGGCGCCGTCCTTCGGCTCGGGTTCATCTGAGCAGTCGGATGCGCTGCCGGACGACGAGGAGTCCCGGCGCGTGTATCCGGGTGCGGCCTTGTGTCGGGTCCATGCCACGCTCTCGACGCACCGGGAGGAGAGGTTCAATGAGGTATCGTAGACGCCGCGGGTCGTCTCGAACTGCGAGATCATGCTGAAGTGGGTAGGGAAGTCCTGCGCTGGGCGGCACGCATAGAACGTCGTCGCCTTGATTCTGGTCGTCAACCCGCCCAACTTGGGCGGCTGCGACGTCTTATCGTGGGGATCGAATCGCAGCTTGACCGTTGCAATGGTGGTTGGCGGTGCTGTATTCCCCGATGAGGGAGCTGGCAGGACCAGAGCACTCGTTTGCGCCGCCGAGACGTGGATCTTGCCAAGCTTGCCGGAGAAGACGCCCTTTCGCAGCACCTTCACGCGTGCCAGGCGATAGTCTTTGTCGACATCCGCAATGTTCATCGGCGCCGCTTCAGCAATGGCGGGGACGACATGGATCTTCCTAAACTCCTCGGCAAGCACATCTCGACCTTCATCGCGCTCCTTGTAGCGGATGACCTTGACTCGGATCCCGTACAGGACCTGCGCCATGGCGGGCGTCAGGTCATCACGTCCGGACACTTCGCGGTCGCCCATCGACGGCAGGAGGCGAGTGTGCTCGTGGTGCACATGCGCCGGCGTGTCCTTGTGGTTGCATGCTCTGGGAAGCAATTGGTCCGGGATCACAAAGTTGAAAGGGAAGGTATACGTCCTCCCAGCCTCGGCAATCCTTGGCTGAGGGTAGTCGGATTCTTGGATGGGCATAGTGAGCTTGAGGAAGTTGTGCTTGGCTGTCGTGCGTGCTCGCGTGCTGTGGGGCGACAGGTTTTCCACCCAAACCTTGGTTATCCCTTCCAACGTGATATGTATCTCGTCGAATCGGGCGTTGTGGGGAGCCGTTATCTCAACCCGCCCAGATAGGGCATCGAAGGTGGTGTAGATCTTCCCCTCATTGTGCTGGTCCAGGATGATGTCCATATCAGGCCGTCCGTTCTGCACCATCCGCTTGGCGTAGGTAGCAATGGTACCAGTGGTACTCTGCATCGAGGGAGCGTACGACATCTTGACGTAGTGATTTGGGACGAAGATGAAGACGAAGTTGATGGAATGCCTCTGGGGAGAAGAAGCGTCTTTGTATGCGCAAGACTGATGATCAGGTGAAGGCGTGCCAATGAATGCGGGGGAGGGAAGGGGAGCACCAATGCTCGGTGCAGAAAGCTGATCAGTGAAACACTGTGGCTTTGGGGGTGGTGCAATGGACGGATGATGCTCTGGATGCTTTTAACTCCCAACAGTGAGTGGGCAGCTGAAGCCTTATATAAAGCAAAGCCATGATGCGTACTTTGCCAGGTGCAACGACGGGCGCCTGACTCACTTTGCACTTACCAACAATTTCTCCCCGGGCCCAGGATGATATCCATGCCCAGCGATGCCATGGTGCATGTGGACTAGCATGGCACCTTGGGGAGCTTGGGTCTTTTCTTGGGTGGGTGGGGAGAGGAGAGGCCTAGGGGGGGTGTGCGTGCAGGAGAGCATCAGTACGGCGATGTGCAACGAGCACCGGCGTGAAGGTTGTGGTGGCCTGGATTGGATGGGATGGGATGGTGAATCAAGACGGGATGAATTCCGAGGGAGGGTCCAGCAGGTCCAACAGGGCTTGTCGTTGCCGCATTATCGTTCGCGCACGCCTTGTCGGCTGCATCGATGGGCAACAATAGCGCGGGGATGTCGTCGACGGCTCTTGCTGATTGGCCGCCCTTCAGCTCGTCTCACATGTTCGCTCAGTCAGCAACGGCTATGGCAACATTTGCGGTAGTTTGGGGTTGATTTGGGTTCAGCCTTCTCCGTCACCAGGAGGTGGTGGGTGGGTGAGTAAGAAAGGGAGTGAGCGAGGGAGTGAGTTAGTGTTCGACTGCCCTCTGCCCTCCAATTTGTAATCTACTCCGACTCCTTTCCCCCTTACTCCGTCAACTACTCCCCAGCATCCAAGTGAGCGATGATGATCCCCAGTGAGTAATGATGCGTCTCCGATACACGGCGGCCATGTTGATATTCCATCCCCCCCTTTCTCCCTCATGCTCTCGTCCCCGTGGATATTTATCCCATGCAGGCACCGCGCACTTCCAAGCACGCTGAGACCAGCCATCACACCCACGGGAGAAAATCTTTTCGCCAAATGATCCGTTCCTCGTACCTCAACTGCAGCTGGGCCAAACATTTATCCATGCCACGCACACGAGAAGCCGCATTCGAACTCCGGTGCTGAGGAAATGTCCAATTCCGAACTGCAAGCGTCCCTATAGTGCGAGAGCACATCCACATACATGGATATCCAGCATCCACATCGACATCCATATCCACTGCCACATGGTTTCATCTCCCCGACAAGACTCATCAGCATGCTCACTAGAATATACGACGCCTTACCGCCAAAGGCTCGTCTATCCCGCCGCGACCATTGGCGGATCCACCGCATCCACCTCTGCAAAAATTCTATCCCGACACCAGCGTTTCTCTGTGTCAACACCGTCAATTCTTAACGTACACGGTCAGAGCCTCGTGAAGGCCTGCTGTTAGCGATCGAGCAGCCTCACCGGTGCGACGACATCATCTTATATGCTTTGCGCGTGCGGAAAACTCTGCGCCCACGGCTGGGAGATGTGTAATGGAAATGCACGCACGCGCATCTCGAGCACGTTTTACATTGCCTGGACACGACATGACACGATTCCTGAGAGACACTGGGTTGGTTTGGTGGCAGCGTAATTTTCTTTTCTCGCCGTGCCGGATTGGAAAAATTTGATAGGGAGCATCCACACACGCCTTCTGCTTGACAGGTCGTCGCTTATTTGACCCGGGGCGTCGGCTCGTGTCCGAAAGCAGCCTGAGTCATCCAGTATCGAGCATGAAGCATCCAGCATGCATCCAGCATCCAGCAAAAACATCGAACCACTTTCGATTCTCCTACTGCTCGCACTGCAGCTCAGAGCACATTTTCCTATTCTCCCTTCCGCTTCTCTCTCTCCCCCTCTCCCATGTCTCCAATCCCCATTCACCCCCTTTTCAACGCCGGAAATTCTATTCACCCGCAACCAGTAATGCACAAACCAATACCCCAATTCTCCCATCCTCCAATCCTCTAATCCTCTAATCCTACAATCCCAAAACTCCAACAATCCTGCAAGCCATGGCCATTCCACCCGTCGGATCCGTCGTCCGAATGCAATCCTCCCCGTCCATCTGCAGCGCTCATTAACTCTGCCATCCGCCAACCCCAACACCGTCACCCCGGATTCTAGATGCACGCCCTGGAACTCCGAGATCTGCGCCGATCTCGCAGCCCCTACCGCTAAATCCAGCGCAGTAGCACGGATGAATGTTGGCATTTCTGACAGACGCAACTCCGAGGGACGACAATTATTCATCCAGTCTCACAGGTTCATTGAGTCATTGCCTGAATTCTGTGGAGCTCACCACACATCGACGTGCGCGTGCCAGGCAGCTTCTTCCCCTTCTGCACTGCAGCGAAGCGATCCCTGACCCAGCCGAAGAGCAACCAACCGAACCCCTGAATAGGGATGGCATCACGGCCAGCAGCCAGCCTCTTGCGCCGGTCTGGGTGACGGTGCCGTCAGCGCGCAGACGGTGAAATTCGATCAACGGCGATGGTGCCATTTCGAAACGTGCCTCCTACCGACCACCGACATATCAGCACCGCAGCCACCACCGGCTTCTGACTCAGAAGTTGAGGACTTCCACGTCCGCAGCATGGAAGCGAGGGGATCAATCTGTCAGCAAAGCTTGTGCTGATGTCCACCGATTTGGGTTCTGTCCCTGCAGCGACTGCATGCGGGGACCAACGAGCAAGCTCGGCCATCCATCCCGAGTGTTGTTCACACCTACAGGCCAGTCCCCGGCTCAACAACATCGTATGCTGACACGAGTCGGCTTTGATTAGCCGTCAGGCTCACCCGTCAATAGACAATATAAATGAGATGATCGCTGGTGCGTACTTCGGAGCAGATTACTCAAGGATAAAGCAGTTCCTCACGTCAGAGAATCTCATTCCATCACAGTCATGTACCCTTCCGAGCCGAGTAAGTACTCGCTTCGGGCCAGCGCTCGGTTTTCGCTAAGAAAGGGGCCGAGGACAGTCCGATCGTAGGTACTTTGTGATCAGGAGGTCTGAGAGAAGGATTACGAGTTCATAGGAGCCCTTGTATTGAGCTCTTGGGTAAAGAGATTTCTTTCTACCATTATGTGTCATCCAAGTTCTTATTTTAGATTCAACGTTCCACTTATTTCTCTACCACATCACTTTCAACTACGGTCATCCGAGACTTCCTACCACTGCGGTTTCCCCTTGGCTCTCAATACCGCACCATATTTCCACAGCACATATGGAGCTGGGATACCAATGATTAGGAAGACAGCAGCAAGCAAGGTATTGCCCCAGCCGTAGCCCAGCGACTGATACATCTGCGGTGCGAAGAGCGGAAACGCAAAACCCGCGATGCTGCGCAGCAACTGGCTAGCTGCACTGGCGCTCGCAACGTACTCTCGGAACGAATCCATCACGTACGCCTGCATGGCCTGCGTGCCGACGATGATGCCGGCACTGAAGATCGCAATACCAATATCAGGGAGGAGCCAGAAGGCGCGCGCCTGTGCCGTCCAGCCATACCACAGCAAGCCTATGGGGATGATGATGGCGCCTGGTATCATCAACGGGACGCGGTACTCGGGCTGCGTCTCGCCCTCTGCGCGAGCCTTCAGATGCTTCCACACGCGATCCATAACACGGGCGCCAACGAGCGAGGCGAAGATAGAGCCCACCGCCAACGCAATATAGTGCAGTCCCGACACCGAGACGGACTGGCCGTAGCGCTCGATCCAGAGCGTGGCAAAGGTGGAATGCACGATAAACAGGATGCCGTAGTTATACGCCAGGAACAGTGACATGAGCTGGATCAAGGGCTGCGTGAGCAGCAAGCGACAAGGACGCGTGAGGCTGACGGCTAGTCGACGAGACAGCGACTGGCTCTGTCGTTCGTGTGCGCTGAAATACGGCTCTCCCGTCTGCTTGCGCAGCGCCTGCGCTTTGCGGTGCAGGATCGCCCCGGCGTAGGTTTCGGGGAAGACGAGCAACGCGCACAGCAGGAGCACGGCGTCGAACATCGAGACTACGAAGAACACCCAGCGCCAGCCGATACTCCCCGTTAGGACGCCGCCGAGGATAGGTCCCAGGGCTGGGCCGAGAAAGGGGAGGAAGGTGGCGATGGCGAGGGATTGGCCCATTTTGTCTGGTCCCCAGACATCCGAGCGGACTGGGAGGACGATCTGTGCTCGTCAGCGACATTACTTACTCACAGCACCTTTGCAGCACAGCATATATATATACATATACATACCGCATACTCGGCACTCGCTCCCAAGCCAGCAAAAAACCGACTCGCGATCAAAACGCCATTACTCTCCGCAAACCCACAAACAGTATTCCACAGCACGTACCAGGCACCAGCGATAATCCAGATAGGTTTGCGGCCAAACACCTCAGTCAGCGGCGCCAGCACCATGGGGCCAAAGGCGAAGCTCAGCACGAAGATAGAGAGCGTCAGCTGCGTGGTTGCCGGGTCGGTGTGCAGGTCTCGCGAGATGGAGGGGAGGGCCGATGCCATCATTGTTGAGGACATGAGTGTTACGAGCCCGTTGAGCGAGAGGAGTAGGGTGATGCCCCATTTTCTGGTGGTGCTCCAGTTGTATGGGTTTGTGGAGTCGGAGGGGGAGGCCCAGGTTACCTGGGAGGTTAGCTTGTGTGCTGGTGTGTGAATAGCGAGTGACGGATGTTTGGGAGTTGAGACAAATCACTAACAAGATACGGATCACTCTCCACCACTTCAGCCTCTCCCTTGGTATCTGGCTCCGTTTTCTCGTCACCAAGACCCATCTCTCCCAGAATACCTTTCTCAATATCGCTCTCGACGTTCTCACTCTTCGGATCTTCTGATTTTGCCGCATTCTCGGGCACTACTGGAATGGTGCTTGTCGAAGCCATGCTGCTACAACGTCAATTTTCAGACGATGAGATCTGTATGTACAATTGAGAGCACAGATTCGCAGACAGACAGCCGCATAAGAAGATAATAAATGGCAGTATCAGCAAAGGTTATATCAACACGCTCCTATCTACTGTCTGCTCCTAGTAGGATAGGCGAGCATTTCCCGTCTAGGTACCGGACCTAAACCAAACTGTATATCTCCTCTTGCACGCTCACCCCACTCTCCACTACACTAAAACTCAGCAACGGATTGGCTATAGATCAACCCCCAGTCCATCTGATAAGATTAAGTGAGTCACCCCCGTCGAGGACGTCGAGGGCGTCCACGGGAATAAGCCAAGTATCGCGCGGCAAAAGCTTGACCGATCGAAAGTGGGTTGGCAGAGCTTGTCGACTGGTACCTACCAGTGCTGCATATACCTTATGCAAGCTTACTTACGTCCCAACCCTGCATCTTACCCACCTTATCGCTTTAGGCACCCGTTCAATCACCCCGGACACATACAGTAGGTGAATACATTAGGCAGATGAGTACCGACCGATCGATTGACGGGTCAATTGCCTCGTGGCTTGTGGCTCTTTTTCGCTCCTTCCTAATTGGTAACGTATGTTCGGGCTATTTGGTACGGAGTTCGCTTAGCTTCTAGCAAGCGAGAGGGAGCGTGAGTGCGTGAGTAGGTAGCTTAAGTAAGGAGTTGGTATTCCGTACCTTCGTTTGTCCCTTGCGCTGCTGTTTACCCTTTTGGATCAGGATGCGTGGTATGTGGACGGGGAGGGAGAGGGAGGGAGATAAGGTAAGTTGATGACGGGGGTAGGTGATACAGGTAGGTGAGCTGGGAAGCAAAGGATTAAGATAGGAGTGTATGTAGAAGAGCTTCTATAGTAATAGTAATTCTCACAACTACCATTCCAGATTCTTTAGTATCTTTGAAACAATAACTCAAAGTGTGTAATCTACTTCGATAGCTCCAGCCTCTATAGTCAATTCAAAATAAGTGAAACATCCAATCAAGCACCACATCATACAATCCTCACAACATGCCCACCCTTCCTCCGCAGAATCGAACTCGCAACACTCCCCGCCCTCAAATCACCTCCACCTTCATCTCCATCCCTACTCAACGGCCACACAAGCCAGAACCTCCCAACCCTCTCATACGTCACCAGCACGCCCTGCTGCTCCCGTTCAGAGACGCGGCGTCGCAAAACAACACCATGGCTACAAATTCTCTCTACCCCCCCTTCTTTACCCTTCCATTCCCCTTGCAACCTCCCGTCCTCGCAGGCGCCCTAACCACAACCCGCACAATGTCAGCCCCGTACAAGTTCTCCCTGTCGAAATCAGAAAAGTCGGGCATGAAGATTGCGACGACCGTCCCCTCGGGCGTTTGGAGCTGTAGTAAATGCTGCTGGCTAGCGTTGGTAAAGATATCCGTGCAGCGGAGGAGGGGGCATTTTAAGATGAGATGGTCTTTTTCCTCTGGGGAAGAGATCGTAGAGTCATCGTCGTCAAGTGTCACGAGCTCGGCAACTTTCATCGTGCTGCACTCTTTTCCAGCGATGTGATTTACCATTGAGAGGTTAACTTCCCCTCCTACGGTTTGCCATGACCAGGATTTCTCTCGGTGTTCTGATGACGACTTTTGCGTTCGTTGGGATTTGATGAACCAGAGCAAGTCGAGCAGTAAATGGCGTTTCCAGAGTCCATCCGCGTATTCTAATCCCTCGTCTCCATCCTGAATTTCCCGAGCAAGATTAGAAATAGCCGTGCTTCGCTCCGCAAGGCTCGTCGTCTTGCATTTGCTCAATCCGGACACAAGCTCGAACCAAGCTTTGTGTAGTTGCATCTCTTCTTTGTCGCTCAGAGTTGTGGATCTGTTGGCTCGAAGCTCGTTGAAAGCACTCCGGTATCCAGTTACTGGGTTGAAAGCCGAATGGGTGGCATTGCTGTGTAACCGCGCAGCTCTCCTCCGAAAGTGGTGGAACCGCTCTCCAAACCAGCCCAATTCTCGAAATGATTGGCCATATGTCATGACTTCCGATGCGATATGCGTGTTGCATTCGAAGAAGAGAAATTTAGGTCTCAAATGTAATACGCGCCGTGAGAGAAGTCTTTCGAGAAAGCCCTGATCCTGCAAAGTTGAAGTATTACGATCCACCTCTTCAGAAAAGGATCCCGAGTTGTAAGTATGTCGGTTAGCTCTTATTACCAACCCCTTCTTCTTTGAAAAGCGTAGATAGCAGGGAAAGTCAAGCATAGGAGAAGTCCGTTTGTTGAAACAGCCGCCACTCGCGTCGGCAGAGGAGGCAATGGTACAATAAGCGTTTGCAAAGACTTTGCCTAAGTTGTTTTCTTCCAGTTTTTGGTCTTCGGGAGAATCCTGAACAATGCATAGAGTGTCGACCCATAGAAAACTGAGGCCAAGTTGTCGTGTGAGGTGTACAGCGTGTTGGAAAGTCAGCGGTAACCGATCTTCGTGAATTTGATGTTCCCATTCGGCCTTTTTATTTGAGGTCAGCAGTTTCTCGGAGACGAGCTCATTTCCGCTATGAGAATAGCTGAGTGCGAGGTACTTGATATTTTCAGGGGCGAATAGCGTAAAATCCTCTTGGAGTCGAAGCACACCTGGCTCAGCGATATACAACAATCTGTTCGGCACGTACGGATCAGATCTTTTGGCGACGTCTTCGGAACAATAAAATCTGTGTCCCTCTTGGCAGTCGGTAATCCAATTTTTCGCAAGTTCCATGCAATCACCCGTCCACGTAGGGATATGTATAGAAGGAGAATTGCCGTTTAGTGGTTCTGTCAAACTTAGCATTTCAGAATACGAAGCGAGAGTGCTTAATTAGACGTACCCTCTCTGATATTTATCGCCTTACAAAGAATGCGGCGATTCTCAGTCGAAGAAGCCTGGTTGTCAAAGAGCGCTAGGTATATGCCGCCATTCTGGGGCTGCCATATCGATAGCCATAAACATGGATAAGTGACAGGCAGCCGCTGTCGCAATGTAGACGAACCGGCCAGCCTGAATTTTGTCTGCTCGTCTAACGAATACCACAGAATATTGCAGAGCTGACATGACTTCTTCGATGCTATGAAATCAGAGCCACGAAATGGAACATCCCATCTGTACCATTCAGTGCGTCGTATAAAGATGGAAAAAGCGGCGGATAATAGCCGTGACCGCTCAACAATTTGAAAGCACCCTCGACACAGTTTACTGGTCGTCTGGCAATCATGAGAGCAGTCAGCTGCTGACAGCAAAGGAGTATCGGCGTCGGGAAAGCCGCGTAGCGATTTCCAGCCAAGGCGACGAGATGGTAGAGTCCACTTGCGCCAGAAACATTTATATCGATAATGTAGATAGCGGGGTATGCGTACGACAAGGCCTATGATCCGAAAAAGGAGGCTGAAAAAGTACACTGCATAAGTACAAACATATGGGGTGGCAATGAGATAAACGAAGCCAAACAGATTTGAGCTGAGGGATGTTCCATCGAGGCCGAAATTTTCCGATAAAACGAAGTACAATTTAAGCCAGCCGCAAAGGCTTAGAATTGCGAGCAACAAACACGCTACTGTAAGGAGCCAATGCATTCGAAAGCTTAGAGGGAGCCAAGCGCAGATTTCAGAGCTGTTTTAGATAGCACCTCGTTCGAACTTGCATTGCAGTGACGAGGAACGTAACGCGGCTCAGCCAGCCCTATGAAATCTCGTGGGGAAACTACTCAGCCACCCCCACAGCCTGAGACAACAACAAAAGCAACACCATAGCCTCGCCGCATCTCACTGTGATGATGTCCAGTCTGCATTAGATTTCATTTTAGACCCCTTCAGCTCGGAATGGCTGCCCCCGCATTCGGATTCTCAGTCGGCGATTTCATTGCCGGAGGACAAATCCTCATCGAGGTCATCAGAGCGTTCAAAGAATCTGGCGGCGCTTCGTCCAAGTACGCGTCGGAAATATCGTTCCTGAACAGCCTCAAGGCAACTCTTGATCACCTGGAGAGATTCGTGGGTAGTACAAGCAGTTCACAGAGCAAAGACCTACCTGACGAGATCTCGAAACTGCTTCAGCAGATTCGGGAGCCTTGGAACAAGTTTAAAAAGTACCTGGACAAGTACGAGCCGTCTTTGGGAGCGTCGTCGTGCAGATCAAAGATTGCGAAGGTTCCCAGAACAATTCAGTACACAGTGAAAGATATCTCGGGGAATGTGGAGAAGTTGCGTTTGCAGACAGAACAGCCCTTGCAAGCGGTCAATTCCCTTCTCTCGCTATACGTGATGTAAGTTGCCTGATGCTTGACACTGTTGCTAGACGCAATACCACGTGTTTCATCTTCTTTCAAAAAGTCCTTCGTGGAAAGGAATTTTGTATGTGACTCTGATTGAGTACTGAGAGTAGAGATATAATGATTGAATTCTTTCTTGAGATAGGAGAGAGACAGTCTTAGTAAGATACTTGATTTACTAACAAAGTCTAAGAAAATCTCTCGAGAAGCTCCCAGAACAGATCTTTCAGCCGGCACAATGTGCCCAACTCGTGGAGGCCATCACACTTGCAGGCATTCCAACCGAGCTAGATAAACAGATTCGTGAGCTGAAGCAAGCAGCCGATGAACACAACGTCAAACAAGACGATCAGCTGCAGATCATAACAACTCTGCGCGCTCAACTAGAGGAGAGAATATCAGGCCTACAATCAGTGCTCGACGAAATCAAAGGCCCAGATCCTATTGCCAAAGAACAGCATGACAAGCAGTTAGATGCTTCGCTGGCGGTACACACTCGCGTAGATCAGCTTGCGGAAGTATTCCAAACCAGAGCAGATCAGTTGGAGTCCGCGATGAAAGAACAAAAAGAACTCGTGCTCGCCTTAAAGTCTTTCCTGGAAGACAAAACATCCAAGTCTGAAGGTGCTCTGGAATCTGGCGACCGAATCTCAAAGGATGGTGGGAGTCAAAACTCATGGCCGTCCTCGACGTTATCTACGGCGTACTTTGCCGCACTCCTGCTCTCGAGTGTGCTGTCGAGCGTTGCTGTAAATTCAATAGTGGCCAAACGCCGTATCGTCGTTGGGACAGTCCGTCCAGTATTCGTTCCAGAGGATTATAGTCTCCCCGGCCTCGGGACGTTGAACAAGGAAATTCAGATCCAGCCATCGCTCATGAAACCCATTCCTGATATTGGCATATCTCCTTCTCCAGAAGAGGTTACTGCGTCTAATCAAGACCAGTACGGCACGTCTACCGAAAATATTGTCGCTTCGACCGAGACCGAGTCTGGAGACACCGCTACGACGAAGGTATCCGAGTGGCTCCAGGACTATTCGAGAACGCAGAGAGCAGTGCGGCAACCAACCGAGCAGGCGTATATAAGAACCTATGTTAATAAGGGTAATGGCTATTCAATGGGCCCGGACTGGAGCAGAGGAATATCAAAGCTCGATAACTCTGAATCAGGTGATGATGGACTTGACGGAGATCATGGGATTGGATCTGATGGTGGTGAAGTGGGTGATGGTGGCGGAATGAACGATGGTGGCCTACCTGAGGGTCTCGGTCCAGTAGACCCATCCAGCGGCGACGGAGGTTTTGACTGGGGCGACTCTTTCGATTGGGGTGCAGACGGAATTGGAGGGGGAGGAGATCCTGATTCTGATTCTGATTCTGATTCTGATTCTTCGTAAGATTGCAGATAATCCAGGAAGTTTGGGTTCGACGAGGTTTCTTGGTTTGACGTCTAGCCTATACAATAAGGACACCAAGAAAAGAAAAAGAAGTACTACCTTAGTCGCTGCAGATTTCATGTCGTGTGCCTCACTGGCTATGCAATGTACGAGGAGCAGATTATCGAAAGATCTCCGCTCATCGCTGAGTCTACGCCCAAGAATAGGATAGGGAAGCACGTCAAGTTCTTTGTGGACGCCAATTATTCTCGAACGTGCCTCACTTCACTTCACATCATATCACATCACTCTCCGCCTCTGTCATACCCCCTATTCAACCGAGCCTCCGGAATTCCGGACTCCACAAAACCGCGCAAACAAGCCAATCACAGCTCACGCTACCTCTCACCATCCCCGCGAATTTGTCATCCTGTGACGGCCTTGTCCTCTCTCTCATCAAATCCCGGAACTCCATCATATGCTCCCGGAATTCCACATCTTTCCTCAATTTCCAATTCCTCCAACACGCAACTAGCAAGCACTGGCCGCCGTACAGCAACTGAATCGCACCCAACGAGGCAAGAAATGGAGTTCTCCCGCAAGAAATCATGCAATCAGTGCCGGACGGCCAAAACACGCTGCAGTCTGGACTTCCCAGCCTGTGCACGCTGCAGCAAGCGCAGTCTAGCATGTGCATACGAAGTGCTACCACGGAGCACGATTGGGTCTGTGCCGGTACCGGTTCTAGTGCCGGCAACGCCGTTCCATAGCTGGCTGCTGGGCACGAACCAGAGTCTGAGTTCCAAAGTGGAGGGATGTGCGGTGTATGGAGCGGTGCAGCAGGCAGGGAGTTTCTTTGCGTCGGTTGGTCGAGGAAATGAGTCTGTTACTGGGGCAGAGGAGTCGAGTGCGATGGATTGGAGTGGGGACAGTCCGCAAACATCGACATTGGAAGCGAAGGACACCTCACCGGCGCCCACGCTTTTGAGCAGTGGCAGTAGACCCACCGACTCTGCTCGCGGATTGGCTGATAGCTTGAGCGAAAAGAATTCAAGGACAGGAAAAAGTGTCCTAGTCACCAACAAGGAAAGAAATGCTATGACTAGCCCTATCCCAGAACACCAGAGCTCGAAATTCGTCCTTGCGCGTTGGGACACGCTCAAGCGCATTCCCGACAAGACGGACCACATCTTGACTCGAAGGCCAGTAACCAAGACATCAGATCTACTAAGGGGGAATCTCCTCCAGTCAACGTTTGAATCCTACGTGTTTAAATTCGACAAGAGCGAGCTTCCACCATTTATCCATCGGAGTTTTGTCACGAAAGACGTCAGATCTGAAGCCGACTTCACTCTTCTACCGGAAGCGCTGGCAAACTGCAAGGCTATATTGCCCATGTACTTGCATAATACATCCTGTAGACCACTGATCTTCAAGACGTTACTGCTCGAGGTTCAGAGGATACATGACGAGGTATGTTCTGCACACTGCAAACTGACTGTCTGAAGGTATACTAATGCGGTCAGTTCCGTTCGTATGACGAGGAAGGACTTCTTCGCTCGTTGCAAGCTTTGGTAATATATTTAATCGTCTTGGCAAAAGACAAAAACCGATACGATCTGATATGCATCGTGACGAGAATAACATTAAGTGTAGGTAGACCAAAGGATGATAATCACACCAATATTGACTTGAAAACAGGAAATCGCAGCATTAGCTCAAGAAAAGGGCTACTTGTCTCTCAGGCCCAATTTTGTATTTCAAAAGTGGGAAGATTGGGTCCGAGAAGAAAGTAAAATCAGGTATGCCAGCCAAGCCACTCTAAATGCTTGCCTAACAACCTGTCCAGAACCGTAATCCTACTATATCTCATGACTCGGCTTGTAGACATGGACTTCGCGGTACCAGCCAACGAACCTTGCTATGGCTTTGCAAAGGTTCCCCTTCCAGCGGGGAAAACTTTATGGGAGGCCGGTTCGGATTGGGAAGAGAAGTATAGGGCATACTTAGAAAGTAGAAAGGCAGACGTCTCACTGACAATCGGGGATTTGAAACGGTCACTAGACGCAGATGTAAAAGATGTTGGATCGGATATGATGCATGACCTCTCGAATTGGTCGAAAGACATTGATGAATTTGGAGGTGTCATTCTCAATTGTGGTTTGCTATCTAAAGTAAGTACCATGTCAGCTGCACATGATGGACACTGTATCATAACCTGATGAATATGATCCCCACGGGCTTTAGAGCACCGTCTTTGGTTAGGCTGAAAATGTTGCCGATGACATGAACTTGGATTTGTTTCAAATGCCAAACAAACCTTTGCTGAGAACTAGATCTGTTGGTAGTTTCATGTTGGAAATGACGTTGCCCACCTTGGCCTTAATTTCGTCTACTTTGACTTTGATAGTCTTGACATCGTTGAGTTGATCTGTTTTCAAGTCGTGAGTAAACTCGAGAAGATCAGCATCAGGGCTCTCGAGAGTCCAGGCAATGCTGAAATGGAAAAAATCAGATGCATCATGAGACACCAAGGCCAAACTTTCAGAACTCGGCGGCTTTTGTCTCAGTTTGCCTTGAGAGCTCGATTTGAGCTTTTTGTCGGTTGGTTCTTGAGGTAGTTTGTATAGTGCTGGTTGACCTCGATGTTGGACAACTGTATTACAAACGTTCAGAACTCGATTCAAGCCATTTCCTACAGGCTTCTCAAGCCGTAGGACAAGAAACCACCGGGTCTTCTCGAAGTTTGCAACCCAGTCTAAACCTGTGAATTGGACATCAAAGCTGGATTATGAGTCATGTGAGCTTAGCCTGAAGAAGGGAGAGACTAACGGTCGGATTCCAGAAGCTTTGACGGCTCGTTCTAGTGAGTCCACAAATTCCCCTTTCGTCTCAGCAGAAAAGCCAAGAGATCGGGAAAGGCTGATATGAAGTGGTAATGGTACGTCCAATTCGCTGATTAGTGATGAGTGGATCTTGATATTAGAGTTGGACTGAGCTCTGGCTTGTAATTTTGATATCAACGCAGTCAAGAGAGACGACTCTGTGGGGGAAGGATACCCTCGATTGAGTCAGCAGGGATTCTCATGCCTGGCTAGAATTGAACGAGAACTCACACTCGATGTACAGATGAGTTGGCCAATTCCCCTCAATGTGGGGTATGACTCTCCTTCTCCCCCATGCAAGCTTGGATCATCCCTTGTGCTTAGGCGCGTTGTCGAGGCATAGAGGTCGTGGAATTTCGAGGGAAGAGGGGGTAACGCTGAAGAGCTGTCACTCCCACGTTTTCGCTTCAGGTTCGGAGAAACACTCGGGGGCTGTGTCGAAGTTTGTTTTTCTTCCTCCTCCTCGGATGATGAAGAATAATCAACCAGAGCCATTGCGTTTGGGGGTGACGGAGATGGTGATGGTGACGAATAGCCAGGCACCGCCAGGAACGTTTGCTGCCTAGGGTCTTTGTACTTTTGGAACGATCTCGATCTCGACCCTGATCCTGACGCAGATGATGCCAAGTGCCGATTTCTATTTTCAGGCTTGGGTTGGCTCAAATGAGGTCGTCAGGCTGGTGCAACGGCTCAGGTCCAACTCAACGTCAGCAGTGGGTCATATAAAAAGGTTAAGCGTGGCCCGGTACGCGTCGACTGCGAGCGGTGTCGTGACGAAGCTGGGGGTTTGCTTGTGAAAGGGTGGAGAGCGAATAGGAGAGAGGATGCATGGGATTGGATGGGACTGGAGGGAGGGAGTTGAAGGTGATTGTGGCCGAGCAGACGAGCAGACGAGCAAAGCAGATGCTGGATTTATCCGAACGCCCCGAGCTTCCGCTCCAGCCCAGCGAATGACGTACGCCGAAGCCCCCCCCATCCGGACCCCGGGCGGGCGTGTGATTGGGGCATCCCGGACTCAGCAGGCCAGCAGCAGCAACAGCAACAGGCAATAAGAGAGAGAGACATGCATCCAGAACTGCAGTTCGTCCCATGTCGGCAGCCTCTGCTATCGACTCATATTTCGGCGCCTCTTCAACCTACAACAACCTCCTCTCCTCCATCTCCTTCGTGCCCCTCTCGCCGTCTACCAAATACTCTTACTCGACTCTAAATCACCTCATCACATCCAACCCCACCTCCAACCATGGAATCTTCAGAAGACAAGCAGTGGGTGAGTTCCTGTTCCTGAACCCGGCTAGCCCTGCCCCGATCTGCAGGCAGATAAGGATCAGCGCCAGAAACCCGATTTACTGACGTTACGAATGACAGGCCACCAAGTACCTGCTGGACCCTTTAACTGCTCCCGAACCAAGTGACGAAACCGGGCCTGGCAGTCATTTTGTACGAGATCCTTCTACCATCAAATCCCCAAAGATCACGACTTCCTCAGCAACCTCGAAATCCACATCTTCCGTCTATCCTACACCACCAAATTCAGCCAGTCCGACGAAATCTTCCTTCCATTCTTCCAATCCGTATTCTCCGGGTGTCCATCGACAAGCTGCGTTTGGAGCCTATTCGAATACTCCCTCTCGGCAAGGCGCGGAAGAGCCAGGCAACAGCAAAGCTCGAAGAAGAGGCAGTAAGTGTTTCAATGCAGTTGGCTAGCGGCAATTAGAGCTAACATCTTCAAGGCAGTCTCTCGGAGAGATTTCCAGGCGACATGTCACATCGACCACTTGCTCAATTGCGCAAGGAGGCTAAAGCAGCCGACCGATCGCCCCATCTGAAGAAAAAGCATCTTCCAGGAGCCGACACAATTGATTCGCTCGACCGAACGATGTTCGGAATGGCTTATCACCATGAAGGCCCATACGATGCGACTCTGCTGGCACGCAACACCAGCTACAAAACCTCCCCAGTCGAAGCGACCCGAGGAACAAACGAGGAAGCAATTCGCGCCACACCCAAAGAACGCATCCAAGATTCCCTCACCAAGCACGTACCATTACAAGGAACTGCTGTCATCCCACCCGGATTTGCCGGAATTGATGGTCGAGAAATGAAATATGAGGAGGGTGCTGATTTGATGCGGGAGGAAGACGCGCCTGGTGGGCCCTACAAGCGTTGGGAAGGAGTCGTAAGTTCTTTCTTTTTATCCTTTCTCCGAAAAATCCAACTAACAGCCCCAGAAATACCTACCCGGCGATCTCAAGGGCAAAGGCGAGCCTTCGTATTCGCTCGAAAAAGCGCTGAAGGAGCACGATAACTCCCATCATCGCCGCGTGGTATCCGACATGGGCTCCAACACATACGAGATGCAACCCGACACTAACACGCACCTGCGACCTGGCGCCAACCGGCTGCGTAGTATCAGCGGTGATAACGTTCATGCCGATCGTGCGGGCGCCGCCAAGCCTACAGGAAACGCAATGCGGTACAAGGATTTCGAGAGCGACATGCGCCGAAGCAACAGCACTGGAGCGAGGATTGGCGAGGGATTGAAGAAGCGATTTGGAAGCTTGAGACGGAGCAAGAAAGTCGCTGCATCAGAGACTTGATTTGAGTTTGCGTGTTCCAGATGTTGGAATGTGAGAGATGAGATGAGCAATATGGCAAAACGCGGGGTAGTGGGGTTAAGCCCAGGGCTGAATACAAGCGGGCCTAGCACACACCTATCCTTCAGACGAAGAAACGAAGCATGACGACGAAAGAAGAACCATCCATTCATTGGCTGCGCTGTACGATTAAATTAGTACTTTAGATATGAGAGAGGCCATGGATCATGATTCATGGCTGGAAGGCTGGAAGGCTGGAGTTGCACCACATCGTAATTGGTAACGATAGTACATAAACATGAACATATGAACAAAGAGGAAAATGACAGTGATTTTGATTCGTGAGACGTTCGCAAACGAAGAATGGGGAAGTGAATAGGTGAAGACTATGTTTGAACTAAGGTGAGTGAGTAGTATCGCAGCCATGGTTATACAGGTACGCAGGTAGAAGCTAGGTCGGTAGGTAGCTGTGTACCTAGGTAGGTAGGAAGAAGTGAAAGGGGCTCGCTTCCATATGTTTGGACGTGGAATAACCGAATCCTCACCCTCACCCTCACCATCACCATACCATCAGCACTTCATTGAGCAAGAAATAGACTAAACAATCGTCATGAATCATTATCATCACCATCACCGGACTATCCCGTCCTATCCTACCTATACCCCATGGTATCCCATCCAATCCGGTCATACGCTGTAGAACCCACAGAAATTAAATGTACACTTTTACCTACATCTTCATGCTTTCCCCTTTCCCTTTTCCTTTCTCTTCCCCTTCCCCTTGGTCGTAGCAGGGGTGTTTGCCATTCCCATTTCCTGGCCATTACCCATCCCCATCTCCGTATCTGGCTCTTCAGTCTCCATCCCACAAGAAAAGCAGAAGCCCTTCCTGCACCTAAACCCCTGCTCGCCACACTTCCTCAGCGTGCCTCCCGGCGTCCGCAGCACGATGGGTACGCGATCCCAACTCTGATTGCGGCCCCGCCCCCGGCCTGGGCCATACACTCCCGCTCTTGCCTTAGTTGTCGTGTTCTCCTGTGTAGGGACCAGAGGTGAGCTGGAATCAGCTTCGGAGTCGCGGATTTCGGTTCTGGCTTGCTTGCGGCTGGGCGTCAGGTCCAGGAGAGGTGTGCCCGTGCGTACGCCTCGATCGAGGGAGCGGGGGAAGGGAGGTTTGATACTAGGACCCATAGAGAGTTTGCCGCTGCGGCCTGGTGTCTTTTTGGGTAACGTAGGAATAATGTTCGTTTCGTCTGTTTCGGATTTGATGTCTGTGTTGGTTGGTGAAGATTCTTTAGCCGATAATGCTTGAGCGACAGGCGCTGCGTTTACTGTTGGCTCTTGAAAGGCATCTAACTTCCTTTTCCGTGACGGGGCCGAATGAACCTGCGGAGTATTCGAAACTTTCACCGTAGCTGGGACCTTTGTCCGAGGCTGAGGATTGGTCCTAGGACGTGACATCAAGAGAAATTGGCTGCCACTCAGCTCATCGAAGTCATTGGTGTGAATGGATTCTGGTACGACAGATTTTCTAGGTTGTGTTTGTGCTCTTGCTGCAGGTGTCGTAGGAGGTGCCATTGGCTTGATCTTGCTGACGCCGCTGGGACCAGGTTCGACGAGCGGTTTCTGTGATGTACCGGATTTGGCTATTTGGGGTCGTCTGATAGCCTTGAATGGCGACAACACATGGGGAGGCTTGACAGGCACAGAAGAAGTTGAAACTTTCGCAGGCGATTTCGCGGGACCATAGCATTCGTTGTTGGTGGTACAACGGGTTTATCTTCATCGTCCGAGAATTCATAAGATGGATCAATGGGTTGGAAGAAGGTATTTGGAATTCCACGTGCGCGTGCGCGTGCACCTGCCGGAGATTTTGACACAACTTCAGAGGATGTGAATGGTAAATCATGGGCGGAGCTTTGCGAATTTGGTATCGTCATAGGCAAAGAGCCATTTGGCCCAGGCGCCACTCGATTGGCCGTCGTGGGTCTGTGTAATCGTTCTTCGCGTCTTGCAGGGACGACGCGCTGGGCCGAAGCAGAAGACGGACCAAGAGATCCACCCAATGAAGCCTGAGGAGTAGGCAGGCTCCGTCGAGCAGGCACCTTGTGGAATGGATCTGAAAGCTCTCTCGCGCCTAGGACTTGGGCGGGCGCAGGGGTATAATTGGAGTGTTTGACGAGCTTGATAGGTAACGGAGATTCATGCTCGACATGTTTTCTGACTCGAACAGAAGCGGGCCTCTCCTGAGATTCACTGATCCGAATAGGGAGCATGGTGGCTCCCGATGATGGATGAACCCTCATCGAAGATAAACTTGTCATGGGAGTTGACTCGGCGACTCGACGAGTTCCACTCATCATGCGAGACGTCGAAGTTTGACCTCCTCCCGAACCTGAAGAGAACCGTCTGTTGCTCGGTAGTTTTACGTTTCCGACTTGGAATGGAGTTCCAAAATCGAATTCCACAAGATTGTCAGGTACCTCAACCTCTTCAGAAGGACTTCTGAGCTCCGCATCATGATCTAACAATTTTGGATTGACACGACCTCGAAGTCTCTGTAGTGCAGCAGCACCTGGATGAGAAATTTTGACATGCTTAACCAATTCTGCTTGCATAAAATATCCATGTTTGCCTTTATGGTAGCAATTAGTCTCGCCACAAGGAAACGGTGTTGTGTGGTGTTGGTAGAACAGATGTAGGCACATTTCTGAAAGTTCCTCGTCTTCTTGTCGCTGAATCCTGTAGACAATTGAAGGAACAGCTTTGCAATCGGCGTGTGGACATGGCGCGCAGTGAACCACGCCCTGACTTGAATCTGGCAAGTCGTTGACAGCCATAAAATCTGATGATATCTTCCCTTTTTGGGAGTTCGATAGCCGACTATTGTAAGCTTGAGATGTTGGAGGATGAGATTCCTCTTCGTATGAATGTACCCGAGCTGGGTGGGAAGTTACATGTCCGGGGTCAAATGAAGAAGAATTTCCATGTTCTGGTCTCTTGCCATTCTTTTTCGCCCTAGAGTCTTCCATGATACCAGCATGTAGATCAGGGTCTATGGATTCTATCCTGTCAACTGCTTGAGACCAGCTTATAATTCTAGAATCTTTCTCCGCAGGCTGCCGAATCCGATGTGGACGATCAGTACCAGTCATTCGTACAGTAGGTGGAGGTTTCATCATCGAGCGGCCCATGACTGAGTTTGGCTGACCTAATCTCCGAGTTGTATCTACTGAGGCTTCAGAAGACTCGGGTTCCTCTCCTTCATTCGTCCACAAGTATGTGAATTTGAGCTTGTATCGTGCCCGCCATGTTCGACTTGAGTGATGAGGATGCTAATTGTGTTAGGAAGATTGCCTATGATGAGCTTCAGACTTACCATATTTTCAAGATGCCGCCACGTACTTATCGGCCATATATCCAAGTTCTGACGGCGCACTTGAGTTGCAAAATCCTGTAGAATTTGGTCATCCTGGATAGTAAAGTTCTTCCTTGGTCTCTTTGCTCCTGATGCTGGTGCCTCTTCATATCCATCACCCATAACATCACCCAGAGGATCGATCAGAAAGGTGTCGTGCATGTTATTGGAAGACCGTCTTTCTTGATCCGCACCACGACGGTTCCGAGACTTTGTTGGCGCCCATATCGAAGTAGTAGCATTTGGAGATGGAGAGCGCACTGGCTCCGGTGGTAAAGTGGCAATCTTCTTAGTCGGTCTCCTTGAAGGCCCCAGTGATGGAATTTGAGGAACTCTCCAAGCAGGTTCGATATGGCTATCATCTGGAACTGGCTTCTCTGACACATACTGTCGAGATATATACTCTAAAATCTGGGGTCCAAGCTGGGGTCCAAATTGTGATATAATATCTGACCGTGAAGGTATCGAATTCCCTATCATGCCCGGACGGCGGTTCACTTCATAGTGACGTTCTCGAGGTAGAGGTTCAGGAGAAGCCTCTGGTGATGCTTCTAGGAAACGATTTGCCTTCGCAAAACCTCGCAGAATCATATCATCGTCCACCACATCGCCATCACTTGTCGAGTCCTCCTCGTAATCATCCTCTTCTTCATCATCTTCTCCATCCCGCATTTCTGTCTCCTCCATCGACGAACTCTGTAAGTCCTCCGATTCCGTGGTAAACGCCCTCGGCGCAATTCGCGACCTGCCTACATCCCCTGCATCTCTCTCATTTTGCATCTCAGTCAAGTGCCCGTTGTCAATCAATATTTCTCCCGTTTCAAGGTCAATCTCGTCGCCCACTCCTTCAAAATCCCTGCCATACTTCTCGAATATGGCCTCAAACGTAGACTTCAACTTATGATCCAATCGCGCCCTTCTATGGTTGAGTTCCGTATCTGGGTCATTTTCAGGTTCGGGCTCGTCATCAAATTCCTCCTCCTCCTCCTCCTCTCTCTCATCCTCCACCATTTCACTATCAGCAGATGCATCGTAGTGCTCGTATTTATCAGCGAAGCTTCGACCGAAATCGCGATGCGCCGGAGCAAACAATCGCTGTCGTTTTGGGAATGGCTCCATGTTTCCGGTGATCGAGTTGCGGCAAGCCACCTAAGGCATCGCGATTGTCGACATTCGCGTTGATTGAAGAAATTCGTTCTCGTGCTTGGGCGCGTCGTTCGCGATGCGATGCGCCCGAATTGCAGAGCCACATGAGTGGATATCAGTAAATGCTGCCTCATTAGGCTAAGCGCCAACGCGGGGCACTGCAGCTTGAGTGACCGCATGCCCCCAGCTTGGTAGGCTTCAGCATTCAAACCACTACTACCAGCATTTTTGTTCTAGAACGGGGCAGCATGAAATCTTGAGACAATAACCTTTGGCAAAATCTCTCTTGAAGATTGTGCAACGTTATGTCACACATTTAGCTTGTACCAAAGCTCCATCGCAAACGCCTTCAAGATGTATTGCCAGAAGTGTCGGACTCCACTGAAGCTGGACAGCTCTTTGGAAGACCTCAACCCGGCTGCTTTTGACCTGCTAGTTGGTCCGTAATGCGATGTTATATGGAACTTCAAACTGACATATTCAGGCGCATCTTCCCAGCAGCAACACACAAACATCCCTGCCTCACGACCGCCTTACCCTCAAGAACGAAAGCAACTCTACGATCGGGTATCCAAAAATGCATCAGCGCCGTCCTTTAGGCGGACAGTCAAATCGCCGCAGAGAGGGGAATCCGATACAAATAGGAGCGGCCACAATAACCCGGCAATGTCCTTCGTTATGCTCACAGAGTCACAAGTGGTCCCCCCAGCGGTTGTGAAATCTCCAGAGGATACCAAACCAAAGAAATCCCAGCGGGATGACAACATAAGCATGGAGAATTCACTAGATGAAGGGAAGGCGATGTCTCAAGATATGGAGCGAGCATCGAGGCTTTTCGAAATACTATCTGCAAGATCAGATATAGATCACCCAGTTTGTACGGAATGTACGGACCTACTTGTTGCAGGCTTGCAAAAGCGATTGGAAGCTGCCACGAAGGAAAGAGACGCATATGTCAGTTTCCTCAAGCAGGTGAATGCCGATATACCTACAGAGGATGAAGTCAAAGAATCACAAGATGCTCTCACAAAAGCCCGAAAGGAAGAAGATATTGCTATCAACGAGCTCAAGAAACTCGAGCAAGAAAAACAATCCATCGATGAGGAGATAGCAAAATTAGAAGAAGAGGCGCAAGCCCTCGATATCGAAGAAGGGAAGTTCTGGGGCGAACGCAACGCTTTTGCCATGAAACTAGCTGAATACCAAAACGTCCGAGACAGTGTAAACCTACAATACGACCACGATACACAACTTCTCGAGAAGCTACAAAGAACAAATGTCTACAACGACACATTTTGTATCTCACATGACGGCAAATTCGGTACTATCAACGGCCTCCGTCTCGGGCGCCTGTCTAACGTGCCAGTCGACTGGCTTGAAATCAACGCAGCATGGGGCCACACGGTACTACTTCTCCAAACTGTCGCGGATAAGTTAGGCTTCAAATTTGCATCATACGACCTCCAGCCCATGGGCTCCACATCACGTATCATCAAGTACGAGGCTCAACCTCATCCGTTCCAATCCCGGCACAGCTCCAACTCCGTCACCTCTACTCGACCCCCCAAAAAGGCAGTCCTGGAGCTCTACTCCTCGGGAGACATGCCATTAGGACTAACATTCATGCATCGGCGTTTTGACAACGCCATGGTCGCGTTCCTAGAGTGCATGCGCCAACTTGGCGAGTTTGTAGAGCAGGAGAGCGCGCGTGGTACTGAAAGCGGTAGGGGCTTAGCACTGCCATATCGGATTGAAGGCGAAAAGATCGGGGATGTCAGTATCAAGCTTGGAATAGCGCAGGATGATGCGTGGAGTCGCGCGTGCAAGTTCACCTTGACGTGCTGTAAGTTCTTGTTGGCGCATGCGAGTAATGTTAATGCAGCGGTCAACAGCCGGAGAGGTGCGTAATTTGATGAGACACTTTGGAGCAGGATAGGGACTTGGGATTGGGAATCAGAATGGGAGATGGCGTCTGGTTGAGTTGGCCTGGGATGGAGTTACTCCGGATTTTGGGACGGGCATACTATGGCATGGATAGATATCATCATATGGACAGTAGAGCGTGGTACACCTTGACTTGAATTAGCCAGTAAGAATACAATTTTAACACAGACTTCTGTCCAGAGCTTGGACATGACTGTCATGACTTCATCCTTGTGACCAATCAACCAACTCGCGAGTTTGAAAGAAGAAAATACGGCGAGCAATATAGGGACACGGAATCACAGCAATACATAGTAAACCCACCAAATTCAATGCACCAAATCAATGCAACTATCTACCCATCTTCCCATGCTCATAACCACTTGACTCCATTATGAAATTCACTTGACTCGTGCTTTCACTCAATACATGAAGGGAGGAGGAGAGTATGCGTGTAACCTTCGCAATATCTACTGTCTCTCTCATTGTCTTTCGCTCATTCATTCATAAACGCCCCCCGTCCACCATCCATCCATCCCTTCGATTCGATTCAGCACAGCATAATTCCCCCTAATGAGCCCCACTAGAAGTGCCGATGTAAGAAAGTGTCTCGAAATATGTGACTCCGCAGGAAGAGAATTTTTGAATTGCGGCTGTTTTGGTAAGGTGAATTTTGGGTATCTTGGTCCGGTTGTCTAGCTTGCGGACGTAGCTGGTAGAGCATTTCCACGTGCTGCTCTCGCCTCATTCTCTCTGACTGGAGCGAAGAATGGGTGTGCCATCGCCTCCTTTGCGGTCAAACGTTCCTAGGATATGTTAGTGGGTAAATTATGCCATTTCACTAGCCATCATACCTGATGATCATAACGAAGTAGCTTATCCAAAAAGTCAATAGCCTCGTTGCTCACGAATCTCTGGTTCTCCGAGTTGACAAAGCTGTGCCAGTTCTTCTTGGGGAAACGACCTAGGATATCATCATACTGTGCATCCAACTCAATCTCATACTTATCGAGATAATCGAAGAGATCCTCGGTTCCAAGAACCTTGGCAATCTTGACCAGTTGATCCGAGTTACTGTTGCCGTGGAAGAAGGGCTCCTTTCGGAAGATCATGGAAGCAAACATGGCACCCAAGGACCACATGTCCAAAGAGTAATCATACTCTTGGAAGTCGACAAGGAGTTCTGGACCTTTGAAATATCTTGATGCCACACGAACATTATACTCGGTGCCTTGGTGATAGAATTCGGCCAAACCCCAATCGATAAGTCGTAACTACGTTTGGTTAGGCCATGACTCGTGGTCAGATATCGGAAACTTACTTTTCGTTGCTCGTGATCAATCATGACATTGTGTGGCTTGACATCTCGGTGCATGATGCCTTTGCTGTGACAGAAATCAAGTGCCTATTATTGTCAGTAGCAACAACACCAGCTGTGCCAGAACCAACCTACCTTGAGAAGCTCAAAAATGTAATATCTGACATCGTAATCGACGAATTTGGGGTATAGGGATCGAAAGTCGGTATTGTTGACATACTCGAAGATCAGGGATGGCGTTTTACTCTGCGACAGCAATGAGTCGATGATTTCGTCTGTGGTGGGACGCTCGGAATTGAAAGAGGACTTAAGAATGCCTTTCCCAGCTTTGGGGCATTTTTAGGGGCAACAGCAAGAGATGATTGATTTACTTGTTGGTCTCGAACGACATCCAACAGGGCGACAATGTTGGGTCCGCCAGACAGGTTCTGCAGGATCTTGATCTCTCTCTTGATCTTCTTCTTCTTGACCGGCTTCAACACCTTGATAACACACTTATGGTAGTTGACCACATTGATGCCCTCGAAGACCTCGGAGTACTTTCCTCGCCCTGCGCAGGTGGAATGCCTTGTTAGCACGAATCTTGGGAGCTTTGTGGGAACATGCACAACGGCACGGGGACGAGCAGGGCCTCCTTACCGATCTTGCGCACCACCTCGTAGTTCTCCAGGACGCCCCAGGTGATATTTACGCTGTCGTAGTCCCAGTACGAGCGTGGCATCTGCTGGTTGACATCTGCGTAGACGCGCGCCATTTTGCAGCCGGCCTGCTTCTGCGGGCAAGGCACAGCGCAAAACGGATCGAGACCGCTGGTGTTGTGGATTCTCAGTCGCGAGCAGTCGCGCAATAGCTTCGAGTCGCAGGTGACTTGTGTAAGGGCAGAGATCTGTTGCCCTCCCGGAATGCGTGAGATGTTTGCCGGAGGATGTGCTGATAGTGGTGCGTATCACGTCGGAAGGCCCAGAGGTTGACTTTGAGCCCCGCGATAGAACTAGCACAGAAACAGAAGAGCCGAAGTGGGCTATGGCAGCCTTGGATTCGAGGCACGATATATTTTCTGGAGAGCGCGATCAAAGACTCTCTAGTTTTCAAAGCGCGCCAGATATTTCCCCACCGCATTGAAAGAGTCGCAGAGAAGGGCAAAACTTATAGGACAAAGAATATGATTTAGGAAGAGACAAAGAAACACCGCGAAAATGCTCTACGACCTCAACATCCCCTGGTCACCAAACCTTCCCTCCTCTGATCTCGAAAGAACGATCTCATTCCTCTCCGAGCTTGGATACGATACCCTGGCTCTGAACCACACAATTGGAAACCCCATTCCATCACAAATCATCAATCCTATACCAGCCTCTACTCAGTTCACCCTCCCAGCGAAAACAATCCTGCTAAAGCGCTGCACACTCACCATCGCCGACCCCTCACTGAACCACCGTCTCCCACACCTCGCAGCAGCATACGATATTCTTGCCTTGCGCCCTACCACCGAAAAGGCCTACCTCTCAGCATGCAACACTCTTTCCGAGCACTCCATCATCTCCCTCGACCTGACACAACGATACCCATTCTTCTTCAAGCCCAAGCCGCTCATGACGGCCATTAATCGTGGGATCCGCATCGAGATCTGCTACAGCCAAGCTATTGCGGATGATGCTAGCTCTCGGCGGAATTTCATCAGCAATTGCATGTCTATCATACGCGGCACTAGGGGAAGAGGATTGCTGGTTAGTAGCGAGGCCAAGGGGGTGCTGATGGCGAGAGCGCCGGCGGATGTGCTGAACTTGCTGGGTGTATGGGGACTTGCGCGGGAGAGGGGTGTGGAGAGCATGGGTGTCAATCCGAGGGCTGTGGTGGTGAATGAGGGATTGAAGAGGAGTAGTTTTCGGGGCGTGGTGGACGTTATTGATGGCGGACAGAGTATGGCACCTCCTCCTTCACAACCTCTCAGTGGCATTGGAAAGAAGGGCAAGCGGAAGGTGGAAGATACACAATCAGAGAGCACACCACCACCCAGCAAGCGTGCAGAGAAGAGAGCAAAGAGACTAGCTAAGCAGGACATAACCCCATCACCGACTCCAACCTCGGGTCCTACGCCAACATCAGAAACACCAAGCAAGTCGAAACCTAAAGCGAATGGATGACATTGAAGAGATGTTTTGTACTGTCTTGTTCAATGAAGTGAATGTATATCTACAAATAGGATTTTTCGTTCGCGTCGCCGGGACTCGATCCCAAAGCCAACAGCAAAGTACGTACAAAGCTGGTATTTCCCTCAACGCCCGCCATCAGATCATCCGTCACATCACACCTCACGTATTATTATAAACAAGCAAAACAACCTTTCATCCCGATTCCATCTGTCGCCCCTTTCACGCCTCGGGGACATCAGTCCTCTTTGCTAAACTCCCTAGAAGGATATTCGACGAGAGCGAAAAGGTGGCAATGTCGAACGGTTCCAGCGTTGTTGGCGATGCCTTTACTGCCGCGGCATTGGGATTTGCTATTGTGAGCTCGATGACTGAGGCTTGAGACGGTGTTGCTACAGCTGGAGCTGGTTCAACTGCAGGGGTCGGTACCGGTGTTGTCGCTGCTGCTGCAGGTGGTGGTGTGCTTGTTGACGAAATTGCAGCCGGAGCAGCAGCGCTGGCTGGCGCGGATGTAGGGCTAGCAATCGCAGCGGTGGTTTCTGCTTGTGAGCTTGCAGCAACAGTGATTTTCGTCTCGATACTTGATGCGACGGACGTGGCAACAATGGAACTAGGTAGGGCAGACGAGGCCTGGGACACAGCAGCTGCTGGACCCGCACCACCTGCAGCAGGCGAGACCTTCACGATTGCCGCACTGCTCAAAGTAGCTGCATTTCCTGGTGCAACTGGTGCAGGTGATGCCATGGTCATCAAGGTAGTTCCCTGGATCCCACCAGCAGCTGCAACGCTGTTGAATGAGCCGGCAGCACAGAGACAAGAGCAATCACATGAGCCGTCAGGTTGGAGCGTTCCTTTGCCACTCGACATGCCTCCAGGAACACCGACTGCGGCAGCGGCACTTGTTGCGGCTGATTTTGTTAGCTTTCGTACAGGAACTTAGATCAGATTGCTTACCAGCAGCTGGGCTAGCTCCGTCATTAGTCTTGATGATGGCTGCGGTTTTGGTACCAGCAGCTGGTGCGGTGCCTGCGGCAGCTGGCATTGAGACTCCTGTTGCTGCTTGATGATTGTTAGCCTCTATGCATAGATTGATGTGAAGTTACACACCAGCAGCTGGGCTGGCTCCATCATTGGTCTTGATGATAGCTGCAGTTTTCGAACCAACAGCAGGTGCAGCTCCTTGAGCTCCTGGCATTGTCGCTGCTGAAGAAAAGAGTTACTTTTTGTACAGAGAAAGAAATGAAATCACATACCAGCAGCTGGACTAGCTCCATCGTTAGTCTTGATGATGGCTGCGGTCTTGGTACCAGCAGCGGCTGGTGCGGTGCCTGCAGCGCCTGGCATTGAAACTCCATTTGCTGCTGCTGGGGCTGCCGAGGCTTGAGATTGTTAGTTAGTGTACAAAGAATCAGATGAAAGTACATACCAGCAGGAGCTGGGCTAGCGCCATCATTGGTCTTGATAATTGCGGCGGTCTTTGTTCCTCCAGTTCCTTGCGCTCCGGGCATACTGACTCCGGCTACTGCGTTGTTGCCGGTTACTGTGACGGTGATTTCTTGGGTAATCATCTGAGGTAGAGGTGTGACTGTGACAGTTGGTGCTGGTCCACTTTCGAACATTGTCATGGTGACAAAAGACAATTGTAGGCCACTGATAATGTTAGCCCCGCGCATACTGATATCGAGATGGTCCTTACCCTTCTCCCCCACCTCCGCCACTGGCTACTGACGCCGCTGGCGAGTCCACCGTTATGGTGATGGTTTTGACCGCTGGACATGTCCCATTCCTTGCTGCAGCTGGAGCTCCCGTACCTGCCGCTGCCTCCACCTTCGTTACTGTGACTGTCTTCTCCTCTGCATTCTTCTTGCCTCCCTTTCCTGCTCCTGCTCCTTCCAGTGCTCCAATCAAATCCGACAGTCCTCCTCTCCTTTCGCGACGAGGCCATGGGGAATTATTATCGGCCTATCCTTCGTTAGCACATGCCCACGTCCCCCTAAGCATCCTGCCTACCTGTATCAGACTCGCCAGTCCTGCCACGACCAGAAGCGAAGATGATAAAAAGTTCCTCATTGTGCTGTTATTAAATTGAGGATGTGGGATGATGATCCAGTACTTGAGGCGCAACAAAGGTGTAAGCCAAGAAATGAGAGATTTTAAGTTCCAAATTCCACGTTCCAACAGACCAGCCGTGGTGTGTTGATTGGTATAGGTAGTGAGAGAAAAAGAGCGTGTCCTGCAGCTACAGAATAGAATCAAGAACCTCGGATCGAAAAAAATTGGGCATGCGAGAAGGTCAATCAGGCCCGCGACGTGGAGCGGCAGAGGCAGGTGGAAACGGAAACGCTGGCTCTAGAGATTTCGATGGAGATGAGGCGATCCGACGACGGCCAGGGCTGCATTGGGCGCTATGATGAAGACACGAACGGAATAGATGGAGCGAATGTAAAGCAGAGGCCGCGCAAAGCAAGAGGCTCCCTGACGAGAAACGTGAGATGCCAAAGAGAGGGGCGAGAGAAAAGATGGGACGAGGTGGAGGACGAGGGAAGAAGTCGTCGTGGAACGAGGAGGCGCATCGAGGAGCACCGCTGGGAGGTCCAGGAATAGGCCGCCCCGGCAGATTGTGCAGGAGGAAGCATAAAACATGAGCACGCTGCGTTCTGGCCGGACCCGTTGCCCAAACGGTCGGTCGGTCTCATGGGAGTCGGAGAGTCGACATGGTCTAACGTGCATCGCGGCGAAAGCGCACATATAAGGCCATTTGGGAGCGCGGTCCTGGCAGCGTCGGGGATCCCCAGACATCTCGAGTTTCACCCGGCGCAGGTACGGACAGAGGCAGCCAATGACCATCGCGGGCGCTCGACGGCGGCGGGACGGCACCCATGCTGCTGGTTCATCGGCAGCAGAGGCATGGCTTGGTTTGGTTTGCAGCAGACTTCACGATCCAGCAGGCAGCGCAGCTCGACATCCACTCACAACTTCAGATGAGCTGATGCGACGCCAAACACCATGGCAATTGTTTCGTGGCCCAATTGTTTGGCGCGGGCATTGCACAACCAGTTTCGATTCGATTCAACGGATGAGGTGTTCGCGGGTTTGCGTGTTCTCGCTCCCTCGTCTCTGCTGATGATTCGGACCACGCGATGCCGCATGAGATATCTGCTGAGATGGAGAGTGTGTCCCGAAGAAGCAATTCAGACGCAGTTGACAGCGAGCTTGTTTTGCGGTCCGTGAGGAGAGAGCCGCTGCCGCATCCCAGGGCCGGGAACTGTGGTGAGTCGCATGATGAAATAGATGTATGAGGTGTATAGGATATTCCCACACGACAGCGTCAACCGCGTCGAATTAGAGATCAATTAATCTATTCATGATAGATGGAGATTTAACCTTAAGTCGCCCTCAGCCTTGCCTAGATTGTGTGCTGATTTCGGCCCACGGCGCAAAATGTCACCGAATGCGTCGCACTGACCAGGCCCGCGAAGGCCTCTGAGTGGCTGAGAGAGAATCGATGACGCCGACAAGTCCAGACCTCGTCGCTCTTCATCGAAATTTCAAAGCTGCATCTGCTTAGACACGACAATCTCGCATTCGTTTGTAAACAAACGCTATCCTATTCCTGCTCGAGGCTGTGTCGAGCTCGGCGCTGACATCCATCGGTATCGCAAGGAAGTGATGTTGTATTAATACTGCTCGCCCTTCTGAAACACTTAGACTTTGTCACAGTGCGACATTTGCTCAACATCACTCATTCACAACCATACTCTTCCTCCCAAATCAACATGGAGGTCCACGTTCTAGATAACTACTACCTCGCTATCACCCTTCTTATCACTGTCGGGTACCAGTTGTTCTTCTTCGCTATTGCTTTCTCCCTGAAGTTCGACAAGCTCACAGGTAATTTTACCCTCGTTGTCTATCTTCCAGCTAACTCCAGTAGATCTCGCTGGCGGAAGCAATTTTGTCGTCCTCGCCATCATCACTCTTGCATTCAGCGGTCATCATAATGCTCGTCAAATCGTTGCCTCGCTCTTCATCATGGCATGGGGTCTACGGCTCTCGGCCTTCCTCTTCTATCGAATCCTGAAGACCGGCAAGGATGATCGCTTCGACGACAAACGAGATAAATTCTTCCCTTTCTTGGGATTCTGGGTCTTCCAGATGCTCTGGGTGTGGACTGTATCCCTACCAATCACAGTGTTAAACTCCCCAATGTCACTCAATATCCCCAACCTGCTTTCGGAACCGGGAGAGATATTGGAGGGGTCATCTTATTCGGCATTGGTTTCATTATGGAGAGTGTCAGTGATACACAAAAGTTCATCTTCAGGTCGAATAATCCAGACAAATCCAAGATCTGCGACAAGGGTCTCTTCTCTTGGAGCAGACATCCCAATTATTTTGGAGAGATTATTATCCACTTTGGTAAGTTCTCCGCATATGTTCATAGAATATTACTAACCAGTCAGGTATCTACATGATTGCTGTATCTCCAGCAGCCAATGGCTATGTACAAGGACAAGCATATAACGCACTCTACGCAACCATCCTCGGACCTTTCTTCCTCACCATCCTCCTAATGTTTGTTTCGGGTCTCCCACTTCAAGAACGACCTACAGCAAAGAGGCGATACGAGAAGAATAGTCGGTGGGAGGATTACTCACGATGGTTAAATCGAACCAGCATTCTCATCCCATTTCCACCACAACTATATGAGAAGCTGCCTACGATCCTGAAACGAACGATATTCTTGGAGTTTCCAATATATGTCTTTGATCCAGCCAAGCATGCAGATGGGCCTAGAGGACAGGAAAGTGCTGAGGAGGGGAGGAATAATAGCAATACCAAGCCCAGTACAGAGAATCGCCAGAGCGGAGATCAGTTGGTTAATGAATAGGCGGGACGGTAATGGGAAAAGATAATGTAATGATTTTGCTAGCATAAGCGTTGGAGTTTCCACTTGGTTAATGGTTGTAGATTGCAATCTACCTTGTTCAACACAATTGCATACATCACTATAGAGAGCCACTCAATTGTTGACTCAATCCTGGCGTAGCACCTTACCTACTTACATCAACCAGAACTCCAACATTAACCTTTGCCGATTGACGAATCGAGAGTGAGAACAAGAACGAGAACACCTCGGTAGAATTCCACCTACTAATCAAGCGGTTAGGCAGCTACAGATTTTGAGGGCCACCATCGCCCATTCCCCGCAAGTCACATGTTCTCGCGCTCTACCCCGCTGGAACACCCCACCTTGTACACGTTCCCCAACTTCCAACCTGCCAACTCCTAGCGACGAGGAACAATTCAACAAATTCGCGACTCGGAAACCGATTAAAGTCGCTTTTTTTATTCAAGTCAAAACCCAATCAATCCGATCCTCGACGATAAATTCACCTTATTCTTGCGGATCTTCTTTTCCTAGTTCCACGTCTCTGCTACAACTCCCACTACCAAACAAAACGCCCCCTTCCTCCGCAAAACTCTCAAACTACCCCCAGAGCAAAATGGACGCATCATGCCAGTGTGGCGACGTGTCTTTCAAGACGCCCCTCAAGAAGCCTCTCGCGCTTTACATGTGCCATTGCGAGGAGTGTAGACGCCAGTCTGGCTCCGCGTTTGGCTGCTCAGCTATTTTCCCCAAGTTTCCGCTGCCTTGTAGGGAGAAGTTGAGCCTTTATTCGTGAGTTGTTTTATTATTGTCATTTTTTGTTGGGAAAATCTGGGCGGGTGACGGATGAGTGGTGATATGAGCTACTTGCTTTCTGGTCTACTTGCACTTGCTGTTAAGAAGGCAATAGGAGAGGAGCAGCTTCAAGTGGACGCCACGGAAGAAGATACCATTTCTTCCCTAGGAACTCTGTCCAGCTTTGCCATTCTTCAACCTGCTCCTCGTACACCTGCACTCCTCCCCTATCTCAACCCACTCTCCCTCAATCCACCTTCTGACACAATCTACAGACGTCCCACAGCCTCCGGTGCAATTTTGAATTGCTACTTCTGCAAGTCTTGCGGAACACGCATCATCCATTCCACACCTGGCAAGGAAATTGTTAGTATCAAGGGTGGTTGTATAGTAGGTTTGGACTGGAGCAATGCACACCACATCTGGACTCGTCATGCTGTATGTATTTTATGTTTCGCGTCTCTTCTACTCTTGCTACAATCACTCCCCCCCTCTTCCCTATACCTCCACTTTCGCGTCCAATCGGAGAAATAAAGACTAATAAACCCCAAAGATGGTCCCCATTCCGGAAGGCGTGGAAACCTCCTACGAGGAGCCCGAAAACGAAGACTACTCAGGCGTCCTCTCTCTCGTCCAGTCAGACGGAGGATCCGGTAAATCCACACCAAACCCTCTTAGCAAATCAAAGTCTCTCTTTTCATCCAAGCCATACGACCTCGATTCCGAGAAAAACGATGTAGAAATCACGTTTGTCGACTCTTCAGGCAAAGTCTATCCAGAAGCGAAATCCACCAGTCCTGGTTCTGGTCAAGGCTCAGCTGCATCATCAAAGAGCCCAAATCTTGACGATGTTTTGAGTCTCAATCGCTTCACACTTGGTAAGGGCAAGGATGATGATGAGATTCGAGGTTGATAGCGTCTTGTTACGGCTTCTGTTTTGAGTCCTGTTCTTACCAGTTCCTCTTTCTCTTCTTTGACTCTCGCCTAATGCTCTGATCTGGAGATTTACCAAGGCTTTGTGGGTGGTTTTCTGCTGGGATTAGCGATATTGAAGCTAGGGTTGATCATGTTAGTTTCACTTTGTGTGTTTGACCACTAAGTACTCTACTGCGGGGGGTAGAGCAGTGGCGTGTATGCTACAGATCATATAACCGATAGTCTTAAACTAGATGGGCTTGTCTACACTTCCAAGTTTGCTCTTGTCTGGATTAAAAAAGTCGAGAATGATTTTTCTTGAAATGATTTGGACTTGGCTAAATGGCGTTGTATTTGTGCTTGAGGGGGCTGCCTTCGGCTTCATTGAAGCTTTTTACCCTCTGATTGGGGTCTGCTTTCGGCGAGCGACCGTTGCTGGATCTCACGGGTTGGAAGTTGGGCTTGATTGAGAATGCATCTAGGTATTTCTCTTGTCGTCTGAAGTTTTTTTGAATGATCTAATTCAAGATGTCTAATCATGCATCGTAATTCTTCCCGTCCCGATCCCCTGAAAATCCCGCCCCCAAACTATGCCATCCCACCATTAACCCTCACCACCTGCCCTGTGACCCAGCTACTCTCCTCACTGGCGAGGAAAGCAGCCACACCAGCAATCTCCTCTGGCTTACCAATCCTGCCCTGTGGGTTGAACCCCGCAATCATCTTGAGGACTTGCTCGTTCTTACCCTTCATGAAAAGATCTGTAGCCGTCGGGCCTGGTGCTATGGCGTTTACCATGATACCCTTGCGTGCGAGATCCTTGGAGAGCAGGCGCGTCATCTGCTCGATGGCACCCTTGGAAGAGACATAGGTCAAGTAGTTCGGCGCCACTGTCGAGGCGGCGCAGAGCGTCGTAGAGAAGAGCAGAATTCGCGAGCCGGGCGCCATTAATGGTGCCGCTTTCTGTGGAACGGTTAGTTTTCAGATCTTAGCCGGTTGTACAGAAGGGAAGAGAGGGAGGGGAAATACCTGGGCGAGAAACAGGGGGCCTTTAACGTTGATGGCGAAGGCATTGTCGAATTCGGTTTCGGTGATCTTGTCCAGCTCGTTCAGAGGCATGATTCCTGCGTTTGCAACGAGGATATCTAGCTTTCCGAACTTGGCGATAGTCTCGTCGATTAATCTACTGATTTCGGGGACGGAACCGACGTTGGCTTTGATGGCGATTGCGTTCTCGCCGATCTCTTGAACGACGGCGAGAGCTGCACTGTCATCGCCCGAGTACTACATTTTGTTAGCAAGTGTTTAGAGGAAGGTTTTTGAGAATGTTGGCCCTCAATGCTCCAACTTCATATTCGGAGTCTTGCACCTGAGGGCAGCCATTCGGACGAGGATACGTACATTCACAACTACCTTGGCCCCGAGTGATGCGAACTTGAGAGAGATGGCTTTGCCGATTCCTTTGGAGCCACCAGTAACCAAGGCTACCTTGCCTGCAAGAGAAGTAGACATTTGATACGTAATTGGCTTGTGAATGGGGGAACTCGGAGCGAGGAGATATATCGAGTGGAGTAAACAATGTTTGAAGCGGTTGGAAGATGAATGATGAGAATATGTAGTGGGTGTCCTCTACATTTATAACTTTCATGCAGAGCTAATGCATTGCTTTGGGGCTCTCAACATTCACGATAAGTTCCACAAACCAACCTGTAAGATCCGAGCACAGCCTGCACAGGAGTGCTATGTCGCGAGAAAACTGGGAATAATCACCAAGTGCAACAACGTCCCATCGCTGGTGTAAGTAGGCCAATAGGAATCTACTGAATCAATCGACACAAGCAACAGAATTGGATGACGACAAGGTCGTTACCTCATCTTTGTGGAATTAAGGCCCTCCGATATGTCCTGGTTTATTTCCAGTGGAAATTAAACCTTGAAATATGTTGATTTGCGCTGCGTATATCCGTTTCGGCTCTTCTCCGCCTCTCGTCCATGGAGATAAGAAATATGGGGGAAGGTTCCGGATTTGAACTGTACATCGAATAGCCCCCAATCGGTTGAAATACATGGGATCAAATGGTACAGCTTGATCGCAATAATTCATTCGTCGATATCAAACCAAATGTTAAAACCTGCTTGATGGGTAGACTTGAACACATCTTCCAGCCTTCGGCCTTCCTTTGAACGTGATTGGAATTACAATTCTCTCTCTGATCGAGATTCGTCGAGTAAGGTTAAATTTCCAAAATGGCCGAAAAGGAGTATGAAATAATCTTTAATCTTCAATCTTCCAACATGTCTTTATGGTGCAGAACAATAGCAAGTTTGGAATTTCCTGGGGAAGTTCGAACAACCCCTGTCAGTGCGCTAGAGTGCAAGCCACGCCTGCTATCTTCCGACAGGCAAGGCTACACCAAGAATTCCATCGACAAGACTTCAACAATCACTCCCTCACCTTGAACACAAATCCAGACGAGGCTGACCCTAAGTCATTCACTACCGACGTCCGTAGTCAATCGTCACTACAATCAACGCCCTGCTTGCGCCTGCGACACAGTATTTCGCAAACTTGCCCGAGCTTCCACATTCTATCGCACGCGATCATCAATCAAACTCGCCGTCATGGACGCACGAGAGCTTACCACACGCCTGCAGGCTTTGCAGAAGATGATAAATGACAAGGAGCCACCTGCGGGGATCATCACGGTTTTGGAGACGCTGAAGAAGGAAGTAGCACCAACTGAGGAGCTCCTAAGAGTATGCTTCTTCCCTTGTCTTTGTCGAGCGCATCACATCCTTTGGGCACCTGCAGACTTCTACTGTACCAATTTCAATGTGAAAGCCTCAGGAAAATAGCTAATTTAGAGATTCAGACAACCAAAGCCGGTGTAATTGTGTCTAAGCAAAAGGCCAACCCCAATAAGGACATCGGTAGACTTGCCGCAGAAATCGTCGCCAAGTGGAAGAAGATCGTCCAAGCCGAGCAGGCGCAGAAGAAGCCAAAGACCATGGAGAGATCATCACCTGCTGCGCCGCCAAAATCGAACTCTTCACCAGCCCCGCCAAACGAGACAAAAGCCTTCAAGGGCGATGTCGCCAAGAGACGTTGGGAGGCTGAGAAGGTTGATACCAAGCGGACCGGAGTTCCATCTCGCGATGCCTGCATTGGGCTTCTTTATAACGGTCTTGCATACATGTCAGAGGAGTCGTCAACACATGTCATTATTAAAGCGATGGCTGTTGAGCAAGCTGCATACGATGCGTATAGCGGGGATAACCCAGAGTACCGTTCTAAAATTCGTTCCCTCTTCCAAAATCTCAAGAACGCTTCAAATCGAGAGTTGGGCCCACGGGTTATGTCTGGAGAGATTGAACCAGCTCGATTTGTTGTAATGAGCCACGAGGAGTTGAAGTCCGCCGAGCGTCGCCAAGAGGATGAGAAATTACAGAAGGAGAACATGATGAAGGCACAGGTTCCGATGGCAGAGAAATCTATCAGTGATGCATTGAGGTGCGGCAAGTGTGGACAGAAGAAAGTCAGCTACAGTCAAGCGCAAACCCGAAGTGCTGATGAACCGATGACTACATTTTGCGAGTGTATGGTTTGTGGTAACCGCTGGAAGGTTTGTTATACCCATGACCTGTGGCGGGGCTGTTCGCTAACAATTACAGTTCTCTTGATTCCTTAGCGGATGGCTGCATTACAAAATTTCACTTCTTTGGACAGTACTTTACGGATGGTTTATGGGGTTTGGGGTTGATTTGGAGGGTACGATTGCATTTGCGCTATGATAAGGCGAGGTGAAGCGTTGCTTTGGCTGAATACAACCCGCATGAGTATTTATCTATCTCGCATTGGAACTTCATCTTGGCGTGAGTTGCTGGGTTTGATATGGACAACATATAATGCCCAATCCCGGCACATCTATCCTCAGCCAAATTGGCTTCTCCATAGACTCGGTCTATAGAAATCAGAGCAATAAAATCATGTGAACATTTCTGTGCCACGGTGATTCATCATCTGGGATCTTTGATGCCAAGTAATGCCAGCAAGTCTGTTTGGTCGTGTTCCTCTTCTAATC
Organism: Articulospora tetracladia; assembly: GCA_003415645.1. Classification (NCBI taxonomy): domain Eukaryota; kingdom Fungi; phylum Ascomycota; class Leotiomycetes; order Helotiales; family Discinellaceae; genus Articulospora; species Articulospora tetracladia. The sequence goes on from PYIV01000012.1 coordinate 1,514,342, forward strand.
CCATATCTCCAACGAGTCTCCAAAACTTACTTAAATGTCTCGTGCCACTGTCACATAATATAGTGGCTACCCGACTTCCCTTTGGCAATTGTAGAGCAGTGACAACAGCCGCAACACAATTGACAGCACTGCTACTCCCCACAAAAATCCCGTCCTTTTCTACCAACCACCTAGCCATCTTCATAGCCTGCGCATCGGTGACCTTGACAGCATCATCAATTAACTCTCTACCAGCTTCGAAGTTCTCAGTAAGTCGGTTGATTCCAATGCCTTCAACGACGGTATCGACTTGCTGCCTGCGTCTGGTGCCTTCTTTCTCAGTGGGTGAGAACATAACGCCATGCTTTATTTTGTTGTACAGTCCACTCCCCTCTGGATCTGCAAGCACGACACGGAGATCCGACATACCCATCTCTTGTTTCAGAAATAGGGAGATCCCGGAGATGGTCCCACCTGTCCCGGCACCAGCTACAAAGGCATCGAGTTGTCCACCGGTCTGTTGGTATATTTCTGGACCGGTGGTCTGGAAATGTGCGCGGTAATTGGCCAGGGATTCGAATTGATTGGCAAAGAAACCTTTGCTGTCATCTTCTGCAGAAGCAGTTTGATCCTTCGCTCTTGTCCTTGCCAAATTGACGAAGTGCTCTGTGGATGTAATGGGTGCTGGAGTTACCCTCTCAACTGTAGCTCCCAAATGATGCAACAGGTCTGATTTCTCCTTGCTCTGATCGTTGGGCATGCAAATGTACGCCTTGTAGCCTTTCGCCCTTGCCAATGTTGCCAATGAGATACCAGTTGATCCGACAGTACCCTCGTATATTGTGTCTCCTTGTCCTGGAGTTAAAAGTCCGGCTGCTTCAGCTACATTGATCATATTCAGAGCTACCCTGTCCTTTGGGCTTCCTCCAGCTCCATTCATGAACTCGGCTTTGGCCAGAATGGTACATCCTGTAGCTTCAGACAAGCTCTTGATTTTGAATAGAGGGGTGTTGCCAATTATGCCTTCGATGCCTTCTGGGATTGGCGGAGTTGGTCGGCCAACCATGGACTGTCGCGCACTTCTGGTGTGATCTTCGAGCTTGAGGGGTGAGAAGTATTTACTTGGGAGATCGGAGTCGGTCGAAGCAGCTTGTCCTTGACGTTTGCGCTGGAATCTGCGCTCGAGGTCTGGATAGAAATCTTTAAAGCCTAATGTGAACAGTATACCCGCGACAAATGCAACTGTGATAGCTGCAGTGCCATAGGCTCTAGGATGATTGCTCATAGACATCGTGTCATCGTAATTGATCCATCGTGAACATTTCTGCTGTATTACTAGGTCGCGAGGTGGGGTGAAGTCTGGAAATCCAGATGGGTTTTGGACAGGGGAGCTTTGACCTCAACTTTGGGCGCGCATTCCAGAATCTCACACGACACAGTCAATACGACAACCCCCAATTCTATGGATTCTCCAATCATCTCTCGGTTGTTCAGACGGCTGTTTACGCATCGGCCATGCCAGTCACTGCTTTCGAGCTCGCGGGTTCCCTTTCGAACAGAAGGAAGAAGGTCGCAAGCCAGATGTCTTTCCAACAGCGCGAGGAGGAGGAAAGGCGATGGGACTTCTGCTAGTGAGAGTCATTGGCAGCAGAGGACGAGTCTGTTTCCTATGGATATGTCGGAGGAGTATCAGAAGTATCCAATGGTTACGTCGGAACAGCTGAGAGGGAGGAGGGAAAGGCCGCGGAGGGTCAAGATGTTGACTAGGGACTTCATTGAAGGTATGTTGCTTTCCTCAGTGGTCCATTAAATTAGCTAACACATGCATAGACTCTCTGTATAATCCATCTTATGGTTACTTCTCGAAGCAGGTAGTCATCTTTACACCGGGCGAGCCGTTCGATTTCAACAGCATAAAAGATGAACCGGAATTCTACAAGCTGATGGGTCATCGGTACACCGAATTCGAGGACAAGCTGGATGCGGTAGAGAAGAATGACACGAGACAGTTATGGCATACACCTACGGAGCTGTTTCGACCATACTATGGAGAGTCCATAGCCCGATACCTGATGACCAACTACAAGCTCTCCCAATATCCCTACCACGACCTTATAATTTACGAAATGGGTGCCGGAAATGGAACACTCATGCTGAATATCCTGGATCATATCCGCGACCAAGATCCTGAAGTCTACGACAGGACAAAGTACAAGGTCATCGAGATTTCTTCCAATCTAGCGAAGCTCCAGGAGAGTCAGTTGTTACGGACGGCTGATTCCAGAGGGCATCGTTCGAAGGTGGAAATTATCAACAAGTCGATTTTTGAGTGGAACCAGACAGTTCCAGCGCCTTGCTATTTCCTTGCCATGGAGGTTTTTGACAATTTCGCTCATGATGCGATTCGCTATGATCCCGTGACGGAGGAGCCTCTACAAGGAACGGTATTGATTGACAATAAAGGGACTTTTATGAGTTTTATGTCCCTCAGATCGATCCCGTGGCTTCTCGATTTCTGCGAGTACGGCATGCAGCAACGGGAGGAAGATATCCATCTCCCTTACCTCATAGTAAGATACTCAGGGGCTTGAGGAACAGCTTGCCATTTACGCCAAACTTGTCGGATCCTGAATATATCCCCACGAGGTTGATGCAGTTCTATGATATTCTGGGAAAGTATTTTCCTGGTCATCGGCTGATTACGAGTGATTTTCATGATTTGCCGGATACAATCAAGGGGATTAATGCGCCGGTGGTTCAGACGAGGTACAAGAGGCAGACAGTGCCTGTCACCACACCATTTGTAAGTTTGGTCTCCTGCAGTGGTAAATGGTCTAACGGAATACAGGTACATCAGGGATACTTTGATATTTTGTTCCCAACGGATTTCAATGTTATGGAACTTGTGTATAGGGCTATTACAGGCAAGCTGACGAGGGTCTTGTCGCATGAAGAGTTTCTGAGGAGATGGGCTGATGTTGAGCGAACACAGACAAAGGATGGAGAGAATCCGATGCTGTCCTGGTACAAGAATGCTAGTGTTCTTACCACGGTGTAAATTATGAGATGTAATACAAAGTTCAAGAACTGTCAGTTTGGACCTTCTAACCTACTTGGTCATAGTAGGTCAAAGCGAAAGGGGAGACGAACGGTGGAACAAAGGAAGTTGGTCACGTGACAGTGCCATAATTCTCATTTACTGCAGCTTCTCTGGTACCAATGAATGCACATATACTGAGAGAATCCCAGAAGTGAAATGTCACCTGAGTCCATTGAATACCTAAACTTACCCATAATTCATCCGGCTGATATTGAGACCCCTCGCTTCGAGCAGTGCATGACTCTAATTCTCCGAACAACAACCTCACCCCAACAACTCCCGATCTTCACTATGGCAAACTCAAAGTACCTACTCCTCCTTTGAAGCATATATGCATACTAATTACGGACAGATACGAGTACGTGAAAGCCTTTGAGCATCCCGATGTGCTGCTTCTCAATACATGGATCGTAGTCCGCATTGATGGCCGAGGCTTCCACAAGTACTTCCCCTCTCCAAGTGGAAATAAACCATGTTGATATGGGTACAGATTTTCCCAGAAGCACGACTTTGAAAAGCCGAATGATCGGCGGGCTATTGATCTTATGAATGCAGCTGCTCAGGCGGTATTGAAAGAGCTCCCGGATATAGTTATTGCGTATGGCATTAGCGATGAGTATAGGTAGGTCGCAGGCTCTTGAGACTGTGAACCTAGCTCACATACGAAATAGTTTCGTTTTCCATAAGTCTTGCGCTCTGTTCGAAAGAAGAGAAAGGTATGGTTCTCACGCTCAGCTTAGGTTAGCTCTGACCAAAGTATAGCAAGCTTGTCACAACCGTTGTGTCGACATTCACAGCATATTATGTCCACCTGTGGGCTACATATTTCCCTGGCCTCCCTCTTTCCATGCCGCTTCCCTCTTTCGACGGCCGGGCCGTCCTGTACCCTAGTGTGAAGAATCTGAGAGACTATATGAGTTGGAGACAGGTTGATTGTGAGTAGCTGGACAAGATTATCGAACAATCTAACATCGAACTAGGCCACATTAACAATCTCTACAATACCACCTTTTGGGCCTTGATACAGCACGGCGGAATGGATGCCAAGGTCGCCGAGAAAGAGCTTGCTGTGAGTGTTTTATAGCCCATGCGCTCAAAGATACTGATTTCTGCAGGGTACATTGGCAGCGGACAAGAATGAGATACTATTCTCGAGGTTCAAGATCAACTATAATGACGAGCCAGACATCTATAAGAAAGGAAGTGTGATATTCCGTGATGTGAGTCGGCCCCCTAATAGTTTTTTACATTACTGACCACTTCAGTACGAACTCGTTGAACCTGGCTCGGTCGAGCTGGTTGATGAAGATTCAAGCATGAATGTTGATGAACCAACCACGTTGTCGAAAACACAGCTAGAAAAAGAGAAGAAGAAGAGAGAGAAAGCAGTCATCACAATACAGCACGTGGATATCATCAAAGACGAGTTCTGGGAGAGAAGACCATGGTTGTTGTCAAACAAGCCGGGCAAGATACCCAAGGAAACTTGATTTGGTACTTGTTGCTAAGAGTCTAAAATGCATCCCAAATCACCGTAGTGAGAAACTCCTGAACTCCATGCTATGCTATCATTTCTCACTCAGTCTTTCCTTCGCTTTTTCTTCTTGGCCTGTTCGGATGTGTCGTCTGTGGAGCTGTCGTTGGTTTCTTGGGTGAGTTTCTTCAGTCGTTTTCTTTCACGGCGCTCCTCTTTCGATTCTGTTGCCTTTGTGACTTCCTCAGTGCTACCCTCGACCTCTGCTGGTTTGGAATCTTGTTCTTTAAGTGCACGTTTTGCTGCCCTGCGTGCCTTGCGCTCCTCTTTTGTCTCAGACTTTTCTGCAACCTCATGCTCAATGACCAAGGTCTCTTCAGCTGCAGTCTTCTTCGCCGCCCTCCTTGCCTTCCGCTCCTCCTTGCTCTCAGCCTTCTCCTTTTTTAGTAAATCCTCCTCCTCTATAACCTTCTTAGCCGCCTTCCTTGCTCTTCTCTCCTCCTTTGTCTCCTCCCCTTCAGCACTCCTCTTCCTCTTCTTCCCCTCATCCCCAACCTCCTCGGCGCTCTCCTCGGGCGTCAGTGTCCCACTTAGAGACTCTCCCCTCACAAACGAAGAATATAATCCGCCCTTGCTACCCACCCACTTCGCGCCGCCCTTTGCAACCATATCCAGCCCTCCACTTGTAACCTTCTGGATCACCTGCCCCTCTTTCGATGTATCCAGGCCCTTCAGAGAACTATCAAATGCGTTCATCCACCACATATCACTTGTGCGGTGCTGCTTCTTGCCAATTCCCAGATTGTCGACTTTGCGCGAAACGAGGAGGGGCCGCGACAGGCCGATTGAATTGTCTGTTGGGTGTAGAGAATTGCCCGAGCCGCGCCATCCTTGGGAGGTGAGGAGTGCGTGGGCGTCCATTTTTGTAGGAGTGGATAGAGACAATGCTCTGGTGGATTGTTCGTGGATTCGAAGAAGATGGTTTAGATTTTCGATGATTTTCTTATCGGTGGTGGAACTTTTCCTGCAATCTTAGCGGCATATTCGGTTAAAGGGCTAAATACTACACAGGGTACGAGGTTCCCATACCAAGGGCCAAGCTTCGATCGACATCATCCACCAGATAAAAAACTGTAACATTTATTCTGCATAATGTTTATTGTCCCTGTTCTATTGAAATTGCTCGATCAATAACACTTCCACCTTCCTCAAAATGCCGTACCTATCATATCATGAGCCAGGAATTACAACCATTCTCTCCCTGACCTCTTTCATCCTACTTCTCAATGGAGTCCGCCACATCCTCGATCATCTTCTGTATTGTGGGCTCATCGGAGAGATCCTTATCGGAGTTATCTGGGGTCTTCCAGTTGGAGGAACTGCATGGCTGACAGAGGGAATGCAAGAGACTATCCAAGCCTTTGGATATCTTGGCTTGATTGGCCTGGTATTTGAAGGCGGACTTAATACTGATCTTGCTTTACTGAAGAAGACTGCATACATGTCGATTTCTGTTGCAACTATTGGTCTCTTGATGCCAATTGCTTTGTCTTTCATCTTGATGCAAATTCCCTTCTCCAGCAGTTCTAGAAAGGCGTATCCCACCCCTCTAGCAGCGTTTTCTGCTGGGGCGTCCTTGTGTTCTACTTCTTTGGGTACAACTTTTGCAATTCTTTCTTCGGCAGGAATGCAAAAAACAAGAGTTGGAGTGGTTCTTGTTGGCGCTGCTATGATGGACGATGTCGTTGGCTTGGTGATGGTCAATATCGTCACAACACTTGGGACTGGAGGCACAGCTTGGCCTATTGCTAGGCCTATTGCGGCGAGCTTTGGAATGCTACTGGTCACTATGGCCGCTTGTCCATATGTGCTCAAGCCACTTTGGTCTTGGGTTGTTACAGTTTCAAGCCCTGTAGCTGCATTGAGTCAGGAGGAGACCTCCAAGGGTCTTCGTGGGATAACTACACAAGTTATCCAGACTCTTCCTCATCTCAGTTTCATTCTATCAACCGCCGTATTGATCATCTTCGTAACGATAGCCTCTTTCACTGACGCTTCTGTTCTGTTCTCAGCCTTCATTGCTGGTGGAGTAGTGAATTACCTATGGGGAGTTGAACCTCGAGGGGAGCGCCCGCCTCGTGAAGTGCTCCCGCCTAATGAGGGTCCTTCTAGAATGTACGACACGTACTTTAAGTCTGTGATGGATTTTGTGCTAGTTCCGTTCTTTTTTGTGAGTGATAGCCTTAATCCCTTTGATTTTAACATCAAATAATTGCTATCCCATGGCTGCAAACCTACCCCAGCACCTTCTTGGGTGGCCCAAACAAAAATCCAAGCAGTCTGGAAATTATTTTGCTCTTTGATAACCTCACAAATTTTCTTTCATACGCAGAACCACATTCATGGCAAGAGTAATGCTAACATTCATTCTAGGCTTCAATTGGCTTCTCAATACCCATCACAAATATGTTTGAAGCCTCAATTGTTTGGAAAGGAATCGTGTATGCAATTCTCATGGTCATTGGGAAGGCACTCGTTGGAATTGCAATCTATTTTGGCTACTTGTCAAGGTGTGTGCTCAACATCACTACTCGACTTCGACGCAAGAATCCTCCCTCAGAGCTTCAAGCAGCTTCAAATACAACCAGGACCGAAACTCAAGATACAAAGCCACCTCATACGATAGCCTTGCTCGTTGGCTTTGCTATGATCGCACGCGGAGAGATTGGATTCCTGATCGCCTCTCTCTCTCAAAGTTCTGGCACTCTTACTCTACAACATGATGGATTCGCTCAACCTTCTGGCGAACAAATCTTCCTTGTGATCGTGTGGGCTGTGGTGCTCTGTACGATTGTAGGCCCAGTTGGCGTAGGCGTTTTGGTTCGAAGACTCCGACAAAGTAAAGGTGCTGCACAGTACGCAGATTGGATAGGGGAACATTCATAACATCCTCAAATCCGGAGACTTTGTTGATGTTCGAATGAGCCACTGCTGCTTGGAACATAACCAGGAACATTGCTCCAGTTGACCTCTGGAATAGGCTCAAGTGGTGTGCTCCACGAATGCTCAAAAACAGCCGGTGGCTTTCTCGGGAGAAGACCGTCCAAAGTAGCTTGACTGTTGGACTGTAAAGCCATTTGGGAAGGCGAGTGTGGAATATATGTCTGGTTAGGCACCTCCCTTCTTGAGTAAGCCTCTCCTATCGCGAGGTATTTCCCCGCGTGTGGAGGCAAATTCATGGCACCAGTCCCTACTCTAGGCGTGTATTGGCCTCCAACCCCAGACAGCTCGTGAGCAATGCGTTTGGTTTCCTCGTCTTGCACAATCTGTCCTGGCAGAATCATACCAGTCTCACCTTTGAGGAATTTACGGATTGCCTGGAATTCCTCTAGAACCCAAATCCACTCTTCTAATTTTAGTCCAATGTGGCTTTCAATCGCACCGATCATACGTTCGAGAAGGAAATGCAATACGCCGATATGCTCCAGAAGCACGGTCATCTCTTTCATTCGCTTATCCCCCTTTTTCCTCTGGGACATCGCGCGAGCGACGATTGACAATCTTGCTGACATTTCTTCAAACTGTGGAAACATCTGTCAATTGTTAGCTCTTGTTATCAAATTTCGGTTGCAGATACATACCGCAGAGCAACCAGCGGCAATAGCATTTCCCTCCAAGCCATGAAAAAACTTCTTTTCAATCGCATGACACGTCAAGACAACAATGAAGTCTTTGAGCTTCTTGATATCCCTGATAACTGGTAGCTCCCTTGCAAAGAAGTCTTTGAGCTGTTGCAGTTTTGAGTTGTCAATGTAAAGCATAGTCGAATTGATCACTTCTTGTGCGACATTTCCCAGTTCTGCAAGCTCCCTCAAAACTGTGCCACCAACCTCCATTTCCATAACCATTCCTGGGTAGACATCATTCGTGGTGATACCAGAGCCTGGGTTGGCGGGAATTCTTGGTCTGGGTGCTCCAAGTGCTGGTGTGCCGGGTGATGCATTGAATAACTCTTTGGGAGAAGCTAGTGTCCCAACTGCTGTCGTATTTGGTGATGCATAGAACAGAGGTTGAGGAGAATTTGGTGTAGGCGAGAATGAGTATGCTGTCACATCCATGCTGCCAATGTCGCTAGTGTATGGCGATGAATGGAAATCCATGGCTGAGTGATAGTTTTGCTCAGATCTGGGCAGACCATGGGGGTTTTGTGGCCGGTTTGCATCAGGGTTGTGCAGATGCTGGTATGAATCCTGGGGACTGGCTTGGATGTCTGACTGATAATATGATGAAGAACGTGGTGGGAACCGGCAACTGAGATCCTGTTCTGGTCGATCATTATAATAATTCCTAGGAGGAAGCTGGTAATTGAGGTTCGACTCTAGCCGGTCGTTATAAGGATCCCTAGGAGGAAACTGGTAGTTGAAGTTCGGCTCTGGGCGATCATTATAGGAATCTGTGCGAGGAACCTGATGGTTGGGATTCAGCTCTGAGCGACCACCATAAGGGTTTCTGCCAGGAAACTGATGGTTAAGATTCATTTCTGAGCGACCACCATAATGATCTCTGTGAGGAAACTGATGGTTGAGATTCAGTTCTGAGCGACCACCATGAGGATTTCTTCCAGGGAACTGATGGCTGAGATTCGGTTCCGGCCACTCATTGTACGAATCCCTAGGGGAAAACCGATAGTTAAGATCTAGTTCTGGGCGGTCATCATATGGATCTCTGCGAGGGAACTGATAATTGAGATCTAGTCCCGGTTGTTCATAAAATGAGTCTCTGCGAGGGAACCGATAGTTAATATCCATGTCTGACTGAGGATCAGGTGGAGACTGGGGAGGAAAGAGATAATTGCGATCCAAGTCTAACCGGCGATCATGTGGAGACCGGCGATGGCAAGAGTAGTTGGCAGCCATGTCTTAGTGATTGTTGTTGAGATCGAAAGCCGTTCGCCTTTGAGTGTCTTTTGACAGATTTTGGAGTGTTGTACGCGTCGTTCGATCTAAGCAAAGTTTTCGACTTAGTGCGAAGACTGGTATCTTCTCTTCTTCTTTTCAAAGTACTTTTAATAGAACGATCTTTGATATCTCTGTGCATTTATCTCTTCTCAAGAAAAGTAATGTGTTGTGTGGGAGAAGTCGAAAGTTCGAGACGCGACTGCTTCAGACCAAGGCTGCGAAAGCCGGTCGTTGTGCGGCGCTAAGAAGATGAAAGCGTTGATGAGTTCGGTTTGAAAGGTATAATGATTTAGGAGAATTTCATAAGGTGAATGCTCACTGTGTACGGGAGATCGGGTGGAGGGGACGTCCGGAAGGACTGGCAGTGAATGGACGCGTGATTGCTGTTAGTGACATGGTGGATATGACGGTGGATAATGGCATCGTCGAATATTGGAATATGATGAGATGAAATATGGGATGATATGGGATAGTTGGATATATATTGTGGATCATCCGGGCTCTCCCTTTGCTGAAGGGACATCTGAGATCAGGTCACAAAGACCTTGTTTGTTTAATTTCAGATATTAAGCTGGTTAAAGAAGGGAACAAAGATGCGTTAGTTAAGAGAAGAAAGTACTTGTCCAACCTAAATCTATGTATTGTAAACAAAGGTCACATTGCCAAATAAAAGCTTCGATAAATTCGAGGCAATATCCAGAGAGTGATCCGAGAGACTGGAGGAGTTTCGCAATACCATAAAGAATGTCTGTAAGGAAAGCAAATCGATTGTATCTGTAGCTGAAAACCAATCGAGGCGTCGATAAAGAAAGTTTCTACAGCAAATACTAGCAGAATGGGCACAAGCCGATTTTGGAGACCTGCTAGACCAGAGCCGATTCTCGTCTCAATTTAATGTTCAAGATGACAGATTGGTGATGGAGTGGATTCATAGGCTAGTTGATGGAAAGTCAGAATCCATAAGTCCTCAAATGCTTGGATTTGATCCAATTTCCGCTGAAAAAACCGTGGACAGCTGAGCTGCGGATGGACCTAGCTTTGAGACTCATTCGATATGCCCACTTTGAAGACAATGGTGAATGGATCTGTAAAATGCCTGCGTATCCAGTGACGAAAAAAATTGGCCAATGCAACGTAGCTAGATTGTAGGACTCGTCGTCAATCTGCACCTGTTGTCGTTGACGAGAATAGAATTCAGGAACTGGTCGATCCTCAAAGTCCGGTGCCTCAGCTGATGCACCAGTTTCTTTCCATACTCTTTAAATATTAAGAATTGCTTTTCTGGGTATAAAAGTTCAAGCCAAGCAACCGGGAATCCAACCGACTCTCGCTCTTGCAATTCAGAAACTAACAACTTTACAGTTGGGAATCTGAACGGCCCTGAAAGGGAGAAACGCGTACGGTTTCGACCAGACTAATATCTGTGCAGGCTTTGACAGAGTATGTTTGATTATCGACATTATCGACCCTCCAACCAACAATATCGCCGTGTACCGATGATTGTGAGTTGCCCTACATTCCTACCCCAGGTGGATTCCTGGTTGCTTGGACTTGAACACTTTTTTTTGGACCTGAATCTAATTTTGCCGGCCCTGCTTCGTCGGTCCACGCCTCGCTTAACTTGGCAGATCAACAGCGGCAGCTCTTTTGGCATAAGCTTGAATGGCATTTCCTTGAGCTTGTTAAGTTGGTGGCATATTTAGAACGAAAGCAAGGTTAAAAGTCTTCAGCTGATGCCAGCCCATCTCTCCCTCTGCTCACGGCCGCTCCCTTGGCGACGCGTCACAATTAAACACTCTCGACCCCACGGAGCATTTACTTTGTGGCGGGTAATGGCGCAGCAAGTCAATCGACTGATCTAACCATGCATAAGTATAAACGCAGGCACTGAATCTGAATGCATGCGAGCTGAGCAGCAGGGAGTGCCGGGAAGCACAGGTCCCGTCCCGCAGCAGTCAGATCAGACGACATGTCGAAGATGCAGGAACAAGGCGAAGGCAATTGGAGTATTCTTGGATATGAAGCTACCTGCAGATTGGGGGTGATGTCAGTTGCTGTAGATGGTGTGGTGAGATCAGGTTTGGTTGCGCCGTGCCTCTTTGCACGGCTGCTCCCGCTGGCAGAAAGGTTGCATCCAGGTACTATAATCTATTCATCCTTTTACATTTACAAAGATATTGTTGGGTTTGAGGAGATGCAGAGACGCGGCGGAGCGAAGTCACTAAAATGGGACATCACAGCGTTTGATGCGCTTGTGGTGTGGCACACACTTGGCATCTTGCGCGGCATACAGCCTCCGCTCGCAGGTCCGGTTGGTGACGGAAGTATACCTTATGCAAGTGCATCGATGATGGAGTGGCGAAGAGACCAGGTTCATAGGCGCTTGCCGCCGAATGACATGCGTCTTTTCCCACCCACCGGGGAAATAACTTCCGTTTCTATGCTCACCTACAGATCTGCGACCTCGACTAACAACAATCTACTAGGTACCGGGCAGGCGTCAGAGGGTGGCCGTGTTGCACCATGCAGGAACCAACCGCGGAAGGGCTGTGTCTGCTACCCGCTCCGTTGAAGAATGGACAGGAAGGGTGTGTGGGAGAATACATGGATCGAACCAACATTCTTCGCCCCGCGCTTGCTCGCGTATCGCGTATGGAAGCATCAGACCCGGCGGTGGCATGGTACGGACCCTGATCTGGGGTCGAAGGCGGGATGGAGGCCATGCAGTCACGGCTGGGGCCGAGAAGTATTGAGCCCATGGGTGCATTATGGAAACCGAACTTCAGGTTTCGAGAGGTGGGGTGATGCTTGGCATAGGAGCTCAATGAGATTCAAAGCAAGTGCGGTGGTTCAAAATCTAGTATGCGGGTAATTTGGGAACCCTGAAGCTGGAGTTTACAGGTGGGAGAAGCGTTCACAACTGGGAGCAAACGCAACATGCAAAACCAACCTCATCAACGGTACTGCCGAAGATTTACGGTCACTTGCATCAGTATCTCCCCGCGCATCAGGCCGGGAGGACAAGGCCATCACCCAGTAAGCAGGACCAACCGAGTTCCGCATCTGGGTAGTAACCAGTGCAACTCGCACCGGATTCTGCCTCGGACACGGTGCTGCCACCTACTCGGCGTCTATCACAATCTCGATGGCAGCATGGCTGGTGACAAGTTGTCACACCCGTTCGTGCTCCATCCATGGGTGTTTGTGCATCGTGGTGGGGTTGATGCATGTTGAAGTTGACATTTTTCTATAAATAGATATATATAGTCCATCGTGCATTAGCGTTTCGGGTGGCTTGAGCCTCAATTTTGAGACACATTTCGCCATTGAACGCTGAAATGCGGGACGAGGAGCAGCGAGCAGCAAGTGGTATGTGCTCTGAGTTTGAATTTTGAAGTTATTCCCGGTTCATGAGGGCGTGAAAATCATGGATCTAATCTAGAGGAACGTGGGATTACAGGAAAGTGCTGATACGATCTGCTGCGTGAAGATTGACAACGGGAGGATTGATAATCATTATCATCATCGTCAAGTCCCTCGAGATGGAAATGCCTGGCAATTGGGAATATCAAGAGGGTTGCAATGACTAAGGTACATATTACCAAGATCTCACTACGGGAGGAAGCCTTTCCGGTCCTAACCATTTTTCTGCCGCGCTACATTGAGAGCGGGCCGCATGGAGGCCAAGTCAGCCTTGGAGAACAATCTTCTTCCCCGACGAGATTTCGCCTCCAAAATCCCCCAAAGTATCGTTTATCCCTTTGTTTCATGTTCGGTGTTGGCCAATGCCGGATGTTTACCACACGGCTCAGCTGTGATCACGATCGGGGGAGTGTTGCTGGTCCCTGAATCCTTCTGATATAGGAGTAAGTACCGAGAGTGAAGGTGACGATGTCCTTGTTGGACCCGCATATCCATCTGGCAGGTTGATATCAGGTGTGCTATCATTAATAGAAATGGGAGCACACGGACATCCCGCACCCTGGAAAGACAATATGGGATCTTTCGTGATACCGAAGTCCTCGAGGGCCGGCTTCTGGAAAGATGTGAACACGAGCTACACTGTCAAAGCAAGGCAGGAGTCCAGAATGGCTGCATACGGCACCGTCCAACCTCCAGTCAGGAGCCGAAGATATCTGGATAATTTGGTTGCTTTGGTATTGCTGGCAAAAAGACCCTGATGCGGGCTATTTTAGGGAACATCTGCTGCAGCCGGCCCATGCACATGCGAGCCAGGGCCAGGGACTCGACCGTTGAAGTCGTCTAGGGCTTGCTCAACCAGTCAGCGGCGGGCTGGTGCCCTTGGTGCGTTTGCAGGGTGCGCTCCACCAGTCAACGTGGCTGGTGATGCTCCAGAGGGTCCGTATGGCGTCGCCAGGAGCAGGGCGCGTACAGACGATTGGAGGCTGGAAACACGCGAGCCCTTGAAGAAGGTGAAGAGAAAGGGAGCGATGCTGCTCAGTGGACGGCCTGGAGATTGGGCACGCCTTTGTCAGCACGGCCTAGTCGCCGAGGGCCAATCACAGGAGAGCCATCTCCGGCCGAGTGGGGTGCCCGCCTCCTCCTGGCGAATCACCGCGCCGCATCCGCGCAGTCACGCTCCGGTCGCCGTTCTGCATCTACGGCAGCCTGGAGGCGCCCCTTCTGCCGCCGTCTCACCTTTTGCTGCTGCTCCCACGCCCACCGCCCAGCCCGCCCACTTGCCCACTCGCCCACCCCCCAAAGGCTCGCTCGTCCAGTTCCAGCTGCAGTTCCAGTCGCAGTTCCAGTTCTTCCACACTTGCGTCGGTCTGGTCTCCCTCCATCCCTCCAACACCAGCTTCTCTATATTTAGCATCGCGATCCTCTATCAGTCTATCAACCACGACCTCCGCCAAAAAGTCCATTCAGGTACCGTGCAGCTGCCAGACTTCTATAACACCTTCCACTCCCCGCCGACCCAAGGCCCGCAGCTATTATCCGCCGCACGCCCATTGTCTGTGTTTCAGTCGAGACTCGAAGCCTAGCAGGTCGTCGGTCGCATCTCGCTGCCTTCACACTACATCTCGCCCTGCAGATACTAGTCCAAGGCCTTTCGTCCCTCGCGCCTTTGTCTCCGTCACCGCAGACCCTCAGAAGATCTTGATGTGCGCGATCGCGTTGCACACCTGAGCCGCGGTCGACATCGAGTCGTTGCATTCCCTTGATCCCGCTCGCCAGCCACGACAGAACTGGAGCCGTACATAGCACCAAACTATCTCCTACAAGATCGGCGCGTCGCCGCAATGGGGAGAAGAAAGATTGAGATCAAGGCGATCAAGGATGATCGAAATCGCTCCGTGTAAGTATCTGCCTGCCTTGACGCGATCTCCCTGCTAATTTCAACAGCACATTTCTCAAGCGCAAAGGTGGTTTGTTCAAGAAGGCACATGAGCTTTCCGTCCTCTGTTCCGTCGATGTCGCAGTCATAATATTTGGCAACAACAAGAAACTCTACGAATACTCGAGTGGTGATATTGGAGAGATTCTGACGAGATATCAATACGTATGTTTCATGTCTCAGCCTGCACACAAAGTTGCTAATTTTTTTTTTCCAGTATGGAGGAGCAAATGAGCACAAAGGGCCTGCCGATTTTAATGGGAAGGGAAAGATGGATGATGATGATGACGACGAAGACGGATCTGGTCCATCCCACCATGGATCAGTTGAACCACAAATGATGCCACCTCAGTTCCAGAATCAAGTCCCATTCCAGCATATCCGACATCACACTCCGTCTGCCTCTCCTCCTATTCCAAACGGCGCCTTTCCTCATCACCCGCAACAGAGACAGCATACTCCGCAACCTCAGCCCGGGTCTCGACCAATATCAAGAAATGAGCCTCGTAGATCAAGTTCCAACCTTGTACCACAGCAACATCCTCATCCAGCACCAAATGGTTATGCATACATGCCAAATCCAGCTATCTATAACCCACATAATGCTCAACCTCCTCCACATCCTCATGGTCTTCCACAGCATATGCAAGGTCCAATGATGCAAGGACCCCCAATGCAAGGACCACCTCAAGGTGCACCACAAGGACCCCCACAGCATTACCAGAATGTCGCAGCATGGCCAAGTGCAGCAGCTCTTCAACAGCAACAGCAGCAGCAGCAGCAGCAGCAGCAGCAACAACAACAGCATCAGCAGCAACAGCATCAGCAGCAACAACACCAGCAGCAGCAACATCAGCAGCAACAGCAAGCCCAGCAGCAAATGTACGCCGACGAACAGCATAGAAGTTCAATGCCACCTGCTCCATCTTTTCCCCAGCAAGAAAGGCCACAATCTCGACCTGAGCCATCTCCTCCACAACCCCAACAACAACAAATTCCACATCAATCACCACCGCAAGAGGAAGAGCCAGAACCTGCACCAGCTCAGCAAATGCTTCAGCCTCCTGTGAAACGTCCATCTGCTAAATCCCGGAGTATATTTACCCCTATAGATGAAAGCCGGTCGATTTTGTCACAACATTGGGCATCTTCCACTTCCACTTCTGAACCAGTCCGAGAACCTACAGCGAACAGATCTCAGTCTGTTGACACGGGTTCGGTTATGAGGGTTAAAGCAGAGAATCCATCACCACCTTTACCAACGCGGGCTCAAACTCACAACAAGGTTCGGAACACTTCCATGTCTTCTATCCCTGACAATTTTGGTCCACCTTCACGAACCAATTCTGGATTGGGTGGGAATGCTAGACGTCCTATCTTGAAGGTTCAAATTCCAGAGGAGCCTTCAGAAAATGGCAGTGCTACTGCAGACTCATTGTCGAGCCCGAGATCAAGTACAAATCCTGCTTCATCAAATCTCCGACGAAATGGACACAACGGCTCTGAAGCTCATTCTTCTGGGGTTGTTCTGCCACCGCCATCGCCTTCTGCATCAGCTCTATTATCAGCTGGTGCATCTGGTCCACCTAATCCATTCGCTCGTCCTCATCCGGTCTCCCAACCATCTCAAAACTCGAATGCTAGTGGGAATATGATTGATACCCCTGTTTCAGCTTTACCATCGAGGTTCATGAACAATGAATTCCTACCCAGTCCTTCAAGCTTCTATCCTGATTGGAATTTCAGGGGTAATGACTCGAACACTCTACCCAGTCCCTTGAACTTTGCAACTCCAGTTGTTGGTACCGGACCAAGCTTTCTCAGGGAAGACTCGAATGGAAGAGAGAATGGAAATGGCAAGCGGAAAACCCTGATCCAGATGGTGAAGGTGGAGATGCCAAGAGAATGAAGCATGACGGATGACCTTTGATTCACGTGTGAAAAGAATAATGTGGGGAAGTCTTTTCTAAAGGGGAACTTTTGGATCTTGTATATGCATGGAACTGGCGTTAGGGGTGTATCAATCTGGCGGACAGATTTGTTTATGACAATGACTGAGTATGAGGACGTAGTTTTGTAGATACCCTTGCTTCTCTAGGGGGTGGCGTTTGTTTTACTATGAGTGGTAGAACCAATCGATGATGTTGAGCAATTTCATTGATCCAATGTGACCAAGGAGGGCGTAGATTATCCAATTTGATCCTCCATCGACTCTTTCACAGGGAACTCCCTCACTCAAAATGTGCCCTTGCCAGCACACCCTCCAACTCCTCTCCTTCAGCATCCTCACCCCTTCGTCGCTCGAGTTCCACCTTCCATGCTTTATTGTCTTGGTACCATTTCCACTACAAAGCATTAGCAATATCTCCTGACCACTGGGTAACCGCCTTCGAATCTATCCACGGTCCAATGGAGATAACATACCAACCATCCGAATCCCCACGCCTTTCCCGAATCATTTGGATATCTCTGAGCAAGCCAAGCCTCTTTTTGCTTTTGCAATTCAAGCTCTTGTTGCCGCTTTGCCTCCTTTCTGTGCTTCTTGCGCGCACATCGCTCTTCGTACGCCTGCTGTTGCGCAAGGCTGCGGTGGGTGGATGATCCACCTCCCATTTTGATGTCGCTGTAGTGAGGTCACACTTCTATCCCCTAGCAACCCACGATACAATAAGCTGCTTTGCCGGTTCTCTGGGCAGAGAGCAGGTGCTCTTATACATTGCCACTTCATCCCGTCATGATCATGATGGGACAGTGTTCAACCGCGTCTTACGCATTCGGATCACGTTTTGCTTTCTACGACCTTGAAAGAGAGCTGGGCAAAGTGGCAGAGCTGGAGGCGTCCAGTGGAGAGAGGACATCAGTGGACGTGTCGCGTGGTCAAGCGAGCCTCGCAGAATGACACTGCATTAGGCCAAGGATACACAGCCTTAGCACTTGAAGGCGACAGTACATTTCAAGTTGGAAACATCAAAAGAATTAGGAGGCGATGCAATTTTCGAGCACTGGTTATATTCGTTGCGAGAAACGGGTAAGATTCTCCATTGCTTAGGACTTAACTCAAGGACAGTCATTAGGACCTCTTCCACCTCGTCACCTAGCTCATTCAGACTAATCCAACAAGAAATACACCGTCAACCTTTCAAAATCTCAGGTTATTACCCAGGTCGGCCGTACTGTCCTGTGTTGAAAGTCTTCTTCTTCCAAAATCTCACAACGCCATCAACTGCATTCTTCAACAACCCCTTCTCCTCTATATCTCTACCCTTGATCTCTCCCTCACCATTAGCAATCTCATCTCTCGCAGCTCGATTACCCGACTGATTTCCCGACTTTGCCCAGGTGTCCCATCCATCACCACTTGCAGCTCCAACTCTAGTCCCAGCCTCATCCGTAGCCGCTTTTGCTTTTCCCTCCTTTTCCTTCTTGAGATCTTCGTCCTCAGAGCTCTCGTCCCATTCTCGAGCCCTGACGCCGGCAGTCTCGGATCCTCTCGATGCTGAGGCACTGTCTTGAGCTGCAGTCCGGGGCGCAAAGTCCAAGACACGCGTTGTTGGTGAAATGGGAGTTTTTTGCACGGTGGCAGTAGGTTGAGTTGTGGGCTTTCGAGCCTCATAGCGGTATCCGCCGCTGTATGAAGAGCCTCCCATTCCCATTTGGTAGGCTAAGACAGATGTATATTGTGGCTGATTTGACTGAGTGTTTCTCACCACCAAGTAGTGAAGTAGATCGAAGCTGATCTCTAGTTAGCTATTTACTCGGAAACAGGTCTGCTGAATACATACTGATACCAAAATTCGAGGGTTATGAGTGTTCAGTTGTTACACTTTGACGGGGCGATGAACCAATATTTCATCAAGCTCGTTTACGACGTTGATAGGCATGCTGGGGATAAAAGCCACCAAGGAGGCGCAGTGCAGAGTCGAGTGACAACCCCGCATCAACAACACTTCACGATATCCAATGCTACGACGGAATTCCTGCCGTGAATCCTAATCAATGACCAAAAGCCTGAGTATCGCGTACTTGAATTCTCCGGCGTCGTGACCTGAGAGGAGATAACACAGCCTTGTGCGTGATGACACGGCATCTCGAGAGTGCTTCAGCAACTGCGGTGATTGAGGCTATGCTTGGGATCTTGTTCTCTGTATCCGGATTGTGAGTTTGATAGCGAGAAGTAAGATAATCGGAATCGGGAAGGAGGTTGAAGGAAGAATATCACTCCGGTCGTTTAAATCAGCTCTGCAATCGTGAACAAACGGCTTCACTAGCACATCTCATCTCTCATCTTGACACAATGCCCTCACCAACCCCACGAGAGGTGAAAATGGAAGTCCTAGTCCTCGGCCTCTGTCGAACAGGCACAATGTGTTCGTATCAAACCCTCTCCTGAACCACATATATCTAACAAGTACCTAGCAATGAAATTCGCGCTGGAAGACCTAGGATATTCCAACGTCTACCACTTCTCCACGCTCTTCCAGAACCCATCCCACGTCCCACTCTGGGAAGCAGCTCTAAACGCCAGATTCCCAGCACCATCCCGTGTCGCATCAGAAATCCCCGCCTCGCTCTGGGACGAGCTGCTCGGGTCGTACTCTGTGAGTCCCCACCCTGCGCCACCCGCAGTATGCAGTATCGCGAACGAGCTAACATGAGAACAAGGCAATCACCGACATCCCATGCGCCTGCTTTGCGCCAGAGCTGCTGCACGCATACCCAGACGCACGGCTGATCCTCCTCACGCGGCCCACGGCCACCTGGCACGCCTCGATGCTCAGCACCATCCACGCGCTGCAGAACTCGCCGCTGCAGCGCTTCCTACTGCTCTTCGCATCGCCGCAAACGCGAGCCCTCTCTGCGCTACTGGCTCACATCGTCAGTGTCTACTTCCACGGCGACATCCTGAAGTACGGCGAGCTGGTCTTCGAGACGCACAATGAGAGCGTGCGGCGCCTGGCTAAGGAGCAGGGCCGGCCGCTGCTCGAGATGGACATCAGCGATGGGTGGGAACCGCTGTGTGAGTTTCTGGGGAGAGATGTGCCCGAGTTTGCTTTTCCACGCGTGAATGATACGCAGGCGTTTAGGAGGGATTTTGGCCTCGATTGGGGATTGTTACATGTTCTTCTTGCTGTTGGGGTGGGTGCTGTGGGAGTTGGAGTTTGGTTTGCATTTTGTTAGCTGGAAGAGCAGCAGTAGCTCCGATCTCCATACTACCTAGATGAGAGTAACTACCCTGAGCTGGAACTAGAGTGGATTTTAACTTGCTTGATGATGGTAAGACTGAAGTTGAATCAAGGTTTGGAGCTAACATTTAGCGCTTTCACCCTTGCCTCGAGGGGTTGGCTCGTTCACAAGGACAAAGTAAGGGACATACATTGCAGTTCACAATCTGGACCGCTGAATAAGGTAAGATCAACACTCATGTATTAACACACTCTGCTCGTGGTATCTACGCACTCAATCATTATCTTTCTCACGCCGTTTTATCTTCTCCCCACTCCAACAAAAAGACCCAAAGCTTGCGCAGAATCGCCCGAGAAGAAAATATTATCAAGTGCAAACCTCCAAGATCGAGCACGAAAAAGAAACAGAGATCGCTAGCAATCTGTTATGGTATCTCGTAAATAAAGGGGAAGCTCGCTAGGAGAAAAGGTACAGGTAGAATTGAATAGAACAAGCATGAGAAATCTTCGAGATTTACGATCGATCATGGTCTGCGAGTTGGTCGGACTGCGGTTGTGGGACTGCCTCCAGTTTCCATATTGCCGGTCAGCTCAGCGACACGGGCCTTGATTCTGGCTACTCGAGATTCGATGGCTGTCTCAGTTAGTTAAAGTCAAGTGGAAGAAAAGGAACTACTCACTCTCTTCTCCACTGGTTTCATCATCACCATCAGTCTTTTGACTATATCCACCTCTACTCTGCTCCTCACTTTGACGTGCAGCAGCACGATCAGCGGCATTCTTTCTGATTTGTGCCCATCTATCCTGAGCAGGTGAGACTTGCTCAACTGGATCCGCAGTGTCGTCCGACCGAGTTCTTGCAATATTAGGAGGAAGAGCGTCGTCATCCTCGCTAACTCTAGGGGAGTCTTCGGGGATGAATGCAGGAACATCCTCGAGAGGTCCTTGATCGAAGCTTGAGAAAGCTTGACGAGCCTCTTGTGCATCGTTGGTATCGACGCGAGAGAGACTGTCTTGGATGGAAGGATCATACGAACGATCGTATTGTTGATTTGGAGATGCGATTGGTGTTACATCATCCTCGGAAACTCGGTGTACACTGACAGGAGGTTGAGCGACGGGTGTGGGTGGAGTAGAAACTAGGCTCTTCTTTCGGAAGCTAGATAATTTCCTGCTGAGACCGCCACCACCTGGTTGAAGTCCACCATTGTGTGCTTGAGGAGGCTTAGCAGGAACTGTCGATTCACGATTCTTGTTTCGGCCGAACATCTTGCGGAATCCACCAGGGGTAGGTTCCTTCTTCTTGAGCTTGTTGTGCTTCTTTCCCTCGGGACTTGAGCCGCTCTGGTCCATGGATTCTCGAGGTTCGGGTGTTGGTTGCACCCTTGATGCGGCTGATTGAGTGCCTTGATTTCGATCAACTGGATGTGCGTCCAGAGGATGAGTATACTCTTCAGCTTTCTCCGAAACATGTGGCTCTTCCTCATTTTGGACCGGTGGCGAAGGCGTGTACGATTGGGGGATGGGTCTTGGTGAAGGCATTGGTGGCAACTCCTTGTCATTGGAAACTGCCCTCTGGAGATTCTGAAGTGGCCTCAAAGTATCTTGACTCTTGTTGACTCCATTCGTTTGCATGGTCGCCTCTCCAAGTCCTCTTCCCGTTCCTGTGTTCGTATTTGCGAGGTATGCTTCTCTGATCGCATCCTTGTCGTACTTGTTGGCCCATTTCATTGCTGGAGAAGCTTCACTCATAATAACAGGTTGAAGAGTAAAGATGCTACTTGTCTTCATCGATGCCATGTCCACATCATTTCTCCCTCGTCGAGTATTTTCCTGCGCTTCTTGAGCCCTCTGCTTTTGTTGAAGTTGGATTGCGGCTGCTTGGATTCGAGCATGCTGATCTGGACCGATACTTGTCTTGCTGGCACCGAGGCTTGCAGTAGCTTTGAGGCCGGGTCGAGCTGGATCTACGGTAGACTTTCGTCGGACGACAGTCTTGTTCTTCTTTGATCGACCCCAGAAGCTCTTCTTCTCTGCAATGTATGCACCCTCTTCAGGTACCGGAGCAGCTCCCTTGACCATTTCTTCCATCACCAACCATTTACCGCCACGGATGATGGTCTCGACCAGCGCACATCGTCCAAAAGCCGCCTTTCTCTCCGGAGGTTCTTCACCAGCCAGACTGCTAATCCATGCCCACCAGAAGGAATCATCAAGGTCAAATCTTGTGATACTTGCTAGCTCACCCGGTTCCAGTTGGTTTGCTTCCAGTCTTGGTCTATGCGACTGTGAGCTTCGTCCACGTGTATCGATCGGAGGCAGTATCTTGTCAGGTGGTAGCAGCAATGGCCTTGGTTCATTTCCGGCCTCATCCACGAATCCCGAGGATAAGAAGTCGGCCCATGAAGGTGTGGTAGGTCTGCCCCCTCCCATACCCATTCCAACGTTTCTCGAATGTGGCGTAGCTCGTAGTCCTTGTGTAGCTCGTTTCTTTGCAAAGTTACTCTCATCATCATCCTCTTCAGCCTCATCAAAACCACCGGAGAACCCTATATCTTCGAATCGAGACCATGAAGCGTCAGTCAAGCCAGTGGATTGCTTCGAATTCGATACTTGTGACTGATTAGCAGAAGAAATTGATCTCAACACACGTCTACACTCGTCCGTCAACGCCTTCACTGGATCCTCGTAATCTGCGAACTCCTGCAACGCTCGATCCTCGTCTCGATACTGGAAGTGATTCGCCCGTCGGAGAAGGGCAAAAGGTGTTGGCGACACAGAGTCCACAATCATGACCACCTTCAACGTCGAGGACTGCAGGAGTGATGGTCGCTCGGGAGGGTATTCTGATTCCTGAACCAACTTCTGCAGGGACATTGGGATCTTCGAGATCGCACTGAGTCCCTTTGCATCTGGCGATAACGATCTGAGGTAGGCAAAAAAGAGATGACTGGTTGCATCCGCAGCACTTTGGCTTGTTAGCGTAACCTTGAAAATCGATCGAGATCCTTACGCTGCCCATTTTCTATAACCTCCCTCGAACCCATCCTGGTCATCGGTGTATTCAAAAGCCCACCAACCGGCATATCGTGACAATTTGCGTCCACCAAGTCCATTTGTCTTTCCATGTGCCGCAATTGCCGAGAGGAGGTCAAAGAAATCAAAGATAATTTTGGTTCGTGCACCTGAATCAACACTGATAGGGATAAAGGTCGCAAATGAGTCCCTGGCCATGTTCGAATCTGTAAAAATAAAGTAAGTCTCAGATTTCCCCCGCGGATCTGAATCACATACCAGTCTCGCCGACTTTGAACAGTTCATATGCATCCCAGCCTACGACTCCACCAGGTAATCTACTCCAGCACCATTTTACTACGCTGCACAGAACCTAGATTTTATAAGCTGTGCTCTCGTGCCCCTCCATTGAGACTCACCATAGGCTCTGTCAGCCGCAATTCTTGCGCAAGACCTTCTCCATAGAGTCGTTGACCGCGATCAAAGAAATTCCGAATGAATGTACGCGCTGCGCTAGGATCTGAAGTAGGGCGGAAAGGTAATAGAAGGAACGGCATGTCCAGAGCTGCAATAGAAATAAATTAGTTTGTGCAACACGAACAGAAAGCCGCATTTCGTCCTAGAAAGACTTGTCATTCATACCTCTTGACTTCAATTCTGCTGTACATCCTCGTAGCAACTCTTGTACCTCCTCTGGCTCGACCGTCTTTCGCGTCCACGCATCCTCCCATCGCGGCTTGACTGGAGCCTCATTAGTTGGCTGCTGCGAGCCCTTCTTCACTTTTGACGGGCCATCTTTGCCCTTTAGCCTCGAGAAGAAGCTCGGCATCGCGAAGGCGAAGTGGAGATAGCTTGGGCTGTTGAAAGGTTAGACGCGATGCATTCGAGAGCGGATCAAGCCGAGTTGCTGCGGATTCGCGGTGGTAGGGAGAGGGGTCGCCGACGAGGATTCGATTTTGGATTTAATGAGAGTGATTTTATCGTTCCTGTCTTTCGAGATGCGACGACCGATTCTGGCGGAGGTTGAATTAAAGGGGATAGCCCGCGACCGAATTTGGGAAGAAAGTTTATCGCTGGGCGATTTCAGGGGCGGCAGAGAGATTGCTGGCGCACGGAAGCTAGTTAGGCGGTGAACTTCAAGGCGCTATACCTGCAATTGAGTCTGAGAGTCGAGATGGTTTATTTTAGTTGCAAGATAGGATGTCTGAGAGGAGGTCGTGATGGAATGTGTACGGTGAGAGTGGTGATGAGGGATCAGGAGCAGGAAACGAGTTTGCACGCCCGGGCTCAACTGCTCGAAAGCTTCGAGTTAAAGAAAGTCGAGTTGGATATAGGGACAAGGAACACCCGTCTTCCGAGTGGATGAGTGGATGCGGATGTGTGGAGGCATTTCTTGCTTTTGGTGCGTCTCTTCTCCATGTCCCTAAGATGAGCGCAGGCCCAACCGGTGTTGCAGGTGCATGATAGTCCAGTGGACCACTTCACAAATTCTACGCGGGCCGCGATTTGTCTAAGGCCGTTGTCGAGTTGTTGTCTGCAGGACGACCAGCTCATCACCGACGACGACCTCATCCTCATCCTGGGTCAGGGCAAGTCCCGAATGAGGAGGCGAAGGCTTCGATCTGCCAACGCATCTCTTAGATAATTCACTCCATCCCGCCATTTGCCACCCCAGCTCCTGACCCCTCTCACCCAGTCAATATGACCGCGAGATTGAATCGATCCAAGTATAGACTCACCGATATGAAGACCTGCCGCTCGAGCCTGGCGTTGCAGATTCTTTTGCTGTTTGGTGTATGTGGCTGTCAGTTCATGCGCCTCATACAGAGTACAAGTGCAAGGAGCCACTCGGTTGCCTGCATTGCATTTTCGTCGGCGCGTCTGTTTCGGATTCTGTACCTTAATATCAATTTCAGGCGTTTGTATGGTGTCAGGTGATAGCGTGTGCTCCAATCACGACCCACCACGACATATCACGGGAGGAGCTGGCTCCTTCAAGGCTGGGCAAGGATGAGATGAATTTATCGGTGTCTCAGGCGGTATGGGGGATTATGTCTAATCGAAGATCTCTGGGATTGTTAGACTGATCTTAATTCAAACTTCTGCGGATCTGGAGGTTGTCATAAACTCTACTCTCACTGACATGCTGGAAAGCGACGTTAAAGTTCAACATTATGCTGCCCTTTATACGTTTAGACGATGCAACTCGGAATAATTAATATCGATTGATGGGAAAGTCTTTGGACGCACGACGTTATTGGACTACGCTCTTCGGCATACAGCTAGAGAGTACCTTGAAGCGGGGAAGATGGTATCTGTAGCAAACAGGAATGTACTTGACTGGAATAATTGTTCAATGGGGTACGATCAACTTGATTGCGCAACACATCATCTTCTTAGGCCAACCGCTTCCAGAACACGACTCTGTGATGCACCCCGTTATCAATTGTGAATGTCAAGATAATAGATATTTGCATGAGTGTGAAGAACGGTTTCCAGGTAGTATACTCCGCCCGTTATTGTTCTCAAGAACGTAGATCCTACAGGAGAAGTACTTGTTCCAGACCCTTGCGTACAATGTGGAAGGATTGGCGTCAGATCTAAATGTAACTCTTCGGACTGAAGCAACATGTATTGCAACAGCTGGAATGTCAACCATATCAAACAAATTTTGCTATTAGACATGAGGAAGATCAGGGACAACTACAAGACATGCCTTAAAAGGACGAGGCTTTGGTTTCGCAGACCTTCGAGACAGGATATATGACCATCTATTTGAAGTTCTTCAACTGCAACGACATGAAAGGAGAGGGAATGATATATACTTACTGATAACTCTTTGTCAATATTTATGTCACCAATGGAGGGTTTGGGAATATAACACGAGATTCATTCTATATCTCCTTCACTGGAGCTGGCCAGCTGCTCAATGAAGTCATTCTGGATTTCATGGCTCTGGAGGCTTGTAGTTGGTGTACAGAGGAAGTCGGCGAGGACAATCACAGTTAGTTCCTGCTCAATTTTTAGAAAGTTGATTTCATGAATAAAGCATCCAGATTTAAATTAGTCAATTGGAGCTACATCATAACTCGTAGTATTTCACACTTGTTGTCGTCTCAGTCATGACGTCAATTCACACCAACTCCCTCCTCCACTTGACCTCCACCCACAACATCAATTAAACTCCCTTGACAGGACAAAATACTCCAAAATAGTAGCTACACATCAATTCAAGCCCATCCTTCGCTAAACCAACAATATGGTCAAAGACAACGAGACCGTCATCAAAGAGTTCAATGAACTCGTCAACATGACACCAGATGAGCTAGAGAAGTGGCTCAAGACGGAAGATTCCAGCTCTTCAGGATGGGACAAGGGTGATGGGAGTGGAGAGAGTATTGGTCACGACAGGTATGTGGCGAAATCCACGTTCGAATCAAACTGATGTTGGGTAACACAGTGGAAGACAAATCATTGAGATTTTGAAAAAGAATCCCAAGAGAGACCCGGAGGATTATGATGAAGGTGAGCACTCGCTCGTGAAATATGACAGGAATGAAAGAGACTGACACAGCTAGATGATTTACCACACATGAGAAAGGTAGTGGCATACTGTAAACGTCATCTGGCACAGGAAGAGACCGCAAAGAAGAATACGGATAGTAAGAGCTACAAGAGCTTGAAGAATTGGGGTCATGATGCATTGAAAGCTTAAATCCCGACTCCGTACTCACTCAATCAAATCCACTCGTGCTCTACCTAAACGCCCAAAGAAAATAATCAAGTGCCTACTCCAACACTCCAAGATCGAGTCACCAATAGATCAAATCCCAGCCTCGACAGCTGGAACACCTAAATCCCAATCAATTTCACTCCCTTCTCCATGATTCTTCACCAGCCACTCATTCGTCTTCTTGAAATGTCCACAATCAAACCAACCCCTACTCGCACTCAGTGGACTTGGATGAACAGACTGCAACACGCAATGCTTCTTCTTGTCCACCTTCCCGACGCGCTTTCCGGCCGGTGTTCCCCAAGCCAGGAAGACAACTCCTTTCGTTCTTTTGGCAGCTACGGTATCAATGACCTTTTGCGTGAACTTCTCCCATCCTCTGTTTGAGTGCGAGTTTGCTTCGTGAGCACGCACCGTGAGACAGGTATTTAGGAGCAAGACTCCTCGATCAGCCCATGGGGTGAGAAGACCGCCGTTCTTGGGTGGTGGTCGGAAGGTGGGATAGTCGTTAGCTAGGGCTTTGTAGATATTCTTCAGAGATGGAGGAGCTGGGGTTGGTGCGCGGACAGAGAAGGAGAGGCCGTGGGCTTGATTGATATTGTGGTAGGGATCTTGGCCAATGATGACGGCTTTGACGGTATTCAACGGGGTATGTCTTGACCTGTGTCTGTTAGCAGACTCCATTGAGAGGGAAAAGGAGCATACCAGGAATAGACATCCTCGAGCGGTGGGAACACCTTCTTGCCTGCGTCCTTCTCCCTCTGCAGAAACTTCTTCAATTCAAGAAATTCCTTGCTGCAGACCTCTTCTCTCAATTCCTTCAGCCAGCTCTCGTGTAATGTGTCGATTTCCAACTTCAACAACTCCTTTTGCTCGTCGGTAAGCTTCTTGACCCAAGCCTCCTTGTCCCACTTTACGGCTGGCACAAAAGTCTCAACTGTTGTCCCGGTCACCTTTGCACTTGTCGAAACTGTCTTGGGAGGGCCAAAGAACGAGGTTATGGAGCCATTGGCCTTGGTCTTTTTGCTGTCGTTTGTGGCAGCATCAGTTGCTTTACGCTTGAGCGACATGATGTAAGGTCGATGACGGAAGAAGAGTAAGACAGACAGTTTGCTGATATCGAGAGAGCGAAGTTTTGAGAATGTCTAGAGTCTGGGCTTTGGAGATTTAAACAAGTGCGGAGAAGTTGTGGAGCTGGAAGTTGGCGTAGGAAAAGTCGTCAAGCCTCACGTTAGGCACGCGGATCGCGTTAATTGATTTACAAGGGTACGCGATGTCAGGGGGTCCAAGCCAAATCAGGCAGAACAGCAGCAAGTTGATATTGACTGGCCCGAAGGATTATTGCTTATTATCTATCTGTTGTACACAAAAACGCCCACATCGCTATGCAAGACTATTGCCAGCCAAATGCTTTATCCCTTTTGATGCGCCGAAAACCCGAGAGTGAAGTGGTATCATACATCCAGTCGTTTTTGCTCAGCCCTCTCATTTACAACCCGAAATGCTCTCTTGCCAACCTCATAGGAACTAATCATGATTGCACATGCTGGTGCGACCTTGAGTGTCCGAGGTATCCATCCTCTCCATAATCCGGAGAACCCTTCGGTTCGGAAAATATGCCATAGAAACTTTGGCATCGATCTCTGTTCGGGCGCTAGAACCTTGCTTGCTCCTTCAACATTTATTGGATCGTTAAAGATCTGTCTTCGAGTCTTCCCGACATCAAAGGGCATGGTGAGGATCGATGCAATTCCACCTGAAGTCGCTCCGGCCACGAAACTATCTAGAAATGTCGCAGTGTGGTTCTCTCGGCTTTGAGATCTGCTCCTGGCTCGTGATCTTGATCCGTCTCGCCCTAAATCGCGCCCTCGGCCTCTTTCCCTTGCGTCTGTCAATGCAGCTCGTACTGATTCGTATCCCCACCAGTAAATACCAGAGAATGGTACATCTCGCCACAAGGTCAAAGTCAAGCCTCTCCAAAGCGACAAGTAACCATGACTGGCCACCATCTCTCCAACTTCCTTTACCGTTTCTGCAAAATGGCCTCCGCCTATGGACTGGCTTGCTTGCATTCTTGTCCTGAACATCTCAATTGGGCTCACAACTCCAGCAGCCACTATTCTGGCCGCAGCACCTGCCACAAGTGGGGAAGAATTATCTGAAAGATATCGATTGATCGGACTCTGCTTGTTGAATCGTAACCAATCATAACCAGTAAAGTATATGATATTGGCAGGAACTGTCATGACAAGTGTCGGTGATAGACCTCGCCACAATGTTGTGATCCCTTCATTCCGTGCAATTTTTCGAAGTCCATCCAATGTCGAGTTGATCGTACGTTTCTGTGTCTCCTCAACAGCACATTCTCCTCCTAGCGAATGACTGATGGCTCCTGCTCTTGGTGTGGCCATACAATATTCTGCAGCGTTATTTGCGAAGAATACTTCCCTACAACATGCTGTAACCCCGAGATTTGGTGGGAGAGTGCCAAAAGATCTTGGAGAAGACCCGGCTAGATTGGAAATAGTCGTAAGAGGCGATTGAGTAGGTTGGGATTGTAATCGGACTCGAACGACGTCCAGCGGAGTGACTGAAAAATGTTAGCATTTGTAAAAACATCTCCGGAGTGTCGTACCTAGCAGGGAAGTAAATAAACTTCCAGACATGGCAGAGATCATTTTCTGGCTGGCAGAGATTTCGATTTCGACATCCTCTTTATCTCCCATCATCATGATTGTAGATGTCACTCCTGGGATTGGATTGTCTCCATGTATTCTATCATGTCCAAATCCCTTATCCATCTCCGATGTGGCGAGTTCCTCCTGGATTTTCGGGAGAGAATCCCATGAGCGAGGCATGGGCGTAGAGGTTTCGATGTGAAACCGAAATGAAATATGCACGCGAGGTCTGCAAAGAGACGAAGTTATCGCATCGTAGGTGTTCTGCAGCTAGGAGTCAATGATGTCGCCAACTTTTGAGTGCTGGAGAATAAAGCCGACGGCAGAAAAAAACGCCATGCCGAATGTGGAATGCAGCTCTGCGATGACGGCCTGATCCGCATGATAAGATTCCGTTATCGCCGAGGCTGCGGCAATTTCATCAATCATAACTTAAGTCCGCCAGTTTCCTATTCAAACTCTAGATTGTACAATATGGAAGAATCAAACCCAGAATTAGAATCATTCCGCCAGCAATGGCGAGCAGAAGTTTCAGCTAGATCTCAAGCCGATAGACCAAAGACTGCCAAACCAGTTCGAAAGCCTCCACCAATTGCAAGCTTATCCTCCTCGAATGTCCTGAAACCTTTGAGAGAAGAGGAGGAAGCTGAGGCACAGTCGTTTGGACTCGAGGCTGCTCATGATGGAGAATTCAAGAGCTCAAAAGGCAAAGAGCCCCAGTCAGCTCTTGAACATTACGAAAAAGCGGTAGAGAGGGAGGATGAAGGAAGTTTAGGCGACAGTCTCAACCTCTACCGCAAAGCTTTTCGTGTAGGTGGAATGATACTGTCTGCGGATTTCACTGATAGTTGTAGATGGATCACAAAGTGGATCAAAAGTACAAGAATAAACACTTTCCTCCATCCTCTTTTTCGAAACCTACGAATCCAAACCCTTCCAATGCTGCAAGCACAGTACCCAATCCCGCTCATCACTCCCTAGACGGGCCCCCACCATCTATCAAACAACTCATATCTGGATTTGCAGGTCTGGCAATAGAGCCCGCCCCACCAGCCATTGAAGGAACACCAATCCCTTTCTGTCCTCTTGCCGAACTACCAGACGAGATAATGGTCCATATATTCCTGGAATTAGCAATCATAGACGTTGCATCGTTCGTTAGACTCTCCCAGGTATGTAAAAAGATGGCGTACTTGGTCTCCACGGAAGAGCAAATCTGGAAGCGCATTTGTAGAGGATCAGAGGTTGGGTTTGGGGCCATGCATTACGAGTGGCAACAAGAAGTTCTTGGTGGCGCTTTGCAGGTTGACATTGAGTCTGATGAAGATATTGACCGTACGCCACTCAGAAAGGACGATATAACGGATGCACTGCTTCTTAGTGCCTACTCTTCATCGTACCATCGAATGTTCCGCCTTCGACCAAGAATCCGCTTCAATGGTTGTTACATCAGCACTGTCAATTACATCCGACCTGGTCAAGCTTCTGCATCTCAAGTTACATGGAACAGCCCAGTGCATATCGTGACGTATTATCGATATTTGCGATTCTTCCGAAATGGCACAGTGATCAGTCTGTTGTCAACTACAGAACCAGCTGATGTGGTGCACTACCTCACCAAGGATCTGCAGCAGACTCATCGAGGCGGAGCTTCAGGGCACTTACCATCGATAGTGATGCAAAATGCTTTGCGAGGTCGCTGGAGACTATCGACTGCTGATGATAACCCAGAAGCTGATCTCAAGGATGCCGAAGGGGATGTGTTTGTTGAAACTGAAGGCGCCAATGCAAAGTATATGTATCGCATGAAGCTTTCCTTGCGTAACTCCGGCAAGGGAGTAAAGAACAACAAGCTTGTTTGGCAAGGTTTTTGGAATTACAACTTGCTAACAGATGATACTGGGGAGTTTACCTTGAAGAATGACAAGGCTTTCTTCTGGAGTAGGGTCAAGAGTTACGGAAATGGGGCTTAGAGCTACCTTGATGAGATGAAGAATGCTCTATCTATCATTTGGCTCATTTGCTGTTTTATTGCATATTCGGTTCGTGACATTGTATAAATTTCACGATCTTGGGAAGCAGGTACTCATTCGGAGCCATCAGCTGTCGGTATCTCGAATATTGATTGATTCTGAGAACGACTAGTCACAAAAGCTTGGCATAAATGCCAAGGTAATGAGTGAGATGATAAATAGTTTAATTTGGATTAGCGGACGCTGTTTGTAGAGTTGTCATTTTCATTCGCACCGATCATTTTGTGAGTTTTACGTGTGGAATGAAGCTAGAGTAGCCATTGGCTGCAACCTTCAGCCGTTCGCTGATCGGCAACGCCTGGTACCAGAGCATCCGTATGAATCATGGGACTCGAGGTACACACACAAGTATTAAGTCGTCCTGCCACAAAGTGATAGCTTGGAATTTGCATCGTGTCACACCTTATCGTTGTTCTAGATGCGTCGGCTTGGGAGACACTTGTCTTACAAGACTGCGGCGTGCGGGTCCTTTGATTACCCGATTTGGTCCTAAGGTTTCAAAATCGACTTCTACTTGGATCACTAGTGAGATTTCGTACTAAGTGTGATATCGTATAGATGAACTATATCTTTGTATTGGTGGCCGCGACCCGCGGAAATGGCTGCGACTTGAACATATCAGACTAACGATAAATGCCGTTTCTATAGTTTGCCTCAGTTCTGCTCAGCTTGCTACAATCATGGCGTGAAGGTATGTCACTATAGCGTGATGTCTAAGTCTGATATCTTCTACCTCGTCTCGCTCATCAGGGAGTGTCAATTGAAGCACCATATCCATCGAGATGACGGGACTGGATGACGCACGCATGATGGAAGACGGATTGGAGCTCCAGCAAGTCAAGATAGACAGGGGCTTCGGTCCTTACACCGATGTTGATGGCGACTCCAACTACCAGAAGGACGACAGATATGAAGACAATCCAAAAGCGGACCCCAATGAATCATCCGGCAATGCTTCATTTCTTCTGCCGGAAGAATCTAAGTTGCTCAGTTCAAACTTCACCTTGAAGCAATCATATTACAAGTTCAAAGTAAGATTCCGAGTTATCATTGGAATAATCCTTGGTATTACCATTTACCTCGTCGCTCTGAGGAAGCCTGAGCCTTCCATCCTGGACTTATTCCCTCCCAATTCTAACTGGAATGGATGGAACACCATGGAGTACGCATTCGTCTTGTAAGTGTATCCTCCCATGATGGAAACATCATATCTAACTCTCCTTTGTTCTTGCTGGGAGCTGTTTTTCTGACTTTGCAAGTGGCGATTCTTGGACCGAAACCCATTTCAATTACAGTGGCCAACAGCCGTCTTTGGAAGAGCCTCTAGGAAACCAAGGCCGGAATTCAGCAAACGCAACCAACTGGGTGGGCTTTCTGACCAATAAGTACAACGCTTCTCGTCTGCGCACCTACAACTTCGCCAGTGGAGGCGCTAGCCTCGACAATCGCATCCTACCAGCATATCCCACTCCGATTGAACGACAGATTTACGAACAATTCATGGGAAACTATGGTACTGCTTTCTATCCACCATGGACTGGTTCCAACAGCATTTTCTTCGTGTGGGCAGGAATCGTGGATCTTGTCCTGATGAACGCACACCATGACCCAGAAATCATGGCTGCTATCAACAGTAAATTGACAGCTACCTACTCCAAGCTAATAGATTCATTATACGGAGCAGGGGCGAGAAATATTGTGCTCATGCATGTTCCGCCAGTGAACCGGACCCATTTGCCCCCAAACAGCGAGGTTGTCCAGCAGAAATTCACGACTGATGTGGTAGATTACATCGACCGTGTACAAACTGTAGGGGAAGGAATGAAGAGGTATCCTGATGCAAATATATGGGTGTTCGATACATTTTCGTTGTTTACCCGCATTCTGGATAATCCACAGGCATTTCCGCAGACAAGTGGAATACCGAATCCAAATGATGTTTGCTTTGGATACTTTGCGTAAGATATTTCCTGGATTTAGTGGAAGTAGCTGACTTTAGCAGGGGTGCACCGACCATCGATTATTTCTTGCCAGATTGTGGTCGCCCAGTCAACCAGTATATGTGGTTGGATACGCTTCATCCTACATACCCAGCTCATGATGTTATCGCAGAGCATCTCGCAAAGGCGTTGTGGGAAGGTCCCAATATATAATGAGAGTAAAGGGGATGGAAGTAGAATGTAAACAAAAAGATAGAAGAATAAGGAGAAGGAAATGTCCGACTGTATATAGAAGATTGGAGCTATCATGGCGAGGAGCGTGCATTTGCTTTTCGATGAATGACAGGAGACGAGATCAACAGAGAGAAAAATCGTACAAAGAAATTAAAGCCAGAATCATAACTCATCCTAAAGTTTTCTTCGGAAATCTCTGAATCTTGCTGCGAGGCTTCTCGTCACCTTGACTTCTCTCCTACCCGTGAACATCATCTTTGGCTTCGAACAGCATGGTCGATTCCGCTAGAAGGGTAGAGATTCTCTATGACGGTTTCACGAAGTGATTGACCGGAGAAGGTCACGGAATTCTGGGGAATTTAGGGTCGGAAGTGCAGGACGAATGATTATGACTTCCCTTGAAGAGTCGCAATATCTGTGGAAGCCAGCCTCAGAAATCACGATCTTGCCAAGATAATAAGCGAAAATGGATAGGGGTAAATTCTAGCGCTGAGTGACCAAAGTTGAATGAAAGAGATAGAGAGAAATTAGCTAGGACTTAGTGAGACTTTATAAATGCCTCAATATGTAAGCATCGTAAAGGCGAGTGTCAGTATGTGAATTCAGCTGACGGGTATCGTATTTACATATTCACAGAGAATGGATGCATTGGTCACGGGCATTATTCATGCAGATATGTGGCACAGAGTTTGCAATGCAATACTGACAATATTGAATCATGCTTCAAGCTAACAAAATCCCAGTATCAATTCCCACGACACTCCGAACCAAACAACACTCCAAGAATTACTCGTTTCCTTCTCCACTCAGATCCATATTCACAGTGTCTCTTCCCCATACCCACTTGAAGTGGTGCTGGTTTATTCCAGGTCATGGTTGATCAGCACCCGACGGCCCACCATCTTGAGATTTGTCAAGATTCATTGATGTTCCAGGGGCTTGAGAAGACTTTGATTCATCTGCCTCCTCAAGCTCACCATCGAAAGAGATCGAGAGCTTCGAAGTCTCTTTCAACCCCAACCACGCCCTAAGGTTGTTGTGGAAGGTGATGGGCAGCTGCGCATCAGCTGTTGCTTGAGTGATCGTCTCGAGGTTGGCGACTAGCTCTTTGTTCTCTGTCTGGATTTCCCTGAGCACTACTCGATTTTGCAGATCCTCGTCATCCAAGGCATCCCTAAGCCGTGTTGTGCGGCTAATTAGTTCTTGTATCTGGGATGCTTCCGTTTGCTCACTTGCAAACTTGATCTTGGATGCAGGCGAGTCAAGTTTGGCAACAACATTTGGATCTGCATACTCGATGCACTTTGCGTTCCATTCTATCATCTCAATCCTTTCCTCCAGGGCCTGATTTGTTTCCCTGACATTGGTCTTCAACCAATCGTGGTCTATGAAGACTTCAGTTTGTTCGCTCATGTATTGGTACGCCCCAGGTCGCCCATGATTGGTACCTGGTTGTTTCGGATTGCAACCCCCGTCACAGACAAGAGAACCGGTCAAAAAGGTGATTAATGCCTCAGCCTTTTCAAATTGAGACGACTTCCATGTCTTCAAAATCGGAACTGATATCTCGTCGACTGGTATCCTCATGTACTTGAGGCAGCTCAGCACGAGTCCCCAAGGACTAGCAGTCCCGGTCAAGCCCGACCATTGATCGTGTGCCAATATTCTTTGGGCTAAGTTGTTGGCGCACCCTACTTCCATCAGGGATTGTTCCTGTGGTGTATTTCTATCGTCGTCCAAATCCTTTCGGAGACGATCCTTCATCTTTGCCACGAAGATGTACGTGGACTTTCCTGCGTTCATCCAAAATCGCTGCCCTGCCTGTTGGTTACAGCCATCCCGCTCACCATATGAGTTATCAACCTTTTCTGCCAGTGCAGCACTTTCCCTCAAGTCGGCTGAAGATGTCGCAGTTATCTCCTTACCGCTGCCATGTAGGTAGCTACTGTATATTAGCAGTCGTCCCAAGTATCTATTGCACCACTCACCACTCCAAGTTCTTGATCAGGCCCTCCCATTCCATGCGTGTGAGTCCCTTTCCTTGCCGGCCCTTGATGGCGAAAATGTTGACATAAACCCCTGCAGTGTTGTTTAATTTGTATAATAATCCCTCGAAGCCTGGACGACTTCGATACTCCAAGGCAAGCGTGTTCCACAACAGTGCTTCTATCACGTCCCTCGATATGCTTTGCAATAAGTCCAGCATGTCCCCGACCTTTCGATCGTCTTCAAATGTTTTCTTTACCGAATTGAGTGGTATCGACATGCCATCGACCTCTCCAGACGATTCCTCCACAATGTCGTGGATTTCCAACATCAAATCGCGCAACGTGGCGTTGTAGAATCTGTCCAACAACCGTCTCCGATTTGCATCCAGGAAAGGTCTTTCCTTTGTCGCTTCGATTTTCACCAAGCTCGCCATGGTGTGTGATGTTGTGCTGATGAGGTTCTTCCTTTGATGATTTGAATTTAAGATACTAATTTAACCGACGCCACGGGAACAACACCCTACCTTTTTTTGGACTCACTGTTGGATGTTCAGTCAAACTGTTCATAAATCTACACAATTCCCCTCTTGAAGAGGTCAAGCTGGTTCACTGTCATCTGAGGCAAGCAGGTCGCTTCCATTGCTTTCTGTGAGGACAAACCCTTCCAGTTGCAGCTTCACCGCTGAAGATTGTATGAACTCAAGTACCCTTCCACCAGGGAACTGTGTTTGGTCACGAAAACCATTCGTTTGCACAAAATGTACTAGAGAATAAGAGAATTACTTCATATCTATTGTAATGAGCTTTCCCTGAATGTTGACTCGTGTGAATCATCCCATCCGACTGGAGACAACCAGGCCAAGTGAGGGAGCTTTTTCACGGAACCGAGTATCACAACCAATTCCCGACTTTCAAAACTTTCCTTCCTCCAACCACACCTCTCAATCCTCATCTCCTCACCGAAATGTCGCAGCCTCAAATTCAAAACAATATCCCTGATATCTACATTGAGATGTTCAAATATCCCTCGCAACCTCCAGAAGCAAGGACGCTTGCAGGCGACTGGCGCAATTTCTCTGCTCTTGTACAATTTCACGCCAGACATATCAATATCTTCAATGAAATGGCAACCTGTTACGGCACGCCATTATCGGAGGCAAAACTGTCTCACTATGCGGATGTGTCTTCGTGGATCTATTTCTGTCAGTTATTAGCTCGCTCTTCGTGTTTGTTGCTGACAGATATTTAGTCGGGAACACCTCCAGGTTCCCATTCAAGGACCCCGAGCCTGGTGTGCATCCAGCTTGGATGCCACGACAATATCAGAAGCCACTAGGTAAGTCATCAGCCCAAAGCCAAGTTCTATATCAACCACCAAGACCTGGACACGTACCTACAAAGAGAGCTGACTAATTCGTTATTGTTTCTTAGAAGAACCGGTGGCGGTCCCTGCGCCTGTCAGTGCCACTATCAATATCGAAAAGGCCATTGTGCCATACAATGTCGCTGCTGCTGCTGGCAATATTCCGAATATCGCGGTTCCTCTTGGATATCAATCAGGTGAGCGCATAGCCTCAGCCATCGCTCATGCTACGCTTGCTGACATGTTCCGTGCGCTAGTTGTTGCTGCTAATATCTCTGTTGCCAACGCTGCTCCTCCTGCAGCTCCTGTGCGCGTGCCGCGCCTCAAGCCAATCAGTGGGTGTTTCATCCCAAGTCTCGTCCACACCTGTGCTAATTTGTGTCAAGTATATGGCGTAGCTCGTGCTCGTATGGATAATATCGAGAAGAAGATCAGTGGTGGTCACCTTCCCTCTCTCCCACCTCATACCGGAGCCTTTGGGTACAATTTCGAAGGATATCCCCTCAAATCCATGAGGCCATCCAATCCTGCAGTCTTCCCTGCTGTGAGTGGGCAAGATCAGGCCTATTATCACGCCTTCTGCGAGGTCTTTAAGAATTCTCCTGTGAGATTCTATTATCTCCGCTCGACCAACGAGTCAATCCAGGCTTTGAATGAGCTCATTCTCTGGTTCGATTTTGAGAATGATGCCTCCTTGAGTAATATCACCCACCGTGGCTTGATAGATTTCTGCTATCGATTCTTGGGTCAATATCTCGCCAATGGGGCAATTCATCCGCGTGGGTTCAATATTATCGGCAATTATTGGAATCAATATATTCGGGAAATCCCTTTGTCTTCCACTGCAAAGGCTCTGCTTGGTGGTGGTGGGTTTGCCGCCCAAGCGGGGCATGTTCCTCGTCACCGAAGATATAGGGTGGATTGAATTGTGTCTTGTCTTGAATATCGTAGGCCTTTGCCTTCGAACCAATGTACTTAGCTAAACAATTCAAAACTCCATGGCAAATGACTCTCAAGTTGGAGAGCTAGATTGAGTGTATCTTGGTGTCCTTACCAATTCTGACAACATGCCGTGCTCTGTTTGATCTGCAGACTCTGGGATCGCTATTTGACCGAGTCTGTTTGTCGTTGAGTCATCTCATCGACGCGCGAAAACACTCATTACTATGTCAATATTCTCTGGCATTACATCAAGACCGACATATGCTCAGTGCAGCGAATACGCCATTGCGACAACTCGTCTCGGAGTAAACACATTATCGCCGCTAATCAGAACAGAACACGTTCTTGGTAGAGTTGCAGTCCGTTTAACAGTTAGAGGAAGGCCTTTTGCTTCCTGCTAATGCTAACTGCCTATCAGATCCCATTGACTTGCGTCCCTCAATTCAATCATAAGAAAAGCGATATCATCAAAATTGCTGTGCGAGTTGGGACTGTGGAGGAGAGGCTGACATTCTCGTCTATGATACGGTGTGAATGCTAGCGCTAGTGGACATCAGGGAAGACGACATTTTCGTCCGGCAGTCAATATTCAACGTTATTGAAAAGTACTTTTCAACTACATAATTTCACAAGTGGAGAGAAGCTGGGGTTGAGAGTGTATCCGTCGACATATTTGAATCGCCATACTGCCTCTCCGAGACGAAGAACAACTTCTCGCCCAGGTTTCCAGAACAAGGCCCTCACCCTCCGTTCGCGTGTTGTCAATTTATCCAAAAAAATCGCGGTTCGGCCCGTGTTCTGATCTGGTTGATATTATATGGAGAATATGCGTCAAGCGAGCAGAAGTTTGGATGCAATTCAGGGGTCAAACACCGTCGGGAACCGTCTGAGGAAATCCTTGGTATAAGACACAAAAACGAAGCGGAGCAGTCATTCAGACTGTTCGATGTAGGTCGTCCATGGCAATCAGCAACAGCTGGGCGGAAGTCGAAAGGAACATATTAAAAAGCACACAAGTGCGGACTCCAAATCTAGGAGGAATTCTAGACAACCTTTTAAGTCTGTACACCTCCGCTCGCACACACCGACCAAGCTCCTCGCGTTCGACACCCTCTCAGGAAAACTGAGTGGCAAATAAAATGAGAGATTTTCGTCTTCAGTAGTATGTGTGATGTCTTCATGTGAATTGTTACCTTAGTGAGATGTCGTATTGCAAGCATGTCAGCCTGAATGTATTCACTTGGCCCCTTGATACTAATATTTGGCATTATCATGTGACCGCGATTGTTCGCTAATGCCGAATCGAATATTATATTGACATTAGGTAAATTTGCAACCTTTTCAATTTCGCAACAACAAATTCATCGCCAGCAATCGCGATGGATGTCGACAATCAGTCAGACGGCGAAGGGACTCAACAGGGAATGCAAGGGAATGCAAACAAGCGAAAAATCAAGGCACCAACTGGTCGACTGAATGTCGCAAAGGACAAGCTGTTATGCAACAATTGCAGAACGCGTGGACACGCTGTCGTGGAATGTAGGGGGCCACTCGATCGAAGCCGCTTCATTCCCGGATGTGGGTATTGCAATGAGGGACATTTGACCGAGTATTGTGAATACTTGGGAGGAGATGAGAACAAGATAGGGTACATCTTGATTCAGCGACGCAATGGACTTCCACCACTGCGATACAGCAAGGATATTAGGGACTTGGCCAAATTCAAAGAACATCCAGAATGTCGACCGTGGACTCCTGACTTCGCTTACCAATACGAGGAGGACAACCCATACTGGTATGAAGGTTCATACAACAAGGACAGAAGTCGGACGGAGGATTTGGTTTCAGATCCAGTATGGAGCGATCCAAAGCTGTGGCATCGTTTGAATTTGGAGGAGCTGAGGTTTCCAGCAGAGAGGTTTCCGGAGCTTCTCCCGGCTGACGAAGACGTTGAGAAAAACCCCGTGGTGGGTCCTCGACTGGGGAATGTGGTGCGAACAGGGACTTCCGAGAATGAAGCTTATTTTCATCGATTATTAGCAGAGTCGCAGCTTCATAGCGCACAAACGCAGCTGCAAAACACAAAGTTGGTTGCGACACGCCTCGAGCAGCTCGAGCAGGAGGTGAAAGAGTTAAAGGGAATGAAGAGGGAACGCGGTCCTGAGCAAGGAGAAGGAGAGGAGTCGAGGAAGCGCTCGAAATCCAGGCACCAACCCCCACCTCTGCCACCTCCACCACCGCCTCCTAGGAGTCAAAGCCGAGGACGTTCTGAGTACAGATCCGTCTCAAGACGCAACGTGTTACAAACGGTGCAGGAAGATAGAGAAGTGGAGGAAGAAGGAGGTGAGGATGTGGAGATGGAGGATACTCACATCAGCCATCATCCACGCCAGGAGGGTGAAGGAAGGGACAGTTTACTGGATGGGCGTGCTTATATGGCTCCATCCCATGACAAGTATCCACGTCAAGAGAGTGCAGAAAGGGACGGTTCACAGGATGGGCGTGCTTATATGGCTCCATCCCATGACAAGTATCCAAGTCAAGAGAGTGAAGAAAGGGACGGTTCACAGGATGGGCGTGCTTATATGGCTCCATCCCATGACAAGTATCCACGTCAAGAGAGTGAAGAAAGGGATGGTTCGCCAGAGAATGGTGGTAATAATGTACCATTGGGCCACAATTCACTCTTCGATAGGACGGAATACCAAGGCTCGCCTTGTCACAACTGTGGGGGCTTCGGCCACAAGGCTGCAGATTGTACAAAGGAATG
This sequence comes from Articulospora tetracladia, assembly GCA_003415645.1. Lineage (NCBI taxonomy): Eukaryota > Fungi > Ascomycota > Leotiomycetes > Helotiales > Discinellaceae > Articulospora > Articulospora tetracladia. The sequence continues at coordinate 1,555,091 of PYIV01000012.1, forward strand.
TGGATTTTGTGGATTGAAGAACCACAAAGCCACCAATTGCATGAAAAAGGCACAAAAGTGTACTTGCTCGAAATATCCAGGGCATCGAAAGTGGGATTGCAGGATCGATTGCGAAGGTTGCTCGGGACGTTTGGGAATTGGTAAACACACTGCAATGACGTGCGTCCGGCGCTGTTGCATGTGTGGTGTGTTTAACCAACATCAAGGTGTGGCCTGCAAACAAACTACTTGCATCTTTTGCGGTAGTGCACACCATTTATCCCAGGGTCATATCAATAGACCTCGTGGGTGTAGGATTCCGGGCTGTGGAGGATGGAATTGTGCCAATCATTGTCAAGGGTGCGGATCAACACGCCATACGCTGGCCGAATGCCCGTATGCCATTGTCAATGACTTTGGAGCGTTTGGAAATCTGAGGGAGTTGGAGTGTGGAGATCGGGCGCATAGGTTGTTCCCTTTTGGAGAGGATGCCCATTGCAGTGACTGCGGTCCTAGCACGAAGGAACTGAGCGCAGAGTACAATGCACGCTTGGCTGCGGAGAATTTAGGAACTGGGGATTGGCAGCTGGTAGGGGATCGGAGACGTCGTCAAGACAGGGCCAGGGGTGGCGGTGGCGGTGCGGCCAGGGATAGGGGCCGGGGCAGAGGTAGAGGTAGAGGTAGAGGTAGAGGGCAGTGAGTGTAATAACAAGTGTTGGATGATGCATTGTTGAGTAGTTAAGAATGAATAATTGCATGGACTTTGGTTTTGACTGCCTGCGATCAGTTTTGTGTAAGCGTATGTCAACTGAATAGATCGAGATAGAATGTTGTGCAATGATGAAAGGAATAATCTCTTAATTTTAATCAGGCTAATGGTACTGCAACGATATCTTGGAATTTACTGAGGTACACTGGGACTGGAATGATTGACTCTGTGGTATTTCATTCGGCGTGTTGAGCAGCTTTTTGACTGGGCCATTACCGATTGGACGTGTTGACACGACACGAGATGCGCTGTCAAGTGGAAGTGGATACCTGCCAGCAGAGTTGCAGACGTGGTATTTGGTGAATGATTGCGTTTCTAGTGCTAGAAATTGAGACTGTTCATCCTATCCGTGTATGGGACACGCTTAGTCGAGGTCGAGCAAGTCGTGGATACCAGAACTCCATTGGGTTTGAAGACATATGGGATTCGATACTGACGTGGCGGAATAGAAGGGTGACTACTCAGACTGACCTTCATAAATACGGACTTGAAATTCGGCTTTCAAGATTCAAAGCAGCAATTACTTTCGACTCGATATATATTTGGTACGTTATTCCCCATTTCACGTATTTCCTTGACTGAGAAAAGCTCTAGCAAAATCATGTCGCAGACTGTCTCTTCACCTTCGACTCAGCGAATCTCTTACTCCAAGGCAAATGATTTCATCAAGCTCCTCGACGAAGAACGTCCAGCTCACGAGCTATCGGGAGTCTTATCACCAGGCACGTACCAGATCGGTTCTGGAGATGGTATCATACAATGGAATGGACAAATCGCGTACCATGCTCCACCAAATGGCGAAATCGAGATTTTTGACTACCTGAAGTCGAAGTATACAAGCTTGAGTGCCGAGAGTAGTGGAGGCTTGCTTCATGAAGTTGCAGGGATTCAAAACGGATACACAGGAGGGTTGCAGAGCGCTTTCCAGATGTCAAACCAGGAAGGGACTGCTGAGATGAACTCTCCTTGGTCTCGTGGATGGGCTGAAGCTGAGAGACAAGAACGCCGTTGAGGGTATGATATATACAAGACTGTCGTGACAGCGGCCTTGACGAATAATCTCAATGTTTGCAAGCCCTCAAGCACTTTATAGTGAAATACAAAATTAGTTTCTATCATTACATATTGAAACGAATTTCAGTAAAAATTCATCCATATGCACTTGAGTGCCCTTTGACAGAGTATACCCCAGTGAAACTACCATTCCATCCCAATCCCTTTACCCCTAATCATCCAACCAAGACTGAAGTGATTCTTGAAAATTGCTGATTGCCTTGTTGTCCTCTATCATTTCAACCACGCCTTTCCGACGGGCCTGAAGATCGGTTACCCCCTGCTGCAGCCTCTTGATCCCAAGCTGGATATCCATGTCAATATCTGTCACTTCGTTTTGTTCTATTTCCACCTTTGCCTCTATTGTTGACAACTCCTTTTTTGACTTTGACGATCTGACTTGTTGTATATCTTCAACGACCTCCTTCATTTGAATGATCGAAGCCTCGGATTTTCCCATATTGAATGCCAAATGGCTATTCGTCTCGAAAACCTCACGCTTCTCCTTTTCAAATTCACGGGGTTCTCTCCCACCACCTGCTTGGGTGATATTATAGCCTCCATGCTCAACAAGCGCACCTGATAGCATCGTGACCAGTATCTCAGCCAACTGTATCTGCCCTGTATCCCATACCTTGAGAATTGGGAGAGCCACCACATGAAACTCTATCTCACATGCCCTCATACAGCTCAGCATGAATCCCCATGGCTTGGTTGTCCCTTTCATATCCGCCTTTGTACTATGTACTCCCAGACGCACTGGTATCAAATTTCCACATCCAACCTCGCATGGTGACTGGATAGGTATGACTGTTCCCATTGGGTCACTATCCTTTTGGTTTTGTGCTCGCTCCTTCAAATTGTGAACCAGTAGCTGAATCTTTCTGGGTTGGCTCATGTAATATCTGTCTCCCTTGATAGTTTCGCACTCCTTTGGACGTGGGCCATACGCAGAATCAATTTCCACTGCCAAGTCCACAAGCTCTTTTTGTTCTTTGGATAAAGAGGCTCTATCTCTCCCATCCATACCTGCTCCTTGTATATACCTAGCCCTGTTAGCAAAGCCGAGCAAAGTCGGAATTGGAATCCATACTTATCCATGATAGCAGTCACTAGTGTCAATTCCTTATGTGATAGGAAACCTCCCCCATTCTCTGTCCGTACAATCGTGTTCAAGTAAGCCCCAGAAGTGTAATCCGTCTGGTAGAAGAGGGACCGAAAGTCTCCACCGTCATTCACAGACCACTTATGCCCAACAGTATTGTCAATCAGAGCCCTGACAATCCTCTCTGGGATGGAGTAGAGTAACTTTAGTATCTCCAAATCCTTTTGATCCTTTAAGACTTTGGTCATACTTGCCTCTACAGTCAATCTGTTATTATCCTCCATTGGCAATCGAGATGATGCCAGGTCCTCTTCTGCCATAACCCACAATTCATTCAAAAGCCCTTCGTATGAGTCCGTGTCAAGGGCAGTTAGCATTCGATCCTGTCGTCCTTTCCAGATGGAAAGGGCGGCATTGTGGGTCGCAGTAGTACGCAAAGGAAGAAAAATTCCGTCCCTGCTAGGTATTCAGGTGCAGGCTACATTTTACCTCGCTGGTTGGCAGAATTATCATGTGACCCAGACACGAGAGCGCTCGCTTAGGTTGCGAAGGTAAGGTTACCTTTGTTGATTTCGCGTCCCAATTTTTTTTTTCTTTCTTTCCAAGACAAATTCACACCTTCGACATGGAAGGCTATCAATCTGTCTTGATGAAGATCGAAGAGGTCGTCCTGCGGGACTGTGGGAATACTTACAACAGGGATTCATTCTGGGCCACATGGGCCAAATATCAGGGAGTCTGGGGGCCACAATATGCCGGGCCGGTCGACGAATTCCAATACTTTTTGGAATGGGACTTCTGGGACTATTGTCACAGAATGGCAGGAAAGGCGATTCCAAAATTCATAGGAAAGCGCGCAAAACGTGGATCGCGAGGGACCCCGAGCACAGCTGCTGCTGTTCAGGGCGCGAGTTCGAGTGGTTTCACTTCCACTCAACCGGCCACAAGAATGGAAAAGGGAAAAGAGAAGGAGGTTATCTATGCTCCAGGTAGTGCGGTTGGAAAGGCACTGGGTTCGTTGGATGCTACCAATCCAATGAAGACTTCTAGTTGGGCAGACGACGCCAACGAGGCTGCCGAGGCAAATCCACCAAAGTCATCTCGCAATGACACAAAGGAACAAAGACAGGGTCAAGTTCAGGGTGCCGATCAACACGGTCTCAGTGGTCAGGGACGAGGACGTGGACGCGGATCAACCAGAGGTCAAAGTGAGAATGGGAGAGGGGGGTACAATGGTCGTGGGCGAGGTCACAACGATCGTGGTCGTGGGGAAATTCATCAAAGTATCCCTCAGCCCGGCAACCCATATGGATACGTCAACCTCGATCGGCGTATCAAGAAGCTTCAATTTGAGGAAGATGGAGAGATCAAGTACTCTGTACGACCTCCAATTTATTCTAGAGATGGAGGGTTCCTCGCTCTCGGGGATGGGGATCGTTTGAAGGGGATCAGGGATGTTGAAGAGACATTTGGTGTGTTTATATCACACATTCATCAAAAGGACAAGCATTTTATTGTTTTTGCTGCTCCGAATGCAAAGTATCAACCAGGTGATCCAAGGGTAACCCGCAGACTTCGAAGAGCATACAACTTTTTGGAGTGGTGGGCTGCCGACTTGGAAGTACAAAGCTCGGTCTCAAGACGTCCAAAATGGAAGGGGATTGATGTGATGATGAATGAATGGCTCACTCTGGAAATGGATGATGGAATCAGGACGGAGAAGACTCCCGTGGTGGAGACTCCTACATATATGCGTCCCGATGTACCAAGTCCCAAGAGGGTAGAGAAAGATGAGGATGAGGAGGAGGAGGAGGAAGAGCAGGCAAGGGAACCTCCTGTAGAGGAAAAGGCAAAGGTCGCTCCTGTAAAGGAAAAGGCAAAGACAACGCCTGTAAAGGAAAAGGCAAAGGCACCACAGGTAGAGGAAAAGCCCAAGGAACTCCCCGTGGAGGAAAAGGCAAAGGAACCTCCTGTGGAGGCTACTCCTGAGAAGAAAGCTCCGATCTATCGCACCGTCGAGAGACTCGAACCTGGGAAAGGCGTCGTTGGCAGTGTTGTCACTGTCATCTATGATGATGACAATGTGAACATCATGGACCGGGAATACGACGACTCGGAGACAGAGGCAGAGTTGGATAGGCAGCAAGGTGAGGCAAAGGGAGAGCTTCAATCCACTGAAGCTAAGGATATTGCACAGGACCTGAATGATGCCATGGCATCAGTTCATATGGACTCGAGCGACGCACTGCTCACAGGTACTGCAAAGGGGCCCGAGGGTTCGGAGGAGGATGAGGAAGTATTCGAGAGTTAATCTCTCGTGATTGCCGTCTTGGCGGTGATTCGAGATGATTCTCTCATGGGACATCAAGGGGTTTATCGGACAGTGTCCAAAATCTGACGTGCTATCAAAAGAAGCAAGGTCTCAAGACTACTAATCTATAGATTTGTTCCCCTTAAGGGTCTTTCTGCAGTCAAAATGGATGCTGTTTTAGGAACTTTGTTCTCCTCTTTGTGAATCTCTCAATCCCTGTGACAATTCCAGCCAGTTTCATACTAAATTCCAAACGTAAGCTCTTTGTCCTGTCTAAAATATCGCCAAGCGTGTTGCCAAAAAATCGTCAAGTGATTGTTTGTTGTTCTGCTCAAAGAATCTCGACCCGAAGAACCACAACCGCGTTCAGAACCACATGCGCAACCACAACCACAACCGCGCAAAATGGAAGAAGCAGCAAAACTCCCCAAGGATATCCGAGAGGAATACGAAGGTTCTTTGTACCTCCAGTCTCTTGCGTTGAGGCGCAACCGACCATACGGTGGCATACTCCCCGAACGGAACAACGATGGGAAAAGGGATGCAGAAGGAGATACAGATGACAATGCTCCAAAAGGTCGGAGGCTAGATGCTCGCCTCAATCTTGCGCGCGGGATAGACACTGATGTTTCCGGAGTCGATGTACTTATCATATTGGTTCGGCAGCTGATCAGCTTTGGCTTCTCCATCGATAACGACGAGGGCGCCACTGCAGAACAGAAACTTCTCATATCGACAGCAATGAAAGATATTGGATGGGATAAGGATGAGGATTGGGAGGTCAAGAGGGTGCTTCTGAAAGGGCTTTTTGGGAACAGCAGGATTGATGAGACCTTCATCGAGCGCGCAGGAGAGAAGCTTTCCCTTGTGCAGCTTATGCAACACAAGGCACTTCGAGATATGTTTACACAAGGGAAAGACTTCAGGTTCTTCAGCCAGTGTGGAATGTTTTCGTTGGACAAGATCAAGGCAGAAGTGGAGGCATCTTTTGAGCCAGCAAAAGATTACAATTATGAAGAAGTATGGTGGGATGGGAAAGGTACGCTTTCCAAGCATCTTGAAGGGCGATTTGAAGCAAGAAAAGCCACCAAGATTGACAAGGGTGAAGTTGGGAATGATGTGGAAGGCTTCTTTTTCCCGACAGGAGCTCGGCCTAAGTTCATTGGCATCCGCTATCGACACGAGGAAAATAACGATGCCCCAACCGAATTTGGAAAGTTTGTCACCATCGATACGAGGCTACCAGCATTATTTCCAAATAACGAAGCAAAGGCATATGGGTTCGGTGCTCATAGGGAGTCTTACAATATTTGTGCGTCCATCAGACTTGCAGATAAGGGAAAGGGACTCAAGGATGACATCCGAATATACTGGAAGGATGGTGGAGAGTTGGTTCCCATGAATATCGGAGACAAGACATACAAGTTAACATCACAGACGGATTGGACTGTCGAAAAGCCCGGTTCTTATATGATATTCTATTATCGTATGGTGATATTGGACCCGAAGGTAAACATGGAGCCCGGGATGAGAATTCGCGAGGTATGGCCACGAAATCAAATCCCACCGCCTCGAGTGGACCAGACCGAGAAAAGTGAGCAGGTTTCTAAATCACAATCTAGAGGACTCACAAGAGAGGAAATCGCCGAACTTAACATTCCGACCGGCCCAAGATCAAAGAGTTCAGACAATCATCGCCATAGCCGCGCAGATGGTGGTAGGAGTCGCGGGCGAGGTTCAACACGTGGCGGATTTTGGGCAGGTGGGGATCAGGGCTCATCAAAGGGACAGTCGAGTAGTTTCACTAGCAGAGACTCACAACCTGAGGGAGAGGATGGGCGTAATCTGACTCGCAAGAAGTCAAAGGGTAATAGCAGTCGAGACAAGCGCCGTGATGAATAGACAAGACGCCGCGAAAGACCTTAATTGTGGTATTAGAGTAGGTATGTAAGAACTAGACAAACAACTTTGCGGTACATCCATTGCCCCCGTGATCCTTTGCATTGTGACTTGATTTGGCAAGTACACCAGTGATCCAGCCGAGCCCACTCAAAATTTCCAGAATTCTCTGTCACTCTCCATCGCATCATACTGGCAAGATGACGACAAATGATATCGAATCATGTGCAGGGGATCTTCAGAGGTTAAAATCATTACTCAATGGTGTTTCCTTACGATTTGAAAATGTCCCAGAAGACATGGACACTAGGTTGATCATTGCTACGGCAAATGAAATGCAGCTGTTGCTGCAGCTTGCATTCAATGAGACAAAGGAAATCATCGAGGGGAAGAAAAGGGTCAATGGCTTGAACGATCAATTGCTAATCGAGCGCAAGCAGACACAGGAGAAAACTAAGGATCTCAACAAGGCAGAGACAATGGCGGATGACGCATACAAGGAATGGCGGGAAAAGTCCGACGCATGTGATGCAATGCAAAGGGAATACAAGGAGAAACAAGTCGTAATTGAAGCGAAGCAGAAGGAGTACGAAGGGAAGCAGGCTGCATGTGAAGCCTTGCAAAAGGAGTACGAAGTGAAGCGAGTTGCTTGTGAAGCAAAGCAGCTGGAGTACACTATCAAGGTCAAGGAATTGGAAGACAAGAAGCAGCCCAAGTTGGATGATCTCACAGCATTACTAGATGCAGTCAACGTGAGTCCCGAGGGATTGGCAGCAGTCAAGTCAAACACTGCAAGAATGGAAACGGCCATCCATTCATTGGTCACTATCGCAGAACTCACCACTGAGCGAGATCAATTAAGGAAAGATTTGGAAACAAGTCAAGGGAAAATACAGGAATACGAAGGGTTCAAGGGCCAATGCGAGACACTCACAAGTGATCTTGAGAAGCTGAGGACATCCAACGAGAAGACGTTAGGAATGTGCGCCACATTCAAGCAGGAGATTTTGGATCTGAATAGAAATATTGAGAATATCAGAGGTCAAAGGGACGGTTTCATGAAGATGTTGGATGAAGCCAAGGAACAAGTGAAAGAACTAGAGGCTTCGCGGCCTGGCGTGATAAAGGAGGCCGTGAAAGAGATCGAGGGGCGCTGTCGAACAGAGATAGAGTCAGAGAGGAAACTACGACTGGATGCTGAGAGGGCAGTCAGGGAAACCCATGAAATGTATGGTAGGTTGGGCATGAGTGGAAGGGTGCCAGTTTCACCGGCAATGTCACATGCAGACCCTCTAGCCGATATGGGTATCGCTGGACAGAGCGATGATCCGTTTGTCAGGAAGCGGACAAGTGACGCAAGGTCACCGGATAAGCCTAGTGGCCAGGATGCAGGCGAATCAAACTTTCAAAAAAAGAGAAGGGTTGAGCATAAGGATAAAACATGGGATGACTTGGAGACCACGCTAAGGGTGTTGGTACCTCATGGAAAATTTGACAGGTACGTTGCAAGGGACGAGATCTCCAAGTGCTTTCCAAACGAGAAGAGCCTCCATAGGTTTATATCTTATGTCAAGGGCGAGGTAGATATAGAGGGGCAGTGGAGGTGCTTGATGACAATCACTGCGCTTGGGGCTCATAAGGCAACGGCAATGACTGGAGCAAGGAAATGTACATTGTGCAGTAATGCTGTAGATCTTTGCTTACAGGTTCAACATAAAGGGGATATTGTTTGGTTTCAACTTGAAAATATCAAGTCATAGTTGTCAATTGCTATTGCTATTTGTACATAAGCTCATTTCTCAACTCTATGCAATCCAAAAGAAGTCTTGAACTTCACTGCGATACCTATCCTCTTCTGCCATGCAGGCCGCAAATTCCCTATGATGTGTCATCTTGACTGCATCATTCAATTCCCTCATAACCTTTGCAATGCCCTTTTCAATCTCTACCCGACCGCCCCAGAATGACATATCGAATGTCGTGTACTTCGCATCATGCTCTTGATTTCCGTCTTTCATGTGCGGAATCCCTGTAATTACCACGTTGGTAAATCCATCTGGCTCTTCCCATACATTGCGATTGATCTCGTCCGCCACGAGGCATACCACAGGGTAATCCTTTGACATTACAGTCACCCGAAAGCTGATTCTCTCGATAGTCTTTCCTGCGTAAAGAGACATCAGTCGTATGGTTGGTTTGTTATTCCCAGTCCACCTATTTGTTCCAACACCAGACAATGTAGTTCCTTTCTTATGCGTGGCAATGATACGCTCAGTGACCTTCCTGGCTTTATATGCCAAACCTCTAATAATCCAAGAATCACTCCAGCCTCCTTGGCAATTTCCATACTGAGGTGATAACCAGATTGTCTTCACCTTGTCCAATTCTTCTCGAGAATACTGCTCGTTTTGTGGTCCAGGTACAACCAAAGTAATTTCCTGCAGTCCCTTGCAACCCTTCCATTTCCTGCACCCTTCAACCATTTCCGCATCAAATCCGTGGAGAGCATGCATTGCTGTCATCCCACGAAAAACTCCATTGCCCATTGCAATCTCATATTCATCGTCCTCGATCATGGGGCAGCATGTGCGCTCGCATGTTTCCATATCGATTGCGACTCGTCGTACCTCAATTCCCTTGCCAACAAAACCTGCAATAGAACGATTGCAAGTACGATCACCAAAGAAAACCACATCTGACGCGGGGTTGTAATAAACGTAGCGTCCCTTGGTAGGCATCTTGAAATGCTGTTTGAAGTTCACAAAGTACTTCTTTCCTTCCTCTCGAGCTTCCTTGCAAGCCATGAGAAATTCAGGCTCGTAACCAGACTTCCACGAAACGCGCGTGTATTGATGACCCTTATTGTCTCGACGGAATCGGTATATTGGGTCGATTTCCAATTCGATTAACCTTGACTGCATTGCAGCCCATCCCCATATCTTCCTTTGCAGTTCCAGTGGCAATTCGAGAAATTTCGAAAAGCTAGTCCCAAGGACAAGTACTTCCTTCATCGTGATGTCGAACGATTCCAATTGCGTGCGCGCCATCGCGTTTTCGAGCTGTTGCTCGAATTCGGCCATGATGGTGATGGTGTGAAGCTGCACACAAAAATATTTGTGGTGCAAATATATTCGTTGGTACTCGGCTAATTTTTGAACCCCTTAAAATTTCAGGCTGCGAACGAAACCAAATTCTTTGTAGCCTGACGGAAAGACAAGGCAAAACAAGAGCAGCCGCTCGCCTAATGTGGTATTTAGTTTAACCGTCTGTCATTCAAAGCAACCTTCCTTCAACATCGACCATGGAGGAACGAAAATCCCAGAAGAGAAAGAAACGCCAAGGCGATGAGAGTGAGGAAGATTCGCCGGCTCGGCAATGGAAGAAGGCTCGCAAAGCACTCGAGATTGACGATAGTGAGGAAGAATTCGAGGATGGCAACGACTCGGACGCGGAGGATGAAGAAGGAAGGGAAGAGCGTGAGACGGAGACCGAGGTCGCGGAGGAAGAAGATGAAGAAGATGAAGACTTCGGGTCAGTCGCTGCTACAACCAAACGAGGGCGTGGCCGACCCAGGAAATCGGAAGCAGTGAAGGCCGAGGTTACTGCGCCAAAAAGACCACGAGGAAGGCCAAGGAAGACTGTTGCGGTGGAAGAGGACAACAACAACGGCATCAAACGAGGCCCTGGAAGACCAAGGAAGACCATTGCGGTACAGAACAATGGAGTCAAGCGAGGGCCTGGAAGACCTAAGAAAACAGAGGTTCCAGTAAGACGCAAGACGAAATCCACAAAGAAGCACACGAGTGCGGGCGAGAGTGGTAGTGACAGTGACAGTGACAGTGACAGTGGAGAGGGTGAAGAAGAAAGCGGTGATGAAGGGACACACTCGATCGTATCAGACGAGTGGTCAGAGCCTGATAATAACAGTGATGATGGTTGGGATGACAGAAGAATTCTCGTTAGTATGGTGAATGGTGAAGAGCGAGAGTACACCGAGATCTGGACGGAGTACGAAGACATCAAGCTGCTCAAGAAGATGCCTCCTATCCTTGAGAGTCTTGTCGATGGCATGTGCTTAGATGAGGTCGCCTTGTGGATAAAATCGTCGCTCGCATTTCGAACTTTTCCGCCAGATATCATACCAGGAGGGATTCGAGTAGCGATATCTCAAGGTCAAACAGGCTCTGGCTCCAGTGATCATTTCTGGAGACAGGCCCGTTGGTCCGGCAGATTCTGCAAATATCTGGCCTTGATAATCACATGTCCGATATTCTACAATAAGCCATCATATCTCGGATATGTTTTGGCCATGGCACTCTATCACAGAATTCGCAAGAATTCTGACATGGAGAAGCCTCGTTTGCACGCTCATCTCTATGGTAATAGGGATTCTCGAGTCCTCGGGGCGGTCAAACATAAGATTCGAGAGCGGGGAAGGGGAGCATCCATTGATACGGATTTCGAGGATGCTGTCTTGGAGACTTTGAAGGAAGAGTTGGGAGCGGATCGTCCACCACACGTGCGATTCTTGAGGGAGCTTATACACACCACTCGAAAATCAAAGGACTCAGATGTCGTCGAGGAACGGGAGCTGGAGACATCTGATCTCAAGGCCATCATTGATGCTTGGAGCAGATACGCCAAATCGAGAAGCAAGCCGTTACCAACGATGCGGCAGTATGTGAGGATGTTCAATTTGGAACACCCAGTACAGCCGGCCTTGCCCAAGAATGTTAGTTCTCCACAATGGGCAAAGGCTCGAAAGAAGGAATACGTTCTGTCAGCCAGAAGGGTAGATGCATATGCCAAGCTTAGGCGTGCGCAATCCGAAGAGTCTGTTGAACCCCCAATGAAGTTGCGGTCATCTCGCAAAACTGCAAAGCCAAAACCAGTAGCGATAATCTCTGATGATGAATCTCAGGATATCGGCCCGAGGCGCGAGGTTTCTGAGGACTTGGACGAGGAAGGGAATGGGGATGAGCATGAGGAGAGTGATTTCAATACTCTGTTTGGGCAACAGGGTGGTCAAAGCTACACACTAGATGACTTTGAATCGAATTCCAATCCTGATGGCGATAAAGACAACGATTTCCATATTAATCACTCAGATGCGGACGAGCAGATCGGTCTGGGGAAGGAAATTGTGACTGAGTTGTCGGACGACGCAATCGAGGAAGGGAAGGGCATCGGTGATCTTCCTAGGGATGAAGACGATGCACATTTGATAAGCAGCCCATCAGATACAGAGGACCAAACTGAATCTGGAAAAGGACATATGGCCGAGTTATCGGACGACGCAATTGAGGAAGGGAAGGGCATCGGTGATCTTCCTGATGAAGACGATGTAAATTTGCTGAGTAGTCAGTCAGATGCACAAGGGCAAATTGAATCAGGGAAAGGAGATATAGTCGACAACGCAACTGATAGAGAAGAGGGCATTACTGAACCACCCATTCTGCCCAAAGGTGTGGGCACAATGTATGAGACTAAAGTCTCCACTCCAGTGCCCCTTTGGCAGGGATGGGTGAAGTTATGCAAGGCCAATGGCCTACATGCTGAGGTCAACCCAGTAATAGAGGGAGAATCGGACACTGTGTTTGATTTTGATCGCCCTGTGGCATCAAATAAAGATTCTAGATGGGAGACTGGGGATAAAATTAATAGCCGCTCGGACTTTTGGTACTTGAGTCGTTCCAAGATTGTCCAAGAGGCTGATAATAACTGGTGTTAATAAGATATTGTAGTAAATATAATTCTAATAAACTATACTTAATCCCTTCTTTCGTTATATTAATACTACTACTTTATATATATAGAGGTAAGAATGAGGCTGAAATAACTCTAATAAATAGGCTATTTAAGCTAAAGTATAAAGAGAAAGAAGTTAAAAAGGATATCTCTTATTAAGTTTAATTATTATATAGAACCTTTCTAATCCTAGAATAGGGTAGTATAAGGTCTATAATACTTCTAAAGTAAGTATATAGTATTTACGAATTAGGCCCTTCTAATTTAGTTGAGAAAGAAAAAGATAATTTATTTTAGTCTAATAGAGCGCCTTTAAGAGACTTATAAAAGGTTATAAGATTATAGTTAACTAACTCATTATATAGATAGTTGGAAACTATTATACTAGGCTTAGTTATATTAGCCTAGAGTATCTAACTAATAAAGTATATATACTTAAAGTAACTAGTATATAAGGCTAATAGTATATTATAAAGGTTTTATATAATAAATAAATAGTATTATTAGTTTAAGAGCTTTATACTTAACTTAAGATAGTAATTCTATACTATTACTATTATATTACTCTTTATATAAGACTTTTAATACTTAATTTAAACCTTATAGTCAATTATATATAGTATAAAGTAGCTATAATAATAAGAGACCAATAATATTTATATTAGAATATCTCTGTATTTAATACTCTTTTATTAAATATTTATAAGAGAAACTATTTTTAATAATAAGGTTTTATATATTTCTTAATAAGTAAAATATCTTATTAGTCTTATTAATAAAATTTATACTTTCTTTTTATTTAAGTCTTTCTTATTTAATATTAAACTCGTATTTAATATATATAAACTAAATATTATAAATACTTTTATAATTAAATTAATATATCTTTAATTTAATTTCCTGTATTAAATACGACTATAGTGAATTTAACTAAATAATAATTAATATATATTTAATTTAATTTCCTGTATTAAATACGGTTAAAGCAAATTTAATTAAATAATAATTACTATATTAAGTAGTATTAAATACACTATATCTATTCTAATATAAAATAAAAACAATATATCTTTAATTTAATTCCCTGTATTAAATACGGTTAAAGCAAATTTAATTAAATAATAATTACTATATTAAATAATAATTAATATATCTTTAATTTAATTCCCTGTATTAAATACGGTTATAATAAATTTAGTTAACTTAATAGTATTACGTATTAAATACAGGATTAAAAGAGAAAATAATTAAATTAAACTCTAAAAAAACTATATATATAGTTACTTATAGTCTTACTTACGAAGAGAGTTATATAAAAAATCTATTAAGCTTTAGAAATAAAATTATATAAATACTTTAAAATCTCGGTTAAATATATTCTCTTACCTAAATTTCATTCTACTTTTTCAACCATCCCACAACACACCCAGCCCAGGACCCGCCCATCCAACACAACTCATGGAGGCGGGAAAGAAACTCGATGAGCATATCGCTCGAATACAGGATATTCGAAAGGCTATCAAGAAGCTTGATGGAATCAAGGTAATCACAAAGGAACATAGGGCCAAGTACCTAGAACTACACGAGAGGTATCAACAAAAGGATGGGGAATTGAGAAAGCTAGTGGAAACTATTGGCGAAATCCCAGGCGAGGGTGAGGATTATGGGCCTGGTGAGGTGGAGAATAACCTGGCATATTTGGATAAGATTCTCAACAATAGACGTCCTATGCCAGAAAGGCTATTCAACGAGGGAGTCGCAATCGTGGTCAAGGGAATTAAGGACGACAACCGAGACTTATTGGATCCTGCAGTAAAACAATTGCTGTATGATTATAATACAAATGGGCAAAAGGATAAGATTGAGGGACTCGAGCGTGACCTGACGGGAGCGAACGATCAGAATAGGATATTGGAAGAGAACTTGAGGATGGCCAATGAAGAGATTGCGCGTCTCAAGAGTGAAGTGAGACCAGCTGCAAGACAAATGCTGAGTCCTTTAGTTCAATTCAGTAACACAAGGAAGTTGTTGGAGGAAAAAAACGCAGAAGTGAAGAGGCATCAGGAATGGCGAATAGAGGGATTGAAAGAACGCTCCGATTTACAGCGAGCGCTCGATTTTGAAGAAAGGAGAACCACTCGATTGAATGGACAAGTCGCTGAAATGACGAGGGAATTGGAAGAATTGAGAGCAGCCCCAGCAGACCTTGAGGAAAAGCTTAAGGCAAGCGTCAAACGTTCTAAGGAACTAATAGCTCAGAATAAACAGCGTAGGATTGAGGCAAAGACTGCAATCGATACGAAGGATAACGAGGTCAAGGCCCTTGAAGAGGAGTATAAGGAATTGGAAGAAGCATACAATACACTAGATGAAGTTTCGACATCTAGAATCAAGCTTTTGAGAAAGGTTATTAATAACCTAGAAGGGGACGTCTTTACGAAAGGCGAAAGAGTAAACATACTAGAGTCCCAGTCGAGGGATCTGGTGAAGAAGACAAAAGACTTGGAGGTCAAGGCTAATCGTATTCCAGGACTCGAATCCACGATTAATACGCAGCACCAAGAAAATGGGAATTTGGAATCACAGATTGTAGAGTTGAGTAATGAAAATTTTCAACTAGTATCGGAGCGAGATTCATTAAAGGCTGCAAATGAAATTGCAAATAGAGAGTTCACCAGTCTACAAAGTGAATCAGAGGACGATAAAAAGTCGCTTAATGGGATTATTGATAGCTTGAAGCTGGATAAAGAACGTAGGATTAGGGAGATAGGCATCTTGACCAAAGAGAAAGAAGCTATTTCTGGGGAAAGGGATGCCCTCTTTAATGAGAAAGGAACACTTTTCGAACAGAATTGCACGTTAGTTCAAGAGAAAGGAGACTTATCTAAAGAGAAAGATAGTCTTGTCAAGGAGAAGGATGTTCTAGTTGAAGAGAAAGGCGCCCTATTCAAAGAGAAGGCAACACTTATACAACAGAATTGCGCCTTAGTTCAAGAGAAAGGAGCCCTCTCTGAACAGAAGGATACTCTAAATAAAGAGAAGGATGTTTGGGATGAAGTGAATAAGACCTTTGCAAAAGAGTGGGATACCCTTATCGGGGATAAGGAAACTCTATATAAAGAGAAGGATGTTCTAGTTCAAGAAAATAGAACCCTTACTAAGGAACGAGATACTCTTGTTGAGGATAAGGCCACTCTAATTGGAGAGAGGGAAAAACTTATTAATAGGAATGAAACTTTATCCAAAGAGATAAGTACTCTTACTCAAGAGCGGGACGCACTTGTTGTGGAGAAGGATATTATCTCTAAGGAGAGGGATACCATTATCGACAAATATGCAATTCTTTTGAAAGAGAAAACCGAGGTGGTTACCAGTTTGGATACTTCGAAACTGGCAAATGCAGCTCTTCAGTCCGAAAGGAACAATATAATAAAAGAGAAGGATGCATTAGGATTGCAATTGGATGGTCTACTTGAGGAAAGGGAAGTTACAATTATAAAGATGGACGGCTTACAGGGTCAAAACAAAACGCTCAACAATACGATCAAACTCATGCAAGAGTCCATCGAGGCAAAAACCAAGGAGAGTGCCGAGCTAAAGGCAAAGGCAGATGAACTTGAGGCGAAAGTCATGACATCTATGACTCAGTTCTCACAAGGAACCGATCGGCTGGCCCAGGTACTCAACGGGATTACAACAATCAGCTCCAAGGGTCTCTTTTCCTGGAATCAGATTGTCAAAAAGGTAATGGCAACCGGACAAGTCAAGGTCAAAATTGGGAAATGCCAAAAGCTCTGGACGGTAAAATGTTCATGGGTATCAACAACAAAGAATTTCTCTGGGGCCTTTGTGAATCAAATGCCAATGACACATGCACTTGTGTTTCTTGGGTTATCAGGTGGAAACCTGCACAAAGTGAATCGAGGCTTGGTATTGGACTTGGTCTCCACACTTACGCAGATCCTTGCCGTCACTCAAAATACTATTATCGGGCAACTTATTGTATTGGGTATCTTGAACTTTCAAGAATGGCAAGAAAAACCCATATCTGAGGAATGGGGAATGGTGGCTTTTGCAATATTCCAACTCAATAACCAATTATGTCAAAGGTTTGAGGGAATTTGGGAGGGGATGAACCTCGAGGTTGCACCAAGTACACTCAAGGATTGGGCAGTCAAGTGTCATCCAGCAATTGGAGCATTATTCACTATTTTTGAAACCCCTAGTGAAATTGCAAAGGTGTTGGCATCTGAGTTCCTATCAAATCATATCCCTCTAAAGGATGGGATATATGTGATTTCAGCTCGCAATTGGAAGTGGATGATTATGGTACAAGAAAGTAATCTTTCATTAAGACTAATTGACAAGACTCTTATAAGCTTGAGCTCCTCTAGGACAACAATTAGTACTTGGGTATATACTGTCAATCTTCCAAAGGATTTCAAGGAGGCTAATATTAGCTGTTATGAGGAGAGGAGCATTGTATGGTTTAAGGATAATGTATCGATATGGGCACCACGACTCGAGCCGTCGGAATTGGTAATAAGGTTACTTCGAGGGGAAAGTTTGGTTGCAGAATTATTGAGGTAGATAGAATTCAATAATCTTAGTAAAGAATAAAGTATTTATAAATCTAAATAATATCTTCTTAATAATCACTAGGACCCTTTGACTATAGAAAATAAATCTCTTAACCCTAAGTCTATTATATTTTAGGCTTTACTTATATCTTTAGTATTCTAAGGTAGATCCTATAATAGTATTATAATCTAGCAATATTAGAGGCTCTAGCCTTATAATAAGTAGCTAATAAATGGCTAATAAGAATAGATTAATAGGATCCTAGCCTTAAGATAACAATTTCGTAAGTTTATATATACTATAGTATTATTAAGGCTATTACTTTATATATATAAGAGTGAGAATAAAACTAAATAATTATGACTTCCCTAAGAGATTATAGGATCCTAGGAGCCTTACTCCTAAGAGCGCGCTATGGTCTATAACTAATAAGGTCACGGTAGCCTTACTAAGTCAGAAGAGATAAATACTTATTAAAGGTAGTATAACCTTTAATTCTAATATAGTATTTAATACAACCTTATAAATATTTTAAATATAAAACTATTATAATAAATATAAATATTATTCTTATACTATAATAGGTATTCTACCTTTAATAAAATAACTA
The DNA here is from genome assembly GCA_003415645.1 of Articulospora tetracladia. Classification (NCBI taxonomy): domain Eukaryota; kingdom Fungi; phylum Ascomycota; class Leotiomycetes; order Helotiales; family Discinellaceae; genus Articulospora; species Articulospora tetracladia. The sequence continues at coordinate 1,573,146 of PYIV01000012.1, forward strand.
ATATTATAATTATACAACCTTTATAATAGTTATAATATTTAGTAGAAGCGTATTAAAAACGATATTTATATTAAATTATATTTACTTTATTGTAATATAGATATCTAATATATTAATAAAGGAAATAAGATACTTTATATCTATAAAAAAAATATAGAATCTCAATCTCTTAAATAACTTAGTTCTTAATTAGTTAATAAATATGTATTAAATACTTTATAAATATATAAACCTTATATTTTTACTTTATTAAGATTATAGCTTATAAATAGTTTAGACTCTTCTATAATAATAGTAGTTTATAGGATTAATAATTTTTTTAAAGGCTTAAGTATAGTATATTTAAAAAGAGAACTAATATAAATAGATAGTATTTATAGAGGGACGTGCACAGCGCTGAGATTTTGCAGAGGGTGTCTTGCAAGAAGATCCTATATACTTAGAAGAAAATAAAGTATATACAAAAGAAGCGTGCGATGAATGAAGTTTACTTTCGAAAGAAGAGCTAGAGCAAATGAATGTGAAAAAAACAAGGAAAATGGTCTTCTCGATCCTGCGAAAGTAAAAATTGGTGGTTTCCACGACGAAACCACAGCTCTCAAAAAGCTCAGAGAGCCGCCATGATGGCAGTATAAGCTGCCTTCTTGTTGAAGCTAGAATCAAAGAGCAGAGGGGTGCTGCCTGAGCGCCATGAGTCCTGCACAAAGATCAGTCAATGGTTGAGATCTGAGTAGGAAGCCAACTTACCGAGTCGCGGACACCCCAGAGGGTGATACCAACACACTTCGCTTGGTTGAGACAAGCCTTGACAACCTGTGGAGATCAGCATCGCGGAATCAGATCGGAGATTGAAGCTTACATTGACATAATCAGTGCTACCAGCACCCGCAATATCCAGTTCAGTGATAGCAAGCTCGCTGACACCAGACCCGGCAAGAGTGCTCAGTGCGCCGGCAACAGCAGCTCCACCTCCAGCTGACAAGTGAGTCTGAGATCCGATACCATCGATAGGGACTCCAGCCGCGAGCCAGGCCTTGACCTTGGCAGCCATTCCAACGGTCTTGGCGTAGGACGCGGTGTCAAGGTTGTAGTCATTGATGTAGAGCTTGGCCTTGGGGTCAGCGGCACGAGCAGCAGCGAAAGCAATGTTGACAAAGTTAGCGCCGATGACGTTGTAGAAGACCGAGGATCGGTAACTGCCATCTTCGTTCAGGATCTCGTTGACCACGTCCCAGGCATAGATCTTGCCGGCGTAGCGGGACATTTCTGTCTTGATGTGATTTTGTAGCACCGTTGTCAGCGTGGTCTTGTCATTGATGGCTGAAACCCATGAAGGCAGCTGGCTGTGCCAAACGAGCGTGTGACCACGGACCAGCTTGCCATTCGCAGTTGCAAAGTTGACAAGCGTGTCGAGCCCATTGAAGCTGAAGCTGTTCCTGGATGGTTCAACGGCATCCCACTTGCCGCTATTCTCAGGGGTCAATGCCCCGAATTCGGACTTGAGGATATTGGCGTTTTGGGTGTTGCTCAGCGTTCCGGAATCACCAATGTTACCAAAGTACTTTTTGCCGTGGGCTTTGAACTTTGCATCGAGAGTGTTACCCGTAGCTGCTTGGGTGACGACGACAGGTGATGTAGTCGTTGATGTCTTGACGCTTGTTGTAAGCGTTTTTGCGGTTGTCGTTGCGACACCATTACCACTTCCCGCTAGGCATTGGGAATAGTAGGCGTTCACAGAGGTACATGTAGACCCGGAGACGCAAGTTGTTGCACCGGTCCATCCAATACCTCCGCCTATACAGTGATTAGTTACCATTAAGCAACAGGACACTTGACTTACACTGGCCATATAGAGAAGCTTGAGCAGCAACACCTGACCCAACCACAGCCACCAGCACTATACCATTTGCAATGTTTAACATCTTGAATTTGAATGCAGATCTTGTCTGAAGGGGTAAAGAATGGATGAGAAATGAAGAGAAGCGAAGTCGGACTGGCCTGGCTGTTCTGAGTCCGTTCCCATCTCATAGTATATAATACTTGTCATCCGGAGTCAATTTCGAATGAATCCATTTTTTGTGCAGGAATTGTCGAGTACGATGGGTACGATGCTAAATTACTGGAGATATTAAATGCAATTTGCGTCCATACAAGGCCGGTAGATCTGGCCACTTCCCGCCTCGGCAGATCTCCCTGCCAAGCTTCTGGAAATGTGTCGAGGGTAAAGAATGGTAGCGAGCAAATATTTTCGATTCAGAAGAGTGCCCTTTATCCACTACAGGCTTCGGAACTCTCTGTGGAACTCTCACACGCCTTTTGCTCATATAGCCTACTGAAAGTAATCAATTGGTAATTGCCAAAAGAAACAAATCGATCTGACCGCCACATCCAGACTCCAAGAAACGGATTCAGCTGTCATCCGATCTATTCTATTTAACCTTTTAGATAAAATATATGCTTAAATTCTGGTAAGCAGGGGTATCCTCACTTCCTGAAACAGTATCCCGGAGTGGGTTCCGACCACGGGAAGTGCAGCCAAGCCGCACCTTATGTATAAGCGAAGTGCACCTCATATATCCTAAACACCCCATGTTTCTAACGGGCCAATGCAGCTGATTAGATGGAATTTCTGCGTCATACTCTCTCAATTAGTCTATCGATATTTTCTCAATTATAGTGCTCGGGACGATTCACAATATCATCTGGACTTTTGCTGTGATTACGTGAAGCTTTGTCAACCCCAGCCGCCCTCTATATTCCCCACTCCATCTCGTATCACTCATTTAGCCCTTACAACCGGACACCGTCCTTCAACCCCTCACTTTACTTCGTTGACTGTGGGGTAAACCCTGTACAGACTTCCTAAAGTAGAATTGTTGGATGAACTGTTCCCCTCGGCAGTTTTGGTTCATTACTTGCCGACTCTGAAGAAACATGTTTCTGAATAGCACTTTACATGGGGAAATTGCAGCCTGACGCGCTTGAATTTTGCTATTGTAAGATTACTGTTGATCGTATGGGTAATTGATGTCAGTTCAGTAGCATATCTATAGAAGTGAAGTCCGCGTCTTCCTCCTTTTCCTCACGGCATCCATTCTTTCCCGCTGCTTCCTAGACATCTTCACCAATATGTTTCAAAATCTTGCTACTCTCTTGTTGGTGGCCCTCCCAGTAGTTTCTGGTCAGGCAGCTTTGTACGCTCAATGTATGTGTAACTCTCTCTTGTAGAACGACGCTCATCGTTATAGGTGGAGGAATGACCTGGACCGGCGCAACGACTTGTGTTTCAGGAGCTTGCTGCACTCTCTCCAATGAGTATTACTCACAATGTCTTCCTTGCACCAACAACGGTGGAGGATCCACAACCAGCACAACCAAAGCTTTGAGCACGGCAGTTCCAACCACTGTCACCTCCAAGGCGGCAGCTGTCAGTAGCTGCGCTCTCCCCACAAAGTACAAGTGGACCTCGACTGGTGCTCTAGCCCAGCCAAAATCAGGATGGGTAGCCCTCAAGGACTTCAGCACCACTTACTACAATGGCCAACATCTCGTGTATGCTTCAACCCATGACACAGGAACATCGTATGGCTCTATGGTCTTTGGCCTCTTCAGCGACTGGTCAAACATGGGCTCTGCAAGCCAAAACGCCATGAGCTCCAGCGCAGTCGCACCCACCATCTTCTACTTTGCTCCCAAAAGCACTTGGATCCTTGCCCACCAATGGGGTCCAACTACCTTTTCTTACCGCACTTCATCAGACCCTTCCAACGCCAATGGATGGTCTGCAGCTAAGCCCCTCTTCTCCGGAACAATCACCGGCTCTTCCACCGGTGCTATCGACCAAACTGTCATTGGCGATAGTACTAACATGTACCTCTTTTTCGCCGGTGATAATGGGAAGATTTATCGCGCTAGCATGCCCATTGGCAACTTCCCTGGCAGCTTCGGCACAGCCTCTACCGTCGTCTTGAGCGATTCAACCAACAACGTCTTCGAAGCTGTCCAAGTTTACACTGTCAAGGGTCAGAACAAGTACCTCATGATCCTCGAGGCTATTGGCGCCAATGGGCGCTACTTCCGCTCTTTTACTGCTACTTCTCTCAGTGGCACATGGACTGCAAACGCTGCGACTGAGTCTGCTCCCTTTGCTGGAAAGGCAAATAGTGGCGCGACTTGGACTAATGATATCTCGCATGGAGACCTGGTCCGTACGAATAACGATCAGACCTTCACCATCGATGCATGCAACTTGCAGTTCCTATACCAAGGTCGATCTCCAAGCGCTTCCACTACCGAGTATGACAAGCTCCCTTATCGCCCTGGTGTTCTCACTCTGCAGCTCTAAGGCGTAGATGAACACTGAGTTGGCTGTTGTGATTAAGGAGCCTGTTTGAGCAATTGTAAATAGCGGAAAGGCTGGTTGAGGTATTTTGATCACATTGTTGCTTTGTTCAGCCCCACTGGCATCTATCACACTTCTCTTTCAACACTTACAATTCTTTCATGTCTTAATGTAGAGACAAACATCACTTTAACACTATTGATTGTGATTGAATAATTCTGCATTGTTGGCATGCAAGGAAGACACGCTGCCATTCTATAATCATCTCCGTTTCTCTCCTGGATATCTTTGTTGCACCCCCAAGCTAGAGTTCCTTCACTTTCCATCCCTTCCTTGTCAAAGCTTCCTGAAACTAGGTATTAAATATTAGACAATACACTAGGAGAAAATTCTATCGGACGTCTAAAAGTATGAATCGCTGTTTAATGATACTGTCCAAGATCCTCATGTCGGTATTGATATTTATAGGTAGCTTAATAAAACTCTGGCAAACTCCCAAGACTAGGTATGGGTTGAGAACAGTCCCAATTCCGCTTATACGCAACAGGAGGCAGGTATCCACCCTTCACACCAGCCTGGTAGCTCCACATAGGAGTCGACTCAGTCTTCCAGGTCCAGTAGAACCAACCCCATGACTTTTCAAATGTGTACATCTGTGCCTCGGCCCACGTCTGAAGGAACAGCTTGTAATCTGAGCTAAAGGTAGATGGGTCGGCGTTGGTCATGTCACAATTGCATTGTTTGTCCTGGGTCGGACAAGCGGCCGAGCCTGAACCGTCAAAGCTCCCAGTCCAACGATTTCCAACACCTACACCGTTCAGGGCTACTGCACAGTCACTGTCTGCCTGTGACCATTCGCCAACCATGACTGGACCAAACCCGGTTGCTGTGCTCTTACCAGCGTTGATCTGGTCCGCCCATGCGTTACATGCAAATGAGACACGATCCGTGTGCTTGAGCTTAAGAAGGGCGGTATCGAAAATGGTGTATTCGTGGACGTCGATGGCAAGGGAGTCTCCATACCCTGTTAAGTTTCCATGCCAGGCCGTTAAACCGCGCATCGACTCACTGAAGACCTGAGTAGCGAGAAAACCATTTGCATGGACAATCTGGTAAGCCTTCTGTGTCCATGCGACGAGCTCATCTTGTGGGATCGTTTTGGCAGGCTCATTAACGAGGCCATAGAAAGCCACGATATTCTTGTAGCGGTCTTGAGCGAAGAATTTGGACAGCTGATCGTGAATATCCAGCGACCGTTGGGCGTTGATACTACCATTTGGGCCGCTTATCCAGTTGATTGTTCCATCCCGCCCACTATGGTTCCACCCGTTCTGACTGCCAGGCACAGCGTGCAGGTCGAGCTTCACGCGAAGACCGTACTTGCGCGCCCACTCGATGCCGCGAAGGAGATAGCGCCACGAGATGCCGAACACATATGGGTCGTCGTCGTATGTCTTGATTGCCCAATACGAAAATGGGATCCGTATGTGATCCAGACCTGCAGCAGCAATGGCTTTGAAGTCATCTTCCGTGACGAAAGTTGCGTAGTGCTTTTCCAACGTCGCGGCGGCTTGCTTTGGCCCAAGCTTCTTACACAAGGTGTATTCGTCTTTCAGGGTTGAATCGGAAGCAAAGAGTGAAGGGGTAATGAAGGGTTCAAGAGATAGCCATCCTCCTATACTTACTCCACGGAAAGGCTGTGTATTGTAGGAGCCCCACGATTTGCTTAGTGGGGGAACGCCTGAGTTTGCTTGCTTGGAGTTGTCCCAGGTCGAATTCAGGCCCACGATGGGAAGACCACCCACTGTCTCATCCGTAAATGTGCAATTAAAGCCCGTCATATCCAGCCATGATGTTGGGTCCATCCATGTGCCCTTCGCGTTTGAAGGAATGTTATCTGAGGTTGAGCATGCTACTGGTGTAATTATGGCCGTGGATGAAGTAGATGATGCAGTTGAAGTCACAGTTGAGGAACCAGAAGTCTTAGATGCAGACGCAGAAGCGGAAGATGAACCAGGGTTGTCAGCTGCGGCGACGGTAGCCTGCGTTGATTTCGAGTGAACATTAATGACATTTTTCGCAACGAGAGCTCCCACGACAGCTCCTGCAATTGCGAGGATCGCTATGACACCTCCGATCCAAAGCCCTACCGCGTGTTAAAATCCTGCATCAGTGGGGGCCATAACCAACTCACAAAGCGGCCTTATCTTCCTCTTTTTCGAAATCCCATCTTCTGCTCCTACAGCCGTCTTTGCATGTAGCTTCTCCGTACTATGTTCAGCGTCCAACATTCCCTCTACGTGTCGTTTGTGGTGGGCGCTATTTAGCGGATGGTTGCACCGTCTTATATGCCTCCATACGCGATGCGGTTTCCACTGTAGTAATATCAGATGACCACGATTAGAGGCAAAGGCCAAGACCGCTCGAGCGCGCTGTTGCAAATAGATCACAGCGTCCGACCTCGTATCGTGGGGAGGTCCTGAATAGTCGTGGCTGTGTCCCTCGTGTCTGTGTCCCTCGTGTCCGGTGGACTGGCACGTATAATCACGATGGTCGAGGAACCAGATGGCGAGTCGTCACTTGAGGCCGCGAGATCCATCAGGCACCCGCGCCGCAGAGGGGCAACTACAATATATAAAGTCAGGTGAAGGATCTCGAAGAGGTTCAGGTAACCTTTCGCTAACCCAAGGGGGGCGCAATCTAACGCGCTGACGGCCGGACTAGCATGTTTTGGGCTCTCGCATCCCGGCTAAGCTGGGGCCAATACGAGGTCTGGTCCCTTTTTAGAGCTTAATAACCGCCTGCAAAATGAGTCTTCACGGTCCTCCAATCCCAGAGACTCTCAGCGGCCGCTCTCCATTTTTAGTCGGATAAGCCGATACAGTATTGCTGGAAGAAGAGTTGCGCCGGCTTGGAAAAACTCTATATCTTTATTGTCTCTCCTCCAACGCAAAGGAAAGTCATAGCACACAGGGGCAGGATGGTGTGTCGTGCATTGAACCCCCGTCACCAAGGCGCCGTTGATGATGTCTCTCGGGCAAAGGAAGGGGTTTCACAGTTGACGCCTCTGGACCGAAGTGGGGGCGAGGCTGAATGTGGCTGCCAAGCAAAAGGTATAGATAAGGTGTCAAGCCTCATTTTAATTCCTGGAGTCAGATGAAATTCGTCTCCTGGAACTCCATGTCGGAGATCCTAATGTTGGCCTTTCTGCACCTAGTCATCCGAGATGCATCCGAGATGGGCTTTGACGTCCCAAATGCCCCAGATATCCATCTCTACCTTATACCTGGTGCAACGATACTGCTCGATCATCTTTGAAAATCTTGGGGGGAAGACTTCTCCCTGATTCCAACCCCAAATCTCGATGATGCCCTGAGACAGCTCCGCAAAAGTATAACGCCAACACCTCTCAAAAGCTGTTGAGGTTGTACGATTTTGCACACTTGATGCACAATCCAGGGGCTGCTCCTGGATAAGTAGCGTTGCTGAATTCAATGCAACGAGAATGACTCAATCGACGGTGGATTGTTCGGGAGATTTCTGTGGCCAGGCGAGTGACGATCTTGTGGCAACCAGTCCATTTCCTGGCAAGACTTCTCAAGTGCCGTAATGCTTTTCGTCTCTAGACATCAACGTCTTGGGAGGGCCTTTTTCACCATCGTGATGCGGCTGCCGTGGAGCATAAATCAGCCTGCGCATTCCGCTTGATACCAAAGAACCCACCTAAAAGTATCTCCTCAACCTGTGAATGCTTCCGTCAACCTCTGGGGCTACTCAAGTCCAATCCGGCTTGTTCAGGCTCTGCTCAGGCACTGCTCAGACTCGGGTCACTTTCGGCTCAGGTATACTCATACTCATCCCTTGCTCAGGTTGAAGCAGCAGTTTCTCACGTCCACAGGCTGGGACGAAACCAGCGAAAGGGAAATGCACGAATCCTAAGTACGTTCTGAGCTCCAAGGATTACAGGCATATGTCAATCCTCGGGTCCCATTTACTATGCCAGACTCAAAGACCACATGTACATAATGTTCGACCTCCTTAACAGTAAAATTTCCATTCAGCAATACAACTCCTACCTTGCCATGTGAAACTGGAAGAACCATACCTTTCAAGAACTGCAGAACACAGCCTGCTACTCACTTCAAGAACAGCTTTGAAAAGTACTTCCCCATTTGGCTGAAGAACAACGCATCACCAGAGAGGGAACTTGTGATCAAGAAGTTGCTCAAAGACCTTGAATTAGCCAACGCTGCTACTGCTGCTGCTGCGGCCGAGGTAACTCGTCTCGTTGACGAGGGAAAGAAGAGGGCAAAGGAGAAGGCAGAGAAGGAGGATGCTCTGAGGAAAAAGGACTTTGGCCAGGTCCTTCAGGGCCCAAAGACCGCAAGTACACTTCTCGTCAGACTTCCTGCCTTCTCTGGGAGTATAGTCGAAGATGAAGATTATCAAACGCCGTCTTTTGACTATCGACGTTACCTCCAGACATGCATGGTCATCGACGTCATAGATGGCAGTGGATTATTAGCCTCGAGAAGCTTCTGGAAAAAGTTTCTCTTGAGGCGTTCCGCCAAGGGTGGGAATCCCAACGCAGGGAAATCTCGCAGAATATGCGAGGGGACAGCGTAACTGCTCACAGCATGAGGGCTCGACTGGCTGAAATCGATGCTGGAGAGGAGTTTGGTGGTGATTCTGCACCTATGACTGAAGTTGATTTGATCATCTTCAGGGGCAAGGCAGCCTTTGCTGAAAGGATCAACGAGCAAACGCTAAAAATGGCGAAGAAATAAATTGATTTCTCCCAAATGTTTGTGCGTCTGAACTGTGATTTAATCGTGACTTTGTTTTCAATTCCAAATGTATGTATACTTTACCCTTCTATGATGCCGAATCGTACCAGCTTCTTTCCTTACAAGAGTTTCATCTCCCTCAGTGCTGATATGAATGATTCTGAGAGCGATAACCCTCATGTTATGTTTTAGATATGCAATTTTCTAGAGACATGTCAATACTTCGTCCCGCGTGAAGGATCACAGCCTCCTTGCCAAGTTTTGCTTTAACTATGACACAAACAGGAGAAGGGTCACAAGATCAGGAAGGGTGTTGATGTGAGATGTCACATTCGAATCAGATAAAAACGCTTGGCACCCCTGAGTGGCACGCTTCTCCGAATCTTGATGACACTCGGGATGAAGATTGGCCAAAAATAATAGTGGCGTTGTGAACCCTTGCACAAACATCTCCACACCGCCTTCAAGTAAGACAAATGATGGCGTCAATAGCTTTATATGAACGACATGAGAAGACAGTTGTCTTTCGAAATACTCTAAAATATAGCCATGAATCTCCTCCACGAAACTGGTCTCAGAACCATCATCCAGTCCTCGAGGGACGCGAAACTCCTCATCCTCATCCGCTTCCTTCGCTTCTTCGCTTTCGGCGGCTCAACCATCATCCTCGCGCTTCTGCTTCATTCCCTCTCGTTGTCTGATTCCAAGATTGGAGCGTTCATGAGTCTGACGCTCGTTGGAGATGTACTTAGTTTCTTCTTGACGACTTTTGCAGACGGACTTGGCAGGAGGACTGTCCTCGCTACAGGATGTGTGATGATGATTGGAAGCGGATTGGCTTTTGCATTGAGTGAGACGTGGTGGGTGTTGGTCGTTGCGGGGATTGTGGGGATCATCAGTCCAAAGTATGTAGCTCTTCGGTCCAAAAGCAAGGCTGACAGTCCTAGCGGAAGAGAAATCGGTCCATTCAGCGCCATTGAGGAATCCACCCTCGCATCGTTGACAGCAAGTGAAAAGCGAAGTGATGTCTTTGCTTGGTATGCTCTGACTGGATCTGCAGGTGGAGCCTTGGGTAAATTCGTCACAGGCTGGGCGGTATCGATGCTTTTGGGATTGGGTTGGACTAATATCGGTGCTTATCGATCCGTCTTTGGCGCATATGCCGTAGTTGGTTTACTTCAGCTTGCAGTGGTGGCTTGCTTGAGTAAGGACGTCGAGTTGACATTTGAAGATGAGAGTGCAGAGCCTCTTCTGGCAGAGGACGATGAATTATCATTCGAGGCGCCGAAATCGCATCAAAAGACACTGCTACCAAGAATAAGCAAAGAAAGTCGAGCTGTACTTTTCAAGCTTTGTATCCTGTTTTCTCTAGACTCTTTAGCATCTGGATTGATACCAAGGTACGTTACTCACGTCTGAGATGCATTTCTGATCTTTTAGTTCTTGGGTGGTTTATTTCTTCTCGACCAAATTCAATCTTGGGCCCGGATCCCTAGGAAACATCTTTTCTATCGCAGCAATCCTCTCTGCAACATCAGCTCTCGTCGCTGCATCGCTCTCAAAACGTATAGGTCTCATCAGAACCATGGTCTTTACTCACCTCCCATCTGCCATCGCACTCGGTCTTCTCCCCTTCGCACCAACTCTATCTCTCGCCATATTTCTTCTCCTCTTCCGTTTCTCCCTTGCCTCCATGGATATCGCCCCCAAAGCCGCCTTTCTCTCGGCAGTCGTCTTACCTAGCGAACGAACGGCAGTAATGGGTTTTGTGAACATGGTCCGAACAGGAAGTCAGAGTTTAGGTCCTGTGATAACCGGCAGCATGAGCCAATTAGGAAAAGGATGGATACCTTTTGCAGTTGCGGGAGCGATGAAAGCGGTATATGACTTGGGGTTACTGGCAACATTTTACAAGTACAAAAGTAGAGAAGACGACGCACAGAGAAAGTTAGATGAAGACGAATGATGAGATTGATCCAGATCAATTCTCTATGTACTCCATGTTTGAATATATACAAGAAACCATCCCAAAGTCATAAAATCATCAAAAAAACTCCAAACAACCAACCAATTCCCCCTAAGCCTTCTCTGACTTTAAGAATGATTCAACCCAAGCAATGAGATCTGCCCATGTCGTACCAGCTGGCATGGTGGAGGTTGAAGAGCCGGTGCTGTTCGTAGTGGTGTTTGAAACTAAAAGGCTTGCAAGTTCTGACGCGGCAGCTCCAGCAGCTACAGTAGTGCTGGATGGTCGAACGGATGTAGCAAGGGTAGTTGGGAGAGAGCTGGCAAGACCAGTAGATATAGCAAGAACATGAGTCTCTGTAGCTGTGACTGGGCAGATAGTAGTATATGCTGCAACCCATTCAGTGACGACGGCTCCAATGGTTGATGAGCAGCTGTCATCACCAGAGCTGCAAGAACTGACAGTATAAACGTTGGAAGTGTATGCTGTGGAGGTTGATGAGCTGGTAATGACGGAAAGTCTGGTGATCAAACTAGCAGTACCAGTTACCATGCTAGCTGGAATGGTAGTTTGGACCATGGTTGTCGAGGCTGGTGCAATTCGTGTCGTCAAAGAGCCCATATTAACAGAGCAGGCAATGTCCGAGGGTGCACAAGAGCTGATGGTGAATACGGAAGATGTGTAGACTGTGGAGGCCACACTGACAGTAATCATGGATGGACCAGCTGTGCGAGTAAAGGTTGAGTTTCCATATGGAGGTACAGCTGAAGATCTGCTAGAACCTCGACCTCCAGTCGGGAACAAACCGTTTGTGCCGTTGAATTGGACTACGGTGGTGGAGATTGGAATGATTTCAGTGGTTACTTGACCAATCTTGGAGCTTGCGGGGCAGTTTGTGACTGATGCCGCACAACTTGTGATTGTGTAGACTGAAGTTGCATAGATAGTCTTTGTGGACTCTCCGTTGATTCCAGAAACAAATGCTCCAAGTGCGCTTGAGGTCGCAGTTTGAGCTGGCGCTGTGATAGTGGTAGAGACTTCATTGACTTGAGTTTCAATCTGCCCAGAAGATCCAGTCAAGTATGAAGTGATGTAAATCGTGGAAACTATCTGCTCTTGTCCAGCTGATACGGGAACCAGAGTTGTAGAGCTAGCCTTTTCAGTCGTAACTTGTCCAGAACTTGGGCCAGCAGTCAAGGTGTAGATCGAGGTGATGTAAATGACTGACGCAGTTGACTCTGGAGCTGTGCTGACAATCTTGGACACGGGAACAACGGTAGTAGAGGCTACAGATTCGGTAGTAACTTGTCCAGAGCTGACTCCAGAGGTCAACGTGTAAACTGAAGTCACGTAAATGACTGAAGTATATGCGGCTGGTGTGTTGGCTGCTGGTACACTGACAATATCGGATACGGGAACGACAGTGGTAGAAGCTACAGACTCAGTAGTAACCTGTCCTGAGCTAGCTCCAGTAGTCAGGGTATAAATCGAAGTCACGTAAATGACTGAAGTATATGCGACTGGTGTGCTGGCTGCTGACACGCTGACAATATCGGAGATTGGAATTAGAGTAGAAGAAGCAATAGACTCAGTTGTGACTTGTCCAGAGCTAGCTCCAGTAGTTAGAGTATACACGGAAGTCAAATATATAACCGAGGTGTATGAGTCTGGAGAGCTAACAGCCTTGGAAACGGGAATGACGGTGGTGGAAGCAGCAGACTCAGTAGTAACTTGCCCAGAGCTGACTCCAGAGGTCAAAGTATAAACAGAAGTCACATATACTACTGAAGTATATGAATCTGGTGTTGCTGCGGATACACTGACAACGGCAGATACTGGAATGATGGTAGTAGACGTGGCACTCTCAGTAGTCACCTGTCCCGAAGCAGCTCCTGCAGTAACTGTATAGACTGAAGTCACATAGACTATATATGGTTTTGCTGGAATAATAGTTCTAGAATGTGCCTTTTGAGTTCGAACACGTCCTGAGCTGATACCAGTAGTCACTGTGAAAATCGAAGTGTAGATGACTGTTGTGGTGATGTATTCGGTACTGACTGGGAGAACAGTTGCTGAGCTAGAACTGGCAGTAACGACCTGTCCAGAGTTTGCCCCAGTGGTCAGAGTGTAAACTGATGTGACATAAATGATTGAAGTGACAGATTCGACTTGCTGGACTGGAATGATGTTGGTAGAGACTGGCCTGAGTTCAGTTGTCACTTGTCCAGAGCTATTTCCAGAAGAGATTGTGTAAATCGAGGTTGCGTATTCAATCGAAGTAATCACAGCTTGAGCAGCGGTCGTGATTTCGGTGGCACTGACAGTTGATGTTGCGTTGGTTGAGATGAATTTGCTGTTTGGAATGACGGTGGTAGAAATAGCGCTCAAAGAAGTGGTGACCGATGTCATTCTTGCTGGACAGTTTGTAACCGAGGCTGCACACGATGTGACAGTATAGATTGATGTAGCATAGACCGTCTTGGTGAGAGATTCTGGCTCCTCGGTGCTGGAAGGCTGAGAGCTGGCAAACTCACCAGCAGCAGTCTGTGTGGTCTGAATCGAAACAGCATCTGTGACGGCAACAAGAGAACTGGTAGTATAGAGAGCGCTAAGGGATGTTGAGATTCTGGTTGAGTCTGCAGGACAGTTTGTGATTGATGCAGCACATGATGTAACTGTAAACATGGAAGTAGCATATACAGTTCGAATTTGATATGTGCTGCTTGGAGATGAAACCTCACCCTCTGCACTTCTTGTGGTCGAGATCAAATCCGATGAAGTGGCAATCAAGGCATTGGTAGTGTATAGAGATACAAGTTCGGTTGTGAGAGAACCAATTTTGGCTGGACAGTTTGTGACTGATGCAGCACAAGAGGTGACAGTGTAAATACTGGTAGCATAAACTGTCGATGGCTCAGCGAGATTGACTGGAGATGTACGGTCAGATGGTTGTCCCGCATCAGTGCCATTGCTTGGAGTTGTCTGGTTTGATCCAGCAGGGTGTGTGCCGTTTTTCCTGTGACAGGTGATACCAGTAGGATAAGCTGAATGAGATCCAGATGCAGGTGCAGTATTTCCAGAGAGAGCGGCGATGTTACCAGATGATGGGGTATAGAATACACCGTTTGAGCTCAAAGTAGATGAAATCAATAAGCTCGAGTCTGGAAGGGAGGATGATGAGACAATCGAAGAACTCGAAGGAGAACCAGTAGAGACAGATGAGTTTGTAGCGAGAGCAAGTAAAGTAGAAACTCCAGTCGTCGAGCTTGATTCAAGAGCAGATGAACTGGCAGATGGGCTTGAGGATGAGCTGGCGGATGAATTTGCAACTGCGGAAGAGCTTGCGACTGCAGACGAGCTTGATGCTAGAGACAGTGAAGAGCTTAAGCTTGACGTCGCAATCGAACTTGGGCTTGATGTGGCAACCGGAACTGTAGATGTCAAGTTGACAGCGGCTGAATCAGATGAAACGGATGCTTCCAAAGCCAGGACAGATGAACTGATCGCAGCTGTAGTTTGAGCTGAAGTTGAGACTGCAGCGGACCCCGAACCAGCACCACAAGTGGCAACAGGACCTCCTGGGGCGGTATAATTTGAAATATCGAAACCATTGTAGAAGTTCGGAATATAGATATCAGTATCATTCTCCGAATAAGCTCCAGGAAGTTCGATACTTGGTGTACAACTATCACCAGCCGTTCCGGTGATACTAAGCTGAGCACAGCCAATATAACTAAAGAATCAGCAATAGTATCAAACCCCAGAAGAAAACTCACAATTGGGCACCTCCTAGCGTTTGAGAACCATGCAATGCGAGCATTTCGGATCGCAGCAGGTAATCACCACTTGCCAAACCGGTTGGAAGATTGAAAGTGTAGGTCATGTTCTGGGCTTCCATGATGGCATTGGCCCATGTTCCATTCTCAGAATCAAACTCATCAATCTTGAACCACTCTCCTACACCAGTTGTTGTGGAAGCGTTATCCACAGGGCCCATGAGAAAATGAGTGATTGGTCCGGATGCGATGAACTATCCCATTGGACTTTGATTGTATCACCTTCATTTGCAGCGGCAGTGGAGACACCAGAAGGGACATTGTTGCCATTGACGTTGCAAGTGATATCATTGGAGGTAACGTCGGTCTATCATTTTAGTCAACATCCTCACATCCTCAAGTGTCACTTACCACAGGACTGTTTGAAGGTGGCATGCGAATCGCAACCTGATAACCAGGAGTGACATCATTGACCCAGAACTGATGAAAGTTTTGATGCGCAGAAACGGCAGTGACAAGGGAAGCAGCGACAGCTGACTTGAAAAACATGTTGGAAGGAATGGATGCAGATCACAGATCGCTTGAAAAGAAGTTGGAGGAAGAGAAAGAGGTAGAAAAATCACAGACTTGCTTGATGATGAACCTACATTTGGAAAACCAACACAGTTATATGTCAATAGCTACATTCCGAACGGGGCTGGAGACTCGCAATGGTTCGGTCGTGATGTTACAAAGAGAGAGGAAACAAATTAGAAAATGTAGACGGAACGTGAATGGGGCTTGGCATCCGAACCTCGAAACGACAGACGGGTCCATGAGAAATGCGGGGCAGGAACATTTGTTCGTCCAAACTTCTAAATGGGGAAAAAGTCCAATCTATCTCGATGCAGATCCCCAATGTAAATCCACCAGGAATATCTCGGGGTAGCTAGAGGCTGTGCTGATGTGGACGAATTGGTTTTCTGTTGATGAATGCGTGAGGCGTTTCAAAACAATTGCCCCCTTTCGAACCCTGATAATCTCGCTTGGTGAGAGTGGGACCGAATCAACGTCATCTCTTGAGAGAATCGACTCAACTTCGTAGCCGTGATCCAAGGCCAGAGACAATGATTGGAAGCATGAATTTCAATTGCAAGGTCAATCCTATGCACGAGGCGATCACTACGTTTTGTCCTGTGCTTAATCTTCATCCTATGTATTGCCAAGCTTTAAGGAGCTTTTAGGAGCTTTGTCGATGCTCGACTATTCTGCGACCCAAGCTCCCTTAACAACACGGAATAAGCTCCATATCAAGACGGGAGGGAAGCTTCTCCCGAAGATTTGCAGATCACTGAAAGTCACGTGGATTTATGGGAAGGGCATCCCTGTGATGGTAAAGGGCTTCGTTGTAGATGTCACTCTTACTGTCAAGAACGATTTGATTGGGATTGGACGAGTCTATTTTGAGGATCTAATGTACCGCACGAGACAACAGTAGTTTGGAATTGAGTGGAGGGGAACCGAACGTAGTATCAAAGTCTACCGATTTCGAGATGCATGCTCCGCCTTCCAATCGACGATCTCAACATACCACTCTTCTCTGGGATCCTTCCATGGCTGTTGAGGAGGGAGTCGCTGCAGCCCAATACAAGCTAAAGCTAGAAACATCTCGTCAGGAATCAAGCCTAATTCATTTGCAGCCATCAAGCTTTTAGGTGTGAAGCTAGCAAATGATGCTTGAACTATGAATTGGCGCAGCTTACTATTCTCGGTTGTGTTTTCAAATATGTGCTTTAGGTTGTAGACTGGAAACCCAAATACAGATGTCATATATCCGTAGCAAAGGCTGATATGATCCATGACGAAGTTTTGGAAAGCAGGAGCAAGAAGGTAATCCCCCATTATCCAAGAATCTATCAAAACATCAATGGAGGATAAAGGGCCTTTGCTCTTGATCACAGAATCCTTGACAACAACAAGCTGATTGGTACCCTGGATTCTATCAGAGTCGATATCGTAGATGTTCTTCCAAGAGGGGTGATCGGTGACATTACCTCCCTCCATCCACTTCTTTAACACGAGGAAACAGTCCGATTTCACCTCTATTAGCTCCACCACACCAGTGTGTGCTCTGAATAAGCTGGAGAAGTAGCCTGAGTTGTGTTTGAGCAAATCAGACTTGACATCCGTCTCAACTCCATCTGCCAAGCGAATTCTTGTTGACTCTGCAGACATATTTGATGTACGAACAGTTTTGAGTTTCTTGGGTGGTTTCTTGGGTTGTGTTTGTGGTAGGTTCCTCCTGTGGGGTGATGTGATGGTTCAAATTCCACCAACGGAGTATATGTGTCTCCTGCTTAGCCATTGTTCTTACTTGTGCTTGTTTCTTCCTCGGAACAATCGTGCGGCTTTGTTACCCTTTGTCTTTGTGGATGATTCACATGTAAGAGACGTTGCACCACTCCATAACCAAATCATCTACATAACTAAATGAGAAAACAGACAGGCTGTCTCGGCACAGTCTTAATGGATGGTGTCCTGAGCCTCATAGACTTCTACTTCTGACAGAAGAATAACAGCCCGCCTTGGAGTGCTGTCCTAAACAACGATCTGGCCTTCTGTACTTTTTGACAACAGCAGATTCATCCATTGGTCAAAGTTCACTCTACGCCACTGATGCCACTTCCAATTATTGAATTACACCGAATGTGGCGTTTTATATCACATGTCTCTATTTGCATCAAGCGAATGCGAGATCGTGCAAGGATGTGTCTCGGGTCGATCATCCCGCCTTGAATCAACCAATCAGAATCTCGTTTCAGAGCTGTGCACGGCTACATAAAGCTCTTCGATATCAGGATTTGGACCTCAACTCAATAGATGTCTCTCGAACCTGGCTTGCAGCATACATAAGACCACATCTTCCTCTCATGACCCATAGATCTCAATATTATACAACGCAACATCATGACGTCTACGACTCTCCCAGCAACCATGAAAGCATGGCAATTTTCAAGTACGAAAGGTGGCATCGAAAACAATCTCAAGATCAATCCATCCGTCACACTCCCCAAACCCAAAGAAGGCCAACATCTCGTTCAAATCATTGCTGCAGCGCTCAATCCTGTCGATTACAAGGTCGCTGAACTCCCCATCGTCGGCGGCTTGATAGTTCCAAAGCAAGCAACACCAGGCCTCGACTGTGCTGGTCGCATCGTCGTACCTGCTTCAGATTCGTCGTGCAAGGTCGGAGATCTTGTATTTGGTGCAGCTGGTACCGGATCTGTCATTGCAGGTGGTGCGTTGGCCGAATACGCCCTCGTTGCAAGCAAACATGTCGTTCCCATTCCGCAAGGGGTAGATCCCGTCGATGCAGCTACTATTGGTGTGGCTGGTCTCACAGCCTATCAATCCATCGTACCCAAAGTCAAGAAGGGTGATAGAATCTTCATAAATGGAGGCTCGGGTGGAACAGGGTGCTTTGGTATTCAAATCGCAAAGGCGGTTGGATGTCATGTGACAACAACCTGCTCAACTCCGAATATCGAGCTGTGCAAGTCTCTTGGTGCAGATGTGGTTATCGATTACAGGACGACGAATGTAGTCGAGGCTTTGATTGCTTCGGAAAAATTCGATCACGCAGTCGACAATGTTGGTTACGATGAACAGCTGTGTTTCAAATGTCACGAGTACTTGAAACCAGGTGCGGCAATCGTTGTTGTTGGGGGATCACCAACGTTGGCAGGGCTGAAAACCGCGATCAAGAAAGTAATTTTGCCCGGATTTCTAGGCGGCATGAAAGGAAAGGCAGAGGGATTCTGGCCGAAGCCAAAGCTTGAAGATTTATCGCAAATCGCAGAGTGGATCAAGGAGGGGAAGCTCAAGGCGGTGATAGACACTAAATTTTCGTTTGAAGATGTCCCGAAAGCATTTGAAAAGATAAAGAGCGGAAGAGCCAGAGGCAAGATTGTTGTTCTTGGTCCTTCTGAAGCGGGTGTGAAGGTTTGATTTCAGGTTGTGCTTGATTGTATCGTGTATGTTAGCGTTTCACTAGAATACTACTGTTAATGAAGTTGAATCGTCGAACAATTTCTGTGCCTTGGCTTTTGTAGCCTTCAATATCATAGCTCCAGCATGACTGCGGCTATGGACTGACCAGCTTGGTCTATATGTGGGCGACTAAGTTGTGGAGCTGACGGTGACTGGGCAGTGGAGGCACCGTGAAGAAGCTTGACGGAGCCTATAAAAGTTTACGACAGAGGTTGACGAAAGATTGCTCAACTTGAGCAAATTAAGAGCTTATAACATGGCTGTTCATGACAGAAACCGACTTGATCAACCCACGTAGAAGAGAACATGATGATCCACCCTCCTCAACCAACTTCTTGACGAATATGCCTCCAGGGTAGAAACGTCTTGTCCAAGGACTGATCATTTTACAAGCAATAGCGTCTCCTTTTTCCCGCAGTCTAGCAGAAGAGCATCAAAGAACAGGGGGCATCTTAGCGATACCATGATCGTTCTGGGGCATGTCTCTAGTAGTCTTGACGTGGCTTGCAACCGCTGCAGAAAGTTTGACAGGTGCCCGGTGAGATGTGCAACAAAGATTCAGACCTCGATGCTGATTGGTTGGATTTTGGTGTTGGCCGTTGCTGAATTTTAGCAACATTTGGCGCTCACTTTCACCGGCTGGGCCGGTGGGGGAATGCGATGTGCAACAAAGTTGGAAATGTTCTTGATTGGCTGGATTCTCTGCTGGTCTGCTGCACGTCTCAGTTGTTATGGTTGTATTTCATTTTCATAAGTACTCAAATCATATTAACCTACTCCTGCTTGAAATCAATACAATACATGCTGTGACTCCCATTATGCAATTTCCCTCTATTAATCCCATCTCAATGGAAACTCGTCCCTCCAATCCCTTGCCCCATATTACTGGCTGCCAAACCATTACTTAATCTCCTTCCTCCTCCAGGACCAACACTCCCTCCTCGTATACCGATGGGACTACTCATCCTTCTCTCCAAACTACTCAAACCACTCTCCGCTGCTCTCCCACTGAAACTTCCGTAGCTCCCTGCCACAGAAAGGAGAGCTTCTGCCCCAAACGACGATTTTCGACTCCTTGTTCTGTCACTAGCGAATGATTTTCGGCTTGTTTGCCTATTCAAACTTGGTCCATCAACAACATCTAATGCCTCTTCGGCTTCGTCCGCAGACAAGTTCTCGTCACCATTCAAGATCTCAGCACGTTCATCAACGGCCGGTAGGAGATCCTCTTCTGAGTCCGATTCCGTATCTTCATCATCAGTCTTGTTGAAACCTGGCATCTCAACTAGATACCAGATCGGGATACCACCAATCGCTGCAATTGTGCCGAGGAGAAAGTATGGTGTCACGATGTATCCCCTCTCAAGTCCCCAGGTAAATGCTGCTCCGCTCATAGCTGGACCAATGGCACGTCCAACAGCTGAAATTGACACGGCAAATCCATTCAATGTGCCTAGAATCCGAAGAGAGACGGCGGAGTTTGTGAGCAAGATAATGGAGCATGGGAAGGCGAAAATGACGGCAAAGGATTTGACCACCATGATAGCAAACATTACTGCTTGCTGGGTATTCGAGTCTTGGATAAGTGCTGTGTAAGGTGTGATGAAGCAGATTATGGGAAATGTGACGGCACAGCATTTGAAGCAATTCAATACGCCAAACTTGCGAGCCGTAGGTGGAAAGATGAGGAATTGAATGAAGCAGCCCACGAAGCCATACATGGTGAATAAAGTCCCAATGCGCCCTGAACCAAGACCAAAGCCACCAGAGAATTTGAATGGGAGCTGAGTGTTGGTCTCATCAGGAACTTGGCGAGGGTGATGGAGGAAGATGGGTAGAAGTTGATCGAATGCTACCGAGTGCAGAGCCAAGAATGTATATGCGATTAGATTTACCACTGATTGCTTGGTGAAGACTTCCGTCATGGTGGGACGTGGAAGAGCGGGTTTATCGTTCTTTTTGTTATATGAAGCCTCGTCAAATGTGTTTTCTGATGCTGAAGACGTAGGGCGGAGAAGGGACGAAGAAGCTTCGCTGTAAGGGTGTGAGAGGTGCCGATATGACTTTGGTTCTGAATGAAGGCGGAAGATAGTCTTCCAGAAATGGGAGACACGTTTGCCAAGCGCGAGACCATAGTCTTTGCGATTTTTCTTCGTTTCGAGGGTTTCCTAAAGGGTTGTTAAGATGAACATCCAGGCTTTTAGGAAAACTCACTTTCAAAAACAAAACGCCGGTTGTGATTCCAACGAGGAACAGAGTACTAGCAACGATATTTGGAAGAGCAAATGGGAATGCAATCAAAAATCTACTGTGACCGAACAAAGCAGGCATATTCTCTGCTGGCTTTGCAAAGAATCCTCCGAATGATGGGCCAAAGATTGATCCGAGAGTCCAAACAAGAGGCATGATCGAGAACGCCCGGGGTTGAAGCTCTTTCTCTGGTACCATTTCTGCAACCATGGTTCTGATGATTCCAACTAGAAAGGTCAGAATTTGCTTTGAAAAGGATGGTGAACAAACCATTTCCATTACAACCACCAGCAAAAGCTCTTGCTACAATCGCCATTGGAAGACTAGTCGACATTCCCCATAATAAACATGAGAACATGGTCAATGTCAAACCCGTCAAAATAGTAGGTTTTCGTCCGAATCTATCGGAGGCTCGTCCCCAAATGACCGCTGTCGTACACTGTGACAAGGAGAAAACGGCAGAAGTGATTCCAGCCCACTTTGCAACTTCCTTCTTTTCGATACCAAAACTCTCAATCATTTCAGGCTGCCCCAAGTCAGCTGATGCGTGGATATGATAAGTGGGATACATACGAGGTAAGGGAACACAGATGTCAATGCCACAGGCTCTGCAAATCTGCATATTGCTTTCGAAAGTCAGTCGCCGATCGGAGAGCGTTCGGGAATGTGTATCTTGTGTGACAACAACTTCGAGGAACAGTAGGAGACCTTGTAATAGCGATTTCATATTTCATTGTACTCTACTGAGAGCTTTCTCAAGTATAACTTGGTACAAGTTCCTCCAATTTTCAAGAGTCCGTCAATCCTGACTCGTGTGGAGTCATCTGAGCCTTTGATTCCGTTCCACCGCCACAACAAACAGCCTCTTGCAAGAAAGGGTATTCGACTCACCCAGTATTGCCAGTTGTTTCGCTGGTAACTTTGGAGGTCCTCTTTGTTTCTTCGTCATCTTGATGGTAGATGTCCTCTTTCAAACTCTAGTAATCTTCAATCAACGTGTAGTGCTCGAGTGTGTATATGACGTAGCTATCGAAACATGTAGTATACAACAAGCTGGCGGAAAGTCGAGATATGTATAGGAGAAGAGAACTTGGGTCAGATGAGAAATCTTCTAAGGTGCAAGTGAGGTCCATCGTATCCTAGTCCAACAACGGGGCCTGACCGTCAACCGGCGGGGCGGGGAGCGAGCTCGCAGCAAAATTGCAAGCCAAAGCCGCCCATGGACCAGGATAAGACGGAAATGTCATGCCGGAGTTCGTCTAAGGAGCTTGTTTAGGAAGTTTGTACCCCTCTGCGGGTGAAGAAGATTGTGATTGGTGGTGGCAATGCTGAAGATGGGGATGAGGGGGGTGTCATGTGACTGCTGACGAAGCATCAGTTGCCCGACGAGAATTTGAAAACACGGCCAAGGGCTGGTGTATTACTAAGCAGTCAGATCGTCAGTGGCGCTGATAATCGCGAATGGATCCTTTATCAGCTCTTGTGGCCAATGACGGGACTTGAAAGAGAGACTGACCAATCAACTGCTTCCGAGGCTCCTTCCGCTTTCATTCAACCCCAGCTCTCAGACAGGGCCTAGCTCGGAAGAGGATCTTCAGTGGGGAACCATCCAGGGACGCGATTAGGCACGAGTATGGCGACGGTCAGAGGATAGTGGGATGCTTTGATGTATTAAGTGGTGAGATTGATTCTCTCTTGCTTCCCTAAGAACCATCTTGGGCTGCGGTGCGACCGACTGCTAATCAATCCACCATGGGCAGAATAGAAACCGAAAAGATGGAGAACGAGAGAACGCCCCTCATCACCTATGTTCAGGTCTCGCAACCTCGTCCACGATACCGACATGGCATTGCAAGTCTCTCGTCAGTTCTGCGGATATCTGCTAACGTCTCCAGGTCCGCCGGTTCTGTACGATTGCATTGGGATCTTCATTGTTTATCGTTCTGATCCTCTTCCTCCTCCCAGTCGCCTTCTTACACTCCAAACACCCCCACCACAAGTACCCACCTCCTCCAGAACATCACGGAGGCCTGAGCTTCGCAGAGCTTCAAGACATCTTGTTGTCGACCCCAAAAGCGGAGAAGGCTCGAGAGTGGAGTCGATACTATACATCCGGTCCCCATCTTGCAGGCAAGAATTACAGCCAAGTTACATGGACACAAGAGAGATGGGAGGAGTTTGGAATCAAGGCAGAGATTGTGGCATACGATACCTATATCAATTATCCTCTCGGACACCGGTTGGCACTGTATGAAAAGAAGAGTGGCAAGGATGGTATTGATGCTTGGGGAGTCAAATTCGAAGCAAGTCTGGAGGAAGATGTTCTTGAAGAGGATCCTACATCTGGATTGGAGAACAGGATTCCAACTTTCCATGGATATTCTGCTTCAGGGAATGTTACCGCACCATATGTCTATGTCAACTACGGCACATACCAGGACTTTGAAGATTTGATCGAGGTACGTCGATTAGGATTCAGCACAATCCCAAGACTAACAAATCTAGGCCAATATCAGTCTTGCAGGAAAGATTGCTATTGCAAAGTATGGAGGAATCTTCCGTGGTCTCAAAGTCAAGCGTGCGCAAGACTTGGGAATGGTTGGATGTGTCATTTTCACCGACCCTGGTGATGATGAGGATGTGACTGATGAGAATGGTGTCACAACCTACCCAAATGGACCTGCTCGAAATCCAAGCAGCGTTCAAAGAGGAAGCACTCAATTCTTGAGTGTAGCTCCTGGTGATCCGTAAGTCTCATGCCTTGGAATGGAACTCCTGCTCATAATTATCAGAACAACCCCAGGTTACCCCTCCAAGCCAGGTGTTCCGCGTCAACCTGTCGATGGGTGTATCCCATCAATCCCGTCTATTCCAATCTCCTATTTGGACGCTATCCCATCCTCTCAGCTCTAAACGGAAGAGGTCCATCCGCGCAAGACTTCAACAAATACTGGAAGCGCAATCTAGGACTCAAATACAAAGGTGTAGAGTACAATGTCGGTCCATCTCCTGATGATCTTGTTCTCAATCTTGTCAATCAGCAAGAGTATGTCACCACACCACTCTGGAACGTTATCGGTGTCATCAATGGCACTCTGCACGATGAAGTTATTGTCATTGGTAACCATCGTGATGCCTGGGTGGCCGGTGGAGCCGGAGATCCAAACAGTGGCTCAGCAGCATTGAACGAAGTGATCAGATCTTTTGGTGTCGCTCTCTCCAAGGGTTGGAAGCCACTTCGCACAATTGTCTTTGCCAGTTGGGATGGTGAAGAGTATGGTTTGATTGGATCGACAGAATGGGTTGAAGAATTCCTTCCTTGGCTTAACCATGCAAACGTGGCATATGTCAATGTCGACGTCGCAACAGTTGGAACGAAATTCGGGGCTTCGGCATCACCTCTCCTCAACAACCTCCTTTACGAGGTCGTTGAACTCATCCAATCTCCCAACCAGACTATTCCCGGCCAAACTATTGGCGACCTCTGGGATAAGAAGATCCATACTATGGGTTCTGGATCTGACTTCACAGCGTTCCAAGACTTTGCAGGTATTCCATCAATCGATGTAGGATTCTCTGGCAGCCCTGGCGATGCAGTCTACCAATACCATTCTAACTATGATTCATTCTACTGGATGAACAAGTACGGAGATCCAGGATTCCACTACCATGTCGCAGTTTCAAAGCTTTGGGCTGTCTTCACTGCAAAGCTGGCTGAATTGCCCGTCATCCCTCTCAACGCAACAGACTACGCCATCGCACTTGATGTCTACATCTCCAACGTCGAAAGCAAGGTTGATTCTGCCATTCTTGGCATAATGAGCGAAGAAGAGGAGTTTGAAGCTCGTGCTCGACCCGATCCTGCCGCTCCCAAAGGCGATCTATCAGCCCTGAAGCTCTCATTCAAGGCTTTGCACCATACAGCCCGTAAGCTCCTCAAGGTAGCTCAAGCTCATGATTCATGGGCGGCCGAGCTAGCAGAAGAAGCGGGCGAGTCCATTCCATGGTGGAATTGGTACTCAAAGCTCAAGCTGTATTACCACATCCGTATAGTAAATACAAAGTACAAGTATATGGAGAGAGCTTTCTTGTATGAGGAGGGTCTCGACGGTAGATCTTGGTTTAAGCATGTTGTCTTTGCACCAGGACTATGGACTGGATATGCTGGAGCAGTCTTCCCCGGTTTGGTCGAGGCGATTGACGCTAAAGATTACGAGAATGCGCAGAAGTGGGTTGGTATTATTGAGGGGACATTGAAGAAGGCTGTTCATGGACTCAAGTAGAGAAATGACTTGGATGATCTAGATTTGGATTGCTGTCAACCCTCTAGCTGACAGCAGATGGGTATATTGAATCTTAATTTATATACGACTCATCAACTTATTATCCCTATTTAATGTCCTTATTACATATCCATCCATCTGTCGTCATACTCTTCTTCCATTTCTTCATCTTCATTGATATCATTATCATCAATTTCGTCTTCACTGCTCGATTCATCTGCCTCCATTTGCTGTCTATTCAGAGCTGCCTCAACCGCTGCCTCATTCTCTGTCTCAGTTTCGACTTCTACAATACGACGGCGATCGAAGTTAAGCTGAGCCTCAAGATCGATCAGTACCTGCGGATCAATCGAATTCTCGCGATCAGCGTCCTCGGTGGACAAATACTGAGAAGCTGCAGCCCCTTCTCTGCAATAGCACGTGACAACAGTTGCTAACTCCAGCTTCAACAAACGGTTTATTGTTAGGGAACAGAAATCGTTCTTACAGGTTCCTTATTCAATTTCAGCCCAGACCCATTGTCCTCGTCATCAATAAGAGTGGGGTGACTGTCCGCCTCTCAAGTGCGTGAGCGGTTTGAGGCTCTCGCGGCGGCTGGCGGGCTGGCGATATCAAGCCTCCTTCAAGCGCCAGGGGCCTGAATGAAATCTCGGTCTTGGTTGGTGGAGAGATGGGACTCGAGCCGGTTTCATTTACTCATCCCTGGCCAAGACCCGCAATTGAGGGGCCGACGGAGCCTCTTTTGGATCTGACATGCAGGCATGCATGGAAGGAACATGGATGCGCAGAAAATAGATTTGGATAATACCACCGTCTTTTCCGTCTTCGCGTTGTTTGTCCTTCGTGGTTTGCGATCATGGCGGCCGACGGCAATCAACAGTACAGTACGCTGGAAGCGGTACAATACCACCCAGTCCCGGATACGGATACATCGAAACAGGTCGTACCTCATGACGATGGCAAGGTAATTGCGTATGATCCACATGCAGGAATCGAGGTTGCGCCGAAACAAGAGGGGAATGGATATGGAGGGGATGGAGGACCTCCAGAATACCAAGCGAAGAACGAAGGACAAACGCCAAAACCTCAAAACAAACGCAAGTGGATTATTATCGGCGGAATTGTTGCTTTGGTAGTTCTGGGTGCTGTTCTGGGAGGAGTATTGGGAAGCGTGCTTGGGAAGAAGAAATCAAACAACTCAAGTTCAGCTGCGTCAGCATCAGGGACACCTACGTCGACTGCATCTACACCTACAAGCACTTCATCTGGGATCAAATCCAAACAAAGTGTTGCAGCAATATCATTCGTGAGCTCAAGCATCAATGCCACACGGGTTTACTACCAAAACAGTACGGGAGGTTTGATGGAAGCTGCGACTTCAGCCAGTAGTTCAAAGTGGTCGAATCATGCACTTGGTTTCTCTGCAATTAATGGGTCTGCTCTCGCGGCAGCTGTATCGCGTACTGGCTATACATTAGTGGGTATTTCATTCGTACGTTTGGCTTGGCTGACCAGTTCAGGAAATCAGCGTCTTCTACACGGATTCGAATTATATCATCCATGACATTGTGTACAATCATTCGACATCGTCATGGGGATCGGGCGTCATATCTGCCAAAGGCTATACAACATTGTCCAATGGCAGCATCACGGCTCTTTACAATCAGTGTAAACTCTGCGCAAACACACTGGTCATGGCATTTCAAGACTCAAATGGTTTTATACAAGTCGCCAACAAAACTTCATCCGGCTGGACCTTGTCACAACTTGATATCAACCCTACGGAAGGCACAGGTCTTGCACTGCAACCATTCTTCATTTCTGGTCAAGTCGATCAGATCAATCTTTACCATCAAAAAGCCAGTCGAAATCTTAGTTTAGCAAGTTACAAGAACCCTTTGACAAACAATGGAGGTACGTATCTCCTTAAATCTTGTCACAACTTTGACTAATCTCAATTAAGTCTATGGATGGTCTACATCCGAACAAATATACCTCGAAGCAGCATACGGAACTCCCCTTGCTGCATCGTCGTCACCTGGAAACGTCACCGCTGGGTATGAATATTGGATTGAGCTTCTCTCACTCTCAAGCCGCGGTATTCAAGTCGATACTTGGGTCGGTTCGAAAAACGATTGGCTGGCGCATGAAACTCACCCCAGTGCCATGTCGAATTCAACAACAAATCCCAAGATCTTTGGGTCGATGGCTGTCACTGCGATGGGGAGCGCCTATGCAGTGACACAAAGTGCTAATGGAACGCTCAGTATTGGGAGCTGGCAGGTTGCGGATGATTATACGGATTGGGAAGAGATAGGTGATGTGGATATTGGGAGTGTTTGGAGTTGATACCCGGGGCGTCATTGTGACTTTATATTCTTGCTATATAGATATATGAATTTAGCGTTTTTTGCATGAGCTCGCTGTTTGTTTGGTGAACTAGAGATGGAACGGAAGCTATAGTTCATCTGGAACTGCTATCACCTGATGTATCTCCGAATTTGACGGGCTAATTTTTGGGTCCCAAATGTGTCGATTAATGACTAGAGGGTTAATTTGTATCTAAGAGGTAGCTTCCCTTAGGATCTGCGCTGGTAGGATTTAATGACTGGCTTTCTCCAGCAGTAACACGAATCTCATGTCAGCATAAAATGTCTATCTTTTCCAAGTCCTTCTAATTACCACGAGACATGGAGCTTTCTGCATCTCACAAACATCTTCCACAATCCACCAAGATGATGTGTATTTTTCATGCTATTCGGGCCTCCAAAGCCCGCGCATTCAAGCCATCCACTTACACCCGTCCTTCTACCATCGCCCGGATTCACTCCACGAAGCTTCTAGACCTTCAGATATCACTCAACTTCCCCAAAGAGAAGATGCTCAGGCTTCAAACTCTAAGACTTCATAATTGTCCAGGCAAGATATCTTGTGCCATTTGCACACGTAATCCGCCATGTTCTCTGGCTGAGCGGATCGTTGTTTCGACTGCGACTTGTACGCTCACTGGAAAGCTCGAGGAGATCCGGGTGAGTTATTTTGACTTCGACGGGTTTCTCTAACGTTGAATAGGCCGAGACGCTCATAGCTTGCGATTTCCCAAAATGCGATTGTCCTGTTGCTCACGGACGCATGGTTTGTCAGAAGGGTTCTCCGGTATCGACATTATCCCTTCCTATCACACAAGCAGTGGAGGATGAAAAGGTTACTAACGCGGACAAAGAGCGTGCATTTGGCTGATAGCAAATGCAGCATGGGGCAGAATGCGGTTCAGGCAGGTCATGGTGGAGGGATTTGTGCAGGAGCTAACATTTGTTCCAACTTACTTTGAATGAAGAGAAATCCAAGTTCATATCACATCAAATAGCAAGTTTCTATTTATATTTTGATTGGAAGAACATAACTAGTACTCTTGGTTCCTATGTGCGACCAAAAGAAAGATCAATTCTAGGTGATTCCAGCCCACATAGTAGCTAAGTAAAGAGAAGATATGGGCCATGATCCTAAGCCTCTCCCTGTTCCGCTTGCAAACTAGCGGTAGATAATTCCAGGCTCCAATCCTTGCGGCACTTTGGACATGAAGACTTACCACTATCTATAAACCACTGCATCAAGCAAGTGTTGCCAAAAATGTTTGGTGGACAGCATAACGATTGGACTGGTTGACATTCGTCCTTATCATCATGAGCAGTGCCGTAATTTTCTCCACAAATTTGACAATTGCGATCTTCAGCTGCAATAGAATCGAGAGGAACCGGAGGATAGAGAGTCGAAACCACTTCTCGACGTAGCTCCAAATCTCTTAAATCATCGTCTCGTAACTCCAAATCAATCCCTCGTCGTGAAATGCCCAATTGGTCATGTGTTTCGACTATATGATGGAAAGTGTCTCTCAGACCCTGCAGCTCCCCATCTGCATGGGCTCGACTAGTTAACATAGCACTAATCAAGAAGAGAGCGCCAGCTGTGATATGAATTACATCTGCATGTTCCAGATCAGTCAGCAGTTCCGTAAAGAAGATTTCGCTTCTGATGAGAGCAACTCCAATCCAAATATGCATGCGAATCACCACTATGTCAACAATGTTCTCGCTGTCGATAGGTTCCATCATTAGTCTCCAGAGTACCAAAAACTGTTGCTGTTGTAGGTCGGATAGAGTGGTAGGATCCATATTGATGATGGTAATTTCAATCTGCTTGAAGATTGAAATTCTGTAATCAGCTTCGGCTTCAGCGAGACTTTCGATCACTTCAATACGGATGTTTAGGAGCTGTCTTTGCAATAGAAACAAGCGGGATCTTACAGCTGCATTGACGTCTTGTCCTTGGTTAATGGCAGCACTCATCACGCGGTGTCTCATGAGTAAATCTCGGACATCTGTAACGGTTATTGCGGATCTGGGCAGAGTGACTAGGTTTTGTTCTTCAACCAACTGTTCTCTGATGGCTTCCCATGGAAGGTCTATAACCTCCCTAGTCGGATCTGCCATTTTTGTTGTGGGGTGGAGGCGTTGCTTGTTGGTGCTTATTGGTGGCTGCAGGTGAATGTGAATACTGCAAGATTCAGATTCCAAGGTTTGAATGCTCTGCAAGTTTACCAAAAGGTTCGTTGATTGGCATCTTTATGTCTGTAGATTTGATAATTTATCTTTCCTATAACTTTGTGTTCTTGAAGCTTTGTTGTGAACAGAAACCTTTGTTTTGTAAGAGAGTTTTGAAGTCTTAAATACCACCACTGATCTAGGCTGTCCAACAATGCCATAGTACCTTGGGCATTTGTGTAATGTTAATTCGAAGTAGACAGTGGATAAACCTCCTATATTGCGGCTACCTTCTGCCAATCACCCCACACATTTAGTTGCTTCGGAAGCTTGTGGCGTTTTTACAGGGACCGGGCCGCCCTGTGCTGGCAGTGCAAGTTCCCTGTTGCACAGCCTCGAAGCAACAAATCAGAATGTGGGGGCGCAGCCTCACACGCACAAATGACTACTTATCTTTGATCGTTTTCTTTACTAGGGAATAACTACAGCAAGAATAAAAGGTCGTTCTAAAGGCATTCGTGAATAAAAGTAAAGCCAAAGGTTGGTCGTTGATTACGTTGCTACTTCATCAACTCAAAATGGAGAGACTCATGTTTGAACGTAATTTACGACTCTGCAGATCTGTGGTTGAGTCGACGACATACTTTGAAATGTTCTGTTATTCGGTATTACTTTGTCTCCCCGCGATCATCTAAATTAGAATGAGGGGTCTGACGCTGTTAGGATCCAAGCCTGAATACGCTTGAAGAGCATCCTTTAACTCCTGATGAATTCGAGAACTTTGTGGAAAGAAAGGTGCTAGTGCTAGAAACTCGTATACGACAAGCTTGTTGATAGTCAACAGGGCGCTTTCGCACAGCCAGTTTTACCGGAAGGTGTATCGCTATTGGCTGGAATGCGATTGATGTAAGATTCCGCTGCGAATCAGTTCGTATCTCGATGACTGAATACAGTTGTCCGAGCAGATGTCTCTTCTACCGCTTGATGACCAAGGCTGACTATACTACTAGACTCCAACGGGATGCAAAGCACCCTGAGACGTTTGCACCTCATTGTCTGAGTCTGGAACGGGAAATGTACTCGAAAATGATACATGCTCTACATTTGCCAATGCGAGCGATTGAAAGCACAAGCTGTGTTGGTCCATTCTTCTGGGCAGCGATTGATCAGAACGATGGGGACACTCATCTCCGTCAGCATTATCCATTCCTGTTATTAACAGAACTCTGCTCACGAGATTCAGAGGTCGTGCACCGCAAAAGTGATGTCCGGAAGAAGGGGTTAACAAGGGGCTGGGAATTGATTTTGAGCTATGACTTTGGCACCGGAATCGTGGCGGGCTTTTGCAAAGGAACATCATCATCCGATGTTGTGGAGTCTATCAACTTGCTGAAAGCTTGTGGTCCGGAGATCCGGCACCCTCTGCTACTCCCAATGATACTTCTCGGCCAAGACGCCTCATACAAAGTAGACATCAAGCAGCGGGATGCAAGAGACTGGTTACGCAGACTTGAACACGCGATCTCAATGCGTTCAGAGATTGAAGAGAAGGAAGGTTATACTAAAGATGGAGTGGTCGACTTGGACGCAGTGAACAGAGACCTGGTCGAATGTCATGCGCAGGTCTTATGGCAGAGACCTATTTCTTATTTGCGGATTATCGACTCATTCAAAGAGGCGCTCGAGCTTTTTTACGATAATCAGCCGGAGAAAAGTCAGAATGAAGAGGTCAAGAAGACCCAGATCAGCATGCTATCGAGGTTGGAATTCTACAAAAAGAAATGGGAAGGAATCGAGATGTATGCAAACACGACTCTACAGAGACTCGAGACTCAAAAAGGCTCAGTGAGGCTCCATTTCCACCTTTGCATGCTCAAAGTCTAATATCTCTACTTAAGTTGTACAACATCATCGCTCAGAAGGAAAGCAAGTTGAATTTTCAGGTGGCTGGAGAGCAGAAAAAGCTCGCGCATGCGAGTAAACGCGATTCTTCGACGATGAAGACAATCTCACTTCTTGGGAGTGTTTTCCTTCCAGGAGCTTACTTGGCAGTAAGTTTATTTGCTATTAAAGTCCTTGGCTGAAACTGACTCTCACAGTCTATATTTTCCACAACGTTCTTCAACTTTCAGGACAAGCCGGACATTCCCTCAGCCGTGTCCCCAAGATTTTGGCTTTACTGGGCAGTAACAATACCAATAACCTTACTAGTGGTTGGACTTTGGTATTATTGGGATAAGAAGAGGGAAGCGCGGTACGACAGAGAAGACGAGGACTTGGAGAGACGTTCCGATCGCATGGAGAGAGAGATTATGGCAGCAATGAGGAAGAGGACAATGTCTAAAGTGAGTACGTGGGATGTAAGAGTGGAGAGGAAGGAATCGCTGGCAAGGGATGAAAACAACGACTATGGAGCTTTCAAAGAGCCCAAGCCTCGGAGTTCAGGCTTTGGTGAGCTTTTGACTGTTCCCGCTATCCATATTGCTTGAAAAGAAGCCCCCTAGGCACAATGAATTCAGCATTTGTCTTGATTCTTCAATATGCCTGTCGGGCAGATCTACAGCAGCAGCGGATCTCAGCAGGTGTGAGAGATAACCAAAAAGCTCTACTAGTTTAGGTAGAAAGCACCGCACATGAAGATCAAGAATACAATAGCAAACAGAAGTCTACAGCTACCAAAGCGCAAAGTATATGTGTTGAGAAGCCTGATAATTGATAAAACTAAATTCGAGGTTTAGAGTGGTTGTATAGAAAAGAAGGCATCAAATTCATTTTCGTGCTAAGAAGCATGCTACTCATTAATCTATAGAGTATAGGTCGTTCCGTATTCTTCACCCCTTCAGGTGGATTTCAAGACGCGAAAAAGGAGGCTAATTCAAAACAGGACAGAGACTGGTATCAACTTGAGAGAAGCCTTGATACTGATCGGAAGTGTGTGAATATGATTACGTCCCTACAACATCGGCAACTCCAGTATTTCCAGATCATTTGAACGACTTGCCAAGCTCTCTTCACACTAGGAAAGCCGTAGAACACTAGATGCAAACCGTATGTTATAATTGTGTGATACGCTCTTTTATGCAGTGACATCTATTGTCCACACTCTCACGTATAATCTCCAGCATCCAGGATGAACAATTCATAGTTTCCAGCCTTCCTTCAAAGACGGAAATAGTAATAGCAAGGGATTTTTCGAGAAGCGCAACGCCCTGGGCTATTGCATACAAGTTGCTTGCTACAACTTCTTTCTTGAATTTGTCGTCGCTCTGCTTGGCTCTATCAGAGAACAAGAGTAGGCTGTTACCCCATGCCGACAAGATGGTTGTGGACCGGAGATACTGAAAAGGAGTCCATTGCTGCCATTCCCGCCACTCGGCCAGTGTCGCCTCCCCTTGTTCTGACATTTGGCAGATAAGTTTATCGAGTTCGTAACATGCTTCTAGTACATGCCACAACGAGAACGCTGCAACCGGATGTGCCAGGAAAAAGAGTCCCAGCTTCAACTCCTCTGGATTTTGCTGACACTGCCTGACTTGGTTGTGCAAGGTTTCGCTGTCTTGATCGAATTGATCTCCCCAATCGTTCAAGCGGTACTCCCATTCTGAGGAGAATATGTTCCCGGCATCTTCTTGGTACTTTTTCTTTTCGTACCAGTCAAACACGTCTTTTTGGTCGGCTGCCAGACTCTTCGGTCGACTGATGTGCGACCGTGTGTGCTGTAATCTTGGCCGTAGATTCTTCTTCGTGATCTTGGAAAGAGGTTTTGGGGGGCTCAGACTGCGGGTCCGATTTGAATAACGTGGCATTAGGAAGATGTATATGAAAAGAAAGAGATTAAATGTGTTGATGGCGCCAGAGGCATGGAAGTTTCGTTGTGATAAACAGATGCTGAGACGAATGTAAACTGTCTTCTCTGACGTGCTCTTATATCTGCGGTAGACATTCCCCAAAAATCGAGAACAAGAAGTGAAAGGCATGGCCCGGGGCAGAATGGTATACGCCGTCGGCAAAGAGTTGTTTGTGGCGCTTCATATTCTACGGCGGTCGTTTGCACTGCCATAGAAATCCACACATATACAGTTCGTTTAGGGCTAGCTCTGTTCAAGAAAAAGGAGCCTTTTCCATAAAAGGTATATAATCTTCCGCTGCATTTGAAGTGTAACGTCACAGCCACTAACACCACACAGCCTGTATTGCCTTCACACTTTTCTCATCACTATTAGCCCTGCTCTACATGTCTATTCAGCCCTTGAGTGTGTCACATTCGTGACTCACGTGCCAATATTGGGTTGTCGTGAGGCTTAGGAGCGGGTTGTGCCATAATCTCACCGAGCAGAGTAGCCTTACGGCCGCTTTCAAAAGTACTGCCCTATTTTATTTACTACATGCCAATGAAAACACCGAAGGCTGAAGAAGGTTGAAAACGCCGCTCTGTGTTGTCCACGACAATATTGCATGCCCCATGGCCTAAGAGCATCATACAACGTAATTGCATTTCGTGATCTATTTAACGTAACTCAAACCTCTCGGCGTCATCGTATGGTTGTGTCCAGTGCTTGCTAGCAAGTGCTTCACCATCCATCATACCGTACACGAAGCATTCACCGATCATAAGGAAATATTCTTCACTCCCACAGTCTTGCGGACGAAGTACCACCGGCACACTGCAGCCGAATAAAACGCATAATATGTCCCCCTCCTTGGATTCATCTGGTGCAAGGCCAAACGTGTTCTTTTCATGTGGACCGTTGAGCTGTATCTGCACAAATGACCTCTCCCAGATAACATCTTTCACACGTTCCAAGAAGAGCTTGGCCAAACTTGAAGCATTTTTCAGACCGATCACATCATCGGGTCTGAGGTCTCCATTATGCCTCATATTGTTGAGACATTCACAACACGCTCGATAATACCAACTGGGTGGATTTGCGCCACCCTCATCACGATCAGCGACTATCGTGCGCCAAAAAGCCTCCGGTATGCGTGGCATGTCTTCTGACCACTGCTGGCTCTCCTGCCAACACTGTGAATCAAACCCAGCCAATTCGAAGCATTCCTTGAATACCATTCCTTGCGCTGCACGGTGTGTCCTTTTTTTTATCGTTCCAATCTGGAGGCCTTTGACGAAAAGCTTTCCAGTGTACTTTTTCTTCTTGGACCCCGTGCCAACAAACTTGGCGTTTCTCTCAAATTCTTTCTCGGGCAGGAGGTCTAAAGTTGCGTGGTAGTTCCTTTGACTGCTGCGAGTTGAGATCCCAACAAAACTATCACCTTTCAATCGGCCTTGTACTCTTTGTGATGGTTGGCCGTGGGACGACCTTTGGATCAGAGGAATCCATGACGGCAATTCTTGCGCCTTGTTCTGCGTTGTGTTACGGATTCCACTCTTGGGGAGACTTGTTTTATTCCCTTCGCTCATCTCAGATGGGGCCCAGTGCCTCAATAGTATATCGAGCGAATGTGACTTCTCGACGCAGTAGTCGATGAAATCTGTATAGACGTCAAGCAGACGACGATAATAGGTAGGTTCGAGTCTTTCGTCCAACTCAGGGGGAGTCTGATCAACAGTTGCCTCAATCGACACATGAAGAGTGTCTTTGGCCAGTGACGTGACAGCATATATGGTATCTCGAGGATTCTTGGCCTCAAACGCCAGTAGGGTTGAGACGAGACTTTCCAGAGTCATCATCCGATGCTGTATGTGTCCATTCTCATCACGTCGAAAGAGATTGTTGATGAAATCGACAAGGGAATTTGCGCCTAAATTCTTCACGCCATCGCCCAGTGATAGCTCTGCAACAGAAGATACTGTTTCGACGTCCCTTTTCGTCAGCGTTGGAATTATACGCTTTTCGTTTTTGATGAAGATTGCTATAGCGTCTGCGAAATCCGGCCAGGGCATTTCCTGCTTCCCATATACCACCCTAGCATTCCGAGCAAGCGCAAGCTCTTGAATGACCCAGCGACGACTAAACCATTTGTTGTACATAAGCTGGACAACATCA
The DNA here is from genome assembly GCA_003415645.1 of Articulospora tetracladia. Taxonomy (NCBI): domain Eukaryota; kingdom Fungi; phylum Ascomycota; class Leotiomycetes; order Helotiales; family Discinellaceae; genus Articulospora; species Articulospora tetracladia. The sequence continues at coordinate 1,609,125 of PYIV01000012.1, forward strand.
TTGGCTTCTTTGACCAACCCAGAGTCGCCGTTGGCAAGTTTATCCAGTAGACTATCCAAGTTTCGAAGGTCCAAGATCTTCTCCAGAAAACCAAAACAACTCTTGGGGGACCCAACCCCGGTACTACCATCGCCTAGCCAAATATTGACCGTTTCGGCTTGGGTATATAGCTTGTGCATCTGTGCAACCTGCGCCGATCGTTCATGATCGTCTTCTTGGTCGATACACAGAGCATCAATCCACAAGGTTGTTACCTTTTTGCTTCTTCTGAATCTCTTCAAGGCGACGTATAGATGCGACCTGACATAAATTTTGCCTGTCATACTCCAGGCTTTCTTTTTTCGCATCATATGAGCAGCCATATCGGAATCCTTTGGTTTTTTCATGGGCTTTTTGGGAGTCATGTAGCTAGTGATTGTGACTTCGTGGATTGGGTCGCCCTCACCCCACTGATACGAAAGCGCTGTGTACGGGTATGCTTTGGTTTTTGAAGGTTTGGCATTAGGAAACGCACTTGGAACCAATCTGCACTTGACGGGATCATCACCCTTTCCTGCTTCAATAAGCAGCACTCGAATGTCCTGGCCATTGTTCTCCTGCAGCGAACTGTAGACATAGGTATTTACTCCTTCGAATTTATCGCGATAAGTTTTGTACACTTCCAAAAGCCGCTTTCCTAACTGCAAAGGGTGCGAAGTGCCCTCGTCGAGCTTTGGTTTCTTTCTGTTTGCGGAGTCTTGGTTCCACTTCCTCTTACGATCGTTTCCATTGCTGGTATTCGTGACGAAATCCGATGCGGGCATTGTAACAAGTGGGAGTATTCGATGAAATATTTTGGGGACACAGCTGTACAAGTAATATGACCTACTCACCTTTATGTAGACTGTTTCGGGGTAACCCCGGTCCAATCAATCTGCAGTCAAGAAGAAATCTAAGCCGCAGTACAGCTTCATAGCATCTCTCACTTAAAACCACTCGATTTTCATGCCATCAAGTGCGCAAAAAGAGCCAGTTTATCGAGCATCGACGATGACTTCTTAGCTAAACTACATACTAGGCACAGCGAAGAACTGGGGCATCGTGATGCGCGTTGACACTATTCAGCTACGTTTCTGGCAGCGAAACTCAAAAGTTTGCTCTAGATTTGCGCAATTAAGTGCAGTAGTAATTTTGCGGCTCTTTGAGCTGTCGACAGCCCTAAAGCTGCAACCTCTTCGTTTTTCAACATGCAATAATGTATGCATAACGGCCATCGTAGCCCGGCCTAATTTCCACAATGAGAAAAGGCAGCCATTCTCGGCCACTTGCAGATATGCATCGCTAGATGATAGGTGGAATTGGGGCTTCTGTTGGAGATGATTTATTGAAAAGTCAGCCTCGGCCTGAGTTCCAACGAATGATATCGTGAGATGATATGCACTGTCTTCAAGGCGAGGATCTCCCACACAGAAATTGGCCACCGACAACCAAAACGTCAAACCCTCAGCCGACATATGCAGGTTAACCGCCACCGTGAAGTCTGTCGTCTTGATCATGATTAGCGTCCAATCAATACAAGATATAATATAGCGATGGGTAACAAGTAACTTGCCACGGGAGTGAAGGCGTTTCGTGGATGCGAGTCAGTCCTATCATTGAGGAAATAACAATTCGCGGGCAAGCAGGTAACACAACATGGATCGCACACCCTTGTTCGCGAATCCCAGTTTTCAGCTTGATTAAACAGACCCAAGCCGGAGCTCAGTTCCTACAAATCATCATAGAGCTTAGTAATTAGTTGTTTGTTCGCGAGCCTCCCTTTTGTGTTGGCTTGAGTTTATCACTAATCATTCGTTGGCGATAGGGTAAAAGTTTGGGAGGCTATTGTCGATTACATGCACGCACTATCTTCACCTTGTGCTTATACTTGTTAAAGTATGTAAGAAAAAACCTTTAAGCTTACCAATAAGCAGAGATACGTGCAGTCGAACTTATATAATGCCTGGAAACGTTCCAGTAATGAGCGGTTCAGTCTAGATAACTTTGACGAGGCGGTATCTAGGATGAATGTGTACATATACAGGGTGGCTGGACTTATTTTGAGCTGTGGCTTTTGCGCTGGATTTGTGGTGGGGTTTTGCAAAGGAACACCCTCATTGCCCGTTGCTGAGTCTATAATCTTGCTGGAAGTTTGTAGCCCAGAGATTCGTAACCCTCCACCGCTCATTATTAAGATGACTAAGTGCTGTTAATTCGTCGGGATTACGGCCACACACCTCGTCTTGCCATCTTCGACTTGCTATAAAGCAAAGCTTCTCCTCAAGCCCTCCCCAATTCGTTAAAATCACCATTCTATATCACCAACATTGTTCATCTCTTTGTAGGGATCCTTGACGAAGTCTCCACGAAAGATTGTTGGTTTCACTATAAGATCGGATCGTTTTATAAGAAAATTATGTATGGATTTAAGACTTAGTGAAGCTTTTATTTGCATAACTAACCTTCTCCTGAGGCTCATGAGATACAAGTCATCTAAATCTTGAGGGTTCACGAATGTTTGCCTTGTTGTATTCGTGCCGCTCTCTCTCGTGGACAACCTTTGGTTTATATTTTCTCTTGAATATCAGGAAGTAGTGGGTCGGTATGAGTAAAAGATGCATCGTCAAATATAGAATTTTGCCTACGAGAACTATTCCTATATTTGTACATTCCTTTGTTCATTCTGCAATCATACTAGTCACGAATTGCGACCCGCTCTTTGAGTCTTTATTACTGCCTTTCCCCGAGTCCCATCACATTCTGGATTCCTCTCCCTACGAGTTGTAGTCTTCAATATGAGTTTCTCGGTGCTCATTGTCTTGCTGGGTCTCCTCGCTTTGCATGCGCCCGCACATCCAACCATCCCTCATGTCATCAACGGAAAAGAGGTCAATACGACCGTTGCGGCGCGAGATTATGATCCAAAGGCTTTTCGACGCGGAGTCCCATTCACAGACGCCAGCATGATCCAACACTTCTGTCACAGCCAAATTTCTTGGGCTTACAACTGGGATTCCGCTATGCCTGCGAGTTTTCCCATCTGTCTCAAATTCGTACCTATGCTATGGGGAAATCAAAAGGTGCACACCGACGTCGTAAGTGATTCCCTTCTTACCCTGCTTCCAAGTTAATCTCTACAGTGGTGGCATAACGCCGACGATGCCATGAATCGTGGCTCTCGTGAACTGCTCTCCTTCAACGAACCAGATGGTTGCGGTTGGGGCCAAGCATGCATGAGCCCCCAAGATGCGGTGAATGCATACAAGCAGTACATGATGCCTTATAAGATTTATCGAGGTGCTATTCTTGGTGCTCCTGCAATCACGAATGGGCCAAATGGTAAACCTTGGCTTCAGGAGTTCTACCGTCTCTGTGACGGATGTACTTTTGATTTCCAACCTATTCATTGGTATGATGCTGCTTGGAATGTTGTATATTTCAAAAATTACGTCAGTGATATCATGGCCATGATTCCGAATAGGGGAATATGGGTGACTGAGGTATTGAAATCTTAAAGGGTAGTATATTCATTGACTAACCCTGCTCATAGTTCCATGGCGAAGGCAGCCTTGAAGAACAAGCGAATTTCCTTCGAGATGTTATGCCCGTAAGTAATCATCCTGCCCAATCCGTTTATTCCTCGAGATTTAGTTAACAAGCTTATAAGTGGATGGATCAAACTTACTGGGTTTCCAATTACGCTTACATGATGGCTGATCCGAATTGGAGCGGTGGACCATTGGTAGATCAACAAGGATATCCAAATATTCTTGGAAAAGTGTATAAAAGTTCGCCCTTTTAATTAGGTCGGAGAGAACAATGATGTTTTGGGGATGGTTTCGGTGACTCGTAGGATATCTGCTGCGCGCAATCATTTTGACCTTGCTAGTTAATCATTTTCTTGGCGGATTTGGCGCTGCAAACTCGAGTTTCAGCAGCTTAGTCTGGTATTATCATTGAAACTTTTCTTACTCCTCCTGTGAGGAAGATTTATAATTCTGCACGCCTAGCTTTCTCGCGCTTCTCTTTGCAACATGACCATCTTCTAGAAAAGAAAGCGGGGATTTACGCCATTCTTCTCTCAATCCAGATTCACAGAAGAATCTCTACATTCGCAAAGCAGACTCGTTCTTATTGCATGATCTGACAGAGTCACGAGCTGGCGGAGGTGGACAGCCGCGCTATCCCCTTTCTTTCATAGATCCCTCGGTAATCTGATGAATCGACGCTAGCGGAGCTTCCCCTGCATATCGCCTTTCATGACGTACTTGACTTTTTACGCGACGCGTTTGCATCGTGAGCTCCAGAGCTTCCGCATGCGTTGGATCCACAGAATTATTGCAAACGGACTTTGATGTTTAGAAGTGCAAGAATTACCGTCCTACACACGCGATTGACGCTTCGGACCAAAAGCACCGTTTCTGTAGCGCGAACAATTCCAAATCGACCCTCGACAACCTCACAACTCAAAATGCCTCCAAAAGGTGCAACGAATGGCAAACGAAAGGCTGCTGCAGCTCCGGAAAGCTCTTCAAAAAAGGCTAAATCAAGTAACGGCTCATACGACATACAAGCGCCCCACGAGAAAGCCCAAGAGGCAGAAGACAGTGGCATCGTTCTGCGAAAATTCTATCCACCTGTCATGTCGACTGCTCGTGCTCTTGCCTACAACAACGATGAGCTTCCACGACCAATTGCACTTCTGGAATCTGCATTGCAAGAAACAGCCTCCCAACGTGCGAAGATCCCGGTGAAAGATGCCGTTGTACACTGGTTCAAGTGCGATTTGAGGACCAAGGACAACAAGTCATTACACCTAGCTAGCGAGAAGGCTAAGGAGAAGGGCGTACCATTGATCGCAATGTATATTGTCAGTCCGCAGGATTTCGAGGCTCATCTTACTGCCCCAGTTAGAGTTGATTTCATACTGAGAACGCTACAAGTGTTGAAAACGGATTTGGCAAAGTTGGAGATTCCGCTGTACGTCGAAACTATCGAGAAGAGAAAGGCAATACCTGGGAGGATACTGGAGTTGCTGGAAGAGTGGGGTGCTAGCCATCTATTTGCGAATGTCGAATATGAAGTCGACGAATTACGACGAGAAGCCAAAATGGTCACGGCATGTTTGGAAAGGGGTATAGCTATGGATGTGGTCCCAGATACTTGTGTTGTCAGCCCAGGAGAGCTTGCAAGTGGTACTGGAAAGCAGTACTCGGTCTACACGCCCTGGTTTCGATCTTGGGTCGCATACGTCCACAGCCATCCGGATCTGTTGGACCTGTTTGATGAGCCAAGCAAGAACCCAAGTAATGTCCGGAAAGCCTTTGCGAAGTTATTTGAGAACCAGGTTCCAGCTGCGCCAGAAAATAAGAAATTGAACGACGAAGAGAAGAAGAGATATAGGTCTATGTGGCCAGCAGGAGAACAGGAGGCTCACGAAAGACTTGCGAAATTCGCCGAAGATCGTATCGGAGGCTACAAGGACAATCGGAATTTTCCAGCTCAAGTTGCTACATCGTCACTCAGCGTTCATTTCGCAAGCGGGACATTAAGTGCAAGAACTGCCGTCAGGACTGCGAGAGACCATAATACCACCAAGAAACTCGACGGAGGTAATTCAGGAATCCAAACCTGGATCAGCGAGGTCGCATGGAGAGACTTTTATAAACATGTCATGGCGCATTGGCCATATGTTTGGTAATTCTGGTCCTTGTTTCCAACCATTCACTGCTAATGATTATAGTATGAACACACCTTTCAAGCCTGAATACACAAATATTGACTGGGAGTATAACCAAGAACATTTCAAAGCTTGGTGTGAGGGCAAGACAGGGTACCCCATTGTCGATGCAGCCATGCGCCAACTCAATCACTGTGGTTGGCAACACAACAGATGCAGAATGATAGTTGGATCGTTTCTGGCAAAGCATCTCCTCCTCGATTGGCGCATGGGCGAACGTTATTTTATGGAACATTTGATCGACGGTGATTTCGCCTCCAACAATGGTGGATGGGGGTTTTCGGCTTCAACCGGAGTCGATCCACAACCTTACTTTCGAATCTTCAACCCCCTGTTACAAAGTGAGAAATTTGACAAGGATGGCGACTACATCAGAAAATGGGTCCCGGAGTTGGCTGGAATTCAGGGAAATGCAATCCATGATCCATATGAGAGAGGCAAGGGCAATGAGGCGAAAAAGAAAGGATATCCAGCGAGGATTGTAGACCACAAAGCAAGCCGAGAGCGAGCTCTGTCGCGGTATAAGGAGGGCTTGAGTCGTGAAACTGCGTGAAGGCAGAAGGTCGGGACTTTACCTCCTCCTGCGTTCATCTGAAAATTCACGCTAAAGAAAGCTTATCTTACTCGGTTCCAAGGTTCTTTGTGACATTTGCAAGGTTATGATATCAAATATCAGTCGGTGGCGCTCCCGTGACATGCCCCTCGCCTTCAAAACGTTCGCTTAACCCCCTGCTCAAACTCGGGTCGGCCAAGATCCAGCATTTTCACACTGGAAGTGTTTCCGACTTATCCCAACTCCTTCACAGCCTCAGCGCTTGTCAGCATCCAGGCTGTCAAAGTGACAGCCCCGGAAGTTGCGACGGTTTTGTCGTGGGAATGGGTCATTCTATAGATTTTCCATTGGTGGGATTCCAGAATGGTGACAACCCGAAAACGCATTGATCGGTCCAACGACCCGGAGTGACAAGCCTCTAATGTCTCATCTCGCATGGCTCTGGGGATCTTATAAAGCTATAGATCTCCCTCTACTCCGGTTACTATTCACAGCACTTCATTCTTTCCTCACATTACATTCATTTCAATTCAACAGCTGTGCTGTTTGCCGATCTTTACACTTCACTCTCACTCTTCAATTCACTCACTCTTCAAATTCAACAAACCGTTTTAATCAATTAATCCACCACATCAATCATCATGCGTTTCTCAACTGCTCTCACTGTTTTCCTGTCGCTTGCGACTTCGTCTTTGGCTGCTCCTCTCGATAAGCGCGCCGGTGTCCTCAAGGTTCAAACCTACAACCAATTCTCCGTGTCATCTGGCGTGGGTGGAAATGCTCTCGCTGAAGTGAACAAGAAGTTCCCCGTAAGAATCTGTCTCTCCATCTCGCCTCTCAAGCACTAAACTATCCCAGATCAACCTGAGCAACCTCAAGGCTGTCGCAGCTGCAGATCTCGCTATCATCTCTAAGGCCGCCCAAGTATCCGAACAAGCCGAGGTCGGCACCGGTGGATTCAACGATGCGATTGCGAAGGCAGGCGGAACTGGTACCACGGCTGGTGCAGCTCTCCAAGTTGGCAAGATAAAGAACAAGGTCCTCAAGCTTCAGACCGATGTCTTGAGAATCCAGATCCAGGTTGCGCAAGGAAACACAGCTAGCGCTTCATCATTAGCGGCTCAGCAGAAGAAGTTGGCGACCAATGTCGCATTGGACAAGGCGAGCGCAGGGAAGAAGGCCACGCCAGTATCATTTGCAGGAAGCGACTAGATATGTGGTGAATGAAGATGGGTAGGGGAGTGGAGAAAACAGGGAGGCTTTTAATAAATATTCTGGATAATATTTTTTGGCGGTTTGAGAATGAGTTGTGCAAAAATCAAACAGAAATGTTCAAAAACTAAATCTGGGAATACCTTGGCGATTTTTAAACGTGACTCATTCTCTCTGGCTCACATGCTTGCATATTCCTACAGGACTTCTAGATTTGTTCATTGAGGAGTTGAGTAGCTAGGTTGAGCCTCTGACCAAGTTGCTATCCACCAGTAACGACCACCAAAGAAAGTAAAATACTCTAGTATCTTTGCCTTTGAGTGACGTTCAATCCCAGTAAAATCAAGTCTGATACCTTGCCTGAGCTTTGCTATGTAAGAACCAAGTCGACAACTTATGATCCAAGAATCAGGCATATCAAGTCTGCAATAATTACTGATACAAAGCCGACTTCAGATCGTCCAACGGAACAAGAGATGGGTCCTTGGAGAAAGTAGTAACCAGCCCAGCCCACATTCCAGGTGCACCATTTGGTTTACCAGCTGTCTCAGCCTTCCCATCAAGCTCTTTTTTGACTTTGATCGCATTCGCTACATCCGAGAAGACTATTGTAGCGTTGCCACCGTTATACAGCCAAATCAACTGGATATTCTCAGCTGGTACCAATCTCTGGCAGAAGCGCCTCAGATGCTCTTCCTTGCACATGAAGAAGAATCCAGCCTTGACGAGAGTGAGACGACGAGTTGCGTGGGTCGGATAGCCCATGGCTCTGATGTCATCGTTGATAGGGAACGGCTCTCCTATGCAAGCATCGACGATGAAGCGGAAACGATTTGGTCGGGATTCTTCACGCTCTCGTTGCAGGACATCATAAAACCGCTCGGCTTCTTGCGCACGCTGGAAGATGATGCCAGCATAGCGACTCTTGTCATCCTCATTGACTCCAAATACAATCTTGGCTATTGATCCTTCTCTCACGGCATCAGAGACATCTCGGAGATGGATATTATTTGGTAGGTTGAGCAACAATATGACTCGCTTCTGGTCTGCGAAAGGTTCGGCAGCTGCGTTGACGGTGCGAATTGTCTCGACGTGGGGGATTCGTCCAACAGGGTTGAGACGCGTGACTTTCTTGGATTTGATATTGATTACAGTGTTTTGAGACTCTTGATCGCGGCCAGCGATGGCAGCCCAGGATGATTCTTTGTTGACCACGGGTTCGGCTGCTTCTGCAGGCGGTGAGTCCTCCGGAATCAATGGTGCTGTGACAAAGGAGCTGTCGGAAGGAGACGAGGGATTGCTAGCCTCTCTTTCCAAAGAGCTAGAAGATACAGCGTCAGCTCGCGTGGACTCATAGCTAACGACGTGAGAAGATGTAACATGAGATTGTGGGAATTTATCGCCAATATCGTATGGAATCAAGTCGCCAGGTCTCGGCGTCAGATTGGCATCGAAACTTTGCTGGGTTGGAGTCATGTCTCCGTTTTCATCAGTCCAATTGACAACGCGCACAACCCTGTTCGGGGGCAGTGCTTCAATGATTCTGATAAACCCTCCATCAACCACCGCTCCGTTGAGAAGCATAACAGCGGCCATGGCAGCCTCGGCTTCATGATAAACCACCCATCGAAACGTATGCATACTTCCCAGTGCAATCAGAGATGGGCAACAAGCTACTGGAGCCACGCATCCGAAAAAGATCTCTAGGTCTCCTGGGCTAGTGCTGAAATGTAAACCAGTGACGTAGACGGCGCAGCCTGCATATTCCTCAGCTGCGTATGCGAGCGGAATTCCAGGAATATCGTCAGTGACAAGGAGAGAACATGGAGAGAGCCAGACATCGTCGCCTTGAGGATGGGTGGATTCAGTGAGGGCGTTGTAGGTTATCATGTCGGGAGCGGGAAGGATGGTGACTTCCCAGCGAGAAGCCATTGCGATGCGAGAATGGCGATATGTTGATTATTGCAAGTTGCACGAAAGTTCTGGTGATCTAGTAAGCAATTGCAAGATCGAGGTTTTGATGGTGTTGTTGTGAGTTGGGAAATGTTTGGTTGTTTATTTTCGTTGGAGACAAGGCTGGCCTCGGTAGTTGAATTAGCTTGCAGTAAATCCAATTCTTCTCCATCAAATCGAGTCAGCACTTTAGACCTTTCAAGCTCTCCTTTCTCGTTGTCTTCTGCGTGTCGCGCGTTGACTTTCGGTATAATCTAATAGGGGTTGCTTGGCTTCAGGGGTTCGTTTAAAATTACGCGAGGTGGATGAATGAGACTTCCCTTAGCTGTTTGCATTGACTGTTGGTCTTTGTCTCATAGGTCGTACGATATCGTCTTGACTTGTGATTCACAAGACAGTGCACACGAATTTGATATAGGAGATCGTCTTCATTATGCGAGGATACATGGGAAGCTTGCCTGCAGCTGCTTACATGTTGGCCTTCTGTTAGACTACGATGTGATGAATTGGATGTAAGACAAGTACGAGTCTAGATATAAGTTTAAGTGTATACTGGATTCAACCCTAAGCTGCGTTCTGTGGCCTGAATATTCTGCACGCCCGAGGTACTTCGAAGAATCAATGCTCTCGGAGAATGAGTGCTGCGAGGATATTCTTCCTCGAGTCACCTCTACTTCACTTCAAATTTAAGGTTGTTTTGTTGCACGTCGCAGACACTTGTATTTTACACTAATCTCTTTTCAATCGTCATTGGTCGTTGAATTCGAGGCTAGCAAAGCTTCCAGTTAAGTTTAAATTTGGGTCCTAAAGTAGACGATTCAATTTGGATTTCGCTGGCTTGATTGTATGCTGCAGAGGGGGATTCTGCTAGTACTCGCCTGGATCTATTGAAACTCAGATTCACCGGTTGGAAGATGCCCTGAGATCCGTAATTTGCTACCATTGTAACCGAATTCTAAGACTTATCCTCCACCAGCTCAAAGATCTCATCCACCTACCGGACCCCAGCTGGGTAATTGACCCACGAAACAGGAGTAGCAACTCCATGCGAAGGCCATGCTACCGAATCTGACGCATCTTATAGTTCTTTGGTCTTCTGCCAGTTGAAGTATGAGGATCAAAGCTAAACGACCTTGCCAAGTGGACGAAGGCCAGGCTAGTACGACGAGGAGATTGTGGATATTATAGCATTCCAGTCTCAATGAGGTTGAAGTATTGCAAGTACCCAAGTAAGGAATTTATTTCGAACATTCTTTTTGCTTGAGACTGTGTGGACACGTAAAACAATCCGCGGTATTTGTAGGTCTTGCGTCATCAGTTATTCCTCTCACGATTGCTCTTTTGCCTGACCCTTTGACTAGGACCCAGATTGCCCCGGTGTCGAAACAATGACTTAATGCTTTGATTACCGCTTATATGTCCTGTAAACCTTTCTTCCAAACTCCAAACGCCAATCAATGTAAATACTCAATCTTCTTCTTCAGGGTAAAGCTCATCCAAGTTTGGCATCTCGACCCAAAACTTATCGTCCCCGTCTCCCATGTCCTCTTCGCCCAGAAAGACAAATGCAAGAGCTGCCCCCTCTTTAAGCCCCAAGCTCCTCGGGTTCTCTGTAATTCCAGTACTACCAATATCAAGCTCTTCCCATCCCTTACTCAAATCATATGTATCCCTAGGCACACCAAGCAGAACATCAAGAGGTGATTCTGGGATTGGGATAGGCGTAGGAGAGTTGCCATTGCTAAGACCCTGTGGGTAACGCTCGCGTAGGGTTTCAAGTAGAGTGGAGATTATTTCGGAGAAGGGTGTGAGGGGTGTGGCTAGGAGAAGGATGGTGGTTTTGCCGTATTTGAAGCGGAGGGTGAAAGATGTGGGATCGGCCTGAGAAGATTAGCATAGAAAATGGAATATTCGAAAGAATTTACCATCTTGCTGGAGGCTTTAGAGTTTGGCGCAATTACTGGCGTTATTGTCGCGATTTAATGTCCTTGAGTGCGGGGAGTTTGACAAAGGATTCTGCCAAAAAACACGGGTACGCGGTGTCACATGAAAAGTGGGACCGGAATCATCCATGGGACAGGCAAATCAGGGCAACAATCCTACAGCCTCGTGGTGAGCAACGACACTCACTCGACACATAATGGCTGATACGACAGAGGATGAGGAGAAGCAGATTCAGGCGCTATGGAGGGCAGAGCAGATGCGTCTGTTGAAGATCGACTCTCGAGCTTCACTTCCCTTTGGGATGCGTCTGCCTCTTGCGACATCTCTCTCATTCGCCGCTGGGATGGCATTAGGACTCTCGCATGGCAGTCGGACAGCAGGACTACGATTTAGAGCAGAGAATGCGCATAGGTTACCCTCGTCACCGACCGGATGGTATCTCTACCATAAGAGCAAGAATTACAACATGGCACTGGGAGGAGTGAAGGAGGGATTGAAGATGGGAGCGAAGCTATCATTCTGGACTGCCGGAGCGTTCAGTATCGAAGAGATGTTCGATCGGTACAGAGGGACGAAGGATTTCATAAACACTGTGCTGGCAAGTCTGTCTGTGGCAGGTGGATTCAGTCTGTGGAGTAAGTCAATCGCGACCCCAACCCCCAACTCCGACTGACAATGTCTAGACCGATTCCCCATCAATACCGCTGCGAGAACGGCGAAGACTGCATTGGCGATAGGACTCGTATATGGACTGGCACAAGACGCAGTGGGAGCGGCAAAAGGACGGAGGCCGGGCTATGTGGACTTCATCTCACGCAGGGGACGACGAAAAGCCGAGACTTCGACGGCTGTAGACCAAATGGCATCATGATACCAGTACCGGTGATCTTGATCTTCTGATATGGCCACTCAGAGCTTGCTGCTTACTCTTCCCGGATCGGGTGAAGTGCACATTGCATTTAACCTAGTGGCGCAATGCATCTCCACACGGCTTTCGTCGGGTCAAGGTTATCGAGCTTCGACTCGCTGCGATAGAGACAACACCGACACCAGGGTGCCCCTCTTTGATATCAACATAGTTTGGATAGTCAGGTACAAAGTTGTACTATCGACTCCGAAATCGCCCATTGGATCTTGTTGCTCTGATGTTAATATAAGTTGGTGTCTCTTTGTATTTTCGTATCTTCATTCCACATTCCAACTTGCTTTGCGTAGTGGCGATCAGCACCCCGCGTCTAAACCGGGCACGTCAGAGCTACTCTTCTTATCTTTGAACTATCCCTACAACCAAAATTCCCAAGTTCATTTCCTTAAAGAATCTCGTCCCAATTCACTAGCTCTACCTGGAAATCCCGCGCAATGGCAAAATCAACAAAGGCAGTAATGCTCTTGAAGAGTAGCAAGCCAATTGCTACTTCAACAAGACTTATTTCCTCCCAATCACCACGCCAATCCTCAATTGTCGCCGATCACTCGACAGAGAAACTCCTCAATCCAGAATCATCAATCGAGACAAGCTCAACAATGCCAAAGCCGCCCCCACTATCAATTCTACCCCTCAGTTCGATATTGAGATCGCTCGCCACTACCTCGTTATCATCCTCACGCGTAAGCAAGCTTCTCAATTGCAAGTGGTTTCCCTAACAGTTCGCAGGTCCTTCTTCCACCCTCCCTCTTTCTCATGTCCAAGCTGGCACATACTACGTCACCAATTCTCTCTCCAGACTCGAACCCTCTCCTGCGTTACTTTCTCAAGAACACCTTTTATGCACAGTTTTGCGCTGGCGAAAACGAACAGGAAGTCAAGCAAACCGTTAACAAACTGCGCAACATCGGTCTTAATGGTGTCATTTTGGCATACGCCAAAGAAGTCGTCCTCGATGACAAGCAAACTTCCTCCCTTTCCTCATGCGGCGAATCAGAAGCAGCAGAAGCTTGCATACGGAACGAAATCCTGCCGTGGGCGAAAGGTACCTTGGATACAGTCCGCATGACACGCCCTGGCGACTTTGTTGCTCTAAAGTTCACCGGCGCAGGTTCGCAAGCCCTCTACGCACTCTCAAAAAACATTCCACCAAGCCCGGCACTCAAAGCTTCCATCGATGAGGTCTGCGATCTCGCAGCAGAGAGGGGAGTTCGTCTACTCTTTGATGCCGAGCAGCAATCACTTCAACCGGGCATTGATGCATGGGCACTGGAATATATGCGCAAATACAACGCCGTTTCGGAACAAGCAGTAATTTACGGTACATACCAAGCATATCTCAAGGCCACTCCCAAGATTCTCGCCTCCCATCTTGCAGCTGCCAAGGCAGGTAATTTTACACTTGGTGTGAAGCTTGTTAGAGGCGCATACCTAGGAAGTGATCCCAGAGAACTGATTCATGACACCAAGGCTGATACGGATGCCGCTTATGATGGTATTGCTGAGAGTTTGGCACGAAGAGCATATAACAACATCCTCCGTCCGACTGAAACTTCGTTGGCTGCATACCCAAATGTGGGTGTCGTGCTTGCAGGACACAACATCACGTCCGTTCGACTTATGAAGGCACTTCGTGCTACGCAAGCGAAACTGGGTGAAAAGCGAATCGATTTGGTATATGCGCAGCTCCAGGGTATGGCAGATGAAGTCAGCTGTGAGCTGGTCCAGGGAGCTCAAGCTGCTGCGAAGACTGAAAGGAAGGGAGTAGAGGTCGATGTTCCACAGACATACAAGTACTTGGTCTGGGGCACAACTGGTGAATGCATGAAGTATCTGCTTAGAAGGGCCCAGGAGAATAAAGATGCGGTACAGAGGACTAGAGAAGGAAGGGATGCGATGGCTAGTGAGCTGTGGAGACGATGCAAGGGAGTTTTTGGTGCTTGATTTTGACGAGCTTGGAAAGGCCGAGGCAGGTGTGAATAGGTTTGGATATCGGCATTGCATTGCATTGGGGGCGCTTTGGGCATTGGGACTGGATGATGATGAAGTATTTTGACGACTAACGTGACGATGAGTGCATGAACTAGACTGTTCATAGAACTAAAACAAAATACAGACACTTTAATAGATTGACTCTGAATCTACGAGAGACTTAAAGTATGTAAGTGTACACGAAGAGATTATTTGAACGGGAGAGGTTTGCTATATGTCTGGCAATAGTCATAAATTTACAGCTCAAAATGAACTCTATGCTCTACACTCATCTCAATATATCAGCATCTAAAGCTTCTCCTTCTCTTTCCGCTCAGCCTCTAAAACATCCCGCCTCTCCTGAACATCCACATTTCTCGGCCCCTCCTTACTAAACTTCACCAGCACAACCCTCTTCTCATCTCCTGCCCTGCCACTCGCATTCAACTCTGGTCCTGGCTTGTCCAAGCCCAACACACTTCTCCCATCGCTCTTCCTCATCAGCAATCCAATCGGGCTCATCACCTTGTCCGCCCACTTCACACCCTTGCCGTCCCCACCATCGCCCATTAAGAACTCCAGCACTTTATCTCTTTGCGCTTGTAACTCTTCTGACGACAATGCGGTCTGTCCTTGCGATGATGGAGGGGTGAGAAATGGAGCAAGGAGGTACATGAGGTAGAACTGTGGTGGAAAGAGGATTATCTCGTTTGCTTTCGCCTGAGCTAGCCAGGTCGAGCAGGGTGCGAATAGAGCTGCTGTGTGTTCGAGCCCGCCGTCGGATGTAGGCACAGGGATGGAGGACTGCGATGTGATGGATGTGGAGAGAGGGAGGAAGTAAATATACATCTGGGTTGTGAAGCGTTTGGGGAGGTTGTTGGGTGTGATCCAGCGAGTAAATGGTATTAGTGATCCTGTTATTCGTTAGCATTCTCTCGTGAGATAGAGAAGGAGAAGCGCAAACCAGTATCAACGACTCCACCTTGCTCCTTGACCCAATCCCCAAATTTCACTTTCCCAGAATGCACATCCTTCCGTCCCTTTTCTCTCACACTCTCTTCCACTTCCAATAAGCCTCCCTGCCCACCTTGTTTCCTCGCAAGCAGGATCCCGCTCTCCTCAAAACACTCCCGAATAGCACCCATCCTATACACGGCCCCGTCAACATGTCTCTCTGGGTCCTCGGGCCCCGGTATCTCTCCATCGTGTCCCGCAGACAGATTCCCACCTGGAAAGACATGTGCAGACGGGAAAGACGAGGATGTGCGGACGCGGTGGAGTAGGAGGATCTCGTTTGTGGGTGAGATGAGTAGGATACTCGCGCTTGGGCGCGGGCAACCACTTGCTTCTTGGGCGCGGCAGAGGTGGAAGACATGTATTGCTTTTCGAGCGCAGGGCGGGGCGCCATCTTGAATCTAGTGTTCCACGCTGATGTGAGGCTTCGTTGCGCAAATGTAATATGCCTACTCGAGGGTTGATGGTGGGGTTGAGAAGCTGGTGTTGCTCGTAGATAGTGAAGAGTTCTGGTTGCAGATGGGCTACAGATGCTACCCCGTGTTATATGTCCTCGTACTGAGCATCTCAACCGAAGAAGATGCATCGAGCTGCATTGGAGCAATTGTGGCCGTCATGGTTGTGGAGAAGGTGAGACGATAGCCGGGCAGACATGCAAAAGCTGGGGAGCCGAGGTCCATTGTGATCCCAGGAACATGCCCCGAAACTCTTGCTTTTTGGCTGCTGTGTAACTCTGGGGGTGCGCCACCAGAAGTTTCCCTGACAGCACTCGGAATAGCTTCAATCTTCCTACTTGTGGACAATAAGTGACGAGATAATTGCCCTCAAAGTCGTACCTTGCAGCTCACAAAGGATGCAGCTGATGTGAGATGATCTGCACAAGGATTTGAATTACGAACGAACCAATATGACCTCCGCTGGTCAAGGGATTGGTCTGGTTCACCTTTTTCTTTCGTCTTCCGTTGATTTCATTTTCTTATTGTCTAGCCTCCTTCTGTAGACAGGATTCCTCATCGCCATTTTCAAGATGGGCTCCAACGATATCCCCCAGCACACGTGCCGTCCTATTACTTGCCTATTGCAAATGGCCTACTCCAAGTCGGTGGTTCCTTATGGACAATATGCTATATCCTACTCTGGCACCAATCCGTCAAAGATCGCACTTGTGAGTTCAGATAACTATGGGCTCTCTCCTTGGGATATTTAAAGCTATTTTCTCAGCCCATCTCATCGAACATTCCCCATCATGATCAATGCTCTCAGTCTCCTTAAAACTCTAGACTAACGCACCCAGATGGCATGCCCCTCTTCTCAACTGCCCTCAACATAGCCTGGGAGATAATCTACGGCCTCTTTGTCGCCGAAACAGCCCTGGAGCGCATAGTATTCACCATCTGGCTGATTCTCGATGTCGGAATAGTTTACGGCCTCATCACGCACGGCGCAGCAGAGTGGAACCATGCCCCCTTCATCAAACGCCACCTCACCAAGATCTTCACCATCACGGTAATCTGGTGTTGCCTAGCCCACTATTCGTTCGCCAAATGGTGGATTGACAACTCAATTGGGAAAAGAGAGGGCAAGATATATCGCGGTGTCGTGGGTCCTGATACCACGGAATTGGGATTCTGGAGTGCGCTCGTTTCACAGGTTTACCTTTCGGTGGCTAGTTTGGCTCAGTTGATGGCTAGGCAGCATACGGGTGGTGTGAGTTGGTCCATTTGGTAAGTTGATCTCCTGCCAGTTTTGATGGCTTGAGCTGACTCTCCAGGCTTACAAGAACGATGGGATCAATCTTGGGTTTGTATCTGAACTATGCTTGGATGTTGTATCACTGGCCAGAAGCCCATGGTTATTTCTTGAATCCATTTGCCGTTTTGCTCTGGGGAACGAGCTTTGTTTGTGATTTAATATACCCTATTGTATTTGCACACTTTCGAAGGACCGAGACAGTGTCAAAAGATGGCAAGAAGGCTGCTGGGGGTAGGATGATGAATGGAAAGAAGATATCGTAGGCAAAGGCTTGATGATTTCCATCAACGGCATCCCATACAGTGGGGTATCAAAGGGGTCATAATTTATCATTAATCCTACGTTCACGGCAGAAGGTGACTTTAAAAAGCCTGCTTCGATTGGTATCACATCAATAACGACTTCTCGCTCCACCTCTCAAGTTTTCCCTCCACAAGCAGCAAATGCTCTTGCTCTCACACCACTTCTTAACTTCCTTCGGTGCAACTTCACCATCCCATCCGACTTTCTGCAGTGCTCCAGTGTTGAGCCACACTGCAAGGTCCTCCAGTATGATTGGGTCATAAAGTAATATTTTCTCGTGCCAGCTAGGTGTTTGAGAGCCTTTCCCCGGTGGGGCGTTTTGTATAGCACGAGAAATATGGGAGAATAGCAAACTCTGCAGCGAATCTGGAGAGAGATCGGCGTCTTCCTTGGCTACGAACTGGAGGGGGATTGGGGGCGTTCCGGCCTGTGAACCTTGACGTCGAGGTGGCGATGGTGTGATTAGACCGTCAGAATCCTCAATCTCTTCTATTCGCCCCTTTGTCTTCTTGGATGCCTTTTTGGGTGTCCTGATCTGAGATAACAGTGTATCACTATCCAGTTCCAAGTCTTCAACAGCGTTGTTGTTGCTCTGTATGCGCCTCTTCACTTTTGGTGGAGAAACTATAGTGGCATCTTTCCGCGGGCGTCCCCGAGGACGCTTGAGAGAAACAGCTGCAGCCTGATTTGACGGTGGTGGTATGGATGATGCCGGCGTAATCAGAGTTGCATTGGTGTCCATGTCCACCAACACACTTCCGTGTTTACTCTCCCAACATCTCTCCAACAAAGCTATCATTTGGTTTCTGCCCTTAATAGGCTTGAAACCATATGATGCAATTTCCTTTTGTAGCTTAACTGTTGTGTATGTCGAGAAGTCGGGCCTCTTGGGAGCTTTGAGCCCAATTGACTTCGCACCATTGTCCGATGTTGGAGCAGCTGTTTTCATGACCTTGGGATCCCGCGCGACATGCAATTTAGCCGGCGACTTCTTCGTTAGGCTGGTCTGAGGGCTACTGGATAATCCATGGATACTTGTATCGATAGGTCTTCCATTTACCGGCACCGTCTTTTTGGGATCTAGTTCCATTGGAGGCTCGTGATCGAAATCTTCAATATCGGGCCACTCCTCGATCGGATCTGGTAGAGGAATAACATTAGGAACCTTTAGATCCGAGGCTCTTGGGTTGATAGGAGATGAGTTCGCAGGGTTAAGCATCTCAACTTCCATTAATTCGCCGTCCGGGTCACGAGCAGCAGCAGACCACAGATTCCGCTTTGTAGATAATGCGGTTTTGCTTGGTTTTGTCAGTGCGTCTGATCTTGGAAGCTCGTCTGTAAATAGGTGATCAAAAACGTCTGCTTCATTCGATGCCTGCATCGCTTCGTGCAGGTCTCGAAGGAGCGTGGGCGAATCCTCTCGAGCAAGTTGACTTGAAGTTCCAAAGACATAATCTTGATTTCGTGCTTGTTTAAGTGCTGACTCGGGGGATAAAAGAATGGGTGCTTGTGCAGTCCCCTTTTTTGCCTTTGTTTGATTTTTGGCAGGACTTCTGGAGCGTGGCTTTGGTGGAATTTTGAATCCATCATTCGTTGGGGCGCCTGTGCTGTCGAGAGCCAAATACTGGAGCAGAGGAGTCGGGTTTGATGGAAGCTCTGCTTCCCCATTGTCGATATATGCCGACATGGCTTGATCCGTGATGGTCCTGGGTTTCTTCTTCGGAGCCTTTTCCTTTTTCGGTGAAGTAACACCTGCCGTAGGAGCGGTCGCCTTGAAAAGCTCGATAAGCTTTCGTTTCCTTGTCGACTCGAGTATTTGGGGTTTATTTTCTGCATTGAACTCGCCTGCCTTTGTAAAGCCAAAGTTTCCTAGTAAATTTGTGAACCCTTTCTTGCCTTCTGTTGATGCATCGGATCCTCCAGAGGCCAATAAACAAGCAAGAGCCTCTGTGTCCAACGAGGTCATTAACGTTGTCTTCCCACTTTGTGGAGGGGGCGTCCAATTCACACGTCTTCTTACGGCATCTACGAGCCCAAAGCCAGCAGGGTCTGTAAATGGATCCAATTGCGGATTTGAGGGCTCCTTGGTCGCAGACTTTCCACTGGACACACGAGATTTTGTCTTGGTTGTCGCTTTGGTAACTTTACCCTTGGCCAACTTGGTTTGAGAACCGTCCTCAGATTTCTTTGCCCTTGGTTTTCTTGCTGGCTTTTCTTTCGTCACAACATCTGCCGCGGGGTCTCTGTCTGACTTTTTGACTCGAGGTTTTCGGGGCACCACGACTTTCTCTGTGCCCTCTACATCCTGACCAACCACAACTTTCTTTGCCCTTGGTTTCCTTACTTTCTTCGGCTCTGGATCCTGTTCCGGTTCCCCTGCACCATCTCCATCATCCTTCCTGGGCTTAGAAGTACTTTTTCTTGGGGCTTTCGCCACTTTGTGCTGCGCCAACACCTCGACCTTCTTTGCGACTGCTTTGCGCGGTTTCGCTTTTACGGGTTTGGGGTCTTCGTTTTTGGTTGTCGTATCCTTCTCCGTCTCGAGCATAATATGAGGCGCATCAACACCATCTGGCACTGATCGTGATCCAGCACTAGTAAAAGTAGTAGAGGCAGATGCAGGAATTGATGCAACTCGGCTATGGCTCAGTATGGGTTCCGCTTTCTTTTTGATCAAATCCGTCAGAGATGGCAGAGGAGGAGAAGAAGACATGTCGAAAGTCGTGAACTGCCTGGGTGGGGAGGAAGGCAATGAAAGGAGTTCAGTCAATGCCATTTTGAGAGCTTCGGAACGGATTTTGCGTCGAGCGCATTTCGAAACAAATAAAAGGTACGACACTGTCGCTGTTAGCAATCCGACAATTGCTTCTTCTGGGCGACAAAAGGCATGGAGTTAATAGAATACACGGGTTATGTGAGGTAAACATCACAATCGCGATAGAGGGATCAATGCATTAGTGCAGGCGCCAAGTCACATGTTAATTATGGCCTGAGGAATCAACTCGGCTAGAATATGGAGCTAGTCCCACGAAGATTCAATGACAGTATTTCCAAATTTCGAACCGCCAATTCACGCCCCTTCAAACCTCGAACGACGAACAGTGACCCCACGCTCTCACTACTAAACTACCGTCAAAATGGAAAACGACAAGGGAGAACTCGTCGATCTGTGAGTTCCCTCAAGAACGCGATTGCGACTGGATTACCAGGATGAAAACTAATTTATCTTCACAGCTACGTTCCACGCAAGTGCAGCGCTACCAACAGAATCATCAAGGCCAAGGATCACGCTTCTGTTCAGATCTCCGTCGGAAAGGTTGATGAGAATGGACGCTTCACCGGAGAGAGCCAGGTCTATGCGCTTTGCGGATTCGTACGAGCAATGGGCGAGAGCGACGATTCATTGAACCGATTGGCACAACGTGATGGTCTCCTGAAGAACGTCTGGAGCGGAAGCATCCAGCGATAAATGCATAAACAAGGAGTTTCTTGGTAGGGCAACATCAGATCCACGGACGAGGGCGTATGGCTGACGATGGGTTTACAGATTTGCGGTTTATAGGTCTGGGTCTGGGGAATGAGAAGATACGAATATGGGGCGGAGCACAATGGGCTGGATTTGGCATTGCTGAGGTAGCCACTTTTCGCATGTGATATCACAATTCGATCAACTTTCCCAGAATACATACGTCTCTCGTGCTTGCAAACTTATACTGGAACCATGCGACAACACTGGCTCTTCGAAACTCCTCTTACCCACTCTCGAGTGATCCCCATTGTTCGAGGAGTCAGACTGCTACTTCGGTAGCTGTGTAGCCGGATATTGATCAAATTCTAGTCTATGATGAGCTGTGACGTTCAAGGAACTCGTCAGAGCACAGATACGGGCCGGACATGTATATGTGGAGGTCAAGTGAAGCTCCAGGATCGGGATATACCAGCAAATTATCTCACGCGTAATATTGTGCATTCGCACTTGGATTTCTCGTTCCGGTTCTTTCCAAGTGATGATCATATGAGAGGGATATTGTTCATAAATTCTGTATTGACAATTAAGTTGTATTGTTTCCGACGAGAGAACCTTGAGCTCTACAGCGCAGTAGAACCAGAGCCAGGGGAAAGAAGTGCCAGTGGAAAGATGTGTTATATTCGGACAGGTATTCTGGCAAGCCAGTAAGCCCATCTCTTACTCGGGTCACCAAGACCCATCAAGATACTAATATGCGAGAATGACATCCGTGCCTCCCCAGAACACCAGTACAATGCCATCAATCGCTCCTCATATGTGGTTTCGCAGGCCTTCCCACGCAAGATAAACATGTTCCGTCCCATTCACCTAAACCATACCCAGACTCCAGAGCAAAATCAATATACTGACATATTGACATATCATCCCGAATGCATCACTCGTCATCATCACGACATTTCCATTTCTTCGTTCTCATCAACTTCAGAGCCCATCTGCTGGGTTTGGTTGCTGCTGATACTGGCCTTTCGTGTAACACCACCATAGCCGAATCGGGAACCACCTAGGCCGCCGACGTACTCGAGTTCTTCACCTGAAAAGACAAGTCAGTATTTATTTCGGTGTGAGAGATCTAGGAAATTAGGAAGCAGTCGTTCATCTACTTACCTCCAACAACACGGCCTTCCATGTCAATTTCCTGACTTAGTTCCACAAGTGCATGTCGGGGGAGCTTCAAGAAACCGCTCGTCCGGACTACACGACCCCAATGCATCAAACAGAAGTTGGCAGCACGCTTTCGGAGCCATTCTTCGCTTGCAGTGCCTGCACAATGCCAGATTATACAAGCGTGATCGACGTCGAGTTCTTTAGAAAGTCGGTTAACACAGAGGAGGCGCAAGTGAGGAATATTATAGATGTTAGACATCACCAACAGGCCTGCCACATCGGAGAGATCGGCACAGTCCTCAGGCTGGATACTATCAGTGTAAAGGTAGTGTAGGAACGCCTTGACGACAGTATAAGGCTCGGGAATGTGCATCTTCTTAGTGTGAAACTCGGCCATTTGGGCATTGTACAAGCGAGCAAAATGAGGCCAGCGAGCCTGAAGAATTAGTTTGTGCACGTGAATAGGCTGTGAGGTCGAGGCGTCAGGATCGAGCCAGGTTTGCTGAGTTTGATCATTGTTGCGCGACGAGGACAACATCATGTCTTCATCATCCCATTCACCTTCCTTCAATGCTGTAATCGTAAAATCCGTTCCACTGCCATTCTCAGGTGGCTGATTGAAAAGCTTTGCAAGATCTGCTCCTAGACCCTTAGATGGCGGTACAACAAGACGCTCTGCAGAAGGTCGAGATGTTTCGGCGCGTGGTTCAGGTGTCAAGTTATTTCCAATGATACCATAACGACGAAGATCAATTTCCATAATGTCACTGAGATTGTCAACAAAGTTCAGGCGCAGAAAGTAGGAAACTTACCTCAAATACTCTTCAAACCCTCCAGGGCCCAAGTCTGTTGCAGTGGGATCAGTGGGACAACCAAGCAGCCATGCTTTTGTTCCATCCTCATTCATGGTACAATAATGCCATCTGTAGCCATGCTTAAAAATGTCACGACCCTCTGCCAGTTTCTGCCAGCGTAGAGTTTCAAGGTCCAACGAAGACAGCGAACAATCATGAGGCGTAATAGTTGCAGCTGGGGTGACAAAATCAAGCAAGGTTCCAGAGGTGTAAACATGGAAATGCATCCCAGATCCTTGAGCGGGAATATTTGGGCCAGACACAAATTTCAACGAAGAAATTGTTCCAGGTGCGATTGGGGGAGCACTTGTGAGTTGGAAGGATGGTGGGTTGACTTGAGCGCTGCTAGAATTTGCGGCATAGCCAGAACTACCAACGGCAGGTGGAGGTGCCATGGCATAGGGGGGTCGAGGCGATCCAGCCATACGGATCAGATGACGTTCCATTGATCCAAAGGGTGGAGGAGACTCAAATGCCGGACTTCCTTTCAGATCCAGCCACCATATATCACCAATCTTATCCATCTCCTCACTCAGACCCCCAAACACCCAAACCCGATCACCCCAAAGGTAGGCGGAGTGGTCAAATCTGCCAACAAATCTCCATGCTCTTGACCAAGTGAACGTCTTCAAGTCCAGATAACAGATGTCGTCCAGAACATAGTTGTTATGACCAGTAATTCCACCAATTACAAACAATTTATCCTCATGAAGTACCGCCGCGTGCCTTGCCCGGCCCTTCGGAATTGGCCCACTCACAGCAGGCTGGGTCCATACTGCAGTCTTCAGATCGAAAATAATAAGGTCCGAGAGGTATGTTCGATGCTCATTCTCACCACCGAAAATCAAGAGCTTATCACCTTGATACAGCGTCGCGGTGTGACCTAAACTTCAGTAAGTGAGTGAGCAAAAAAGAAATCATGGGTTACACACCCATCCGAACCCCTGGTATATCGCCATAGTTGTCGACCAAGCTCCATTGATGGCTGACCAAATCGAGCTTTAGCACATGATTGTAAACCTCATCGGTATACTGGTCGAATCCGCCAAAAGCATATATCTGATTGTTGCCGCAATAGGTGACTGAAGCATTGACTAGGCAGGCCGGTCGTTGTCCCAAAGTTCGAGTCACTTTTGGACGGTAGCCATCGAAGTTTACTCTGCCCTTCACAGGTGAGTTGGGCATGAGAAACGTGTTATTTGACGAGGCAGCAGAACTCGGGGTCAGGGCATTGCTGCTGGATGGTTGCAGAACAGCGGCAGTACCACCACCAAAAATGGATTGCGGAGGGCCAGTTGGAGTCGAAGGCTGGGCCATTCTGACAGACGCTTCTCTTACGCTCGCATACTATAGTAAAATAGTAGCCGCCGGTGGAGGGACGAGGAGAGCAAGGAACCTCGAGAAGTGAATCCGAGAAGATTTCTGGAAGACGATTAATTAAGTGAGGCTCGAGTCAAGGCTTGCATGATGTTGGTTGCCGTTTGCAGATCAATTTCGGTTTCCCGTGGCACGGTCGCTCTTACGTTTATCCGTCTCCATTTGGCTAGTCCGAATGCATCATCGGCCGGCTTGGCATCGTGCCAGATGGCCTGCCACTTTTCCACAGTTCGTCTCGGAAGCGTTGCCCAGCCAGCAACTGCGCTAAACTTTTGTAAATAAAGACCGCCACCTCCTCAACTCTTCTTGAATTCTCATGCACACTGCACTCTCCAACTCGCAAACCTCTACACCCTACCTCTTCATCCTCTTGCTTATTGCAAACATCCTTCCAAAGCTTTCATCCAAGAATACATCTCAAGTCCACTAGATCTTTGCCAGTACCGCAAAAGTACCCCGCCATTGATCGCTTGCCGACTTAGGGCCGTTCTTCGAAAGCTACCTCGTCATATCGAGCACAATCACGAATATACTAACCAAACAACTTCCAGGAACCATTAGGTTGAGTCTCTTGGAGCTCGTTCGATATTACCGAACCTCTTATCATCGATCGATACATTGATTTGTCTTTCGACCGAGATCTTACCCTGATACTGCAAAATGGCAACTACAGTATCCACCCCCATGAAGTCCCACACTGGGATCTTCTCCACTCGTACCGCTGGCGGACGCATGCCTTTGACTCCTTCTCCTCGTACACGACAAGCTGCAAACATCAACAACAACTCTTCTCCATTTACCCCGGAGACCAAGTCGTACGAGAACCAAAGCATCCGCTCCTCAACATACGGTGGAAACTTGTCATCACACTTCAAGTCAGCCTCAAGAACACACCGCGACTCACCAAAGTCGAACATTGCCAAGGGCGTTGCTACACCCCGTCGTGCTCTCGAACTCGGTGTCTCTGACTTTACTCTAACTGGCACTGGTGCCAAGACCCCTGGAAGCAGCAGATCAAAGAAAGCTCTCAGACAAAAGGCTACCAAGACCACTCTCTCATATGGTGATCGATTCATCCCAAACCGTGCTGCATCCTCCGCTATTGCGACCATTGGATCTGGAAAGCTCGATCTTGCTGAGAAGCGACCAAAATCAAGCACTGCCGCAGAGAGCTCTTCAGTCCTTGCATCCGCAGCAGATGATGCATTGGCAGCCTTGGAATCATTGTCTTTGAACGATGATGATGAGGTATCCACCTACACTCGTCCTTCACCCAACACCGTCGCATATCAAGATTCCCTTGCTTCAGCTTGCGGTGTCTCTCTCAACCAACGAATTCTTGCCTTCAAGCCAGCGCCTCCTGAGTCATCAAAGCCTGTTGATCTTCGTTCTCAATACAACAGACCTCTCAAGAATTCCAGTGCCGCTTCTGCCCAATTCAGACGTCGTGTAGCCACAGCCCCAGAGCGTGTTCTTGACGCTCCCGGTCTTGTCGATGATTACTACCTCAACCTTCTGGACTGGTCGTCTGGTAACCAAGTTGCCATTGGTCTTGAACGAAACGTCTATGTCTGGTCAGCTGAGTCTGGAACTGTCAGCTCCCTGCTCGAAACCAGCCCAGATACCTATGTCAGCAGTGTCAAATGGTCCGGTGACGGAGCTTATGTCAGTGTTGGTCTCGGCACGGGAGAGGTTCAAATCTGGGACGTTGAAGAGGGAACCAAACTCCGTAGCATGCACGGTCACGAAACTCGTGTTGGTGTTATGGGCTGGAACAAGCACACTCTGTCCACTGGTGCTCGATCAGGTCTCGTCTACAACCACGATGTCCGCATTGCTCAGCACAAGATTGCTGAGCTCGTTTCCCACACTTCTGAAGTTTGCGGTCTTGAATGGCGCGCCGATGGTGCTCAACTCGCCACCGGTGGCAATGACAACCTCGTTTCCATCTGGGATGCACGCTCTTTGGCTGTGCCCAAGTTCACCAAGACCAACCACAAGGCTGCCGTCAAGGCTATCAGCTGGTGCCCATGGGCTCCAAATGTGCTCGCCACTGGCGGTGGATCCTACGATCGTCACATCCACTTCTGGAACACCACCACTGGTGCCCGTGTTAACAGCATTGATACTGGTTCCCAAGTTACTTCCCTTCGATGGAGCCCTCACTACCGTGAGATCGTCAGCACCAGCGGCTTCCCTGATAACTCCATCAGCATCTGGAGCTACCCAACTTTGGTCCGAAATGTTGAGATCCCAGCTCACGAGACCCGCGTTCTCCACAGCTGCCTCAGCCCAGATGGACAAATGTTGGCCACTGCTGGTAAGTTTAGTAATTATAGTTCCATGAAACATCACTGACAAATCTTAGCTGCCGATGAGAGCTTGAAGTTCTGGAAGGTGTTCGAGAAGAAGGCTGGTGCGAGCTCCGCTGTGGGTAGCTCCAGTGCTTCGGGAAAGGCCGATATGGTCAAGCAAATGACTATCCGCTAAGTTGGCGGTAGTCATCAAGGCTCTGTGAAGTGTCCGGGCTTCCAAGAGAGCAGGGTAAAGTATACAACACAATTCCTTCCTGACTTTAGCGGTTGGATTGCAGCGCGGTGTTGGGGAGTTTGCTATTAAATCTCTCTCAATGCCCATGGCCGAAAGTGCTTCACCTGGTGCGAGTTATGCTTGATGATGGACGACTGGGGATTATGGAATCGATTATTCTTCTATTGGCGGGAATATAATCCAAATATTGAATTAGGGACGGCATACTGTATCAATGAATCACAAAACCATGTTTAAAAATATTATGAGTATTATGACATGTGACTGTACGATGTTCCTTTATCTCGGTCCAACAAAGAACTCCCCTGTTCGGCAGTCGACTCAGGTCTCCACGTTCATGCCAACCGTTGGGAAATCAAGCAACAAGCAAAAGTGTAGGTACGTATGAAGATGATTTCCCTGCCGGTGTATATTTGATATGAATCTGAATCATTTATCAGAGTGATTTCCAGATTGGGCAGAACCAGCATGACGGTCAGTGAATCGAGTTGGTGAGGCTCGGTGCTTACTAAGCGAAGCTAGAGCGACACAAGAGCCATTACCCAGCAAAAGTGATCTCTCCCAAACATCTCCGCACCGTCGGACTGCTCCAGTCCACTTTTACCACAGAACACAAAGAATACCATCTACAGAGTCACGGGCAATTGTCAGAAGCACAGATAGACGATCCAGGGTGCTTTACACATTCACTTTGGGGTTGAGGCGGGAGTAAATACTGCGATCAGGAGGCACGCTTCCACATCCTGCCTTGCCTCGTCGCATCTCGCAACGTCTCAACGCAAACCACGATATTACCTTTCGAATTCCCTCGAGTAGATCAAGCCGATAGAAGGGAGCGTGAGAGATTGCCTGTGAGGATATTTGCAGTGAGCGCATCGCATCGTGCAGGGTCAAGGTCGCAAAGTTTCGCAATTACGAATCAGTCAGCACGACTTCTTTCGACCACAGCGACAACCACCATCAACCGCAGCCATGTCGAACACGCAAGTCGGAAACATCTACACGCAGATCATCGGAGATGTCATTGATAGCTCCAGAGTCGATTTCGAAGAGGGTGGTGTCGATGAGCATGTCCTGGAGGAGTTGAGAATGGTACGAGTTCCTCTGCCCTTCTTTTTGTCGCTCCTCCATCAATTTTCATCCAATCTTTGTTGTCCATTGTTTCTCTGCATCTTCCTCATCATGTCATGTTCGCAAAGATGCGTGGTCGACGATGAGGGTGTTGTGGTGGATTTCTCTTTGTTGGACTGAACTGCTGCCTGCTTCGCCCGGGCGCAGATTTCTGACCGTTTTTCGCGGGTGGGCGACCCTCAGTATTTGGCTTTATACCCAGCCCTTCGCTTGTGAAATTTGCACCAAACGCTAGGACGTTTTCGTCATCGGATGTCACACGTGACATTCGAGGCAGCCACAGTCATCCTCTGCGACGTCGTGTTTCTCTGTTGTTACGACGAGGCAGCTACTTATATTTGGTACTAACACAACAATAGGGATGGCAACAAAAACTTTCCCAGCTCCAGGTTGCGAACTTCCCGTGGGACCCCAAACCGGAACCTACCCCGGCAATGTCCAATCCCCCTACGGTTCCCTCCAATGCCATGCACTATCCACAGAACATGAGCACTCCGCCTATTCAACAGCAGCAGCAACAGGGTGGACTTACCATGCCGCAGATGGGTAACAACAATACGGGTGGTCCTCCACGTATCAAGTCGGAGCCTGGTCTTGATGGTCCGATGGCCATGCATCCCAATGGATCTCAACAACAGCCGTATCAGAATGGTCCGCCAATGCCGCCATCCGCTCAAGCCGCAGAACGGGCTGCTGCCCATCTCCACCAGACCTATGGCCCCCGAGCAAGTGCATCGATCAATGCTATCCAGAGCTCTCGTCAACAAGTTCCTAACGGTCAACCACAAATGACACCGCAACAATACCAAATGATGCAACAGCAACGCGCAGCCAACGGCATGCAACAAGCTCAAGCACGTGGCCCACCACAAGGACAGGGTCAGGGACCCAGTATGACACCTGAGCAGTACAAGGTGATGATGGCTCGGCAAGCAGCTGGTCAAATGCAACAAGTCACTGCAAATAGCCAGCATGGTCAAAATGGTGTCGGCGGAGCCCAAACTGATGGTGGTGGTGACGAAGTCGATGGATTGAGCGTCATCAAGCAATTTGGACCTAACGGTGAAGAGTCATCGATGGGCCGAATTGAGATTGACAGTCTTCTTCGCTCCAAGATTGAGGCGATGGGAACTCGCATGGAGGGTGGTGGACTCATGTTACCTCTGAAGCAAGCTTCTTCGTCAAAGTCACGCAAGATCAAAGCCAGGTCATCCAAACCTACTGATGGTATCGCTCAAGCCGATGGTGGCGATGACGACACAGACGTGAAGGATGAAGAGGTTGACGAGGACGCTATTAACTCAGACCTGGATGACCCAGAGGACACTGTCAATGATGAAGAGGATGACGATGAGGGTATGGGGCACATTATGCTCTGTATGTATGATAAGGTTCAGAGAGTCAAGAACAAGTGGTAAGTCTTTGCCATCTTCACTAGATGATGTCAATGTTACACTGATTCACGTACTAATATCCAACAGGAAGTGTGTTATGAAAGACGGAGTCTTGACCGTGAATGGAAAGGAGTATGTCTTCCACAAGGCATCTGGAGAATATGAGTGGTAGATGGTCCATCCACTTCATGACTCGAATCGCCACTTTGCAATTCGATCTTCCGTACTCGCATTCATATTTGCTTCATGGCTTGGATTCTCCAATCTTTGCCCTAGCAAATTGACCTCTCGAACAAATACCGCAACTCGTCTCTAATAGAATTTCGTTACATTGCGACATACCTTATCCAGCATGATCTGAACCCTACTTGTCCATTCGCCTACTGCATTGCTCCTTTCAGTCTCGCATCCACAAGGCCACATACACCACACCACCAGATGGCTAGTCTGACAAGCCAATGGACCATGAATAAGAGAGTAGACGACCTTGCAATTTTGTATTACACATACTACAGGAAAATCCAAATTGAACCCTGCTGGTCGGATGAGCATGAGCATCATGATGGATGCATACATGCTCTGGCTTGGTTGCTTTTATGGAATTGGAATTGGGATGGGCACTCAAACACAGCACAGATACTTTCTTCATTTGCGAGGAAAGACATCTGGGGATGTAAAATAGTCTTTTTCTTTTCCTACCTGCTCCCTCCTCACGTCTTGCTTTTTCCACCCAAAAGGCCAGTAGGAGGGCATCGATGAACTAGTGAACGAATAAAACCGTTGTTTTTCCGCGTTCTGAGTATTTATTGATCTAATTGTGACCGAGTGATGCGCAGTTAGGATGTGACATTGAAATGAGAGCATTCATAATTTATATTCAGCTACAACCGAGATTCATTAAACAAACATGATCAGCCCATTCTCAGCATCAACCACACGCCTCCTGGGCGTCAACGCCCGCTCTCCGCATCAGCCTCGCCCTCCTCGCCGTCTTCGCCTTCTCTTTCTTAGGCGCCTTACTCCCCGTCGCTCTAGGCGCCGTGCCAGTCGTCGTGCCATTCCCACTCCCGCTTCCTACTCCACTGCTCGTGGCTGTCGCGCACAAGGGGATGTTGATCACATCGCCTACATTGATCTTGTTGATGTCTTTGATTTGTGGGTTCGCTGCTACCAGTGCTGGTCTGTGTCACAGGTGTGTTAGCATGCTTGTCTGTTTCTCTCGTTTCACTCTCGATGCCAAATCCGGCATGCTAAGTAGATAGACATTGTCGTGTAGCTAGGCTGACGGATTCGATATTTGACCACGGTCATGGCAAACTTTTGAGAGGAAAGAGGGGAGGCGAGAAAAAGGTGAGTACGTACAATGTGATACCCAGCTTCTCCTTTGCGATAATAATCAGTGTATCTCCCGAAACGACTTTCGTCGTTTTTGCCGTGCCATTTACACACGTCGCGGTCGGCTCAGCCAGTGGGGTTGTTGCAGGAGCTACACACTTAGACGAGGGAATGGCAATCACATCTCCGACATTGATGGCGCGAGGGTTGGTGATTTGCTTGTTGACGAACTGGAGCTGGGCGACAGACACATTGGCTGCTGCGCCGATGTTGGCAAGACTGTCTCCAGCAATTACGGTGTGATTGGCTACTATGTTGCAATTGCTACCAATAGCTGCTGTGCTATTTGCTGCTGCAGCTTTGGCTGTTGCGCAGAGACCTGCTGCAGAGAGGAGAAGAGGAAGGTAACGCATTTTAGAAGATATTGATAATTACTAGGAATTTTTGAGAGAATGTTTGTATCAACTACGCAAGGAAGATTCCACATAAAGTCGAAATGACAAAAAACTTCGTGGACGACACTCGACATATTATATGGACAGCCATCCAACACCACGATTTACCACAGTCTCGTCGACCAAGGATAATCCACCAGTTTCATCGTCGGCATCTCCAAAGGCTGACTCGTCAGAACTCTCTTCAGTCCACCGCAATTGGTGATCATCCACTCAAAAGATCGGATATAGTTTACCGAGCACGGTTCCAAGCTGCCGAGGAACCTTGTAGCCATGAGGTCGTTTGA
The DNA here is from genome assembly GCA_003415645.1 of Articulospora tetracladia. Classification (NCBI taxonomy): domain Eukaryota; kingdom Fungi; phylum Ascomycota; class Leotiomycetes; order Helotiales; family Discinellaceae; genus Articulospora; species Articulospora tetracladia. The sequence goes on from PYIV01000012.1 coordinate 1,640,526, forward strand.
AGATCATGCATGGACGTCTGATTTTGGAGAATAAGGTTAAGCTCAAACTCACTTGTTGCGACGCCAATGATGAGACCGATGATCTCAGCAGGAGTTATACGAATGTCAATTGAGCGCATTCGGATCCGGCTGCTGTATTGATGCCTTTGCCAACACATCGTGCAACACAGTTTCAAACTCAAAGTATGTGATGGATGGAAAACTGCGCTTTCATGAGTCTCCGTTGGAAAGGCAATCGATGAAGAAACCAAAAGCACTGAGCAAAGAACATTCACCCCCAGAATTGCAATTGATAGCAGGAATATGCGGCCAGCGTCAAAACTCAAACCAGTTTTCAGAGAACAGCCAGCGGAACATTAATTATAATACATTTGCCCTCACAGCCAGATAAAAACAGCAAATTATCAGAGTTCGCCTTGAAGGAAGGCAATACGTATATAAGCCGCTCGAAAGGCCATAGCATGATCCTCCTCGTGAGGATGGAGAGGCTTGGAGCTTCGTCGCCACCCAAGCCCCAAATTTCGCAGCGAAAAGCTCTCTCAATCTTTGCATTGAACTGAATGTATTTTTATAATCGGACAATGACTAAAGGTATCAAAATCGTTGTCATTGACCTGGAAATAGATTTTTGCCCACTGAGGCAGCGACAGTGGATACATTTCAACAGGCCAAGCACAATACCTCAAGTCATCTGATAGCTGATGGTAGCATCGCATTGTGAATATTGGATCTTCGCGGTATTTCCGTGAATGTCAAGCAGGGTGGATTATTGGCATCGTTGCTGCCTATTGTGTGGGATGCCGGGAACATGATGCCGCGGTCTGGTTATATGTAGGAGATCCCCGAACCATGAATCGAAAATCTCACCTGACTGCAGCCTTACTTGAAAGATGGCCTAAGTTCTAGCCTGGCAGATACATTAGCCTCACGCTGGCATCATCTTACTGGAAGGAGTGGAAGGAAGAATCCAAGGCAGACACCAAAGCACACAGCCTGTTGGAGCGTTGAGTGGAGGCTTAGCCTGAGGATTGCCAATCAATTCGGCCTGGAGAAGACGGCCCACACAGCGGTAATGGCGCAAAGAAGCGCAGCGAATGTGATCTTGTCGTGCCTGAGAAATGGTACTTGACTGAGGGTGCATATCTGAATCTTACATCAGCGAGGCTGCCACCCAAAACAAGACTTGGCCGCTCCCAATCTAGAAATCCCGTCCCGCAATATTTGGAGACCCGATTGGGTGAGCTTTACGATATGTTGACAGTCTGACATCTTGGTGAATGAACCTCTGATTGAAGAAGGGTATGAAAACGAGTAGAAATGTAGAAATAAAAGACATGGAAACATTGTGCAGTCCCAAAATTCAATCGTTGCGTCTTCTAAACTCTTTTCTCTTTGTCAAAGGATTTTGGTAGAAACCAGAAAGCCAATTGCGGATTCTACTGTGCCAGAGGTTGGAGGATAGTAGGTGGAATCCCTTTATATCCCGGTTTTCAACCTCGTTTATCTTCGGCTTCCCTTTCGCGCAAGATCAACGTTGCAATTCCCCTTTGTTGTGGATTCCTTATTTCTGGGAAAAACTGCCTTCAGTCTCACAATTAGATATTCTTCATTGTACTCAACAATGAATCACTCCATGCATCAGTTGGAGAGGGATGCAGCAAGGAAACCGAGGACCTCAAGACCTAAAGTCAAGACTGGCTGTAAGACTTGCAAGTTGAGTTATTCCTCCAGCCAAAGACATAGCTGAAAGGCCTAGCAATTCATATGGGGTATGAAGTGCATTAACTGACTTGAAACCTAGAGAACGTCGAGTCAAATGTGACGAGGCAGTCCCATTTTGCCACCGATGCGTAAATTTTGGAAGGAAATGTGGAGGATATGCATCAAAGGATGATATACCAAGAAAGGAGGTGATCCCAGTGCAGCGAAAGATTTTGTCGAAACCAGCAGTTACCCACGGGCAAACATCCACACTGCGAGAACAGCTACCACTGATTGCAACACCAGCGTCAGTACAATCGTTTCTTCCCACGCCGCGGTTTCGCATCCCTACAGAGGTGACATTCGAAGATGACAGAGAATATCGCTACTTTTGTCATTTCCGTGATGTAACTGCTCTTGAGCTCGCAGGAGGATACGAGCCAAGTTTGTGGACCACGGTGGTGGAAGCCTGCTCAATTCCTTCCATCAGGAGGCTTACCGTTGCGGTAGCAGCGATGACAATGGCCTTGAACGATGGGGCTGTCATCCATTTTGGCCAGACTAGCGACATACAACCTGGTGCAGTCCATCGGCAATATGCTCTTCAGAAGTATGGAGAGGCACTGAAAGACATCGGACAAAGTCTAGCTTCTGGGGACGAGGCTATAAGAATTGCTCTCATTAGTAGCATACTCATATTCTCTTTCGAGAGTCTACTCGAGGACATTACCCGAGCTATCTTCCACATTCAAAGTGCAATCGACATTATCGTCAAACATATTTCGACCCTGCCGCAGAATTGTTGCTTCCCCCACATTGGATCTCTCGGGGCTCGGAACTCTTCGGTGATCAATGACGATCTTTTGGCAGCGTTCATGAGGATGGATCGCCCTTCACTTGCTTTGCTTAGCCAACAAAAAGGCATATCGCCTGGCCCTGTAAGCAGGGTCTTCAACAAGCTGTTTGCATCCGAAATTTTTACCATACCCGAAGTGTTTCGAAGCATCACAGAAGCCAGAAAGTACTTGGACGACATAAAATGGCGAATTCTCCCCAACGACCCGACTCCGTCACCTGTGGAGAGGCTTTGTCTTGATGCATCGGATTCCAATATTCCACAGCTCGAGGCAGTACCTGTTCTGATTGCTATATGGTATGAGACTGCCAAGAAAGAAGACTCATCCGGATATCTCAGTGATCGATTCGTTCAGTGGCATGATGCATTCTCGCCTCTATTGAATTATTCGATGACTCCTGCGGGGGATTCACTCTTTATTGCAGCTGCAATGATGCACATCCAGGCTTTATCTGCCGACCTACTACTAACCGGTTACTTCGCTCCATCTTTCAACCGGTCGCGCTCTTCGTCTTTTTCCTCGAGGCAATCTTCACCTCCGGAGTCTCGCCAAACTTCAAATTTCGAGCTTCCCCAGTTGAATCTTGCGGTGCCAACCCAAGGAAGCTCTCTACGGCGATCATCTTCTCAGCGATCGAGTCCAGCTCCATCTCCAGAAAAAGATGCATTTCCGACTGTACATGCCATCCTAGATTTCTCTCGGCGGTTGCTTCGCCATCCAGGATTCAGCCGAGGCTTCGTATTCGATGTGGGAATAATTCCGTCACTTGTCACTCTCATGACTTCGTGCCCAGACTTTTCTCTTCGAAGAGAAGCTATTGCGATCCTACGTGAGATGAGCCCAAGACGCGAAGGGATCTGGGATAGTAGGGTATGCGCAGAGGCAGGCGAGAAGTCTATGATGAGAGACGAGGGTGCCTTTGGAGCTACTTGGGCGTGATGTAGGTGTTATGGTGGGGTTCCTGTGATTGTATATTTGACCGACGAGCGCTGGCGCTTGGACGGGATGGTTGGGATGGTTGGGATGATGGCGTAAATCAAAGATGGAAATCTGGCTAGATTGATAGAATCATTTGTTGAATATCGTTGCTGGTTCGAACTTGGCCTCGTGGTTCATGACGGAAGGTTCTTCCGCGGAATGTTAGTTTTCCGCCCCGCTTTAGCTCAACCCCGCCAACCCTCCCCGGCCATTTCCTCCTTGCCGATTGTTTGTTTACGTTCAAACCGTCTTCCAGTGAAGAGTATACGCAGCTGCGAATATTAGGCAAGTGAGAAATATTTGCTTCAATAATATCGATTGCTCTTCAGCAGAATTACAATTCGACCTTGCTGCAGTGCGGCAACTGATGGTCGACAAGCAGAATTCACTCAAATATTTTGAGCTAGCAAAGCGCCGAGGTAGTCCTCTAAGTATCAGCAAAGCTATGAGCTTCTTTTGGAGACATTAATCTAGTTCACGGCGAGGGAACAATCCGAGTGAGAGCCCTCAGTCAACATTCATAACAGCTAATTTCAACTTAGGGGTTGTCTTATAACGACTGTCAAGCCTGGAGACTTGGAAATCCCAGCCCAAGCACCGCTATGGGCGATCCAACCAGATATTGGGTTGCAGCTGCCGAGTTTGTGATGGGCAAACCTCATCTGCTGTAAATAGCAATTGATTTAAGTTACAATGAAGTGTAATTCATCATCATAGCAGCTTCAGCCTTGCACAAACCCGGACAGACAAATATAAACGCAACGTTAGTCAATTACATATCAGAAGCATCTTCACTTAAATCAACATATCGCTGCAACATCATCAGAGACTGCCAAAGATCCCATCACTTCCCACAACTGTCCCATCCACATTTCCCCCATTCCAGTACACAAAAACAAAGCCACATTTGCTACCTCTCTCGCATACTCAACAGCATACCCTCCTTCTTTTCTACAGCACTAATAAGCTCACAGAAATCACCACCACATCGGTGAGACTCACCTTTTCAGACTATGCTGATCAATATGTTCTTGCAACTCCGCAATTGCAGGTATCTTTTCTTCTACCAGGAATGAGCCTACGCTGTCAGCTGATGCAGTGAGAAGTAAAAGGGCGAGGGAAAACAAACCAGCAGGCAGAATAGCATTACATCTCACTCCTCTCTTGCTCAGCTGCTTTTGTACTTTTCTCGCTTGCTCAATCTAGACACCCATCAGCACAGCACCGCTCCCAATAATAAAACTCACCACAACCTCTTCCACTCCACTCTCCGCTCCACAGACAACAAGCACAGCCCCTTCTCCCCTTTGCTCCATCACTCTCAGCACATCTTCAATCTCACCCACATTGACATCCGCTCTCTCTGAATCCCCGCCCAAAACCAGCACCAAAAAATCCACCTCATCCTTCCAGAACATGTCCCTCGAATACCGCATTGCCTTTCCCCAATCCACTTTCCCCGCACTACCGACGCTCAGAAACTGGAAATGACTCCCCCTCGCGCTTCGCGTGCTGTCGTGTGCAGTGCCGACATCAAGACCAAGAACAAAAGCATTACTGTTTAGGATTGCCCGGGCGATCGCTGCTCCCGTGGTCGTTGAGGCGCCCAGGACGAAGGCAACTGGGAGTGTAAGTATCCAAAACTCCATGCTAGGTGTAGGATACGAGCACATCAAACTTACCTTTGCCAATGAGATTAAGATTATGGGTGCCGATGTAGTTCATCTTGTCTATAACCTTTATTCTCGGCTATCTTAGAAGGATCTGATAATCTGATGAAAATAGCTGAGATGAAATCACACTTCTCGTCTCGACTTACTAGGCTCAGCTTAATCTCAAGCAGATCTTTGAAATTGTGTTAAAGTGTTGAAGTCTATCCAGGGCCCGGGTACGTGGTATTTCAGAGCTTCTGCAGAGAGATCGGCGGGACCAACCGCTCACCCGAACAGCAACACCCCGCACTCTAGCTCAAATCCCAATTCCTTCCAACGATTTATCACACACTATTGCCGAATGTAGACACAATTACTCTTGGACAATTTTTTTTTTTTTAGCATACTAGTAAATCACGAGTCCACGTGGTATTTTCGTACACTTGACTGAGTAATTGATAGAATATTGTGTACATGCATTGCCAGCGGGAAGAGACGTGCGAAACTATCGGCTTCGGAGCAAGCTAAAGTAGTCTAAAACAAACACATTTCTGCAATTCCGGACACTTGAAGTGAATAAGTAAAATTCAACTACTCGTGCGTCTACCTTCATTCCAAAGCTCTGAATATCTCCGGGTTAATATCTGTAATGACTTTCTCAATGCGGCCATCTCCCATCACAACGACAACATCCCTCCCAGGTTTCGAGTGCTCTGTCAAAACGCTCAATCGATGCGCAATCATGATAACGGTGTGACCCTTCTCCGTAAATTCGTCGTTGATCAAAGAATGAATAGTTGACTCCGTAACAATATCGAGAGACGAGGTGACTTCGTCCAAGAGAATGACTGATTTGACACGAGCACATTGTGTCGTCTTAACTTTCACCAGTGCTCGACAGAGTGAGAACAGTTGACATTGTCCAACAGAGAGCTCTTGCAGCTTGGACATCTTTTGGTCAAGGATTGGATGCTCCCCAGTGTTTGGGTTAGCCACGTCTGCGTTACTGTCAAAATAATGTGCCCAAAGCCCACATCTCGTCAATGCACTGATGATCACCTCATCAGATAGAGAGTTGTCAGGGTCCAGATTGAAACGCAATGTCTCGTTCGACAGGAGAAGGGGATCTTGGGATACGGTGATGAAACATTTTTCGCGCAACGCTTGCAGCCGTACTCCGCTGATATCAACACCGTCTACCTTGATTGTGCCAGACTGTAACTCCAGAAGACGCACGAGAGTCAGAAGCAGTGTACTCTTACCACTAGAAAGATGTGAGAACGTTTGCTGCTGTCACTTTCAAGCAGACTTACCTGCCAGTCCGTCCACAAACGATGATTTTCTGTCCTGCGCCGATTTTTAGGTTTATATTTCGCAAAGCAGTAGCACCAGCACTGGAATATGTGTCAGTACAGTTCATTGCCTATTTCAATACTGGACTTACTGATATGAAGCAGTGACATCTTTCAACTCTAAACTTCCCTCTGATGGCCAGTTGTCAGGAGGCTCAATACTCTCTCCCCCTTTACCTTCCGATGGAGTCATCTGCTCGAGAGATTTCATGCGAGCAACGGCACCAAGAGATATTTCCAGATTCGTCCAGTTCTGTACTAAGCGTAGCAGAGTTGTATTCGTAATGAGCATGATGTTAAGGGCAATGCCAACATGGCCACCACTGATACGCCCACGGTAGGTTACAGCGATGACAACCACACTTGTCGCAATAGTGGCAACTAACATGTCAAGGACAATGCTCAACCACCTCTGAAGAGACAAGAGGAGAAATTCAGGCCGTTGAGAGTTTTCTACACATACGAGGTTCTCTTGGATGACATCTCTGACCCAGCCAAATGATCGTATGGTTTCAAGACCTTCAACCTGGCATGAATTAGTATGAAATTCGGTGTAGTCCAAAGCCAGCACTCACGGATTCCAAGAAACTGGAAAACACAGCAGCGCGAGACTCAAGTTCGAGAAGCCTCAGCTGTCTCGAGGTCCTAAGGTAAATCTTTTGCACGAAATAAACAAATAGCATGCATGCTGGTAGAGAAAACGCTAGCCATTTCTGCGCGACGAACAGCAGAATGATTTGCATCAGGAGCTTGAAGATTTCTGGCCCAAGCTGTCAGAATTACTCATAATCTTATGGATAGTGCCTACGTGTGCCCAAGCTTGAAATGGCCGATGGTAACTGCTTGTCGACAAGTTGAATGTCTTGAGTGAACCTAGATGCTGTCAGAATTTTCCAGCATATTAAGTGAATTGCCTACCTGTTCAAGATTGCACCATTATCGGTTGTGGAAAAGAAGAACAAGGGTGCGCTTAAAGCTCATCAGTCCAAATCCTGTGTATATTTCAGATTAAGCCAGGTCACCTACCTGGTGACTGTATGTAGGAGAGAAAGGTGTATACGGTTCCCCGATATTGGCGCAACCCTAATTAGTTCCGACCTGACGTCGTTTAGCAACAACGCCTGACTGAAAGAGCACACGAACTCACGACATGATGCCATTCACCGAGATCCATGCCAAAGTTGATATCAGGAGAAATCCACAGACGTAAAAGGTTTGACTTGCCCCGGCCGCGTCCGTCCACAACTGAAGCCAATATTGAGGTATGGTGAGGAAGAAAGCGGAGGACGCATTACTGCCAGCAAGGAAAAGAAGGTTCTTCAACCCAGCGAAATGGATATAGTATGCTGTATTCATGTCAGTGCGGTCGATTTCAACAAAGCCAAGATCAGTTACCATATAGAGCAGTATCTCCAGTTTGTCTGGAAAGATCCACTTCCGCTTCGTCTTTAAGTCGAAGTTGAGCACCGAGCTTATCAAAATTTGCCGACAGAACATTACTATCTTTGACGTGAGTATCGAGATTGAACTTTTCAATTGAGGCGGCCTCTGATTTGAGATTCTGCCAGGCACCTTGCTCTTTGATACCTCCATCCCCAAGAATCACAACATGGTCAGCCATTTTGAAGTGTTGAGCTATGTTAGGTCAATGTTTGTTCTCAAATACTCATCAAAACGGGTTGAGGAACCATACTGGAATTAGAAACAAGCAAAACGGTAGATCTGAATTGTCGAAGTAAACCAGAAGCACCAAACAAGTTGTCGAAGACGGCATTTTCGGTTGCCCCATCTAGTCCGCTGAAGCAGTCATCCATTAAGACTATGTCACATCTCGCATACAAGGCTCGTGCAATTGCCTACTTTCATCAGTTTTGGCCATAGTACAGACAGGGCGCGACTTACCACACGCTGTCTTTGTCCTCCCGATAAGTTCAAGCCTCTACTGCCAATTTGGGTCTCATCTCCATCTGGAAGCGAATCAAAGTCATGACTAAGACAACACCTTTCCGTCACTTCTTTGTACCATGCTTCGTCAAACTGGTCCTCAAACCCACGGACAACGTCTTTGATGGTACCACTGGGAAGCCAAGGTCTCTGGGCGCAGTATGCTATTCTACGACTTGATAACTTGATGGAGCCACGAACCGGGCGGACTTCTCCGAGTAAAGCACGCAATAAGGTTGACTTGCCACTTCCGACTGCACCAGCAATCATTACCACTGTTCCAGGAGCAACTTGAAAATCGGCACCTTCAAGAATGGGTTGTCTTTCACCAATTTGCAGCTGTTGAACTACAATTGCTGGGCTTGGTTCTACCAAATAGTCAGTTCCTAGCTCTCGCGCAGGGGCTTTCAAAGCCCTGTTCGGTAATTCCCCTCTTGAATCATGCAAAAGTGGACTCGTTAAGAAGTCTTGAATCCTGCCAAAGCCAGCAAGAGATGCAATGGCGCGAGGGACAATGGTCATGACCATATTTGCAGGATGCGTAACCATGCTTAAAATAGCCACCGTGGTGAATGCGGTTTCGGTATTCAAATTGTGACCATTGGCCCCGGTTATAATGGCGAAGATGGCAAGTGTGATGGCAGGAGAGAAGATGCCAAGTGCATTAGCTACGGAAGTTTAGTACATGTATCACCTTGCAACAGACTTGGGTAAGTGACGAACCCGATGCGTTGTAGTAAACCATCATCCATCTGAGCTTAGATGCTGCCAAGAGCTCCTCTCCGCGCAGCCTTTGTATTATATTGACCAGATGGTCCTGAAATCCGAGCATTTTGATAGCTTTCATTGAACTTAGCATCGAGCTTGTAGCTGCCACTCGACTTTGGGTGGCACTATTCCAAGCCTTCTGACGAGGTTGTAATTGCCGTGCTACGTAACGGCTCACGTATGAACATACTGCTAGCATTAATTTCAAATCGACTGGTGATGCCGGAACGAAACTTACAGTATATCAAGAAGAGTGGAAGTGGCCAGAGCCAGCCAACCTCCTTAGCCAGCAAGAACAAACCAACCACGACTTCGATCACTTGAGCCCAAGTTTCGTGTAGCATTTCGCTGATATCATCAAGGCTGTCAGCGTCTGAGCTCATAAGGGTCGTAGATTCACCATTATCATAAGTGACACTAGGTGATTTCATGCTCTTTTCATGTATGAGTCCTACAAGAGCACTTCTAGTCATGAGCTTTAGCCTGTTAAGTCTCTGCCGGTATATGGAGGTCGAGGTCTAATACGCATAAGTGCACTGGCCGGGGCATCGTGAGCAAGAACCTACTGCAAGACCAACATAGATAGCTATCGCGGAAACGATGAGCCAACATCCCCGAGTACTCTGTTCGTCGGAAGAATATGTGGTGACAAATATGATTGACTGTTTAATCAATATAGGTTGAGCGTATCGAAATGTAATCAGGAAGAGTCGAGGTAAAACAGCGGCAATCAACGGTTCTCTCATACATTTGAGTAATGTCAGAGGTAAAGATATTTTGATTTCAGGCCTGCCTGATATTATGAGTAAGTTTGCATGCTCCGAGATAGCCTCTCTGACTAACCTCGCCGATCCCAGGATATTAGTATCGCCCTTCTTGTCAGTTCTGGCTTCATGTCGCTACTGAGAGGTGGCATGTCTTCGTCGACAAGAATGTTCCAGTATCCTTTGAATAAAAGTGGGTTGATCCAAGTGAAGAACGTTTTGCCCAAGACACTGCTCACCTCCTCAGGGGACCTGCTAGTTTCAAGAAACATCGACGCAGGATACTTGGTATAGGACTCAAGTATCAATAGTGCCCCATGTATAGAACATCGCACAAGCACAGGACGCGAAACCCGAAGGTAAGATATTCCTGATGGCATAGTGAGAATGACAGTATCGCACAAGATAGACGCAACGAGATAAAGCGTAGCTAGATCCGAAGGTTTTGGGGACCACTGTTGCTCTAAAAGCAAGAGGTAGCTCAAACCGCAGGCGGCAAGCAATGAGGTAAATATCGAGACTATGAAGAGCATCTCATCATCCACCGGGGAGATCCAAAACCCAATGATGTACGATAAGAGAACCAGCGAAAGCAGAGTCCCAAGAGCCTATGGCGGTCAGTGCCGGTACCCACCACATGAGGACGAAGAAGAATATTGACCATTTTTGCAAGTCCTTGCCAGGTTGGAGTGGCCTCCGCGCTGGATCCACGGATCTTCCAACATCTGCGTGGCAGGAAGAGCAGAAAGATGAGAGAAAACGCTATCGACACGGCATGGAGGATGTGAACGGATTCCCGAGTAATAATGGATGTATGCTGGAGGTCAACGGGTAGCATGCGATCACGTTGAATAGCAAACATGCTGACACCGCCCTGATTCTGGTTTGCACTGAACTTCGTGATAGTCTGGCGGGAATCTCACAACAGTCTCGAATATGCCGTTGAAGCTCTCTGAATGCGAAGTATATTTTAACTCTCAGAGATCGCAAACGTAAAAGTATTTGTGCGCCAGAATTTACTTTTCTGTTGCTCAGTCAGACGCGTATCGCGTCTCCCCACTCGATATGGCTCCAAAATAGTCATATCGCATGCTGCGCTGTTGTTGGATGCAATAACCCCTGAGGTTGTGCCATCCGACTCCGCTATCGTGCGAGTTTGGGCTTCCTCTTCGGGTTTCGCGCCTGTAAGCGGCCCCGTCTTTTTGTGACCCGACAATCAACAATCCCCAGCCGCACCGGCCAAAGCTCCGTATTTGCAAGTTCCAAAGTACAACGATAGCTATTTCCAACATAATTGTCGTATACGGGCCTGGGCCGGATAACAGGGACTGGCAGCTGTCGATTGTTGACACCGCTGTATATATGTGTGTATACATGACCATGCAGGCTGACTTTTGCGAACGCACGAATACAGAATTGGGGTGATTGAGACATCTCAGCATAATTTCATACTATATAGCTCCTGAAACTTGTACACTAATACTATCCTCTTAACCTGAGCCCAAATGTGGATACATGCCCAGTCGCCTATCTCTTGAATTTCGGTTCCAAAATCTTAAAATTTCTGAAAAACAAAGGCCATATAAAAACCTGCGACTTCCATCTCTTGGGGGCTTACAAGGAGTGTCCCTTCGGTATTCTGAACGCCCATTTCCTTACTCAAACGAGCCAAAAACTTGTTCTCCCTCTCCTCTGCCCAGACCTCATGGAAAGGCTTGCAATATGTTAACAACAGACCATACTCCTCCGCAATACTGCAAAATATATCCCAGGGGACAACATACTCCGGGGCCTCAACAGCCTCGGCCAGGGTGAAGAAGTACTTGTGTCCAAAGGTGGGAAAGACTCCGCTTTCTGTATTTTGCTCCGCAAACCGAACATTGTAGATATCGTTACCCCATGATGCGGTAGCTGTCGGATCTTCAAGCAGCGGCTCCTTTTCCGCGTGGAATTCACGAACTTGCTCTTCGATGACATCGGAATCGGGAACGCAGCCAATCAGTTTGCCTCCAATCTTCAACGAACTTGCGATGTTCTTCAACATCCTCTCCACTTTTTCCTCGCTCTCAAAAGCGTAATGCATGGAGAACATCATGCTAACAATGTCAAATCCACCTCCGACTCTGATGTCGTGATTGAAGCCAACCTCCTTGATGACCGGGATCGATCCGATAGTTTCGCCAAAGCAGTCTTGAGCGTAGAACTCCGCCCGAGACAGAGCAGTTCCATGTTTCAATGTCTTTTGATATCCTTCCCATCTTGCCTGAGCTTGTTGGATGGATACATCTGCGGGGTCCAAGCCTACGTAGACTTTCACCTTCTCGGGTGCTTTGTGCCATTTGTGTAAGTCGCCACCCTTCCCACAGCCGATTTCGAGAACACGGAGCCCTTGACTTTCCGAACGCTTCCCTTCAGCCTTGGTCTCGAACTCTCTCTTAGCAAATTTGTAGATCAAAACGCACTTGATCCAATTGTTAAACGCGCGTAGACCCTTGATACGACTCGAATTTTGGCGAAATTCAGAATCCAAGTTTTCAACCTTGTTATAGAAGTCCTTCACTTGATCGGTATCTTTGATGAGGGACATACTTAAATGCGGAAAGGATGAGTTTTAGTTCTGGAGATGAGATACTGAGATTTTGTTGGCATGAGAGCGTCGAGAAGTCTTATACAAGTGTGCTCTTTGTCGCAATTTTTGCTTTCGGCTCAAACCAGTCTGAACCTAGAAGAGGTAGAACTTGCGTGGACCCCAGTAACAGGGTATATACCACATTCCTCCTCTAAAATTTTGTGAAAACAAAATCCCAAGCTATGGTTGAAAGAAGTTCACCGGAAGCATTGTTCTCCCCGATTCGTTAGCGGATACCATTCTTTGTTTCACGACCTCCGGTTGACAAAGGCAATGTCGAATCCTTTCTGGCTATGCTCACCATGCCAGCAATTTAAAATTGATATCAGTAGTAGCTATAATGCACGCGGCATACTTTGCTCAATTCCCACAATGCACGAATTTATTTTTGAGCATGATTGATCATGCTCCTCTCAACGACACTTCCGAAATCATGGGCTTCTCGGCGTTTAGAAACTCAGACATACAGACTTCTATGCGTATTGCACCTGCTATACCTGTAGAACGAATCGATGCCATGGTGCAGACATCCACTAATCATTACACCAACTGCCGTTTATATTCCACACCTCAACTACACTCGCCCACCATCCCTCACCCGGGAAGACCACCATCGCCGCCCATCGCACCGAGACCATTGCAACCCAGGAGGAAGGATGATTTCGAAAAGAATCGGAAGTCGTTACTAAGGTATCATAACGCTAAAGTGGCAAAGTATAACGTTGCTCTTGGCATATACAAGGCGAACAAGACAGCTTGGGAAAGACGGTACAGACAATACATTGACTCGATAGATTTAAACAGCATCGCTAGTGAGGATGATGAGATGGGCATAAAAATGGAAGATGCCGTCGATAAATTGGATCCCATCGCAGCTGCCAAGCCACTCGTTGTCTTCACACACGGCCGCAACTCAAGCCTTGAGGATGCACACGTCACTGCTTTCTGTCACGGCTTTGCTCGTGAAGCTCCCATATTGCTTTTCGAAGATTTGAGGCCTGAGCTTCAGCGTATTCATGTATTTCGTACCTTGGTGGATATGTATCCAAGTATCAAAGCCTTTTCCGGACGAAGTGCTGGTGCCAGGAATGCAGCGAAAGCCTCAAGTTAGAATCCACGTAGCCCTTATAATATCTCAACGCTAACTATTTGTTTTAGTCCATACCGCTGCAAAGCGGCTGATATTTTTTACTTATCCCCTGGTGCGAGATCTAAAGTACCGCTATGCAGATCTTCTTGCCCTCGGCTCGGACATCGAAGTTCTCTTTGTCGTTGGCGACGGAGATCCCTTGGCAGTCGAGACTCACTTGCGCGAAGTGCGACACCGGATGCGTGCAAAGTCGTGGTGGATCAAGCTTGTTAAAGGCGACCACTCCTTCAAGCTGTGGACCGAGGAGGAGATGGAGAATACACTGGATATTGCAGGTCAGCTTGCAGCCATCTGGGTAAAGACAGAGAAGTTGGATCCGGACTTGTCGGAATTGAGGTTACAGAGTAGCTATGAGACCGGGAAGGCGGAGTGGACGGGTTGGCAACCGCCGGAGCCTGGAACCCCAAAGCCAGGTACATTCTTCAATGTTCAGGCTGAAGGGGACGATATGCCGAGCGGTGGAGGAAGTTTCCATTTCAACTTGCCCGCCGGTGGACCTAGATGGAGAGTAAATAAAGGAAAATGCGACAGTAGGTAGCAGTATCTTTATTAATCAAGTAAAACATCCAAATCTGCAATCTGTTACTTGAGAGGGTGAGAAAATATGTGAAACTATTAAAGATAAGGTAGCTAAGATTTCATGTGCCCATATCACACGGATTTGCAACAGCGAACATTAATTATTTATTGCGTTTCTGAGCTAACGGGAATTTCAATAGGCCATTTTATCCAACCTCGCCACTCATCCCCCAACGCCTGCCGGATATTCTCTAAAAGTCTTGGTCCCAGGCCTTTCAGGTACCATATATGATCTTGCCTTTTGATCAAAACGCAATAATGAGCAAGGATGACCAGTGCCCTCGGATCTCTGTCAAATATCAGCTCTACAAAGTCCTGACTCATGTTACCAATCCAGACGCGGAACCATGCCTCATCATTAGGTCGATTCGGAAAGTGCATAAGTCCAAAAACTCTGCGTAACTCTGCCAGCGCCTCCCTGCATGTTACTACATTTCGAGCATCTTGGGTTAGATCTAACGAGGTGCAGGTACTATTTGAGAACATCCCCTCAAGCTTCGCCAGATGCTCATCATCTTCATTGTCAAAGACATGATCTGGATCAGGTACGTGGACCAATAAAGACGCAAATGGCCCCCTGCAAAGCGGATCCCAGTGATTCTTAAGCAACGCCATGAGCCCTCTGATAGCCTGAAACCAATGCGGATACTCATCATATCTGCTTGGTATTCTACCTCGATCTCCCTTCGATCCAGCGTCGTCAGGCAGGGCCATGATATAATACACCACAGTACCAGCAAAAGCAAATATCGAATGGATGGAAGCAGCATCTGGCTTATCGATAGAGGCCCGAAACAAAGGCAGAGCAGTGTTTGCTTGCGCCAGGGCTGCCTTTTGCAGCTCATTCCTTCGATTAGGAATGAGCTTTGATAGGTGCAAAGCTGAGATCGAGAGAATTCCTGAGAGCACAAAAGGATATCTAGCACCTATCTGTGGCATTAAAACATGCCAGAGGTGAGGTTTCCGCTCGCCAGCGAGAGATATGGAGACGACGGAGTTGTAGTGGTGAAGAAGTTCACTGGTTTGAGCATCGAAGGAGCTCCATGGAAGCTCACGGAGAAGATCAGATGTCAGGAATCCGGTACCCGGGGCCTTGGGTACCTGTGAGGTGATAGATTTACTGCGGCATGAAAAATTCATAGGCGTCAGAAATTCAAGGCTGCATGGAAGATTGTTCCGGACACAATTTGCACAATTTGGCTTCTCCTCTCGGCACTGATAACTATCAGCAGGTGCCAACGCAGGGTGACAAGATACTGACTTTCACTCTACGGCGCTTACACTGTGCGCACCCCGTTCTCGTCTTCCTGTGCATCCTTGTCATCTTGAGACCCGAACAGCTTTGTGTCTCCCGACCCAGCGGCTTGGAATGCTATGGCTTAAGCCAACAAGGGTAAATGCTTGGCCTTGAGGTTGAGTATGCTGAGCAATAAGGTTTGATGCAAAGAAAAGAAGATGGCGAATTGAAAAGTCGTGAGTGCGAGCACCACAACCCAAGTAAGCCATCGGCTGTCATCCGAAACCCCCTGAATGTCTACCGGTGGGGTGGAACAGCTCGCACCGACGACCATCCCATTGGTCAATATTGCCCCGCCATGAAGAGTATCCACTTTCCAGTATGTGAAACATCCCGACGTCGAGGAGAGTTGAAGAGAAAAGAGACAACGAGGGGAAATAAGAGATCCAAGGTTGGGTAAGATAATTGCTAATTGGGCCTATACCCACAAGGTTCAAACTCCTGGAATATCTTTTGTCAGAAGTTGTTCGACAAGATATCTCATTCATGTCCCTTTATCGACTTTAGACTGTATGACGCAAGAGTATATATATCCAAGCACAACCACTTCCTCCGCTACCCAACTTGAATGTCATGAGGTCAAGGAGTCAAAGGCTGATTGCCAGACAAAGAGATATCGGTAGCTGTCTGGTGTGGGGAAACCGGGTCATCATATTGTTGTGGTGGATTGCTTTAGCTGTAAATAGCATTGGATCATCACAATCCTTCTTCTGCTTAACGAGCAGAGTGCAGCAATGGATATTCTGTCATCATTTCATGTGCATTCTTGTCTTCTAAAGCCTTTGCTGCGCCTCTCCTTGCAGCTAAATCAGCCTTTTCATTCCCCAAGACATCTGTGTGTCCAGGAACCCAACGTAACTCGACGGTAATTCCGATAGCGCTCAGTTCTCCAGCCGCGACAATTCCTGGTCGAATGAGGCAGTCTTCGAACGGCAATTTCCGCCTCGAGTCCATGGTCCACCGAAATCGCTTGAAGTATTCAAGAGCACCAAGACAATCAGAGTAGAGAAAAACGTTGCTCGGTCTGTGCTCAGCTGCTATATTGCAACAAGTCTCCCAAGCAATTTCAAGGGCTTTTGCAATAGCATAGACTTCAAGATCAGAGCTATCGGTAGATTCTCGTAGACCCCAAGAACGCTCAGTCCAGATACCAGTAGGAGAGCAGTACGCAACACCTACTCCGCAGCCACCGCCTACGCGTTGAGAACCATCGGGCCAGTAGACTATCCGGGACTTATCTAGATATAAAACGTCTTCTTGTTTTGCCACAGAAAGAGCCTTGCGTTTTTTAATGGAAACTACTCCTTTAAATGATCTATCGCGCACGTCGGTACACTTTCGCTGGCATAACATGACCAGTCCCTCGCTCTTGGTCCACAGGTACACTTGGATCTCTCAGCACAATCCACGTCTCTCGCGCTTTGATCGCAGAACATTTGTCACAGCCCTGGCAAGAGCTGCGTAGGCGAGATCTCTTCACGAGCTTTGCTTGTCGCCTACGCTCATTTTTCTCCTCCCGAGAAGCCTTTCGAACGATTTCGCGTAGTCGCTTTCTTACTCGCCGTTCCTTGCTGGTCATAACTGTAGATATTGATTATGCTTTTTTGTTGTATATTATTATCGTTGAGACTGAGGTACATTTGAGATCTGAGATGGATGCGGGAATTGACGGTAAAAGTTATATGGTCTAAAATGATATTTCCTAAATCTTCAGGCAGCGATTTGCGGCCAAGTTGTATTTTGTTCTGGAGATTAGACGAAAGATGAGATAGCTTGGGGAGTCATCGCTTTATATAGATCACCAGATTTCGGTAGTGCCGTCTCGCTAGGTGACGCTGAGACGACGTCAGAGTTAAAATTTGGCTGGCTTTGGGGAGGATTAAATTCGTTAGGCCCCAAATTGGAGATAGACTAGCAGACACTGAGCTCGCGGAAACCTTTGCTTTGGTAGAATCTAATTGTTTTGAATAAGTCGCTTGAATACATTTGGTGCTGCGCATAAGGTATAGTACTTTAACAGACTGTCTTCTGAACTAGAAAGTGTTGCGATGGTTTGGGTTATGACCTCTTTGAATGGTTCGCTTTTGACATAGCTAAGTCCTAATTTACTCTCTCTACTGTACTTTTCTGTTGGATTCTCCGACTAACATTTTTGTGAGGTCTTCTCCTAAGAACTTTTCGAATGACACCAATACATGCTCTTCGAGCTACCAGAACAAACATTCGAATTCCACAGAGTTCTAAGCGTAGTAACTCTCAATTCAAACCCCATATCTTCCGTCCCGAGAGTATTCTCTTTTGTCCTTCTATCGTTTCAGTGTGCCCTTATGTACCCCTCATACCTGAAGTCCTCCTTCCCAGCCCTTTTACCTGCCAGATCCGAACCATATTTTCTACAGTGGCTTCCGCCCGTACACTGCATATCTGTCACAAAATTAGTGGGCCCTTCAAATGAGATAGAATAGAATGACCTACATGGGATAATATCCATGCACCGTGGTATCCTTCATGCTACTCCTCACCTCAGCCAGGAAAACCTCCAACTCTTCATTAGACCACCCCAATCCCCTGGTAAAGACAGCCATGCTGAGTCCTGCTAGCCCAGTGCTAAAGTTCTCATGCATCCACATTCCTAGTTTATCACCCTCAGCATAATTCCCACTCAAGGTTTTCCAAACTAAATTTGACTCACCTAGTTCCTTCAACTTCCGATCCTTCGGCCATCGATTCTGTGGCCATTTGTACCGGACCTCCACCACATCTATGAAACCGGCCTCGATGAGCTGCGCTTTGTAATCTTTCGCACTATCGCATGGACGGCCAAGCTTCACTGTTCCTTCTAGAATTAGGTCGGCCCACTTCTTCACAGCGCAGTTCTCTGGGAAGGAGTTGTCGTTGTCTTCAATGGGGAATTTGATATCTTTCACTTCAAGCCAACCACCGGGATTAAGATTGCTGATTTATGTGAGTACGTGTTCCAGTCCGAGGAGGGGACAATATACTCATAGCACTGCTTGAAGCAGCGTGGCCAGTCAGACACACACCCAACCATCATTCGCATGTTAATGAAGTCAAACTTGTATCTGAACGCCCACGGTTCCTCGATATCATCAATTTCGAAGAGGCAGTTTGGGGGAGTACTACCAGAAATTAACCCCACTCCCCTCTCATTCTAGAGATCGAGCAAACTCACAAGAGGGGTTGAATCGGACTCAGATCCACACCTAGAACCTTTGAGAGACGTCAGCTTCCGAGTAAAATCTGGGCAGCGAGGTACTTCGAGCATACCTCTGCTTCAGGATGTTCATCCGCTATCGCCAATTAACAACTTTAATCTCAACAGAAGCCATCTATGAATGCGCACCAAAGTCAATAGCCCATATTCCTGTTCCTGTCCCAAGATCCAGCACACGGTGAATCTTCTGATCCTCTGGAATAGGGGAAATATACAATCTTCCGCCGAGTGTCAAGTAGTACATGTGATGTTGAAGATCTGCCGCCACGTTAAACATGAACTAAATGCGTGTGCGCGTGACCTACCTAAACGGTCATTTTCACCCTCGCAATCATCAGTTTTGAGTCACGAATAACAGGAGACCAAGAGAAATTCACTTCATCATTAGGCAGTAAATATTCTATACTTTGATTAGTAAACCTTCGAAAATCTGGTGGTAGGATTTCAGACTCACTGCCATCTTTATAGGCATGATATGTTCTCCCATTTTCTTGACGATATCTGAGGATACTCGAGCCAATCGACGCCGTTGAATTAACATCAGTGTCGTCCTGCATGGTTCGTATCAGTATCCCGATTTGCGGAGAACGGAGACCCTACCCATCGTATGAAGAGTCTCCGTCGTTAAGGTCTTCTACCGCCTACACAAATCACATCAGCTATTAATCCCTGGAGATCCGCACATGGTACTGACCTCCACTCCGCCTACATCAGTCATATTGTCTAGAAAATAGTGATGATTTTCACTCGTAATGCTCAGTATCTGCAGTGACGTTGAGAAAGAAAGCAAAACGAAAAACGACGGATTCCGAGGGTATTGCTGCACCCTGTCGACAAAATATGCAAAACTCTGGCATGGCCTGTTCCAGCTCGTCGCAGCAACAGCGCGCCGGGAGACGTTCCCCGTACGCACCTATTGGTCGATATGGCCCTACAAAGGTTAAAGTCTCCAGGATACATCGGACTAATGCACAGACTGGGAAATGCATGCCGTTTCTTAGCGCCTTGCTCCGGAACGACTTCGTCAATACCGCAGAGGGACTTTCTCTTAATCCTCCCACATTTAATACCTCGTACCGATACCGTGGTCCTTGAAATCGCAGCCGGAAAAAACAAGCCAAGCGCAATGAGCGGTTCTTGGAGCTTTCTTGGACTTACGTCCAGCACATGGGTTTCGGTTGTGGTGGCGGTGTTTGCGGGATGGGTCATTCAGGCGAAATTCCGGGCATGGCATCGCCTGCGACATTTCAAGGGACCACCTATCGCTTCGCTGACCAGACTATGGCTGGCGCGCAAGGTTGCCGGAGGAAATATGCACATAGACCTTCAGGAGGTCAACGAGAAATATGGTACGCTGTTTCACGCACTGATATTCAATCTCTGTGTTCAGTTGTGTAAGTGTTAATGTCTCATCAGGTTCGCTTGCTCGTGTTGGCCCCAATGACCTTGTCGCTGGTGACGCTGCCGTTATACGACGTATGATGGCTGTCCGCTCGCCATATACGCGCTCTGAATGGTATGTTGGTGTGCGATTTGATCCAGTCAAAGACAATGTCGCTTCGATGAGAGATGAGAAGAAGCACAACGAGCTCAGGGCAATGATGGCTGCCGGGGTAAGCTATTAGTTACGATTTCCTTGCGTGACATGGTACTTACATCACCTTTAGTATTCAGGGAAAGAGAATGAAGATCTGGAGGGGACTATCGACCGGAACGTACAGGCACTGATCAATCTGATCCGGACGAAGTATCTTTCAACAGAAGCTGAGACAAAGCCGCTGGACTTTGGAAGAAAAGCACAGTACCTAACGCTTGACGTTATCTCTGACGCTGCTTACAGAGAAGCTTTCGGGTACCTTAGAACTGATTCTGATATGTATGATTTTATCGCAACTGTTGAAGGAGTCTTTGCGTCGTCTTTGATGGTCACCATCTTTCCTTGGCTCAACTGGGTCCTACGGTTGAGCATTCTGAAGGCCGTGATGCCTTCAGAGAAAGACCCATTAGGTATGGGAAAGATACTGGGGTAAGCTTAATCTAGATGCCGAGAGATTCGAGTCCTAACAGCCTATTAGAATCACAAAAGAAGTTGTCGCTAAGAGATTCGGCCCAAACAAAAAGGTAGAAAAAGATATGCTGGGTTCTTTCATTGCTCATGGTCTCGACCAAGATCAAGCCGAGTCTGAAACTATCCTGCAAATGTGAGTTCTGGCTGCTCACAATTTGCAACAACTAGACTAACTTGATCAGCATGGCCGGTTCCGACACAACAGCAACTGCAATAAGAGCAACTATGCTGTACCTCCTCATGAACCCTCGTGTAGTAACCAAACTACGAGCCGAAATCGTTGCTAGCAATATATCCTCGCCTGTTACGGATGCCGAAGCCCGAAAAATGACCTACCTGCAAGCCATCATCAAAGAAGGACTTCGGATCTTCCCTCCGGTAGTAGGACTCATGTCGAAGGAGGTCCCACCCGGAGGCGACACTATCGATGGGCAGTTTATTCCAGAAGGTACCAAGATCGGCTACGGCATGTATGGAATCTTCCACGACAAAGCACTGTGGGGGAAGGATCCGAGTGTCTTCCGACCAGAGAGGTGGTTCGATAAAGATCCAGAAACTCTCAAGGAGATGGACTCGACCTTGGAGTTGATCTTTGGGTACGGGAAGTATAAGTGTTTAGGGAGCAACGTTGCCTGGATGGAGTTGAACAAGGTTTTTGTTGAGGTATGTGCTGGTTTGACATGTCCCGAACACTGTGCTGATGTTGACTAGCTTTTCCGCCAATTTGACTTCAACATCGTCAATCCATTGAAGCCGATCAGATCAATTTGTCACGGGATCTTCTTCCAGTCAGAATTCTGGTTGACTGCCTATGAGCGAGTGTGAGAGTGGGCGGGAGATCTTATGCCGAGAAACTGTGAAGTCGCCCACGCCCTGCTCACCAAATTTCGGTCACGTAAATAGAGTTATACGATTTCAGTGTCGTGGAAAGGAATCCTAGAGCTGCTATTCCGCCAAAGGGAATTGTTGGTCTTCATAGCCTCGTTTATGATATCCTCTGCCAGGTTTCTAAATGCAGATGATTTATATATGTAATACCTCGCCGGCTTGTTTGCAGAATTGGAGCCCAATTCCTTTCCATAAATATTTTTCGCTAGGAAGTTACTGTGTCTTAGTTCAGCTGAAGCACTTGAAAATTACCCCGAGCGAGAAGTACCCCGCAATTTGGTGGGCATCTAAAGCTCAAAAAGTGATGAGTATCATTAGATAGTGAAGAATCAGGAAGTCCTTGGTGCTTAATACAGAGGAGAACGTGGGTAGTAATCTAGAACAGCGACAAAGATTTCGAGATGATGGATAAACATTAGATCAGAGCGACGAACATGGACGAGAATTTGCCAAGGAACTTGGAAAATTGATTAAAAGAATTAGCAACTAAGGATGAAAGTGGCTTTAACATATTCTATCTCTTCATTGAGCTGCTCGCAGCTCCGCAGGTAGTCCCTTTGCGTTGATGCTCTGTGCAAAGTCCAAGATATACCTCTCTCGAATAGCATGGCCTTTCTTCTCATGAGATCCAGTATCACGCTCTCCCACAACGCACATGATATAGGCGATAGCTTCTTGCGTCCTTCTGTCAAACTGGCCTTGCGCTCTCTTCATTTCTAACGCACAAATAAACAGCAAGAAAGCCAAAGCTTCATGACCAAGATGGTGGAGACTCCGAGCCCAGCTTATCATCGCTTGCAAGCTCTCCACATGATCAACCCCTAGTCGCAGAACTCTCTGCTTCCAGCAGCGAAAGAATCCTTCGGCAGCCATAGCATACTTTCCCATCCCAAAGCGAGCATCTGAGAGCTTTTCCAAGCACCCAATCTTGTCGTATACTGTCGCATCTGGGATGTCCCTATAAGCTATCATGGTTTGACTCAAGTATTGCTCTGCCAGCGCGAATTCGCTTAGATAAATATGTGTGCTACCTAGCGCGAAAATGCACCGCACTTTCCGGTAATCACTTTCTCCGAGCAGGATCGTAAGGCGCGTAGAAGCCTCTTGGAAGAGGTCTTTAGCTTCACGAAGGCTGTCCTTATTACTTTGTATAGCGCCTTGGAGACGAAGTGCGTTGCCAAGATTATAGCAAGAGAGCCAATAGTCCACTTCTCCATTTGGTAACTCTTCCTTTCGCTTTGTTTTGATCTTGCGGAAGATATCTACACAGGCAAAATTTTCTTTCCGCAGTAGCGAGTTCGCAAACGTCTCAGAGCTTTCGAGGACCAGGTTCATCTGCTCGGGCTGGTCATCTTCGTGCTTCTTCGCGCGTGTGAATGAGAGCGCTGCCATTATCGACTCCATGTCTAGCTCCTCATCTTGAGATACGGGCACACGACCAAGCTGCCTGCTGACGCGATTATGCGTCATAGTAGCCTGCAGTTGTAAGCTTTGTGGCATTGGGTAACGGATCGCATACTTTTCGCGGAGAAAAACCACAAGCCGCTCTGCTGCAGGCGTCTCACCGAGGTTTTGGAGTACCAACGTTGATGATAGTATGCTGATTGGAATTTGCTCGTTGAAGCGGTCTGGTGTCATGATAGTATTGAATGCTGTTGGACTGTATGTGAAGATATATGACAAGGTCCTCAGCTGCCAGCGAAGGCTTAGCCACAGCTTTCCTTGCTCCCACAGAATGGCAGGTATGCTGGAGATCATCGTCCATATATTTTTCAGCGTTTCCATGCTGTTTTGCAAGCTGGAAACCATTTCACTTGTTGCGACTTTTGTTCGCAAGGGTCGCACACTCGAGGATCTAATGAGCTCTGCGCGTGGCTTTGGGTAGTCAGGGAAGCTTCCAAGTCCGCCAAAGACTTCATCGATAATTTCGAAAACATAATTCCGCATTCTTCGGTCAGAGAGCCCGAGGCTATCGGCGCTGTAACGAAGGTTCCAGTAACCAATTGCTTCCTCTCCAACCTCCAAGGCATACTCCAAGTGCTGTAACGCGCTTCTTTGAAGCTTGAAGTTTTCTGATGAGATCTTGTATATCTCTCCATCGCCGGAAGATTGATAGGGACTGCGGACAAGGGAATTAAATGCCATCAACATTGTTGCCATGCGTTCTTTGATTTCCAGTCGCTCTCTACCCCAAAAGTGCACGAGTGAGTGGATTGAAAAAGCATGCTTGGCAAGTTTTGGCTGGACAAGAGAGTACGAATACAAGAGTGCGACACATTCATCCATGTCTTCATCTAAGGCTACCGTCAACGCGGCTCTGTGTGACAAGGTGATTCAAAGGCATACCTCGTAATTTAACTGACACAGTTTGCTTATGTGCCTTGAGGAAGGGAATCCATATGTCGTCTCGGTCGAGCCAACAGCACAGCTGCAATACCTTCACAGCGTCAGACATCTCATGCTCAATTGCGTCTCTCGAAACCTCAAAAGTAGTCATACAAGTCAGGCTGTAATCAGGCCAAATATTCTCATTTCGAATCATCAACTCTCTGGGTCTTGTCTCCTCGAGCTTATTCTTGAACTTTTCGATATAATCCTCCAGTGTGATGAATGGCCTGTTTCGGATATATGCACTAGCCTGATCGATGCCCAAAGGATGTCTGTCTAACATCTTGACAATTTCTGCCGCCTTCTGCGTTACTAAAACCATATATCAGCTTTTCCTATTAGCGGTTGGCAGGGAGATGATTGTTGAGGTAGATAGGTCGAAAGTTGAAGTAGATAGGTCCACTTTTATAACCGAGCTTATACTAAATAAATATCAAGCTTAAATTAATAGTTAAACACCTACCCTCGATTTCCACTATCCTTCCCGACCGCCAGCCTAAAATCTAATTTTCTTACTTATACTTAATATATACGTAGTATATACCCCTACTATACTTAGCTCTTTATATATCTTAATCTTATATAAAGTATATACGAACGCGAAAATTCGCGTCTCGCGTTAGCTTCTATTATTATATTAAAGTAGACTAGCCCTTTCTTTAATATATCTTATTCTTTTATTCTCCTCTCCTCTCCTCTCCTCTCCTCTATTCTAGCTTTCTTCTTAATAATATCGACTCTAAATTATTAGAGTGTTTAAGATCTTATTTAGCGCTATAAATAAGATTTATAGGTATAAATATCCTATATATATCCTATACCTATATAAAGTATATACTAACTATAATTACTAGCCTATAAGTCAAGCTAGTAGTCTTAATACTAGTACTGAGTACGCTTTCGAAGCTAATTCTAGTTAAGATAGCGTACTAGATAGCTTTAATACTCCTTCTCCTAAGTCAATCCTAGCTACTAAGCTAGATAAGGATTTAACTCTAGTTAATATAGGGACGACACCGGTAGGATATACCTTATATATACTACGTATATACTAAGAATATATATAGGACTTTTTTTCTCGATCTCTTAATACTTTAGAATAAGTAAGTTAAACCCGTTCTTATATATATATAGTATATACTAACTATATATAGAATCTTCTCCCTTCTACTAGAACTTATATTTACGGAAATAATAGTACTTTTATTTAAATAAATAATACTAAGGATTATTTCTTAGCTCCTAATTATCCTTTAACTACGATTAGAGGTATTATATACTTTATTTATCTTATTCGTAAGATTTATCGAGAATCTACTCGAAATTAAGTAAAAGAATATACTATAGACTTTTTTTCTAAGGTAATATATACCTAGTATATATCGAGTATATACGTCGTATATATAAAAAATAATATTACTAACTTTAATACTTTCTAGGTTTAATACTCTATTAAGTTTACTACTATAAGTAGTACTTATATACTACTTCTTAGGAGGAAGTCTCTTAAGAATAACGACTTTTATAAGGCTTAGCGAGTATAGTATAAGTATACTAGGTATAAGTACTATAAGTGGGTTCCGGAATATATATTTAACTCACGCCTAGTATATAATAAGGTTAAGCCTAACGAGTTATTTAGCTTCTAAGAGTAGTATAGCCGGCGATTTATTAAGGAGAGCTCTAGAGAAGAAGTTAGAAGGAATATAAAGGTTATTTACTAGACCTTCCTAGAATAGTAGAAGGGTTAAGGGGAGTTTACTTGCTATAATTAATTTAATAACCCCTAGTATTAAAAAGAGGGGGCAATTCTAGTTATATTTAAGAGGTATAGGGTAAGTTTATACTTAGTATATATATCGTATATACTAATTATAAGCTAAGGTTAAAATAATAGGTTGCGGCTCCTACTCTAATTAAGAACCCTAGTACTTTATATATACTATTTAGCGCCTTTATATTCGATATAATTATAATTATTTATAGTCTCTTTTACGCTATAGGTACTTAGGAGTTAAATAAGAGTGTGTTTATATTAGGCAATCTACTAAAACGAGGCGAAAATACGGTGTGTATATCCTTTATATATATAATATATATACTAAATATATATATAGTATATAACTATCCTTAAGGGTAGGGAAATACGAAGTATTAGAAGCACTATAAGTATATATATAATTTACTTATCCCTAAGGATATATTTAGATTCCCTTTTCTTCTCTTAGTAGCTCGTGGCTTATATAATCACCTACTACTAAAGCCTACTAAAGTATCTACTAAAGTAATATATAAATTTAAGGATTTACTCCGAGGAATAGATATTAATTTACTAAATATAACGCCGCGTAAGTAAAATATATCCGTCGTATATATATAATATATACAATTACTAAAATATTCTAGGTCTCCTTAAATATAATCCGATTACTCGGCTTTTTCTAAAATAGTATAATATATATACTTTATCTTAGGTTAGCTTAGGCCTAGTATATAAAAGCCGATAGTAGAGTATAATTCGTCGGCTAAGAGAAGAGATTTATCTAAGTAGTTATAGATTATTAGGTATATATTATTCGTATATACTATATATATACACTATATATACTAACCTTAAGTAGGAGTTTAGCGAGAGTTCCTTTTAAGCTCTTAGCGCCCTAGGGAAGAGCGATAGCTCTATAATATCTAGTATATACTAGAGGATCTAGAGAAGTATATTATAGTAGCCTATACTACTAAAATAGCGAAGGCATTCTATAAAGTTATATATACTTAGCTTAATTTCTCTTTTAAGATAATTTATAGGGACTATAATATATTTTTAATAGTAGCTTTTAATAAAGTTACGAAGAATATACTTTATATATCCTATATATATATAGAGTATTAGTACTAATATTATCTAGAAATTATTCTACTTTATTATACCTTTAGTAACCTTAATACTACTAAGGGATTTATTTAGCTATTTACTATAGTATTTAGAGCTATTACTAAAGCTAGTAAGACTAGTATTAAGTTCTAGTACTTTAATAAGGGGAGTTATAGGATTCGGACACTAGGTATAGATATATATAGTAAGTAGGCAAAAGGTTAGTATATACCTCGTATAAGCTTTATATATACTAAGGATAGATAGGTCTCGGACTTTACTTATAGACCCTTAATCTAAGAAGAGACTAGTTAGAGTATATTTAATATCTACTCGTATTCTACTATATATACCTTATACGTAATTTTACTAAGAAGTTCCCGCTATATATTAGTCGATATATAATAATTAACTCTATTTTTCGGGCAACCTTAAGAGAAGAACTTAACTCGTAGATACTAGATATATACACGGCATATCCTAAACTCAAGTCCTAGATTCTCTATAAGTGCCCTTAATAGCTACTCTCTAGCCTCTATACCTCTAAGTCTAAAGTTAAGCTTAAAGACTTTATAGCTATACGGAAAGAAATAAACTACGGAGAATTAAGCTACTAGTAAGAGTATAGTTATATAGGGAAAGGACGCGTAATACTAATAGGTATTCTATAGTAAGTACTTAAGTATATATATAATATATATATAGTATATACTAAATTAGGCTAACGACTTAGTCTTTACCGCTTTACCTATCGAGCTTATACTTAGCGTAAGCTCTTCTACTAAATAGGAGTAGCCGTATTAAATATTAATTACTCGGATTAGGCCCGACTTAAGATATAGTAGGCGTATAGAGGTACGTTTAGTATACGCTCGGTATATACTTAATATATACTAATTTTTAGAACGGTACGAACGAAAACGGGCATTATATAGGGAGAAACACCTATATATACCCTATAACCCTAAGAATAGGTATTAAGTACCCACTATATAAGACTAGGATATACTTAGGATATATTATAGTAATAAGTTACCCTATAATATCTCTAAAGAGGGGTATTCTCAGGCTATACGCCGTATAGACGAAGCTAATATAGAGCTTAATCGAGCTTACTAGCAATCTCTAATACTATTAAGACGTTACTCTATATATACGGAGGATATACCGCCGCTAGTATCGTTATATAGCACCTAAGACTATATTATAGTCGACTATAGGGGGCGCTCGATATCTCTATCTAGTTCTAAGCCGAGTATCTACTCTATATATACTCCGTCTATATTAGAAGTACCTAGCCTAAGTCCGGACGGGCTTAAAGCTCCTCTCGGTATAGCTTATTCTAAGTATATAGCTAGGACTTCGAGTCGTAGTTCTAAGCCTAGGCCACCCTCCTATTTTGCCGCTTATATATAGTATACGCCACTAGTACTTCTCCCTTATAATATACTAGTCCGTATAGGTTATTAGCTTTCACTATATATAGAGTATATACCGGATCTTAATAGATTAAGCTCTAGCCCACTTTACTTATCCTCGCTATATACTTAGTATATTTCTTTAGTTATACTATCCCCTTATAATTTATCTTCTACTTTTAGTTAAAGCTATAGAGAAGAGACGCCTCTAGCTAGGGTATATACTAGCTATATACTACGTATATTATTATTAAGGAGAGCCGCGAGCCCGGGGTAGGTCGATAATCCGAACTTTAATATATAGGCTATATATATATAGTATATATACTCGCCTCCACTATTAAATTAAGCGTAGGGAGAAATACTAGCTAAGAAGCGGCGATATACTAATATTAGTAAGGGACTAGAAGAAGAGAATAGTAGTTTAGAGCTTTAGATTCTTAAGTTAGAAGCAAAAAAGAGAGTAAAGAGATAAAAGGAGAAGTAAGAGCTATTATAGAAGCGGCTTACTAACCTCTAGGGGAAGATAGCGAGTAAAATATATAAATATATACTATACTTATACCTTATATACGCTACACCTAATATAACTAATAACGATAGGCGCTAATCTTATCGCCGGTCCCGATTAGGCTAGTACTTATACGATATATATCCTTAGTATATATCTAATAAAGAATCCCTATTTCCTTCCCCCTTTTCTCTTTATTACTCTTTTATCTTTTAGACTATAGTATTACTTCGAGCTAAGTATAAGGATAACTCTACTCTAGAGGTAGCTAACCCCTCTAAATTCGGATACTACTATAGACCGATTCTAAAAGGATAAGGTATTCGAGTTTCTAGCGTTTCTATATTCGTATATATATCGTATACGTTAAATATATACCTAGTAGAAGCTAATTAAATTTTAGGTATAATATTTAAGTTTCGGGACGAAATACTTATAGTTTATCTTTTATAGCGATAGGCGGAGTAGGTATATACTCTATATACTCCGTCTATATACTAAATTTATATATAGCTTCGTTAGTATTTTCGACTTTAATATAACGGTAAAATATTAGGTTAGTATATACTATATATATACGATATATATACTAATTATTAGTAGTTATTACTTCGAATCGGGTAAATACATCCGTATTAGAGAAGGCCCTTAGTTAATAGTACTATAACTATTCCTTTTAACGCCCTTTATTTACTTTCTACTAGAGTAATTCGGCGATTTATACTCTTTAAAGAATAGTAGAATCAATTATATATTAAGGAACCTTATAGGTATAGATCTACTCTATATATACTATATATATACTAACTCCTTAGCTTAGGTCCTCCTATAAAGATCTTAGAGTAGAGTATTAATAAGTTAGAAGCTCTAGCGTAAGCTAAGTATATTCCCCTACTAGTTATAACTAATTTTATAGATAATCGAATACTACTTTTAGCTTAGTATTTAGGAGGCGATTTCGCCGAGGGCTAGCTAAAGAGGATATTAATTTAGTTAGTTATACTTCTTTATTTATATAACGTATATACTAAATATATACTAGGTATAGGCGACCGAGATTTAAAGATTTTTTTAGAGATAGTTAGAACTAACGGTATATATAAACCACGTATATACCTTATATATACTGACTAAATTAATAGGTAGTTTCTTATAGAGCTATTTATAGGTGTATTAGAGAGCTCTTAACTATATTTAGCGTTTAGAGCTTAGGTAATATACTAGTTATATCTCTTTAAAGAATACTAGGTATTGTCCCTATAATCCTATAGAAGTCTCTTTAGGAGGTTCTAGTATATAGTTAGCTTATATATAATAAAGAAGGGCTAATTAAGAAACTTAAAAATCTCGCCTAAGGTTTTTAAAAAAAGGTATATATATTCTTAGTATATACTAGATATATTTAGACTATATACTAATCGTATAGCTTCCGTACTATTCTATAGATTCTTTGTTAAAGCTACGATAAAATTAGCTTTAGGATCTAAGTTTAGCTACTTATAAAGAATAAAGCCTACTTTCTATACGATCTATACTAGTACTAGAAAGCTAGACTAACGCGCCGGCTTCTAAAAAGGCTTCTACTAAGTATATACCTAGTATAAGCGCTAAGCCTAAGTCGGCCCTAACTCCGCTACTGTAGTCACTACTAGTTGCGTATATACCTAGTATAAGCGCTAAGCCTAAGTCGGCCCTAATTCCACCACCTCTATTACTACTAGCTACGTATATACCTAGTATAAGCGCTAAGCCTAAGTCGGCCCTAACTCCGCTACCGTAGTCACTACTAGTTGCGTATATACCTAGTATAAGCGCTAAGCCTAAGTCGGCCCTAAGTCCGCCACTATAGTCACTACTAGTTACGTATATACCTAGTATAAGTACTAAGCCCGTATTAGCGCCAACTCCACCACCTCTATCACCACTAGCTACGTATATACTTAATATAAGCGCTAAGCCCGTGTTAGCGCTAACTCCACTACCTCTATTACTACTAGCTATATATATACTTAGTATAAGCGCTAAGCCCGTGTTAGCGCTAACTCTACCACCTCTATTACTACTAGCTACGTATATACTTAGTATAAGCGCTAAGCCCGTATTAGCGCTAACTCCGCCACCGTAGTCACTACCTACTCTAGTACTACTATAGGCTAAAAATAAGTAGATAGGGAGTCTTTAAAGTACTAGGTCTACGCGGAAAAGAAAATTATTAGAGGTAAGCTTATAGGCACGAAATCTTAATATACTCTATATATATATTATATATACTAATAAATTATAGGCCTCTCCTTCGCTCCTAGTAGTTATACGTGGTCGAAGTACTTAGTTACTAAGGAACCTAGGTAGTATAAAGACTTAGCTTACCGACTTTACTCTAAGTCTAAAGCCTACTTTAAGAAGTTTAAAGAAGCTATAGGCTCTAAAGACAAAAGGTAAGATAGTTAATTAAATTACGTGAGGGTATTATATATATAAACTATATACGATATATATATTAATTATAGGCTAATATATAAGTATCTAGTTCCCCGGCGTCTATCTCCTAGTTCTTAGAAAGATATCTATAATATCTAGATCTCTAGTTTAGTTAGTAGTTAATAGAATACTTATTTCTTAAAAATTATAGAGGAAAAAAGTAGAGAAGTTTTAAAAAGGTTTTTATTATTATATAGGGTTCTAAGGTCTCTATATATACTATCTATATACTAGCCTTAAGGTAATAGCCTATACTAGAAAGAAATCCTCTATATATAAGTACCGTATATCCTAGCTAGAAAACCCCCTAAACGCTAAAGACTCCCTAGTATATACTACGTATAAGCTTTTTTAGTTATAATTATAAAGTATAAAGAAAAGGCCGAAGCTAGTCTTATATATACTAAGCGTATACTTCGTTTAGACTACTATAGTCTTAGAAGAGGCGGCATTTCGTACTAAAGCACGAGTTCCTTCTAATACCTCGTATTAGCTAAGTATATACGTGCGGGTAGGGGACTTACGACACTACTTCTTCTATAGACGACTCTTCTTTCCTAGCTCGTTATTAGCTTATACCCCGTATATACTACGTTTATACTTACCTCGGCTAGTAGAAGGAGATAGTAATCTATTATAATCCTCGCTAGATATAGGTGGATAAGTAAATCTCTAGTATATAGTTAGCTTATACTAAGCTTATTCTAAGATAAGGTAACTAATACGTCTCTTTCTAGTCGATCCTATATCCTCTATAACGCGCTATTATATATAGTTAGTATATACGTAGTATATACTTTATATATATTTATCTTATACGATAAAATAAATAACTATATATCTAATTAAAAGTAGCGTTAGTATAACTATAAAGTATTAGCTATATATATATAGAGGGTATACGTATAACTTACGTAAGATTTTTATATACCTCTATATAAGTCTATAGGATATTTAAGTATAGGATACTATTAATAGTGAGTATATACTAGGTATATACGAAGCTTAGCTTACTCTAGTTCAGTTATAAATCGAGTATCGCGCTATCTACTATCTCTCACGAACTTTCGAAATATACTACTAAGCATTAGCGCCGTATATACTAGGGGTATATACTAGTTACTTATAACTTACTAGCTAAGATCTTAGCTTAAGATATATTTAACCGAGATTAATTTATAACTATTATATATAATTAGTATATACTCTACTTAAGTTTAGTTTAGGTATCTTACTAGCACCT
The DNA here is from genome assembly GCA_003415645.1 of Articulospora tetracladia. NCBI lineage: Eukaryota > Fungi > Ascomycota > Leotiomycetes > Helotiales > Discinellaceae > Articulospora > Articulospora tetracladia. The sequence continues at coordinate 1,673,298 of PYIV01000012.1, forward strand.
AAATAGTCGTTACGAATATATCGATATAACTATAAGATATTAGTCTTATATATATACTAGATATATACGTAGGACGTACTATAGGATTTAAACTAAAGTACTAGCTATATATTAAACCGCCACCGAGGTCGACTATATAGCTATATATATAATTAGCTTATACGAAGCTTATATTAGAGATAATAAACACGTTCGAGTTAAAGTATATAAGGGTAGATCTAGGATTAGGCGTAGCTATATCGTATATAGTTAGTATAGCCTTAGTAGATAAGTATAGAAAAATAAACTAGTATTTTTAGCTATAGAAATATTACTATATACTATAGATAACGTTAGTATATACTCGGCTTAAGCTACGCTATAACCTACGACCACGATCGCTCTTAGCCTTAGCGCGGTACCGAGCTAAAGGGTATACGGCTACGGGTGGTATCTATAAAGTATATACTTCGTTCGGGTAAGGAATTAGTCCTAGCGCGTAAAATTAGTATAAGCGGCGTATATATAAGGGATATACGATATATACCCACGAAATATCTATAAATTTAGTAGTGAAATTGCGTATTATTAACTATAGGACTAACCTAATTAGCGCGTATAATATTACTTATACTAGGTATATATAGTCTAGAGTTTATATAGTATATAATTAGTATATATACCGGATAAGGCGCGAAGTGGGGGGGGTGGGACGAACCTTATTTATTAATAGTAGGGGAGAAGGTTTTAGCGGCCTAAATTTTTTAGTTATACTATATAGAAGCGTGGCTTATACGCTAGCTTAATTAGGTATAGAACGTGAGTTATAGGGCGATTTTTTTTATTTTACTCGCTAAGGTTATATACTATTAAATTAAGCGAAGTATATATATAGTATATACTAGGCTACCTATATTATATTATCTTTAGTACTATAATATATACGATATATATACACTTATCTTTCTTTATACCTTTATATATATTTTCTTAACTATAGTAGTCGTAGTAGAGTAGGGTCTCGATTTCTAAAAATATATACTACGCTTAGGCCGTACGTAAGCTCGGTAGTAAAAGTGGACCTATATACTTCAACTTTCAAAACCCCTATAGTGGCCACTCTATACCCCTATATATACTACACATAAGCTCGGTTATAAAAGTGGACCTATCTACTTTAACTTTCGACCTATCTACCTTAACAATCTCCTAGTTGGCAGGTAAGATCACCTTGAAGATCAGTGCTATCAAATGCGGTGCCGTGGAGGAGGAGCTCAACACCCTCGCCAATCGAAAGACCACCGAGATCGAAGCCATAGTTAGTATAATTTCGGACTTGAGGTCGCCTGGTGGTCACAATATATGAGCCCCATTTGCAACGCGGGATGAAGTCTTTGATCGGCACTTGCACATCATCCACCTCGTCGAAGACCACCAGCCACGAACGGTCGACTTGCTGTTCTAACCACGATCGTACACTCTCAACTACCTTCTGCCGCTGAATTGGATTGTCTTCGACATCTAAACTTCCGTCTTGCTTGAGCATTCCTTGAATACCAAGATCTTGTCCAATGGCACCGAAGTCTGGTCGACGCTGCGGTGCATCCTCAGCCTTAGATCTGATGATTTCTCTGAGTAGCCATATGTAGGATCCTTCGGCCGTCTTGGTGGTGCTTGCATTGACCCAGATGATCAAGCTATGAGCATGCTCGTTGACGAAGCAATACTGAAGCGCCAGAGATGTCTTGCCGATGCCCCCAGGACCACAAATCACGGCGTATTGTGCTTCATCAATCGTTCTCAGATGGTTCTGGAGTTGCAAAATCTCACCCTGTCTGCCCTTGAATCTTGGATTTGGTGGAAATGGAAAGTTGGCACGGATTCGTAATGATGGGGTTTCATTCTGTCCTAATTAATTCTCATAAGCTCCTGTGTTCTACTACCTTGTAGATACAGGCCAGACGCACTTAGTTCTTTCCTCCACTCTGCCCATCTATCATTGATTGGCTTGCTTGACTTACGAAGCTCAAGAATCAGAGCTCTGACGACAGTCTTAAAGTCCGGATCATCTGCAGATTCGAATCTGACAAGCCCATGATGATCTTTGCTCAAAGCAGTCACTAAGTCGTTCTTCATTCCTGGTATGGTGGCTGAGTCTTTCGGCACGACCTGCAGTTTATCAGCTCTGTTCTTCGCGAGGCAGGCATCATTTACACAGTGGTGTGCCTACCTCAATTTGCTTCACATCCATGTTACGGAATTTCACTGAAGTCTTGTACTTCTCCCAGTAAGATCTCTGATTGAAATTGTGACTGATCTTGTTATACGCAGCAAAGTTTGCTTCCAGCGCTTGATTCCCCGGATCAAGAATATCAATCATTTTTGTAGTCGTACTTCTTGCTGCGCCGATGATGTTCAAAACAATTCCCCCGACACTTACTGCACCAGCATTACCGCCCTGGTGTGGCACGCCGAAGAAAAAGATTGCGTGCGTAGACAGAAATACTTGACGAGCGACAGGGTTGTCTTGCACACTAGATAGGTAGGAGAAATTTAGTGCCTGCAGATAATTAGCAGAGTGACACTCAAGACTTGCCACAGGACATACGCTCTTGACGACCAAGCCTCCCAGAGAATGCGCCATGAAAATGATAGGCCTCTCTGATTTCTGTATAGCTTTTAGTACCCAAACCTTCGAAACTTAAAAAGTACGACTAGAGCATACCCGCTCAACCTCGCGCTCCTCAGCGATGGTATTCAAAAGTTCCGCTCCATGGTCCAACAATGACTGCAGGCTGATCTCCCCCGTATGTGTACTCGCATTGTATCCATAGGAGTAAATTCGGCATTTGATGCTCGGGTTTGCAGCATGAAGGGCTGTAGGCAGCAGATCTTTCGGCCAAAAGCACTGGCTGCCATTTTGCTGCGTGGACGTAAAAGTGCCTACACGATCCCCGTTCAGCCCGTGGACGAAGTAGATGCTGTGGCACCACGTCAGCAGAAGTCTCAACAGTAGGATCCTCACACTCACTCCACAGTTGATTCTTCGCCATCGTCATGGATGGGATCAAAGAGACCGTATTTCCAATCTACCTTGCCACTATTGCTTGCCACCACCGTCCCAGCCTTGGGCTCTTTCTTTTTCCACGGAAACATTATCGATGAGCCTATCAAGAAAAGTTTTCTGAGCTCTCTATTTCGGAATACCTCAATAAAGACGAAGCTTTTGCAGGACTTTCGAAAGATAAAGTTGATGGTCTAAAACGAAGTCTAACGTGATGAACAGGCAGAAGCGGGGTTTTTGATCGTGGTGGTACCAACACGGAAAAGCAACTAAGGACGAATCATAGCTTCAGAATATCACCATCCTATCGCTCATCTAGTCAGAAGCGACGAGGAATACCAAGTTGTGATAATAAACAACCAATAAAGCCTCGTAATCCTTTTTTCTTTTTTGGTTGGTTTCCCATTTGGCTCTTCTGATACCCCTCGGTGCATGAGATGCTTAACTCTTGGTACGAGGAGGGATTCAAACCCTACTAGTGGCGGCAGGATTCCTGTCAACAGAAGCGAAACAAATTCTCTGACATAGCTCGGTAGGGAAATTACAGTTGAGGCACACAGGAGCCCAATATGCTATCCTGATTATGGTATCTAGGCTGACCCAGGAGGTGCTCTGAATAGGCTAGTACGCGATGTGTAATACTTTGCGATTGATCGCCGAGAAATCATACTGTAGTGTAATATAAGAGTTATAATAGAGCAACATTTTGACTAGTCTAACAGAATACCTAATCGGTAAGAATCTTGTTCTGAAATATCGCAATACATCGAAAAGCTTATCCGTGACTCTTTAGTGAAAAGTACATGGAGATTATCCTTAGTTTTGATCTGATAAGTACTTTAGATGCCAGTATAGCTCAAGGCGCTGCATAGAGCTGCAGTGCTTGGCTGTGCACACTGTAATCCATCTCCGGCTCAGCATTTTTGACAAGCCCGTCAGTGAAGAATGCTCAACCAAAACAGTAGCTTTTGAGTCTTGCTACAATAGCGTTGGCGCGCTTCGTATATTCATCAGCAACAGAGGAGTGGCAAAGCCCTTGGAGTACGGCGGCGGCGTTCTGCAGCGTATAAGTATATAGGCTGTTAGTGTAAGTTGAGACACCCGTGCGAGCAGCGGCAGCTTCACTTAGTCACATCTCCATGGACTTGAACTACATCCCCCATATGCTTCATCATTCTCATTTGGGCAACACTGGTCTTTCAGCTCTCCGGCAACGCCTTCGTGTCGTATTACCTGTGTCCGATTCTCGCCTCCGTAGGCTTGACCACCAAACTGCAACAGACCCTTATCACCGACACGTCCCAGATGTTCTCATGTTTTACCGCCCTCTACTTCGCTACTCTCCCCGCCAAGCTTGGCCGACGCACCCTGTTCCTCTGGTCCCTCGGTGCCATCTGGATCTGTGACATCTGCATCACTATCGGCAGCGCCCTGTTCCAGAGGTATCACACCAACAGGGCAGCGGGCTACGCCGTTGTGGTCTTCCTCTATCTCTTTTCGCCAGCCTACAACTTGGGATTCAACGGCAACCTCGGTCTCTACATCCCCGAGATCTTGCCATACGAGTTGCGCACCATGGGACTGGCTGTCTTCTACTTTGCTCAGTTCTGCTTCAACATCATGTCCTCTTTCACCATGCCGGTTGGTCTGGACGCCATCCAGTGGAAATCTTACATCATCTTTGTGGGCTGGGTCATAATGGAATTCGTGGTGATCTACATGCTGTTCCCGGAGACGAAAGGCCCGTCCTTGGAGGACATTGCCGTCATTTTTGATGGTAGCGTTGGATCAGGCAGCGGAAAACTCGATCTGGAAGCTGTAGATTCAAAGCTGGAGGCTAATGCTCAGATTTCAGAAGAGTTGGAGAAGGCATGAGATGGTCCAGAGCACTCATGGTAGATGATGTGACATGCTTGCACTTCTCTACTTGAGTAGGTGGGTTTCTAACTTAGCCTTTTCAATGGTATAATTACATCTAAGAAGTATCCTGTGCATATCTTTCGCGTCTTACAACGAGCTACCTCCCATATTCGAGAGACTTAACATCTTCTAAATATGAAACTCAAGCATTTGATTGCTAGCCATAAATCCAACTAGATGACTTGAACTGCAGCCGACTGTCCTATCATCTCCGCTCTATATTTACTTTTCCTTTAGTCCCTGCCCGCCTCGGTACCAAGACACTTCTCATCCGCGTCAGAAACTTGAAGTACACCGAAAATGCCTATATGGTCACCTGGAGGGCAGGGGGAGGTTATCCGGGATAAGCGAATACGATGACATTCCGGTCATTTGGTCGCTGGATCTAAGACATTCATGCCTCGGACGGCCCCTTTCCCGCAAATACTTCCTTGCATGATTTCAGCCGCCGCTGGAGGAGCATGACGTAGATGAATGAAACCTCGTATTGCGGAGGAGCAATTTGCGGGGGAAAGAAAAGAGTTGCAGCCGCTAGTGCATGATCCGCATGGATGCAAGTCAGTGTCAACAAACCCCGGAGAGACAGCGCTCGCTGGCTGTCAAGGGGTTTCATTCGACTAGTTGGATGCTTGGATCTTCAGCATCAAACATAAACAACTCTTCTCTCGGCCAACGAGAATTGTTCTAGTCTCGAACTCGGATAACTCTTCTTGAACTACTCCAAAACATCGCCCGATGCGACGTCATTGCCCCAGATTTGCTCTTCGCGAACCAACCTGCTGCTCGTGATCTAGCCTGATTGAGGGCTTCCATCGCTAACGGTGAAGTTTAAAGTTGGACGCCATCCCCATGCGGCCAAGCAGAGTTACATGGCTGCCGAGACACGAGCTCCCAGGTACCGACTGGTCTTTTCCGACCTGTCGATTGTGTCGTGCCGGTGACATGATTTGAGAAAGTGGGTTCACACGACAGCCAAGCATGGCGGCAACAGCAAGTCTCCTCGTATTCAAGGAAGGGGAAAATAAATAGTAAATGCGCTACATCAACGGCAAAAGTATTTAGACACAGGTCCCTCTCGGTGTATTTCTCCTTCACCTCATTACCACTCTACGTCTGACACTCTCTTTAGGCATATATCCATCACTCACAGTTGCTTTTCAAGCTTCACATTCGTTAATCAGCCACTCGCTATGCGCTTCCAATACCTTGCCGCCGCCGTCATGGCTGCTGCCGTCTCGGCACAGACTACCGCTATCACGGACTGTCCTCAAACTTGCTTGAACGCCTACAACACCTGCCGTGGAGCACCAGATAGTAACAAGTCATTCTGTGCTTCTCAGTATGCTACTTGCCTTGGCTATTCGCCATTTGGCAGCGATGGAAGTCTCATCACCCCAACAGCCTGCTCTGTTGCTTCAACATCGGCTCCATCTGCTACGCCTACTGCCAACGCTTGCGCTTCGGCCTGTTTGTCCGCATATAATACTTGCCGTGGAGCACCAGACAGCAATAAGGCTACTTGCGCCGCTCAATACGCTGGTTGTCTTGGATATTCACCCTTTGGCAGCGACGGAAGTCTCATTACACCAACAGCCTGTTCTGTCTCCTCGACCTCAGCTCCATCTGTTACACCTACCGCGAACGCTTGCGCTGCGGCTTGCTTGACAACGTACAACACCTGTCGTGGAGCTCCAGATAGCAACAAGTCATATTGTGCTTCTCAATATGCTGGCTGCCTTGGCTACAGCCCATTCGGTGCTGATGGTAGCTTAATCACCCCAACTGCCTGTTCTGCCACCAGCAGCAAAGCTCCAACCAGCACCGCGGTCCCAATGACAACCTCGACAGTATACGCCACCAAGGTGTACACCGTTACGAGCTGTGCACCAACAGTAACCAACTGCCCTGCCATGATCGGCAAAGTCACCACCGAAACCACGATCCTCTACACGACCGTGTGCCCAGTTTCACAAGTCACTTCTGCCCCAACAACCATGACCACCTCCGCTTCCACTCCTCCCAGCTGCCCTGCAGCCTGCATGTCAGCTTATAATACCTGCCGTGTAGCACCAGATAGCAACAAGTCTTTCTGCGCCGCTCAGTATGCTGCCTGCCTCGGATATAGCCCATTTGGTGCAGATGGCAGCTTGATTATTCCAACTGCTTGCTCTTCCTCCGCAACTGTATCTGCTACCTCCTATGGCACTGTCTCGATGAAGCCCACCACCACCACTGGCCTCCCACAGTTCACTGGCGCGGCTGATTCCACCAAGCCATTCATGGGCCTTCTTGCACTTGGCGCCTTGGCCTTGTTGTAAATAATATCAGAAGAGAAAAGTCTTTGAGGGCTGGTCTACTCTAGATATGAAGCGATGGGGGGCGAAGTTGAATAGGTACATATGGAAACGCTGTTTAAAAATTAATTTAATGTAAATTGTCTTGCTATGACACTATGGCATTTTCTTTCTCTGCACTACCACTCTGATGTCCAGCAGTAAGTCTGTGTTGCCACGGCGATCTGATCTTCGTACTAAATAAATAAGGATTGTACTAGCTCCAGCTATTACTTTTCTGTGTCTGCCATTATGCACTAGTTGGTATGATGGCCTAAACGGGGCCTGCTTGTAACTGTACACGATTCTTGCGTCCATAATCGCGAGTTTTCCTGTCAAAATCACGACGAACGAACGGCCAAACAAGGAATGCAACAAGAGCCAGCAGGATATCGAGGAGGACATTATCCCGCGGACTCGGCCCACGCATGTTGTTCAGAATCAACGCCGTCTCCCAGTCAGACGTGATGGAGAAGTACCCCTTATCCAAGCCGCTGATGATTTTCTTCGCTATCGCCAGCGCACTCGGCGTCTTGTTCTGAATCTCCTCATCGCTGATATTGCTACCTTCCATAATCTTAGTGATCTGCGGCTTAGACGCTTGCTCCGCCAGGAACGACTCCGTGATGAAGGTCCCCGGAAAGGCGCAGTGGACTTGATACACGTCCGTGTCGCCGTAGAGAAGCAGCTCCTGTCGCAGCGTATCGGCGAATGCGCGGATCGCCGCTTTGGGCGGCGTGTAGGCGATGTAGCCGGGGAGGCCGACGAAGGCAGCGGCGGAGGAGACAAACACCACGTGCCGCACCCGGTCGTTCGCTGGGTTCTTGATCCAGAGCTGGAGACATGCCTGCGTGATGAAGACGGCGGAGTAGTAGTTGGACTCCAAGCAGGATGTTAGACCCTCCGGGCTGAGGTCTGCAAGAAACCCGATTTGGGCTGGACTCGAACCACCCGCAACACAGAAGACGATGTCTGGAATAGCACCGTATTCAGTCAAAGTCTTTTTGACCTAGAAGACTGTTAGTCCATACAAACTAGACCAACAGGTTTAAAAGGTCTTGCTCGTTGATTTTTGTGCACTTACAGCCAGATGGTCGCACAAGTCTGTTGCGATGGCATCGATATACTGACTGTCTGATTTCCGGTAGGACGCAACTTCTGCCTTGGCAGCTTCCAAGGCGTCCTTGCCCCGGGCAAGTAAAAGAATATGAGCCCCTAGACTATCAGCACTACAGCCGACGCATTTTACCCATCTGGTACGCACCCCTCTTTGCCAGCTCTATTGCCAGGCTCTTTCCCAGGCCCGCGAGCCGCCGGCGATCACGACGCGCTGGAGATGTTAGACATAAATGTGGCGTGAAAATGGATGCACTGCACTCACCAGGTTTTCTACTTCGAACTTGGCCATTGTTTGCAGGTGGAGGTGCCAAGGTGAGAGGATGTGATGGATTCTGGATTTGCGCAACTATTTCAAGCAGTTGTCGGTCCGCTTCTCCAGGAAATGAAATTTATGATCTTAAGTGGTGTAAACAAAGATTGCATAATATTTAGGCTTGATCACCGGCTCGCCGGACTCCGCAGAGATCCAAATCAGTCAATCAGATGAACAGGAGGTTCCACTGTGTTATCTGAGGCACCTGGAGATATTCCCCGTCACGGGGATTGGACCAGGGTCCTGGATCTTGCCGCAAAGTTGCAACCAATCCTTATTGTTACCACGGTTTGGGGTTGGTCAACTCCGGCCGTGGAAGTGGGGAAAACCCGGACACGGCCGGTCTGTATTGTGCACGGCCACTTTCGAGCCAGTTCGTCCCATGAAGAATGGAGAAGATCCTCGGCATTGCTAGAAACGGGGGATATTGTGACGAGTATCAGGCATGTGATTGATGCTGAACTTGATGAGAGTGCCTGAAAATTGCATCAGAATTTTCTCCTTTCTCTTTTGAGATCCAATGTCAACAGACACTAGTTGCTGAAGGGATTGGAGGAGTAGTGAAGAACGCCGGTAAAACAAACGCTTTCTCTCCTCGTATCGTCCAAGGTATGTATGATAATTAAATCGTAAAGAAAGCTAGCGTAATCAAAACGATCGCGATAGAAATTTGTCCGCCGAGCAAGGTGCAAAGAAACTGAGAAGTGAGACTCGTACGCGGTTCACGTATTATGGTGTCTCTAGTCTCGGTGCCAAGAAGCGAGCAGAGACATCCTTGGTGAGCTCCCATGGTTAAGCTTTTTCCAAGGATTATAGCGAGAATCACGTTTGTAGTTGGCTGCTCATATTGGTGAGATCTAAGCCCTTACGTGAATTCCGATCCAGATGCTGTAGATCGTCGACTGGGGCCTCAGCAACTTTATCCATCTCTACGGTGACTGACTCGATGCAGTGGCAAATACTCTACCGTTCCCACAACCAACGATCAGGGTTTGGTGCGGAAGTCTCCCGACATCACCGCGCCAGATTAAGCATATTCTAAATTCGCAACTCAAACGTGGAGAAGTAAATACCCATGGCTTACGAAATTTCATCAGAGCAGAAGGATGTCTTCAACGAGAAAGGGTATCTCATCCTCCATGACGTTCTGTCCCAATTGCAAGCTGCAGAACTCCAAGTTTGGGCACAAGAAGTCCATGATCTGCCTCAAACGGATCAGACACCATGGATGCCATACGAGGAGGTGAACGCTTCGGGCCAGCGAGTGCTATGCAGGACAGAAAACTATGCCAATTATCACGATAAATTCAATGGGCTTTTGCGGGGCGAGAAGATGCTTGGTATTCTTGGGCAGCTAGCGGAGAAGAGATGCTTCTATTCAAGGAGAAGAGTATGCCTATGTCGTGATTGAAAACATTTGGGAATCGCTGATTTATCTACGTGTGTGCAGTCAACTATAAGCTTGCTGGATCAGGAGGCTTCAGTCCTCATATTGACAGCACGGCATATACGCATGTGAAGGATATCAAACACCTCACTATCTTACTCGCAGTCGATGCATCAAATATGTCAAATGGAGGTCTGGAAGTTGTAGAAGGGAGTCAAAATATGGAAATTCCGATTGATCGCTCCGATAACTGTATCGACAAGCGTTAGGTCGAGGCTCAGACATGGCTACCAGTTGATCTTGAAGCTGGTACATCCCTTCGTTCCTTCGAACATACCTCCAATACCCCAAGCTCACAAGCACTTTCTAACAAACCCACAGGCCAACTCCTGGTCTTTGGATCTTACCTAGCTCATCGTAGCGGTGCCAATACCAGCTCTTCAGACCGGAAAGCCATCTACGCAACCTACAACTGCAAGCGTGAAGGCGACTTGCACGATGCGTATTATGCGGATCGAGCCAAGCTGTGGCCGCCGACGCACAAGAGAGTGCACGGCCAGAGTTATGAGGAGGGGAGGATGAGGTATGGATTTGGAAGTCCCATGTTGAGCGTCGATCTTGGGAAGCAGATGGCTGTTTGAGGTAGTCACGTCAGCATTGATTTGAGATTCTGTGAGTGGAGAGGGAGCGTTCCTGAAGAAATCTATGATTGGATTTTGGTTGGAACCATAGTGCTATTTTTTTATATGTCGCTGTGAGCTAACCATGAAGTAGCGGATAGATTCCGCACACCTGCAGCTCATTCACCAACAATGTAATCTCATATCTCACAATCCTGCCTGCCCTAAGCATCGCTAGCTCCAACGATCCATAACCTGGGGTGGAGAAGGAGCCTCCACGGGTTGAGAGTTATAGGGAGATAATTGAGCGGTGTTTGATCAAGGCTTGAGGATATAGATATATGAGATATTTCCTGTGTTCGGGCAGCCGATTCATGTGTAATTTGTTTTAATTTATACGTTTATTTTTACATTCCACTGGTCATACAACAGGGAGATTCGGGCACAGTTCTCTAGCTCTCATATCAACGCTTTCATGTGCTTCGTCACTCCCGACGTGAATCGCCATAGCCATGCCACTAGCCTGATGAAACAACACATGGCAATGCAGCATCCAAATACCCTTATTATCCGCCTTGAATCTAATTATCACATAGCCTCTCCTGGGCACACTGACAGTATCCTTCCTCACCGGATTCAGTATATTCATCTCAGGTCCCGTACTCGTACTAGAGAACGGATTGTAACTTCCCCAGCCGTGCTCGGATCGAGAAGAAGCGAGCACGTAGAAGGAGTAACCGTGTAGGTGGAAAGGGTGCGCGCCGTCGTCGAGATTGTTGATTATGATATCAACCCACGGGTGTGAGGTTGGAGACGTGGTAACGTATGGCACGAGCTGGTTGCTGTCCCATTGAGAGCGTGTGAGTGAGAGGAGTGGAAATGGGGGCGAGGATTGAGGTGACCAAGAAGTGCGATTCATGTAACCGGTTGGGAGATTATTGTCGATAGATAGCTTTTGGGTCTTGGCATAAAGAAGAATGGTTTGGTCTGCTATTGGGGAGATATTGGAAATGGTCGTAGCAGTAGCGCTGGAGAGGTCCATATGAGTGGGTAAATCTCTCAGGTTTAGTGTTGAGACTTTATCCGTACTGTGAGAGAACATTGGAAAAGATTGATTTGGTCTCAAAGCTGTGTTTGGATATTTGAAATTCCTGCTTCGCTGTTAGTGACCGTTTTGGGCAAATTGGCAAGTGCGTACTCGGGATCAAGGGCAATTTCAAGGTTTGGTAAGCTAGATTCAGAGTATTGGTCCCAGTTTAGGATCAGATCTACTCTTTCCCCGGGGTACAAGATACCAACAGAATCTGCCTCAACCCTGGTGATAGGAAATCCCCCATCCACCATGACGGGAGTGAGTTTGGCTGACGTAACTTGTAACGTGAACCCCGCAAGTGAACTATGATAAAGTCAGTAACCTTTACTAGAGATTGAAAAATTGAACTTACCCAGTATTCACTACTCTTAAGCGTGTAGGGGCAAAGTCAAGGTGTCCAAGTACGCCTGCGAGCTGGCTCTCTAGAATATCGACGCACTGCAATGGTCTGGCAGGTACTGCCATGGAGCAAATAAACCGCCCTACGCCGTTCACAAGCAGAGAATCAGGCACGGGCTATGCTCGTTAGATTTGATGTCGGCAGAGTTGGATAATTAGAACTTGCCTCGTTGCCAAATCCCCTCACGCTGGTATACCAGTCAAGAACTTCTTGGGCACTTCTGTGATACCAATCTCCAATCATGATCAAGACATCATCTCGATATCCATAGACTTTCTTATCTTCTTCCTGGTCTTCTGGCTTATGAACGACCAATCCCCCGTAGATTCCGTCTCCTCGCAAGACCTGAGAGTGGGCATGCCACCAAAATGTTCCCGATTGGTATTCGCCAACTTGGAACTCATACAAAAAAGTGCTACCAGGCAGGATCGGACATTGTGTAAAACTGGCAGCTCCATCCATATCATTCGAACCTCTCATATCTAGGCCGTGCCAATGAATTGAGAGGCCTTCTCCTCCAGAAAGTGAGTTCGTGACGTGTATGGCCAGTCTATCTCCCGATCGACATTCAATGGTCGGCCCGGGAAAGAGTCCATTGACGAGATAGACTTCTTTCTTTACCCCATCTGGTGAGCGCAAGGCCGAAGTAATGTTCCAATGATGGGTGATTGTCTGAGGTGTGCGACTCCCGTGACTTTCTGGATGAAGTTGAATTCCGAGCATTTGTTCGTCAGCAGTACCTTGTTGTACACTTTCATGCGATCCATTGTAGGCAATAATTTTCATCCAGTCTGGAAACAGTATCGTGCGCGCATTGAGAACTACCGTGATCCCAAAGAACAGTGTGCAAGTGAGACCGACAAAGCCGAGCCATCTACTCCGATCTTTCCGAAGAAAGGAAAAGTGATGCTTTCGAGGCTTCGGTCTTTCTACCCATCCTTCATCTTCACTTTCTAGCAGGAACTCAAAAGCTTCAGGATTGATGATATCTGAGTCGCTGGAGAAAGTTTCGCTCAATCTTCGTTGAATCCTTCTGAGTTCCATTATTCTTGCTCCATGCCTCGACTAGATCACTACTTGTGGTGATGTTGATTCAATAAACTCCAACACAGCCAGTTGTTTAGTAATGTAGTCAAATTGAGGTTATATCCATTTGCTTGTTTGTTAGTGTTCAAGCCCACGAGCGAGCCTGCATGCACGCACCACAAATATGAGGGCATCCGAGAAAAGTTGAACTCCGAGCGCCGATTACGACTTTGATCCATGAATGACGATGATGCACCTTCAACACGTGGGCTGGCTCATTCACGACTTGCACGGCGGGCATTACCAACGAGCATTTGGATGTGCAAAATGTGTTCGCTAGTCGGATGTTGTGCTGACCGGCTCGTGCATGCAGCGATGCCTTCTTCAGCAGCCCGTGTTGATTGAGGTGCGGGGATGTCGTCGGCAAAGGGATGCCACGAGCAGCGGGTTCCTGCACCCATTGGCTCAACCCCATTTTCGAAGGTCGCGCTTCTCGGATGATATGCAGAGCCATTTTCTGTTGCTGTTCATCTGTACTTCTGTTCCTTGCATTGATGGGATCGTTCCCTAGATGGTGGGGCGAGAACCTTACCATGTTCTTGGTTGTTCCCTGACAAACTCGTGGATCGAGCGGAACCTAGTCGTTGCGGACAGGCAATTGAAGCATTTGGAGGAAGCTTGCGTAGGTTAGTGAATCCTTTATGTCGGAATTGAGTGGCCATCTCGTATGGCAATAAGGCCTGTATATATATCTATATATCTGAGCTTCCCGGAAAGAATGTCACCAGCAAGCCACTGATCGCCTGAGTTCCACAATGGCAGTCTCCAGTCGCCTCGTTACTGCTCTTGCAGTCATGTTCCCCCTCTTGTCTGCCCCAGCCCTTGCGGGCTCTATAGCCGACATCGAGCATGTTGTACTCTTCATGCAAGGTCAGTCGGTCCTCTCCATGCTGTAGAAAAAGCTTATATCTGACAATGAACAGAGAACAGAGCGTTCGATCACTACTTCGGCACCATGGCCGGAGTTCGTGGGTTTTCCGATCCAAATGTCCAAGTCAACAATGGGGAACCGGTCTGGAAGCAAGCAGTCGACTCAGCCTTGACGACCAATGCTTCCTACCTCTTGCCGTGGTACCTCAACTACCAGGGAGGAAGTTTCCTCGAGGCCACGCAATGTATGGTTGCAGGTAACAACGGCTGGGAAGATAATCATGCTGCACTTAATGGTGGACTAAACAACCACTGGGCTACTAATAACACTCCCTGGTCATGGGGCCACTATCAGCGACAAGATATTCCTGTCCAATTTGCACTTGCCGATGGTTGGACAATTGGAGATATGTACCAAGAGTCTGTCATCTCAAGCACAAATCCAAATCGGGTGACTTGGGCATCAGGATCTATCAATGTCCCTGGCTCTCCACAGACTAAAGCTCAGGGTGGATACCCTTATATAGTAAGTCATCTATTCCTTGAACTATCTTTTACCTCGGTTCAGAATAAGATGTATTAGCTGAAAGAGCTGGGTCCTTGAAGGGAGCCGCAAGAGTCACTCTTCCTCCTCTCGCTACAAATACACTTACTTGAAAGTACTGACCCTTTGCCAAGGATAACAATGAAACTCCCGGCTGCGAATCGGGCGGTTTCAACTGCTATCCAGTCTCCTGGAAGACAACCGCGGAAATCTACGAAGCAGCAAACGTATCCTGGTCCATCTACCAAGACTCCGACAACTTTGACGACAACCCACTAGCCTGGTTTTCACAATACCAAGACGCGCTCCCGGGGTCCGCGCTCTACAATAAAGGCATGGTTGGTCAAAGTCTCGACACCTTCTACGAGCAAGCTGCAAACGGTACGCTCCCAGCTGTATCCTACATCATCGGCCCATCAGAGCTATCTGAGCATCCCCCCTACTCGCCCCGTGATGGTGCGTGGCTGCAGAAACGCATCGTGGACGCCGTCACCAAGGGCAAGGGTTACGCCAAAACAGCGCTGATCATCTCATACGACGAGACAGGAGGCTGGGGTGATCACGTTACGCCGTATCACTCTCCCTCTGGCACCGCAGGCGAGTGGCTGCAAGACCCGTACAATCTGTTCGGGTACACGTACTCTGGACCTGGATTCCGGCTGCCGTTCTACATCATCAGCCCCTGGACCCGCGGCGGGAAAGTCTTCACTGAACACGCCGACCACAATTCGCAAATCTTGTTCATCGAGAACTGGCTCGCAGCCAAGGGACACAACGTCTCGACCAGCGAGATGGTGCCGTGGCGACGACAGAACATGTCGCCCCTCCTGAACGCCTTCGACTTCGCCAGTCCAGACTACAGCCTCCCATCCATCCCCGATGCGCCCGCTCCCCACACAGATGCCAGCGGCACCTACGACGGAGCTGCACACTGCGAGAGCATATACGCCGTCACGAGACCAACCGTGCCGTATTCGAACCAGATCTCCCCTGACAAGGTCTCGGCTCTAAGCGAAGACGGGTTCAAGGAGATGCGCGGCGCGCTGACGGAAGGGCGATACGTGGTTTTCGAACACGGCGGGTTTGCACTGACGAACGATGGAAAGGCCGCTGCGGACTTCACGGCGTCCAAGGCGTCGTCGAAGCACGAGCATCCCAAGCATCGATGGGTGGTGCATGCGCTGCAAGAAGGCGGAAATACCTTCACGATTAGCAGCGCCAAGGATGGACGGTACTTGGGCAGTCACACGTCTCTTGTCAGTAGCTCCGGTGGTGCCGAGACGTACACGATTACCTTCAAGGCGGGCCAGGGATATGCGCTGCAGAAGGAGAATGGGAAGTTCGTGACGGTGGATGCGCAGGGGAGCGTGCAGATTGCTGGCACCGCGACGTACTTTAAAGCATATAGTGTTACTTACACCAAGTAGATGCTGAGAGTGTTAGATCCAATACTTGTGGATTAAATTAATCAAGACTGATGATCTATGCTCGTGCCTAGGATAGCTTAACCACTCTTGTTTGGAGCATGACTAAAAGACGAGATCGTAAGTGAAGGTCACGCTTCGGCCTGAGCGTATATCCTCTTGAAGCGTCCAGCCTGAGTACACCATATGTACTCATCGTATTCTGTGTGATTGATTACGTGAAGAAACAACATTGTATGTATAGGACATTGCGTCTAATGATAGGAGGTTTAGTTTCGATGGGTTCAAGCCAAATCCCAATAACAATAGGAGACGACGAAGATTCGTATGAGACAACAAATAGCCCATTAGACTAAGATACGACAAGTAACTTTTCAACTTGACTCCTCCTCTTTGTCATGAGGTAAAGAGCCGATATTCCCAAGTGCTGAGCCAGAACTTCATACCTACTCATGCCTGCGCCTAAAACCTTGGTAACCGGCCAGCTTATTGACCCAGAACGGCCAGGTGTAGTCGAACTCGCCGTCATCATCATCCTCTTCCTCTTCCTCCTCCTCCTCCTCCTCATCGTCCTCATCGTCCTCGTCGTCCTCATCGGGCAGACCCTCCATCCCCTCAATCGCATCCCCATCTTCTTCACGCATCAATCCATTCCCACTTTCTTTACGGCCATCCTCATCGCCACCATTTGGAACGCCGCTCTCATCCGTTGTCATGCCACCCAGCCACGCTTCCTCGGCATCGTCGCCTTCGAAAACCCCATCACCGACCGGCAGCTCCACCACCTCCTTCGTGGCAGTGATCAGCGCGCCGTCCTCCTGATAGATAGAGTCCATGCGACTAGTCCACAGATCGCGGGTCCTCGCCGGGTCATACGTCCCTTCGCTCATCGTTGCAGCATCGTGCCGTAGCCGTCGGTGAAAGATACATTTCTCGGGGATCCAACCGAGCCCGCCGTCCGTGTTGGAGATCCAGGCGTGCAGCTCGCAGCTGCGTAGGCGCCGGAGAGTGGTGAAGATCCGCGGCCCCATGTCGCACATGACATCGAAGTCTTCATTATCATCGCAGGAGAGGTCCGGCCCGTTGAGCTCGAGGAGGAGCTCTTCGAGCGACTGGGGAAGCGCTTCGATGAAGTCTAGGATTTCCTGTACCTGTTAGCTCTACTGACTTTTGTGTTCCGTGGATATGGACAATGTATGTCGAGGCAAGCAGTACTCACAGGCTTGTAGGCATCGAACTTCGGCCGCCCATCATCTCCAAAGCGACCATCATTCATATCTCCATCTCCGAGAGTGAGATGCTTCAGGCTCCTCAGCGGCGCCAGGAAATCTGCCAGCTCTCGCGAGTACGAGCAGGTGATATTCACAATCGAGAGCCTCTCAATCTCAAACCGAGGACTCGCCAGCCCCGAGCATAGCTCGCGAAAAAATCGCTGCGGGGTCATGGCAGCCTGCAACGCACCGATATGGTTGGAGTTGCTGAGAGTGAGAGTCTTGAGTCCAGGCACCATGTTGCAAACGCGCATGATGTGATCTAATCCATCCTGACTCCACGACCCGTGGCCGAACGGGATGGTAATTGAAACTAGCGAGTTGGAGTACTGCTGCACCAAATCCTCCAGTAGTTTCTGGTGGCTAGCCACATTCTCGTTATTCGCGTACTTGATGCCCAGGTGCTTGAGACTTGGAAGCACCGCCGCAGGGTTACTCTGAGCATATAGCTGCACCCGTTCCTCCCCAATACTCGGTACCTCAGGAGATGGTCTATTTCTATGCTGTTCCGAGAAGACTATATCTAGCTCTTCCAGCTTCGGACACGTGCTCGCCACCAAATTGGTAATAGTCATGATCGACCCCGTTGGACCGATCCTATTCGAGCCCCATCCGCTCGTAGGCACTATCCACTTCAATTTACGCAATGAATTTGGGGCCATGGCCCAGATGTGCTCTTCTGGTCTGAAGCCATACACATGCAAGTCGACGAGGTGGGGATATGAGGGCAGATTATCAATAATATGTGCTGCCACCACATTGGATGTGAGAGACGCTTTGGTCAGCTGTGTCATGTTTCTTGCTGCGCGGATCAAGAGCTCGCTACCCAGGTCAGGACTAGTCGTGACATCTCCCAGCTCGCCTCCTGGGCTACAGTTGTAGTTCTTGAAAGTTCTCACCAAGGCGCCAACTCTTGGATTGCTACTTTCATTAGCTTTGCTTCACTTTCAGGAAGAGGACGTGGGAAATTTTCAGAAACTCACTCAGCAATCGACGTCAGCAACCTCTTCTGTCTTTTCTCCGTCTTTGCATCGGCCTTCTCGTCGAACTTCTCATCCCGCGTCAGGTCAACGTGGTGATACAGTGCCGCATTCGCCACTTCTGACAGCCCTTTGCAGACTCGAACGCATTTCGCGAGGTTGGCGATGCTGGGCCCCATGTAGGAGTTGATCTCGTGGAGGATTTCTTTGGGGAGGGTGTCTAGGTTGGGCATGGTGGAGGACGAGCCTAAGGCGAGTCTGAGCAAGTATAGTGCGAGTTCGAGTAGGTACAGAGCAAATAGAGCGAGTCCCACTACCTAAGTATTGAGCGAGGCCAAGCAGATAAAGAAAACCCAAACAACAAAAGCTCAACACCTCAACGTTCAAAAGCAAGAAAGAAACAGTCTTAAGCTCGCTTGGTCTGGCGGTCTCTAGTGTCGTTCCTGGAGATGTGGCGTGTCTCTGGTTGGCCGAGCGAAAACAAACTGAGCTGCTGCGCCGTTGGTATTGGTGTTTGCGTCAAATGGGGGGTTCTCGGCTCAGGGGTGAAAGGTACGGCACCGCGAGTGAGGGGTTGACATGGGAAGCTTAAAACAGGCAGAACATCCACTTTCGTCAGGGGTGAGGCAAGTTGAGGGTGAAGCTGCGCTCTCGTGCCTAGAATGTGATGTTGCTTGCCTGAAATTGTATGGGAGAGGGTTAGGCATGTAAGATCTTTGATATTGAGGATGCAGGTGGTGAGGGAGACGAAGATCCAACTCTAGGCAGGGCGCAGGGGGCACTCACGCTAATTTGAGTCACATGATCTCGTCAAGATGTCTTCAGCATGAAGTAGTAGAGTTAAAATTCATGAATCATTTCAGTACACCTAAAAATGGCATACCCGCGGCTATTTATTTATGTATGCAAGACTGTACGCAATACTCAACCTTCATCTTCCGTGGTAAGCTCACTCTCGCTCCTCTCCACCTCGGAGCTCTCCCTTCCTTTGCCCTTCTTCAATCCAAAACGACCCCAGTTCATACTCATGCGACCCTCCCTGGTAGTATCCTTCTCCTTGGGCTTCCATTCCCCAGACGCATTGCTTCCGATCATGGGACTGCTCGTGACGCTATCGACACTTCGACCTAAGCCAGCATCTTCACTGTACTCGTCAAAGCTACCATCGCGCTCGGCAGAGGCATTGCGGTCTGAATTGCCGCCACTACCAGTTCCCTTCTTACCGCCAATGTTCCGGAAAGAGGAGAGGCTGAATTTGCTGGAGCTGCCTTTGCGACGAAGAAGTTCCCGCAAAGATGATGCTGATTCCTTCTCCTTGGCTGAAGCGCCTGGAGTAGCCATTTCTGAAGGAGTGCTGCTAGAGATTCTATCCAGACTATCGTACGACTCGGCCATACTATTCTGGGTATGAATTGAATGTGTATCGCGTGATTTTCTGGAAGTGGTAGGTGATGAAGAGGTGGGAATTGGTGGCATTTCATCTGACGGAACGAATTCTCCAGCTTTTCCCTTTCCCTTCGTCTTGGTCTTTTCCTTATCTTTCTCGGAATTCGAGCTCCTGAAAATGAGACCTTTGAAGGCTGGAGCAGCAGGATTGAGTTTGGGAGTAATAGGCTTATGAGAAGATGGAGGTCGAGTACCAATGACACCTACACTAACTGGGGGGCTTGAATGACCAGCCAGTGCTTCGGACGAAGGAAGAAATTCATCATCATCGCTAGCTATGCCAGTATTGAGAGCCGTAGAAGAGCCATGTTGGATAGAGGGTCTC
This sequence comes from Articulospora tetracladia, assembly GCA_003415645.1. Lineage (NCBI taxonomy): Eukaryota > Fungi > Ascomycota > Leotiomycetes > Helotiales > Discinellaceae > Articulospora > Articulospora tetracladia. The sequence goes on from PYIV01000012.1 coordinate 1,693,472, forward strand.
CGTGAAGGATTTCTCGACCAGGATGGTGGAGCATTGACAGACCAGTTTGTAGCCAGCGGGCTGTTTCTGTTGATGAGAGCATCGGGAGCTGGAGCCCAGCCAAAAGGTGCACTGTCGGTCGAAGGTCGAGGAAGCTCACCTGGACCCGACGAAGCAATTGAAACGGGACGAGGACTACTTGGATCGCGCTCAGAATGTATGCTGTTCTCGTCCATGCTATTGCTAAACACATTGAATCGTCTCCTCATACCGATATTGCGTGCAGGAGCGGGAGCGTTACCCTGGGTGGAAGATTCTCCGGCTGTTACACCTCTCTTTCCAAAGCCAGGCCAATTGGACGTGAAGCTCATCCGACGAGCTCTGTTTGCGAGTGTGTCAGGTTCCTCGAGCGAACGAGGGAAAGATTGACTCTGTCCATGCTTCAAAGAACCAAGAGCAGGTCCATCATCTTGCACGGTTTTACCCCGTACTCGCGATGGCAACGTGAACAAATCTCGTATCCCTTTGTGAGTTGATTGCTCATTCGGAGGTACTGATCCAATCGCGCCGAAATCTGTCCTGGGTGAATGGAGAGAGCGCCGCTCATTGTCCTCCCGATAAGATGCTACACCATACAACGCCAAGTTGTGTGCAGAGTTCTGTGGGCTGGACATCCGGCTGGCGGAACGACTCGAGGAGTCTGGGGATTGAGGGTCTTGCTCAAACGCCATGCCGCCGTATAATGCCCGACTTAGAGAATTTATCGAGTCACCGCCTGGACTTGGTGGATCATCGTCGGCAAAAATGTTGGACGGTAGTAGTGAGGTCGCAGTAGGGCTTAGAGGTGCTCCTGCCGTGAGCATACGGACATCCTCGTCGCTCATTCCATGCATCTGCTCTGAGAGTGGAACCATAGCCAAGTCATTATTCATATCAATATAAGGTCCCGGAGCAAAGGTTGGGGAGGTAGTGTTGTGTAGGTTATTATAAGCACTCGCACTTGGAAAGGCCGAATCAGTGATAGGGTAAGCCGCAATAGGTGACGAGATGGTGTTTGTCCTGCTTTTGCGGTTACGAGTTCTCCGGGATTTGACCTTGCCTCCAGGCCCTGTAGGATCAAAGTCAACACCAGAGGAATTGCCGTGATACATGAGGGGCGGGCTGCTCGCTTGAAGCATACTGAGGTGATTCTGATGCTGGAGGATTGAGTTACCAATCTCACGCAGTTGCATAGAATTGGTGTTGAGTTGTTCCAGGAGATTCTTCTCCGTCGTCTCCCAATCTTGATCCTCGGCCTTGTCGCGGTCGTCTCGCGCCCGAGTTTCATCATCATTCTGAGAGCCTGGTAGTTTGCTGCGTTCCAGTTCGAGCTCCTTGATTTGCAAACCCTTGAGGTGGATATCGTCCTCCAGGCTCTTGATCGTCTGCTGAAGAGTGAGACTCTCATTTCGAATCTCGGTCATCTTAGCCTCTTGTTCCACCTGCAGTTTCCCCTCCTCTTCGAGCCACTGTTCCCTCTCCAATTTCATAGCTGCAATTTCGTTCTTCCATCTCGCCATATCATCCTGTCTTTTCGTTCTGGCGGACTCTTTGGTGGTCAAGATGTTCTCTTTCTGCGTCTTCTGGTTCTGGGCATACCGATTCAACCGCTCACAGTTCACAGCCTCTCTTCTGAGCTTCTCGCTCGCATCTTCCTTCTCTTTCAATATCTGCTTCTTTTCATCCCGATCCCGCGCAAGATCGGCTATCATCACTCTGAACTCTTCAGCATCCTTTGCCATCTGGGCCGTCACCTCGTCAGCATCTTTCCTGATGCCCTCGAACTTTTCCGCCAGTTGATTCATCGACTCCTCCGGTTGGCTTGCTACGGCCAGTTCTCTAGCTGCCTGATCCGCACCGGCCGTCGATGGGGAGTGCTTTCTGCCTACAGTATTTCGCCTCTGACTCGTATTCCCATTGCTCTGCTCTCGGGCCATGGCGTGCGAGCCCTCCGGTAGAGGAGCTGCTTCAATCCCAACTGTATTCCGTCGTCCACTCCCACTCTCTTTGTCAACATCGCTAGCCTCTGCTTCATCATCCGAGGGATTTGACGAGCCATTACATCCTTCCAACTTTGGGCGTCCATTGCGGCCCAAGGTTCTTAATCGCAAAACCAAACTTCCGGACTGGAAGTTGTTCGTGCCCACAGCAATCACTCTCACATTATAATAATGACCCGGCTTGAGTCCCGTCACAGTAATGGCCGTCTCCAGACGCAAAGATTCGCCCACTATAGACAATCAGCATGGCTTCCTTCCTTCCGTCCTCGAATTTTCATCTGGTGCTTACCATTCACCCCATTGACCTGGATCAAATACTTGACCACAGGCTTGGTGGCCCCAGGGCGCGTCCAGTGTAGTGTAATCGAGGTAGATTGGATGCCGGCTAGGGAGACCTCGGGCGCGTCAGGCACTTCCACTCCGAGGATACTGATCAGTTCGGGCACCGGCTTCCACAGCGTCTGCCAAGCTCGATACAGCAACCTGCAGACCAGTCAGCGTCGGGGTTCTCTCCATCGTCGCTGTCATCTTCAGCATCACCTACCATGACAAGGCGCAGGCAGTCGTGGCAGACTGGATCAGATACATATTCCAGTCGGTGACATGGTTCCAAAGCCACTCGAGAAGAACGCTGTAGAAGTCGAGGGCGTTCATGCAGAGTTGATCCCAGGGATCTCGGGACGAGAGGATCAGCGTGTAGGGCTCGTTGAAGACTTCCTGGAAGAAACTGAGGCCGGCGATTGCGATACAGGTGGTGAGGATGAGCGTGGAGAGCAGTGGGAGCGCATCAAATGTGTCTCTGTTTGTGTCTGTGTCTGCGGCCGCGGCGACGACGGCAGCCTGAGGTTGCGATCTGGAGCGATCAGCCATGTTGTGTCGGGGGTGGGGTTTTCACATCCGCTGGCCAATGATGGGGTTGAGGTTGTATCCATCTGCCGGCAATTGCACCAAAAGCACATGGTTTGCGGTGCCGATATAAACTTCTGGTCTTGGTCTTGGTTTTGGTCTTGGGCGGGATCCAGGACGAGGGGAAAGGGCCACCACGGCAGCCAGCAAGGCGCGATGTCGTCTTCTTCCGAGGCAGCCGCAATGCTGTTGTTGTTGTCGCTGTCGCTGTCGTCTGCATCAGATTCTTATCTGGTCCATTCGCTCTAGTGTCCGGACGGCTGGTGTCAGGTTAGAGTGCGCGAATGCAGGGTAATATAACATGCACAATCGATAGCTGTCTTGGATTTTCTACCGGCTTTTTTCTTGCAGGAAGCTATGCCCTCCATCTACGAGGACGATATTAATTTGGTTCAATTGTAGTTTTCGATTTTACGATTTTTCGATTTTTCTTCAACACAATTTGTCAAGCGGTGGCCCTGTGTAGTGGTTCTAGACGTCATGTCCTGTGTCATAGATACTGTTCACTGACTCGACTCTCTTGTCCTCCCCTCGCCTCTCTATCACGACGAGCCCAACACAGCGATCTGTGAGTCCTGGCTAGCCGTTCTATCCGTGAGTATCCTGATGCTGCTTCTGGTAACCCATGATCCACTACTAGCTGTCCATTCCTTCACACCGAGTGTTGGCCGGCATTGTGATATATGTCGTCGGCAATTTTTGACGGCAGAGCGACTTCGTCTGCCAGCATTGTGGTGCGAGGACAGGAGGAAGCCGTCGAGAGGAGCACAGAGGAGAGGAGCGCAGATGAGAGCAGATGAGAGCAGAGGGGAAGAGAAATGAAGATCGTTCATGTACCTGCCCTCGAATCCGGACATGCCAAGCGAAAAGCCATCAAGCCGACTCTCGCAGCTGCAGCAACTCCCTCTTCACTGCACCCTCATTCGTGATCATGTACTGTACATACATGTCCAGTCCCCAAGCAACTCTCAACGGCCGATCCACGGAATACGAACGCTTCGACCACGCACGGCGGTGGTGGATTTGAGGCATTGGGCCGTCCACTCGGCATTGACAGGATCTGTTTCGAGCGTGCTCCGGACGAGATTGTTTGCATCACATGCTTGACGAGGGGAGGAAGCACCCCTGATCGTGACAAGTCGATAGTGCCTCTCCCATATTCACACTTTCTCGCATGCATCCTCCCCGCAATGGACGCTGACGTATCGGATGAACTGCGAGAAAGCTTACGATACACTGGCTGGCTGGCGGGCTGGCTGGCTGGCTGACATCAGGGAAATGAAGGAAACGGAAAAACAAAGAAATATTGCTACGCCAAGCTCGAACGAGCAGGAGAGTTGAGTTGGTGGGCTGGATCCCGCGCAAGCACCGAGAGGGCATTCGAGACTCCGTCAGTTCAGTCACCGGTCGTGTCCTTTGTTAGCTGCCCTTAGGTAAGAGCGAGAAGGTTTTGCGACACGAAGAACTTCCAGGGCGGTTGCGAGAAGGTCTGGGAGGTCACCTGGAACATGGTCGGGGCCTGTTGAAGAGGTACCCGGCGGCACTGTAACGGTCATGCGTCGGCGGTGCGGGAGGAAGCAGGAAGTGGGATGAGGAACATTACAGGAGCAGCAACAGGAGCAGGTGAGGGGAGAATGTACGGAGTAGAGAGACATGAGCAGCAGGAGAGACATCAGAGGCATCAGAAACATGAGAGCAGAGAGATTAGAGACATCCGAGATGTGACAGAGGAAGGGAATCCAAACAAAACATCAGAGACATGTCGTGCGATTCCACCCTGCAACCCCGATATCCCATAGGTTCCGTATCATACTGTACTGTACTGTATTGTAAGTACCCATACACATCCCAATCCCCCATTTCCCCCATCCCCATCACTTTATCCGTCTCCTCGGCATAATGGCCGGCTGAATGCCCCACAGCATGCGATGTCCATCCATCCTGCAGCACCGGGCTCGGGCAGGACAGGGCAGGGCAGAGCCAGGGTTGTTGAGGGTGAGGGTGAGGGTGAGGTGAGGCTGCAGGCTGCAGGCTTGGGATGCTGGATGTGGAGACGACAACAACAAGTGAAAGCCACGGCAGAGGCAGAGGAGGATGTGGATGTGGATATCGATGCGGTTGTGGATGTGGAGGCTGCATTGCATTCCTGGACTAGGCGTGCGAGGTCAGAGGTTAAAGGTCGGAGGCTGGCTTGGCTGTGGGCTGCTGAGGGCCGAAAGTGTGTCGTCAGTGATCGGATCATCAGCCATCAAATCCACCATCCACCATCAACCATTTTAGACATCGGTCATCCTTCGACATCCAACATCCTCCCTCCTCACCCTCTCTAATCCTCAGTCAACCCTCTCTTTTCTTACATACATATCTTTCAGCAGCAGCGAATTCGCACTCGCATCCATCACCTGTACATCCATCAATCTCGAATCTCGGCGCATCGTAATTCCCATGTCTGCTGCACGTCCGATTTGCTAAGTCCTTGTCTCGCCCCCCAAACTCCGAGGCCCGCCCACCAGATCCATTCCCACCAAACGGATAAACCACCTCGGCCTCAACCAATATTATATTACATGACCGACCGGTCCCGCGACCGACCACGAATTCAAAACCGTTTGCACTCCTGCTGAGATTCCCTCTCGACCTGACCCATCCCGCATCATACGGCATACGGCCCAACTTGTGCATCCCCAGCTGCCATGCAGTACGTTCGAAGCATCAGCGGTTCCGTGTCGAAAACATGGAACTCCATAAACCCCGCCACCCTCAGCGGTGCCATTGACGTGATCGTCATCGAGCAAGAAGATGGCTCGCTGGCCTGCTCGCCGTTCCATGTGCGATTCGGAAAGTTCTCGCTGTTGCGACCATTCGAGAAGAAGGTGGAGTTCAAGGTCAACGATGTCAAGCAAGACTACGCTATGAAGCTCGGCGAAGGAGGAGAGGCCTTCTTCGTCTTTGAGACGACAGACAATATCCCCGAGGCTATGCAGACCTCGCCGCTGGTGTCCCCCGCCTCCAGTCCGCCGTTGGTGGCCGAGGGGTCCAATGTCTCCAACCTGACCGAACCGGACTTCTTGGATTTAGATATCATGGAGGGCAAATCAAGGTCGGGGAGTGTTTCAAGGCCGGCCGCGGCGGGAGGACGCCGGCGACCAAGTAATTTGAGTACGGGGCTACTTTCCTCCCATTGAACAAAACGCTGACCTCACAGGTGCCTTCACACCTCTTTCTTCCTCTCCTGAGTTCCCGGACGCACGACCGGTGTCTGGAGACTGGTCTGGAGTCACAGCTGGCCGGAGCAATAGCGATGACATTACCGCGACAGGAGCCCGTCTCGAAGAATTGGAGCGAGAACGACAAACACGATCGTTGACACCCCAGCTTCTCCCCAGTGAACAGCGTTCCGATACCTTGACCGAGAGATCACACAGTCCACCACCAGTGCCGACGAAAGAAGCCATTGAGCGGGCATTGGCACTCTCCGAACGACTCTCAAAGTCCAACATTCCTACGCAAGTCACAGATACCGGGGATTTGATGCTGGATATGACTGGATACAAGAGTAGCGACGATGATGCATTGCGGGCTGAAGTGATTGCGAGACAAATCCTCTCGGAGGAACTCGAGGGCAACTACGACATCGGTGCGCTGATCGGAGCTGATGAGCGGGGGAACCTGTGGATATACAGCAGCGAGGAGGCCAAAGAAGCAGCAAGCCAGAGGGCAGCATTGGCTGGACTGGCGCACTCGGCGATGCTGACAAGTGATGCGGCATCAGATCCAGGGTATCACAGCGAATCAGACACCGACGCAGGTACTCCTGGAAGCCACCGCAGAGCCGGTTCCGAGACTATGGGCATGCAGACACCGCCAAAAACACCGACAGAAGCGGCAGGAGACCCCAATCGAAACTATGCGAAGACGCTCCGTTTGACGAGTGACCAACTGAAGGGACTCGGACTCAAGTCTGGTGCCAATCTCATGAGCTTCACCGTCAACCGTGCAACCTGCCAAGCAAACATGTACCTGTGGCGGTACGATGTTCCAATCGTCATCTCGGATATTGATGGGACAATCACCAAATCCGATGCGCTGGGTCATGTGCTGAATTACATTGGCCGAGATTGGACCCATATCGGTGTGGCCAAGCTCTATTCGGAGATCGTCAGCAATGGATACAACATCATGTACCTGACCTCTCGTGGCGTTGGGCAAGCGGATTTCACGCGAGCCTATTTGAATGGAATTGTGCAAGACAACTACCGTTTGCCCAAGGGGCCAACTATTCTGAGTCCCGACCGCACAATCGCAGCCTTGAGACGAGAATTATACATCCGAAAACCCGAAGTGTTCAAGATGGCGTGTTTGCGCGATATCAAGAACCTTTTCGGACCCTCACGTACACCATTTTATGCTGGTTTTGGCAATAAACTCACAGATGCCCTGTCGTACCGCTCTGTCAGTATCCCAAGCGAGCGCATTTTCACGATCAACAGCTATGCCGAGGTGTCACTGGACATGCTGAGCTTCAACCTCAAATCCAGCTACATCGACATCCGCGAAGTCGTCGATCACTACTTCCCTCCTGTCAGTACTCTGGTCAAGAGTGGTGGAGAGGAGTACACGGATTTCAGATACTGGCGAGAACCCGTTCTTGCCATCGATGACTTTAGTGACTCTGAGAGCGACGAAAAAGAAGTCGAGGAAGAAGAGGTTGAGAGCGAAGATGAAGGTGAGGATGATGAGGATGATGACGATGAGAATGATGAGTTGGGCGACAGCTACATCTCACGCGATTCCATCGACGATGATGAGAACGAGAACGGGCTAGACGAGAGCATGATCTCGATGGACGAGAATGAGCAAATGAACAGCAGTATGATAGACCAAGAATCCGAGTCGGAGGATGAAGATGAGGAGATTTCACCAGAACAGGCCGCAGCGCTCCTACGGCAATCAGCCGGTGTAGAATTGGACGGGACGCGCGACTCGGCCGGGGAGGTGATTACAGGCATGAAGGGCCTCCACCTGGAGCGAGAGGATTCGGATGACAAGAAAGTGTGAAGATATCTGTTTGATTTCTAATACGAAGGAGTTTTGGACAGGGCGGAGGGAAAAGGGTATACCAGCGGAACTAGGAAGCATGTACGAATATTGTAGTGCAGGCTGGACGGACGAGGCGTATTAGCATAGCGAGGCGCAATATATCTTATTTCTCTACCATGTCATCAAGGCACGAAACGAAGCTCATTCACAACAATCCCGCATCGCCAAGCAGACACGTCCTATGTGAGCCCAGCCAAGCCGGGTACCAGGATTACAATGCCATCATCTGTATAACTTTCCCACACACCGATCTGCCTACCCGGCCGGGTAGAAGATACTGCACAGCGGAAGTTGCGTGTATTGCGGAACGGCAAAGATAAGAGTGGACCCCCAAGGGAAGCTAAACTGACAAATGATTTCCAACATCAGACTCTGAGAGATCCACTTCCACTTTGCCGGGCGAGCTTAATCGACGGGTTTCGCACCCGGCACGTTTATGTTGGTTGTGGTTTTTTCCCTCCCTTTATAAGATCTGCATTCCCGCCTGCTTTCTGGCTTGCCTGCCTGGTTGTCGAGTTTTGCATCGGTCTGTTCCCTTTCTTGCCGCACTACAGACGGATATTATCCATTTCTTGATTGCTGGGGGGTTATTTCACTTGTTGTGTTGGTTTATACGTCAATTTCTTTGATAGATACGTGAGGGTACACGCGCGACACGTGATTGGCCTCTACTTGTTGGTTGGGTGTCAGGGGAAGTGCAGTTGAGATTATCCAAACGAGCGAGCCCCTTTTTTGGCCCCTCGCTTTCGCGCAACCGACCGACCGACGCACAACAGACGCACAACATGTCGGACGACATCACGCCCACGCTCACGCCCATCCATGCCCAGCACTCACGACGCACAGCAGCAGGAGGCAACGATGACTCGCCCTCGCTGTACCCGGTGCAGAGCCGCCTCGCGGAGCCGACATCGCTACTGCGCGAAATCATCTTCCTCTTCATCATCTGCATGTCGCAGCTCATGACGCAAGCCAGCTTAGGGCAGACCATCGCACCGCTGCGCATCATCGGGGAGACGTTCGGCACAGCGGATCCAGGACAGCTGTCCTGGTTTCCGGCGGCGTACTCGCTGACGGTCGGCACCTTCATCCTCATTGCGGGCCGGCTGGGCGACCTCTTCGGCCACAAGCTGTTCTTCGTCGCTGGCTTCGTGTGGTACGGGCTCTGGACCCTGCTGGCGGGCTTCAGCGTCTACTCGCGCGCGAGTCCTATCTTCTTCGACGTCTGTCGCGCCTTTCAGGGCATCGGGCCTGCGTTCATGCTGCCGAGTGCTATTGCCATCTTGGGCCGCACGTACGAGAACGGCCGCCGCAAGGAGATGGTGTTTAGCATCTATGGCGCCACGGCACCGAGCGGGTTCTTGATCGGCGCTCTTTTCTCGTCCGTCTTTGCGGAGTTCGTCTGGTGGCCGTGGGCCTTCTGGGTCGCTGGTATCGTTGGCCTCGTTTGTGCTGGTTTGGGGTACATCATCATCCCAGCCACGCCGCGCTCGCACATTGAAGAGAGCAGCTCCAACAACATGTACGCGCTCACTGACACGCTCGGGGCTGTCACCGGTGTCGCAGGCCTGGTGCTCATCAACTTTGCCTGGAACCAGGCGCCCATCGTCGGCTGGTCGACACCGTACATCTACAGTCTTCTCATCGTCGGGTTCCTACTTCTCCTAGCCTTTGCCTACGTCGAGTCGCGCGCGGCCTTCCCCCTTGTGCCCGCCGAAGCCATGACCAGAGACACCGGCTTCATCCTGGGCTGCATCGGAGCTGGCTGGGGCACGTTCGGCATCTGGATCTACTACCTGTGGCTGATCGGGGCACGCTGGACGGGCTCTCGCCGCTGGTGCTGTCAGCGCGCTTCGTGCCCGCGGCCTTCTCAGGCCTCGCGGCTGCCATCACCACGGGATTCATGCTGCACCGCCTCGGCCCCGGCACTGTCATGTGCATCGCCATGTGCGCCTTCACCGTCGGCACGGTGCTGGTGGCTACGCTGCCCATTGGCCAGATCTACTGGGCTCAGTTCTTTGTCACGGTTATTGTCATGCCCTGGGGCATGGACATGAGTTTCCCGGCTGCCAATATCGTGCTCAGTGACCGCATGCGTCCTGAGCACCAGGGCGTTGCCGCCAGCTTGGTCAACACCGTGCTGAACTATAGCATCAGTCTGGGACTGGGCTTTGCCGGAACCATCGAGAGCCATGTTAATGATGGCGGTAGAGACCTACTGAAGGGGTACAGGAGCGCGTTGTATTTCGGCATCGGCTTGTCGATGCTGGGTGTTTGCTGTTCGATTGGGTTCTTGATTAGCTCGTGGCGCGAGCGGAGGGAGGCTATGGCGATGAAGGTGGAAGTGGAAATAGAGAAGGATGAGAGTGTTTGATATTGCTTGTGTGAGATGGAGTTGCTTTCAGTATTTAGACTTGGAGATGAATATAGATATAGACATAGACATAGAAATACCCATAGAAATAGATGGTGGAAGAGGTAGAACAACATACCCGGAAAAGTATTTAAAGAGCTTTGAAAATAGACCTATTAATCATTTCGATATTTCGCGACTTAGATGAATGGACTCCCACTTCACCATGTGCTAACAATTGTATTGTTATAAATCACTTACTAATTCGATGATTGATCGAGAGAGTACGTGCAAGTAAGGTTTCTTAGCGTCTCCTGCCTACCTTCGGCTATCCCCACCTCGACCAGTCCGAGCAACACAAGACTCCCTTCTAAACGTCTAAGCACATCTAATTCGAAATCACACATGCTCACTCCCATAAGTAATCACATCCACTACCAACATGGAATACAGAAGCTAACAACCAAGCAGGAAGATACAAGGGCGTACAAGATGTTTGCCCCCACATCTATAAATGAAGATTCATGTTCTCCACCGCGCAAACGCCAAAGAGCTAGGAGAGCATGTCTCCCCTGCCGACAGCGCAAGAGAAAATGCAATGCTGAATTCCCTTGTTCGATGTGCACGACCTACCGCTATCAATGCCAGTTCGCACCAGATGACAGCCCCTCTGGCGTCTACGCAGAAGATAGCCACATCAGCACCACCGCCGCCTCGACTGGAACATCGGCCTCAAATCTCAGTTCTTCAGCCAACACCCCGACCCCAATTCGTACACCCAAACTCGCGCCAGTAGATCCAGAGTCAAATGATATCTCGACTACCTCCCCACAGCAAGCACCCGATAACGGCATCCTCGACGCTGCCAAGTCGCGCTACATGGGCACGCATTCGCTGATGGCGTTTCCACGCGCGTTAGGTCTGGATTTCCGGTCGTCGAACCCGCCGCGTGTGCACTCTTTTGGTTGGAACTGTGGGATCAGACCTCTGGAAGAAGGGGTGTATATGGGGATCTACGAGATATGATATCACGTGAGGAGGTGGAGACGCTGATAGGGGTATATTTGGAGACTGCAGATGCGGTTTTCGGGCTGTTTAAGAAAGAGATGTTTGAGGAGAAGATGGAGAAATGGTGGGTTGGGGTTGACGAAGGTAGTAGGAGGGTAGGGAGGCCTTTCGAAGCAGTCCTTGCAGGTGTAGTGGGTCTAGGATCGTTCTTCTCCCCCTCTCCTGGTCATCCACGAGAAGCGCAGATAACCAAGCATGCCAAAGATATCCTAGAAGATGACACACTCCACCCAACGATCGAGCACGTCCTGGCCTGGATCCTGCGCACTCTCTACCTTCGCTCGACCACACGACCACACCGCGCCTGGATTGCAAGCTGCACCACCATCCACCTAGCCGAAGCAACAGGCCTACACCACGAGATCGACTCCGTGACGCTCATGGGACCCACTGCCCACCTCCCAGCCTACAAGAGCACCAACTGCGAGCAAGCGCGACGCATCTTCTGGTCCGCCTGGGCCATCAACGCCATGATCTCGTACGAGTACGGCCGCTCGCCCGTTGTGCTGTCGGGTATCAGCTGCAAGCTCCCGCAGCCAGCAGTCGGCACCGCCATCACAAATCTAATCGCCATCGCACAGCTAGTGCCGCAGTCGCTACCCTCGGAGCGAACTGCAGGTCCCGATCTCCCCAGCACGCTCGCCAAGCTGCAGGCGATACCAGTCTCGCACCCGTTCATCGCCATGTCCAAGGCGGATCTGTGCATGAGTCTGTACCGGCACGCGCGGCTGCACAAGCAGCCACTCGCCAAGCGAGACGTTCTAGCTATTATCGCGCTGGGCAACGCAGCCGTGGCAGCGGCTAGCAGTCTTGCGGCTGCGAGGACTTACTGGTGGAGCGTCCTGTGCTCTGTGTTCCAGTACGTTTGTGTTGCGCTGGCGATCGACACGGCGGAGTCGCTGGCTAGTGTGGCGGGCTCAATGGCAGCGCTCGAGCGGATTGCAGCGGACTTGGGGACTCATGTTGCGCGCGAGGCAGTGAGCACGGCGAAGGTACTGCTGAGGGATAGTGTGCGGAAGAAGAGGGTTGAGGTTGAGATGTTGGAGCTGGCTGATCGGGGTGTGGATGACTGGGAGGGAGGGGCGGAGGGCGGGTTGGCGGGCAGAGTTGAAGCTAATGGTGAGATTGGAGGCGGATATGAGGGGTGGAGGGAGTGTCGAGGCCGGTGGAGGAGATGAGGGATATTGACTGGGATACGCTGCTAGATCCGTGGTATATGTCTGTGTTTGCAACGCAGGACTTTGATATGATGGGTATGGAAGGTACAGGTGGTGTTGTACCTACGCTCTAGCAGGTTAATAAACTAACATCACTGACTGCTTATTAAACTAAATATTGGCATTGACATGTGTGTGTATGTGTATATGTGAAACTTTTTCAACATTCCTCGGGAGCGAGAGAAAAGGATCCTAAGCGAAGCGGGAAAAGGGGCTATTTGTTGAAGCTCGTTTCTAGTAACGTATGGCATCGAATCGGACTGGGATTGGTATTAGATGTTCAGTCTAACTGCCAACTGATTGAACAGTGGAAGAAAATTGCAAGCAAGAAAGATCGCACAAGATTTTGTTGTAACTGATTGATGGGAAGAATAGCCAGTCCGAGGAATATTTTGAGGTATTTCTCGACGACACATATGCCGATATTAATCTAGGTAGTAATAGCAGAAACCAATCGCTTATATCTCAAAGACTTCCTTTGTGACTGGAGATCTTTAAAGCATTTTTGTATTCTTCGTGGCCGCGATCTTGAAATCTGGGTGATGTGAGGTCTTTAGGATAAAGTCACTAGATAGATCTAGGATCGCCTTGACACGCTGAATCAAGGTGCAAGTATGGCATCGAGAAGACTCATAGAACATTCGTGAATGCTTGCTAGATACTAAGCCGCAGAGACAGATAGCTTCTGCATATAAAACGCTCTGCTCGTCCTCCACCCTTACTCATCAGACCAGCGAAAAGTATCCAAGCACCCCCACCCCTTCAAAACAAAAACCTACATCCCCAACGAAACCATGTGCTGGAAGGTTTGCACCCAATGTAAAGACTGCAAATTCACAAGCGAGACAATTACGTTCTGCAATACGTTCAAGCACAATCCGCCCGCAGGATGCGTCTCTTACTGGCACTGTGAGACGTATCTGAGAGATGTGGCGGCGAGACGCGGGCGCAATGTTGTGGTTGTGGATTTTGCTCATTATGGGCATGAGTGCATGCTGGTGTGGGAGAGTAAACTGGAGACTTGAGGTGGGTGGTGGACAGCGGTGAGCGTTGATGTTGTGATTCGAAGTTTGTGTGAGGAAGGGGAGGATGGCAATTCTGAGTGAGTGTATTATTGGAGAGACGGAGATTACAAAATATAATAACTGGATGCGAAATAACACTACGTTTTCCAAAATGCCTAGATCGTTGAAGATGCTAGAGTAGGACTGTTGCGACAGTAGTAAACCAATAGATACCGTAGACACTAAGTGTCCAAGTATGGAGGTGCTAAATTACATCCGTTTTATAAACAGCAACGATACCTTAGTGGCTCGAATCACATGCACTAGACTTTTTTTTTCACAGGAAACAGTCATCTATGTAAATTCTTTGAGAAAGGATAGATGTATCAGTAGAAGTGCTGTCAATGCCAGGTAAGGTAAGCTATGGAAGGCTATCTAAGAAGATACTTCATACACATGATCAGGGTATTATTAGTTAGAAGCTATTCTTGTCATTGAGCAGACTAGGGATTTGAGGTGGACATATGGGGGAACTGTTGAATTGTAGAAGTTGCGATGACTATGAAGATTAAAAGTGTATCTTTAACTCTTTGCGACGTAGAAACAAAACTTTGTACATTGGCCGCTTTTTGAACATGCTCTATTCTTGGCTCTAGTCAATGTTAAGCTGTTGACATGTTCGAATCAAACGCTGCCTAGCTTGAAACCAATGACCTCTTGATTCTTGCGAGGAGCTTTGAATCGAATATCCCCGATGTTCGATTCACGGAGTAAGGTACCACAGTCATCGCAGAAAACTCTCCGTATAAATTCTCCCACTGCGCCGCTCTGTCCAAGTGAAACAACAACCCAGACATAATCAAGTATCAACAATGTGCGTCTTGATCGAATACCTCTGCAAGGACTGCCAGGCAGCAAAAGACGATATAGAGATCTGCGCGGGCCAAAAAAACAGGTATCGAAGAGATGAGGGCCGACGCTACGACTACACCCTTTGTCCAGTGTTTAAAGCAGGTGGCGTGATTAGAATTACTGTGGACCAACACGACACAACGCACCGATGTGGTTTGAAGTAAGTGGGAGTTCCTTGGTCATAACTTTCGAGTGCGAGTAGAGATCCAATAATACTAATCTGAGGTCTTGAGAACAGGTTACTAAATAACGACGACGGCACGAAGCAGCTTGGGTACTTCTTGTGATACCTTAGGGATGGACTGGAAGGGGCTTTGTTGAGTTGTTAGGCAGAATGCGGGAGAGGTCTGGCATGGAACAGGGGCGCAAATAACGTTGTTCTTTTGCATCTTAACATGAGTTTGTAGTTTATGCGAGTCGTTTCCAGAAATACCCCGAAGTGTGCACTAGTGAACGCCAACATCGTTGCTCACAATGAAATGTTAGGTGACTGACTAGTTCCGTTTTTGTAAACTTATAATAATCCAAGGAGAACAACTTCATCTAAAATCCCAAACTTCGACAACTTTCTCACTCTTGCTCCTCCCCAGAAATCAAAGTGAAACATCTTCGACATGTGTACTGGTTAGTCCTCCTTGAGGTCTCCTTTCCTATTTCCAAGTCATGCTGTATCTGCAATGCCGCCATGATGAGATGCTTCTGCGATGATCGAAATACTAATAACTGGCCTTATAGAAGGAGATCTCATTTGCCGCCGCTGTGATTCAGTTCTCACTGTTATTACTCGATGTGATGCCCACAAGGAATCACACAAAGGCCCTGAAAAATCAATCATAAACCACCGAAGTTGCGAAAAGTACGAACGCAAGGAGACCGTCCTCAAGAACGCTCGTGAGGCAAAGTAGGAACCCAAGAAAAACCAACCAACTTAACTTCATGCTTATTTGTATGATATAGCCGCTACAACGAGCACGAATGTGTGTCCAACTCTGCTAGTGAGACGGTTGATAGCCTGGAGAGATTTTTTGAGAAGACAAGCATTTGATGTCTGAGAAAAAAATGTTGGGAAGGCAAAATGGATGGTAGCGTGCTATTCTGGAGGGATGGGCGGACGTAGGGAGAGGGCGACGCTGGTCGTGTGCTCTATTTCCCATGCCATAGACTAGCAGTTGTCATACCAGTGGGTTTCAGCATTCAAAGACGATCATCTCTCAGTGCTAGTGAGATACATGCAGTGTTCACTTGAACATCCTTTCCATTTTATTTGATCATCGTGAAGATAGGGGAGCTTTGAAGATCAAATGAAAGTAACGTTGTCGTCTTATGCATCACGTGCCCTTTGCATATTGCCGGATTTCTTGGTCAATGCAGCCATCTTTCAAGCCAGATAATCCACGAGGATTACCAACCTTCCGCCAAATAACCTCCGCATCCCGTATTTCGACTCCCAGGACCGCGGATCGAATTCGTGGTGCCGAAAACTCTCACAGAGGGTTGCGACGCTGCTTTGGTCAAGCTCCCATGCCTTCCGCTACCCAATAAACGTACCGGTAATGCCATTGCGATGGCGAGGTTTGCTGGGCTTGTCCTGCACCGGTCAATCCACAGGTAGCTCGAGATGGGTGATATTGGGGCTCTTCACGTTATGGCTGGCGGTGGCCAGCGCTATGTCGCCGGCGCAGATTGGGGAAATGCGACGGGAAACGGTCGATATGTTCTACCATGGCTTTGACAACTACATGAAGGTCGCATTTCCAGAGGATGAGGTCAGCATACTTCGCAGATTTCAAGGTCTATTTATTGACTCTAAATTAGTTACGGCCTGTGTCTTGCATTCCGTTAACTCGCGATTCGCGGAATCCCCGAAATGTGGAATTGAACGATGTCCTAGGGAATTACTCCCTCACACTCATTGATAGTCTCTCCACACTTGCTATCTTAGCTTCTGCGCCTGCGGACAAGGAGAACACAGGCTCAAAAGCGTGGCTCGACTTCCAACACGGCGTGGCGCAACTGGTTGAACAATATGGGGACGGAACAAGCGGATCATCCGGGCAAGGGCTACGGGCAAGAGGGTTCGACGTAGACAGCAAGGTCCAAGTCTTTGAGACTGTGATCAGAGGCGTTGGTGGATTGTTGAGTGCGCATTTGTTTGCTGCAGGAGAACTACCGATCACTGGATACAAGCCTAAGCGTATGCGGACGACGGGGAAAAGGAAGCTTCAGAAGGGTGAAATACCCGCTATCGAATGGCCAACAGGATTCAAATATAATGGACAGCTTCTCCGACTTGCCTTGGACCTTGCCCAGCGCCTACTGCCCGCATTCTATACAACTACTGGCATGCCATACCCCAGAGTCAACCTCCGCCATGGAATTCCATTCTATCAGAACTCACCTCTCCATGCAGGGATTGATCCTGATTTTGTTCAGCAAGAAGGCCACCCTGAGATTACAGAGACTTGTAGCGCCGGAGCCGGAAGCTTAGTCTTAGAATTTACGGTTCTCAGCCGACTTACTGGAGATCCGAGATTCGAGCAACTGGCCAAGCGGGCATTTTGGGCCGTATGGAATCGCAGAAGTACAATCGGATTAATCGGGGCTGGTGTTGATGCCGAGAGTGGGCAATGGATAGGTCCATACGCAGGAATTGGTGCGGGCGCGGACAGCTTTTTTGAGTACGCTCTCAAGACTCATATTCTACTCTCTGGACACGAACAGCCCAATTTGACGATTCCAGTCAAGGAGTCACACAAGTCCTGGCTTGATCCAAATACCATCTACAACCCACTAAGTGCCGAGGAGAATTCCTCTGAAGCATTTTTGGCTGCATGGCACGAAGCACATGCTGCTATTAAGAGGCATCTTTACAGTGGCATTCATCATCCACATTATGTCAACGTCCACTTGGGCACTGGCTCGCCACAAGCCTACTGGATAGACAGTCTTGGTGCCTATTATCCAGGACTTTTAACCTTAGCTGGTGAGGTCGAAGAAGCTATCGAGACCAATCTCCTTTACGCTGCTTTATGGACACGCTACTCGGCACTACCAGAACGTTGGTCTGTACGCGATGGCCAAGTTGAAGGGGCCTGGGATGGTGGCCTGGCAGACCAGAGTTTATCGAGTCAAATTATCACCTTTATCGAGCAACGCAAGATCCTTGGTACCTCCATGTTGGTGAGATGGTCTTGAAAGATGTCAAGCGAAGATGCTGGACAAAGTGTGGCTGGTCCGGGCTCCAGGATGTTCGGACTGGCGAGAAGAGTGACCGTATGGAGAGTTTCTTCCTTGGCGAGACTGCAAAATATCTGTATCTGCTATTTGATCCAGATCATCCTCTCAACTCTCTTGATGCTGCATATGTCTTCACCACGGAAGGCCACCCTCTTCTTATTCCGAAGGCAAAAAATAGACCGCCCAAGAGGCAAGTCCCAACTACCAAGGCCATCCAGCAAATGGGTGATACTGCATTCAAGAATACTTGCCCAGCTGCACCATCACCCGTTCCTTTTACAATCTCGAATACGGCTGCAAGAGCAGACATGTTCCATGCAGCAAGCCTTATCGGTCTACATCGTCTTCCAAACATACATTTGGTAAAGGCGGCTGAAGAATCAACAACAAATAAGGAGAAAATTGGTCCCGAAGACGACATGAACTACACCTATTATCCTTGGACATTGCCGAAATCACTGATGCCAGTGAATGGTTCCTGCGATCGACTTCCAATGAAGCAGACTTTTACCATCGAGTTCCCAGTCAATACGCCAGTCCATTCTCCTGCGACAGGAGCGTCAAACTTCCTAATTCTAAGTCCTCAAAACTTGGTGAGGCTAAACGAAGGCATATTGGTCAAAAGTACTTCTGGACTCAAACTCGGCATGGTTTATGAATCCCCATCACCATTTCGAGCAATTGATGGACCGCTCATGGAATCATGGAGAGTGTGGAATATTGCCAATATGCCGTTAGGGAGGGACGAACAGATATTCATCGCACGAGATGTAATTGGAGAGATGACTGATCCATCTTTCACTCGTATTCGAGACTCTATTATGCTCGATATTGTTTTGCAACTCGAGGACCCTGTAATTGCAAATAACAAAACTGGTTCTGCGACTTCTGGTTCCGAAGAGTCCGCCACTGGCAGCTCCGAGGAATTTTTCGACATCGATGACGAATTTGACGAAGGACCAGTCCCCTACGAGGAGTCAATTAGCGCTTCTGGTCTGGCAGCAGAATACCGAACTATCTTCTCCTCGCTGCTCCACCACGTTACCTCCGCCCTCCGTGATCCAGCCGCCACACTCCTCCCCGAACCCGAGATTCCAGCCGTCTACAACTTCGCCACTCTCCCTGCCATTGCACCGACAGGCATGGGTGCAGCCCCCATCGTTGATGTTGTCGAAGCGCCGAACCCAGGCCTTGGCCCGCAATCGGAACGTCTTTCCTGGTCGAGCATCTATTTTGCGAATGAAGCCTGCGTAAGCAAACTCCCAGAAGATGCAGCACGAAAGCACCAGGTAATCGTCATGCGTCGTGGTGGGTGCACATTCTCCGAGAAACTGGCCAACATACCGTCATTTACGCCTGTAACTGGGAGTCTAAAGCTCGTCATCATTATCTCGGATGATGAGGATCACGACGAGATGGATGGGCTGCCGAAGGGCAAGGGTTACCATTTAATCAGGCCGTTGCTGGATAAAGCGCAGGTTACACCAAGTGGATTAGCAAGACACCATCAGATTTCGATGGTTATGGTCGGAGGCGGCGAGGAAGCAGAGAAGCTGTTCAAGAGAGCCAGAAGTTTAGGCGTTAGGAGGAGATACCATGTCGAGAGCCAAGGGTTAGTAGTAGGGAATATAGTCGTTGTGTAAGACAACGGCGGCGGAGGATCAGCATGGAGCGTGATCTGCCGTTGCGTGTAGAGGGGACATAGGAGACGATCATGATTGACAGGATTGAAGCATGGAAGGAAGGGATGAAGGGAGAAAATGAAGATAGATAGGCTGGCGTTTCTGGATCATTAAGGATATGATGGGAATTGAAATCAATGAAAGAATCGCATTTGTGCATACCCACATGCCACCCCAGCCTACTACCAGCCAAGGAAATGGAAAATCCTGATTTTATTCGCACAGCATAACCTCACAAAAGACTCAGGTCGCTCCAGATTTCAACAGTGAGGTCGCCATAATGCATGAAGTATATGATGTTCGTATTGATCGAGGAGGGATATATATAAAGTACACAGTCACTATTCCAAAATAACGCCAATCTTGGATATCACTTGCGCCTTCCAACCCTTTTCCTATTCTCCGTGCCATTTCCTGTAGTTTTTTTCCATGTAAAATTAAGTGGCGAGTATTGTTGTGCTGTCTTTCTGTCCAATTGGTAATAACCGGAACTCCCGGACGTTTCTGACCCTCCGTTCTTGTGGCGCTTTCCCATCCCACATCACGCGGAGAGCCCACGGGAGATAACGGAGTATTCAAAGCATGAATGCAGCTTCACATGAGCAATACACGGCCTGTAGGTATCCCCGACTATGGTGGCGATGGCAAGGAGACGGAGGTTTGAAATGCCCGTCGGACTTATCGAGCAATACGCCATTTCTCCGACCAAAACCCGATCCTTCGGCCTTACTGTGAGCATTTGACAGATTCAACCCGATGCTCCGTTCATCCGCCATGGAATGGTCCGTCGAGTAACTCATACAGGTAGGTACCAGGTATTTTTTTTTTTGGCTGAACGGGACTCATGAATGACAAACGTGGCTTGTTGATATCTTGAATGGGTGAAGAATAACTCCGATCGTCGTTGAAAAAGGCGTTCCCGGGTTGCATCAAAGCAAATACGCGTTATAGATCCGTGAAATTTCTCGTATTTCGGCTTCATCAACATACTAAGGATGCGTATTAGACAAGTAAAAATATTTACCAGCCACATCTTAGGACAAAGGGCCTTTCCCACATCCACTGCAACTCCGAATAGTTCGAGCGGTCTATCTCAGGATCCGAATGTGTGCAGTCGGGCAGATCGAAAGTCCGTCGGTGTTTATAAAACTCCAGGGACAGCTATCATTGCCATCCAGATTCACTGGGTAAGTCGACTTTGCCGGGGAAGGACACCATCACATATTGATCCTCCAGAACATGTGATTCTTCTGAAAAGGAAGAGAGCCCATGCATGATTTGGTACATGCCACAATATTCTTTTGACCCGCTCAATGCAAACCCGAATTCTATCCGGGGTTTCACTTCCGAAATTCCTCGATAAGTCGACTACACCCCCCAAGAGTGGTCCAGATGTTTAGCCAAATTCCGAGCTTCTTGAAAGACCACTCCCGGGCCAAAGTGTAGACGCCGTGTATAAATACGAATTGTGCCGTTTTCGAAACCGTCTTCTCTTTAGAACTTCCGCGACTTCGAAAAATTGGTCCTCACATCCATTCAAACTCTAATATCCCATATCGCTCCCATGTCTTCAGCATGGGTATCGTTACCACCACTGTCCCATACCACCCAGTGTCGGCCTACTAGCATCTGGGAGGTTGTCCTGTTCCATCTGGAAATCGCGAACAAGATCATCCCAGCCTTCCCAGTTGACCTCACCATCTAACGCACCCATATCAAGATCTAGCAAGGCACTGTCATCCATGATCCAAGGTGTAGATTGTTGCTGTTGCTGCATCTGTAGCTGGATCTGGTCTGGTGCCATATTGCCCATGCCAATAATTTGAGGTGTCATCATGGCCTGGCCGTCGGTCACCATCGCCGTGGAATCAATGACTTGTATGCCATTATCGACCGTTGTATTAGTCGGCTGAGTTAACAGACGATCGCGAGCGATGTTGCCGGGACAAGGTGATGGTTGGCCAAATGCGATTGGTGTGGGGCGCATGTACTTGCTTGGAATACCTAGTTCGGTAGTAGTAGATTCCTGCTGCATATTTTCTTCGCGCTTGCGACGTGCCTTCGCCATCAGCTTACGCATAGGTTGCCAGAGCATGCCGCTCTTCGTATGTGTTACCGCGCGTCCCCAGTCTTCGAACACAATATCTAGAGCTCTCCATGCTCGTGTGACAATCGTGGAATTGCCCCTTGTACAGAGTTCACCCAGTATAAAGGCGATTGCATGCCACTGAATATACGTGTGGAAAAGCCATCCCCATTTCTTGGTGCTTGCTTCAGATTCGAGAATATGCGAGTATTCGATAATTTCGATAGACGCCATGAATAAACGGTCTTTGATGTCTTGGGAAAGACTATTTGGTTTTCCGGGTTGCGTGAGGGGGTGATAAAGAATCAAGGACATCTTCGCCATGATGAGTCGTGCAATTGTAGCTGAGACCCAGTAAAGAGGACCAGCATCTTCACAGTATTGGAGATATGTCACTTCAAGATGCTGTGAGACCTTCCTCACTAAGGCCTCTTTATCTTCCAACGTCAGGAGTTGTCCTGCAGTTTTACAGGGCGATGCGCCAGGCGGAACATATGTAAGCTTTCTCGTCAACAAGCAGATTTCATATCGGATCAGACAGAATGTCATTTCTGACACTCCTGGCTTCGGCGTTGGTGCTTCCGTGGCATCAGGATCTAAGTCATCGTCGTTGATCGACAGGGGAAATTCCGTGTCAAATGAGAAATCGAGGATTGAAGGATCTGATGCATGATCTTCAGATGCTCGCGTATCCAACACGCAGAGTTGCCACCATAGACGTCTCCGCATTTCCGTGTCGAAGGGGCTAAGCCCAAATTGTGTCCCGTCACGGTGAAGACCAAGTGACTGTGCAATCCGCAGTGCCAATCCTGTCAATGACCATACAAATTTGCTGTCATCGTGCCGGCGGACACAAACCAAGAAAAGAACAAACGCTTGGACAGTGACGATTTCATTTGTGTTCAAGAAGCTTGCTCTTGCCAGGGATTGCTCCACACCGAACCGGTATTGCTTGATCAGTGAATCTTTACTCACTCCAAAATTGACTCGGACCTTAGTAAAGTCAGCGGAGGAATAATACTAATAGGAGTAAAACCACCCACCTCTTCCGCATGCATCGAAGTGATCGTCGCAAAATATATTGAAAACATTAATGCCTCGGTGCTTTTGCTCAAACTGTCTAAATTATTTTGCACCTGTTTAATGACCCGATTCATGGTAGGGATATGTACTGAGTGGAATGTTAGTTCAGTCTGATGTTGGGACAGTGCACTTTACTAAGTTTGACTAAAGGATTAACATTCTCCAGAAATGTCTGCCAGTAGAAAGGTATCTGAGATGGCAGTGGATGCAAAGCTTTTAGATTCACATCGCTACTGCTGTATCCCATTATGAAACTTTGGTGATCCGGCTCTGTAATGATGTCGGAGGGGTATACCGGCACATCTGAGTCTGATTCGAATTCTTGGTCATCTAGCAAGTCCTTGATCTCTTCAACTTCGTCTGATATGGATGCCCAAAAAGGCGAGGCAACATATCGGCTCTTTCCCTCATCTAGCATGAGGCGGCCAACACTGGATGCAACCTCTTCCAAGCTGTATGCGGTTTTGGGCGGGCCTGATCCAATTCGAAATGACCTTGAGAGCCATTCTTTTCGATTTCCGCCACCTTCATCCATCCCAACAACTCGGACAGTTGCTCCCTTGCCGTGCGGGGCATCTGCCATCTCTCCATCTTTTGGTATCGAGGAGTTATCGCTTGATGGAGAGTGCTTTATTGCTTCGACCTCGACCTGTCCACTGAGCTCTTCAACCACGCCTTCCAGCCGCCTCAGTCTCTTCAAGAGCTCTGCTTCTCGTTCACTCACGACTTTGGGTCCTGCTCTCGGTCTGCGAGGCGCACGTCCTGGAGCCGGAAAGACGCATTGCGAACCAGCTTTCGTGCAATTCGAGCATGGATTTTGCTTGTCGCACTTCACTTTCCGTCTGCGACATGTCACGCAAGACCTCGCATTCAGACCGTGCAATGAATTGTGCGAAGCTTTGCGGTCTTGAGGGCTCATCTGCGTGGGGGAGGTATTTGACGCCGTACCGGTGGGAGAATTTGTCGTCATTTGCGGCAAGTCTACTTGCGCTGGAGAAAACATGGCCTCCGGATACGAATGCTCGCAGCTCGCAGATCTCGCAGCTGAAGTTTGGGGGACTCTGAAGGCTTCCTCACAAAAAAGAGCGACGGACATAAATGGAGGGGTTAAGGCCAGGAGCTAGGCGATTGCGTGTGGATGCGGCTGGATAGAGAGATACCACAGCAGGAGCCTGGCACTCGCCTCACTGGATAGGGCGTAGTGCACGGTAGTCTCCAGGGATCTGCAAGCCTGTGGTGATTGCCCAGTTTTGCCGTATCTTTGACGTCAAATCGCGTTGCAACTAACCAGCTCGGAGGTTTCCTATACATATCTATATACTGAGCCTCGGTAGGTTGGATTCGCTGCCTGCCAGCACCTCAAACGTCCATGTACGTGGCCTCAAAGTCAGTTGGGACGACGGCATTGATTGTGTCGTGCCTTGTTCAGACGAAAAAAGCCCGCTTTTTCACCATACCTTGTCTTGCTTCTGAACTCTAATAGGCTTCGGGGAGAGAAGTCAGCACCACGGAAAGGTTGACGGACCCGGAGGAATCTGTGATCCGGATGAAAGCGCATGACGGGCATGATTATTCAATCTCCATCTGCCATTCATAATCTAGCCGTTGCTCGTCAGTCTCCATCTGGCCCTTGCACTTGTGTTCTAGACTCTCTCCTTGGCGATTGCCAAAAAGGCTGTCTGGCTATGTACCTACGTATACATGGAGCATGTCCAATAATAAATGCGAGCGCATTCGTGAGGAGGCTGAATCTTCGCATATACTGTCAAGTCAGGCATTCCAGGCATCAAGGGGCATCAAGATGGTGTCCCGTGCAAGTGCGCCGACTCTCATCCCTTGATTGGCTTGTAGATGACTACGATGAGGAATCCAGATCGCATTTGCTACGTCCAGGTTCCGGTAAGCATCAATATCGTGCACAGAAGACGAGTGAAGCCTGGAGTCAGCTGCTACTCTGTGTTGTTGGCCGGACCGTTGCAAACGTGCAGAAGTTCCCGTTAGTGTATTTACAATACCAACCGTTGGAAAAGTAGATCAGCTAGTATTATGCCGTGCAGTTGAGAAAGACTGAAACTAAGGAAAGGTGAGTCTAACGCTATTCTGAAAGAATGCTAGCATTAATGGTGATAGCTTTCAAGCAGAAATGACACTAAGTGTGTTGTCAAATCAAGCCATCCAGAGATCTCCGCTCTTGGTACTTCCTATCGAATGCAAACTCAAAATCATCGACCTACTCCATCCTGGTGATGTTGCAAATCTACGACTTGCGTGTCAAGCATTGGCGGTCATATCTATCCAAGGGCTATTCACTGTCACCAAAGACAATTCAGTTGAACGTGGGATCCTCTCAGTCAAACCAAATGTAGACGGGATGGCCAAGTTGGCCTCCGTCAGCCATGCACCTTGGGTGGCTAGATGTATAAAGCATATCAAGATATTTATCGGCGATATCGACATGGAGTTTCTTAAGATTACTGGCAAACAAATTTGGCCGTTGCTTCCCCAGAGGTATGCTAGGCTAGTGGAGTTCGAAAAACAGATAGAATTTTACTCTTCCAAGCACTGTAACTACGATCTACTCTGCGCCGCATTTTCTGGCTTTGAAAACGTCGAGTCTCTGACTATTACATCGATGGAATGTCCCGTTTCTCAGCAGAATATAATTGTGCATGAGACTTGGTCCGCCATGACAGCATCTTTCCGACGATCCAGCATGGTCCGTTTTCAAAACCCACAGGTGGCCATTCGCAGATTTGAAAACATCTTGCTTGCCGCTGTGGGCTACCTGAAGATCCCGTTGAAGAATCTAGCTGTTGATATGCTACCGCTTCAGGTTCTGCCTTGCTTGGGACCTCGTCCTCTGCCGTTGGAGATTGATGTAGCGATTCACCAGTGTTTGCAGTTGGTCATTATAGATTTCCTGTCACATATCCAGTCTCTCCGCATTGGCTTGTCGAGAGCGAATCCCTTTCTTACTTCGTGGGCAGAGTTTGAAAGATTGCTCAATGGTCTTCACAATGCGATGGCCTCTATGCTCCAACTGCGACACCTTCAAATTGATTGGAACGGGAGCCGGGGACCTATCGTCAACATGCAGGATTGGCTCATATCCCTTTACGCTTCTCACTGGCCGCACTTGGAAAGCTTGCAAATTAATCATCTTCCATCCCCACAAGCTCTACTGTCAGCTTTTATTATGAAACATTCGTCGTCCCTCAGAAAACTGTCCCTCGTTGAATCTCTCGATTCTTACGAACATTTCAGCAACGATGAACCGACATTCATCGAGGCTTACAAAACTCAACAGGTAACTCCAGGGCCATCGGTTAAAAATCTCCTCACCACACTACGGGAGACTATGAAGCTTGAGAAACTCCAATTTGTTCTTGGTGCCGATGATCATATCTCGATTAACCATAGATGCCGCATATACGACACGTACTGGAACGAGACAGTTGGCGCCCCCGATATTGAGAAGCGTATCACAGCACGACTTGAGCAATATGTTGTGGGGAAATGCGACTGGCCGCTAGAAGAAGATCGACCGTGGTCAAGAAGTGTTTGGGGAAAGTTAAACAGCAGTGAATCCAGACAACATGTGGTATCAATATGTCCTATACCACAAGTCAGAGGGTAAAATTGAAAAATGTTGAGACGGGCAAATCTGTGGGGTACTGTTCAACCGCTGGCTTAGAGGCAACAGATAGAAGGTATACTCTTATTGCAGGTCTTGACCACAACAGAACATGTTCAACGGCACCAGAACTATGTATTATTGCTCTTAATCTCTAGATACTTCTACATGTTATGTTAACTTCTTTCAATGTCATAAAGTGAAGATATACTTTCGTCAATCTGGTGCGGTCAATCCCCTTGTCGAGATTGGCCAATCAGAATTCTGCTATTCTGTCCTTGCGGTCGGAAGTGGCAGAACGCTGTCACTCTGGAAAGCAACGAACCCTCGAACTATGTATATTGCGCATGCGCACATTCAAAATGCCTCCTTGAAGTTCTTCTTTACTTCAAACTATGAATACGAAGGGGAAGATTATGCGCAAGCTGCTCGGGCAGCAAATCTCTAACGCCGCCAGCAGCGAGAATGTCGATAGCTTGGGCAACATCGAGTCGCAGAAGCTTCGACCGAGCGCATCGCAGCACACAATATACTCAGCTGGCGCACCCTTGGCAACTTTAGACCGCTCTCCAGATGGGCAGAGGGCGATTATTGCAGGGGCAAAGACATTTAAAATACTGAAAGTAGATGGGTCAACAATTACCGAAGATCTCGACCTTCGAGCCATCATATCGTCCCACGCAGCGTCCCACGACCTCTCAGCGGCTACACCAGACCAGCTCAATATCAGGTCGGTCCAATGGTCGCATGGAAACCTCGATACGACAATTGTCACTGCTTCCGGAAACGGAAGAATCACAATATACGACCTCAATCGCGCAGGTGAAGGGCTGGAGGTGGGGCGGATACAAGAACATGCGCGGCAGGTCCATAAACTTGCAATCAACCCGTCCAAGAACTCGTGGCTACTATCCGCCAGTCAAGATGGAACTGTTAAGAGCTTCGACCTGAGGACCCCTGTACAGGGCCGTCTGACTATGAAAGCCTTGCAGACCTACAAATGCAATGCAGATGCAGTTCGAGATGTCAAGTGGTCGTCAATGGACGGATATGAGTTTGCATGCTGTACAGATTCTGGCGCAGTATTGAAATGGGACAGCCGAAAACCTTCCGCTCCTGTTCTCAAGATTGCGGCCCATCCGAGCTCATGTTCCTCTATCTCATGGCATCCAGATGGTGTGCACCTTATAAGTGGAGGCATTGATCTGCTATGTTATGTATGGGACATGACTGCCGACAGGAACCAGAAACCAAGGTACACGATTGCAACACCAGCACCAATCTCGAGAGTATCATGGCGTCCTGCCTGTTGGTCTGCTACGGCTCAAGGAAAGAGAGCAGCACAAGTCACCATTTCATACGATGATTCGAACACTAGCAGAAACCAGAATGCTTCGGTGCACCTTTGGGATCTGGCTAGACCAGCTTTTCCGTTCAAGGAAATTGAACAATGGGATAGTGCACCAACTGGAATACTTTGGAACTCTCGTGATATTTTATGGAGTGTGGACAAAGCAGGGCGTTTTATACAAACAGATGTTGCATTTGTGCCACAGCTCCTTGATCGTCGAAGTCTATCCGAATTTGCTTTCTCTCCGACAGGTGACGTTCTTATGATGCTTGAGGAACGCCAACCAGCACGTCGATCACGACCTTCAATGTCAACACCAGAGGCATCTCCAAGCTTTCCGCATAATGGAAGTGGCCCTTTACTTAGTGTCAGCCGGAGCGATTCTGAAGAAGATGTTGTGGGCAGCTTTTTGGGTCCACGGCGGCCGAAAGGGTATCGAAGGCGGAACAGTGCACGTTCAGTCAATACTGTGAGCACAACTCCACCGAGCTTTAACGGAATGGCCGACAACAAGGTTATGTCATTAGAAGAGGCAGTGAAAGTCACTGGTTCCTATAAGCCCCAGCAAATCATGGCCATTGGCCATGCCCCCGCCTCTGCGAAAAGGGCAACTTATAAATATCTCAGCAATCGCTATTTGCTCCGGATGAGCAACAGCTCTACCATTGAACCTATGAACGTTCGGATGTCTTCGATTATGGAATCATTTGCCAGATCAGCTGAGGACATTCGTCATTATAGGCTAGCACAAACATGGAGGTTATTGGGATATACGATCAATCTTCTTCTGACGCGACGCGCTGAGCACCACAGAAACTACCGCTTGACCGCGAAAGAGCTTAGGCTTAAAGAAGGTGAAGCTAAGGAAGATGATCCAAACCCGGAATCTACGCCAGCGACTGAAAATGGCCAAGAGACACCTCGAAGGCTTCCCCATCCCAGATCACCACTGGAAAGTCCCCCATTTCGGTCACCTCGCCATGTCATACCCGAGGAAATTGAAAGCACATCTAATGTTGCCACACCTCTAGTTCGTCCCGTTCGAGATCAAATTATTCACGAGACAAGAGAAGCCATGCATACACCAATGATGCCTGATGAGGATGATTTAAAACTTCCGGATCCTGCGCATCCCCCAGCTCCCATTCCAGTACCGGGATCAAGGCAGTCTCCGAGTGATACGGCCTCGAGTATAGATGGTTATGACTTCTATGGCATGGAATCATTTTCCCCTTCACTTGAATATGTCGCGCCGGCAAGAAAACCGCCACTTCGACTTGATTATCATGAGCGCAGAGCACCGCGAGAGTCTTCACGCATAGAGCCCAAACGACATGATTCAGGTGAAAGCTTTCAGATGTTCTCATCATCCGCGGAATCTCATCACGGAAAACTTATAAGCTCATCTGGTAGCGATGGTCATAGTGACGCAAAAGAACAAGGTCGCTCGCTTCGAGAAAAGGTTTCAAGTTGGGAGAATAGCTTTGATGGGGATCGCAAGCATCGCCCTAGCATTGATTCAGAGGCACCTACGATGTCAGATATTTCTGAAGGTCGTTTGACCCCAGATTCAGCCTACGGGGGTCGGAGATTTCACAGAAGCATGCCACGGAATGCGTCATCACCTCCCGTCTTTCGAGACTACCAAGAATCAGGTTCCAGGGCCCGAGATATCAAGACCGTCAAATCTCGAGTGTATGATGAGCCTGTCAGCCCAACATTTCTTGAGAAAACATCCGAGGACCCTGAACTCATTGAGAGCGACTTCTTCCCTTGGCCCGATGACCCTGACTTTCTGATCCGTCCTATTGATCCGACCATATTAGTTCAACGCGCCATTGATTTTGAGGCTCAAACAGGGGTACTAAATGCAGCCGCTATGGTACTGCTCCTGCGACCACTGCTCCCCTCCAATGCTGTTGATGAGATTCAAGCTGGAGCATTATTGAGACAGTACCACCATCGTCTAACATGCTTAAAGCTTTCCACGGAGGCTGCTCTACTGCGCAACATCTGCGTTCCTACATATCCAGCTGTATTTGCTCCAGCACAAGAGCGAGTCACCATAGGTTTCTTCTGTACCGACTGCCACAAGCCGATCGAGAACGATCCTCTAATCCCCGGTTCAATGTGGAGATGTACTCGATGCAGACACAACATTGCTCCCTGTGCCATCTGTTTACATCGCGACCTCCCGTCTACCGCCGACTATACCGAGCAGGGCATCACGGCTTACTCTTCTGTCTGGTGGCTCTGTCCTGGTTGTGGGCACGGCGGTCACACGTCCTGTATGCAAGCTTGGCATGCCGCGGGTCCAGACTCCGAAGAAGGCGATGCCTATTCTGGGGGATGTTGTCCATCTGAGGGTTGTTTGCATCCTTGCTTACCTGGGAAGTGGCGTGAGCAGAGGGCCGAAGAGAAGAAAGTAGCGAGGGCAAAGGAGATGGATAATGCGATTAGAGAAAACTCAAGACGGGGTGGTTCGAGGAGTGCGGGTTCCAGCGGCGTAAGGAGAGATGCGAGGGAAGTCAATCAGAGTAAAGCTGTTGAGGGAGTGAGGGTTGCTCTTGGCGTCACGGGTTTAGGTGGTAGTAGCGGAGGGGGCTTAGAACGGAAGAAGAGCGTCAAACTTGTGGCGCCTGGAGAAGAGACTTGATAGCACTAATCTTTGAGACCGTGTGGATAGAGGAGAGATAGAGAAAGACTTAGTTGGGTTGAGTTTGAGACTGGCGTTGGACAGAGGAAACTGTAATTCGTGATACCCAGGCAGTTTGTTTCGAGTATAAGGTAGCAAGGGAACTTATATAAATATAATGATTTTAAATTTTCGTGGCAACGACTTTGCATAAAGTGATATGAGATCTATAATACGATCGTAACGGTACCTTTGCTCCGCTCTCTATGGTTCGTCTCGCTTGTTACCCCTATCCAACATATGGGATACGCGATCGCTTATATTTAGACGGCACAGTCGAATGTGAAATCAGACATCCAACATACTTGACTATTACCTTCTTGTGTGTACTCCTATATATTTACTTCTCCCAATTTTTTGGTATGTCTTTGTGTCAAGAATCAACCTCGGTGTTATCAAGGTAGATGGAACGCCATTTGTGCTAGGCTAGGCGCTCTTTGTTTAGCAGTTCGTGTCAGATTATGATACTTCAGGCATCCAAATACCGTGGTACTTGACGAAAGTTCAGGTTTTATGCCGAAGGAGGTGTCAAATTCTGAACTGTATATTGTTGCTGTAGGATAAAGCTAGGCTTCATTCAGCTCCGTGGTGTCTAAAGGCCAGGTAGTCTCTTTAATGAATGTCACAACTGAAAGCTTGGAACAAGATCATAATATATACCTTATTTATAATTCCTTTGACTCATTAAACAGACAACAGCATTCACTTGTCGTGTTTGTATTAAAGAAAGGTGGTTTTACGTAAAGTCTCATTGTCAAGGCAGATGTGCCAGTTGAGGATAAATTAACTTTAAAGCTCGAATCGTGGTAATTGGATACAAGCCGCACGGCTGTGCATTCACCGCATAAGTTTTAATAGTTCAGAGGCAAAACGCTTGATCAGAGGCAGTAAAATTTATTGATTTTGACATTCGCCAAAACATGCCTCTATCTTCATCTTCGACCTCCACCAACTTCCACCAAAGTTGATCGATCTACCTTCCTCTGAACCTCCACAACGCGACGCGCATAATACATCAACCATGGAGTCTCCGGTAGGAGAATACACTTACAACACACAGATCCCGTACATGATGCAAAAGATCACCGAAAAATCACCAGGCTACACGGGTGTCGACCGCGACGGTATGACAAGCATGCAAGTCAAGCTCTGGGATATGATTTGGCGCATGAAAGAGCGCGTCAATGCTGATCCGGAGTTTTGCAATGCCCCTGCTGCCATCAGGCAGTTCACTATGGAACGATGGGTTTGGGGAAAGTATTGTGAGCATTTCTCCCCTTATTGCTAATCGTGAACGGCTATGCAGATCATTGGATGGATTGCTAAAAATATTGGAATCAAAGGGCCCGTATATCAGTTTCCAGGGGTTTATCCAACTCCTCCTGGAGTTTCGTCTCTCCCTCCTCAAAAGAATAAGAAGTTAAAGATATCAGGTGAGACGCCATCGCTTGCAAAATGGTCTGCGGCACATCCACCTCCACCCATCATTCTCCCGCCTACCTTCTCAACCCCCTCCACTGTGGGTTCTCCACAACCAAAGTACTCATTTGAAGATCCACGAATTAAATTCGAAGCCCAAAGAGCTCTTTCCAATGCCTCGTTCTCCGAAAATGCCGACATCAACCAATATTCGTTTCTCATGCCCAACGAATACAGAGGCGTTCACTTCGAACCCCAGTTACCAAATCAAGGAAGACATCAGACACCAAGTGACTCTAGGACCAAGAATGAGGCTGGTCACTCTGATGCTTATGCTGAACCGGAAGCATACTCCGTCCCACTTGCTCCTCCGCACTCCTCCATACCCGATGCTCACGCCGCCATCTCCGCTGCCTCGCACCCTTTCGAACTTAGTCTCAAACACTCTGAGATGCAGGGCATTCTCAACAATATCCTCCGCTTCAAGTCGGATAACTACGAACCACAGCACGGATGGGATCCTGCTACCGGTTTGCCAAAGTACGCCGTGCTTAACTTGGCTCCGGATGCACATGAGCAATGGTTTGGCCCGAAGGCTGAAACAGGAGTTGGAGGTAATTTGAGATTTGAGCGCGTTAGAGCCGAGTTTGCCATGTTCAGAATTATGTTCCAGAGGTTGAATGGGGGTGCTGTGATTGCGTGGGTTGAGGCGAGAGACGAGGAGATGGCTAGAAGCTTGAATGCTGGTGGAATGGAATGGGACGAGTTTCGAAAAGTTGTGAGTTTATCTCTTTCTTCTCGCTGCGAGAAGCTGAGCACTTTCACAATCTGCTACCCAACAAGGACTGACTCATTAATCTCCGTAGTGGGCGTTTCTTCGCACCTGGGCCGAACATGGAAATAGTACTGGTCAGAGCGAGAACATCGTTGACCACTTGGTTCAATGCAGGAGCATTTGGATGAATTTCGACACGGATGGTTTAGAGCCTCCTGTGGTACAGGATCCTAGTGCTGCTATTATGAACCGCGAGGATGCGAAAGTGGAGAATCAAGAGCGCCAGCCTGCATATGGAAGACGTGGTGAGAAGAAACGTTGGAATGGGCGCATGGCGCATGGCAAACCCAATGGTAGGTATAAGGGTATGAACTTCCCAGCAATCAAGAAAGAAAACTTGAAACGTGAGTGGGATTCGGAATACTAGGAATGGTTACCTAAGAGAGCGTTTGAAGTTAATGAGATGCAGGAGATGATAATTGACATTTGGCAAAGCTAGATCGATTGCAGTTGACTAGCTAAGGCGTGCTTTCGAATGGATGTGATGTAGGGAATTCCCCAGAAGAGCTTGGAGAGATCGCTAGTCCTTAGTTTGCAGGAGCAATAGCAATAAATTCAACACTTCGTCAGTTGAATTTTAGGACGGAGAACTTAGGAGTCCTTTCGAAGTGGAGCAAAGGATGACTTGAAAAATATCGCTCTTGGAATATTATTTTAGACGCAGTTTCGCACATCGGGCATCGATGTTGGACCTAAAAGATCAAGATCTACGTCCTCTGTATCAAATACTAGCCATCAAGAGTTTTTGATCGGGGGTTTTTCCGGCCTTGTAACGCAGTTTAATGATGGGGGAGCTCTTGCCACTGCTTCGTGCAGACTTAGGAGGTTGCTGCCGCGCAAGGTGGGCCTTTCTTCCTTCCTCTACAGTTTTCAAGTTAAAAAGATCCCCAGGCCCCTCAATCTTTCATCTTCTTCAATCATTGTCATCCATCATAACATATCCCAACTTTGGAAGTTCGGCTCTCATCACATCACTTCTTTGCTTCAAGTGACTTATTCCAAGCTTGTAATTCAATCGAACATCCGAATTGACGATATTTCCAAAACTTCAGTCCAATCAAACTTCCAATTCAGGCCAAGTTCCAGTTCAAACATTCAAGCTCTCTACAACTTCTCTCTGACAGATTCCGTTGCCGAAATGTGTCACCTCTCTCCACTGTCCTGCCTCGACTGTGATGCCAAAGCACGCCAATTCAAACCCTGCGATGATTTTGTTAGGGACTATCCAGAAAATTTCGAGCGCACCACAAATGATGAGCAGATGAATAGACGCAATTGCAAACCTGTCGCACCAAAATACTCGTCTTCTTGCACAAAAGTACAACATGAGAAGAGGGAGGTTGCCGGGACTACGGTGTGCAGTCTGCACGTTGATCTTCGCCGGGCAGAGAAGAATCTCAGGGAGCAAGTCAAAAAATATACAGCCACAGAGCGGAAATTGGAAAGCGCAAAGTCGAAGCGCAAGCAGCAGCTATATCTTAGAAAGCTCAAGGAATTCGAGAGACAGGTGGAGGATGCATTCAGAATCAGAGCAAAAGCTGATTCGGCCATCAAGCCACCCCAAGGAGGTATGTCGCCACAAGTCTGGTCCAGAGCTAAGAGCTTGGATGGCTGGATAAATTTGTGACCCTTGGGAGTTTTATACATGTAGCTGACTTGCATAGAAATAACCTCTGCCAGATTACCAGGACAGTATGTTTGTTCAGAGTGCAATGAATGTCAACAGAATGACCGGGTATACTTTCTTTTTGACCGCAGTGTGTACAAGTCCTTTTCGGAGTGGCACGATTCAAGCTTTGATTCGCCGCCAAGGGACGTTGTTTTTGCCCAATACGCCAAGCGCAATCGAGTATGCAGAAGTTGTTTAGCAAAGCCTCCTCCGTTAGAGAAGAAACCAAAACTCAACGCAAGAGGCCAGAAACGTCCCAAACGTACAAGGGGCTTCATAACGAGTTCAGAGTATAGCGATTAGAGATTGGAGGCTACGCGATGAACCCAGCCTGGTGGATTTCGAGCTTACCTATTGACACTCAAAACTGGAGATTGCTGAAGGATTTCAGAAAGGATATGTATATGGATTTCGATGAATATGATAGTGTTGGGTTCTTGTAACTCACAACATCACTGTCTTGAACAGACTTTGATACAGCGGCACATGTTTAGATTGCAGTCTTGTCTTCACCTTGCTTTTCTAAGACTACGAGCTCAAATAAAATAAAATTCGGGCTCTTTTCACTCACGTGCCCCATAAAGTTGGCCCTTATGAGAATTCGTTCGAAATGGGTTCTTCTTAAGTGCTTTCGATAGATATTTTGATTCACTTTCACAGCCTGAACCAATTTGGTTGTTGGTCAACTATAAAATATTCGCAGGTTCGCGCCGTGGTATCTACATCCTAACTCACACCACACGAAAACCCGAACCCGAATCATAGCAGCCGAAAACATGTGCAAAATAACTCACGCTTCTTGCCCAGGTACAGGTTGCGACTGGGTCACAGCGCTTTACAATCCATGTGCTCAATTTGTTGCAACACACCTAGACCCCCTATCCGAAAACGGGTTGATCGCGCAAATTCGCAAAGGAGGCGCGAATTTGGATCCCAAGAATCTGTGGCCTAAATCGCTACCAGGCTGTGCGAGCCACACACTGTTCCTTGCAGGTTCTGCTATCGAGACGAGAGCATGTGTGCTTCATGAGGCAGAGCTCAGATATGCGGAGAAAGAAACAGAGACCACGGCAGCGGAGGCGCAGAGACAGGAGAGGAGACGAACCAAGCTGAGCTCCGAGGCCAGTGCGGAACTTGTCAGGAAGAGATTGAGAATTGAGAAGTGGAAGCTCGAGGAGATCAAGTCCCAGGTAGAGAGGGAGAAAGTGGCGACTCAGAAGGCTAGGGAAACAGGTGTGGAGGTTGTCGTTAAAGAGAGTGAGAGTAAGTCGTCCTTTTTCCTATTGTCTTTCCTGTCGGTTTGGGTTTGCTTCTGCAATCATGCCAGCTTTGTCCGATGTCATCTACGTCGAGAGTATGGGAGCAAGGAAGATGATACAACCCAAAGATGAAAGCGAATCTCTCGCTATGCAAATGTCGGACGCATCTCGCTATGCCTCTCTTCGTCGCTTACCACTTATATACTTTTCTCACCCCTACTCCCCTCCTTTCGTTTCCATACACCTACCGTCGAAAACATCAAACAAAAGAAACCACCGAAAAACTAACAATGACAACGACAGAACTCGTCGTCGCACGCCTTTCTAACGGCGGAAGTTGCACGCAATGCGGCTCGACTCCGGGCGACAAGCGATTCTTTTTCAAGCTAGGGGAGGACGTCACGAAGCGGCTGATGGCCCAGTATGAGCGTCCGAAGGTCAAATACAAGAGGGCCGAGGGGAATAGAGGTAAGAGAACGGAGATCTTTACCGCAAGACGCCCGGGAAAGGCAATGGGTGTTAGTTGCACTTTGGTGGAGAGGAAGGGTTTTTGTGCGGATTGTCTGCGTGGAGACATTGTGGCTGCAGACGTAGCCACAGAGGGAGAAGAAGAGACAGAGATCGACAATACTACCTCTACTTCTAGTACAGAGCTGGAACAAAGTCTTGTTGGTCTCGCTGCTAGCGGCAAGACAACAGATTCAGAGGATATCGAAACGGAGGACGTGTCTGGACGTGGTCCAGCATACCTTTCTCATGAGCCTATTGGCATCTTACAAGACGCATCGAACAACAACAAAGGAGCCAAGAGAGACCAAGGCCCAGATAGGAACGACACCAAGAACGACAACATCTCCATTCTCACACCACTCTCGCCCTCAACCTCGACCTCGCGCACCCACCGCACTAGGAGCAAGTCCCCAATGACGCCACCTCCAGTTTCTAAGAAGAGAAAGCCAAACACGCCACTTCAGACACGAGCAACAGCACCATCACCAGAACCACCAGCAGAACCAGAGCCAGCGCAAGACAACTTCGTGCGCGACCCTCTTCCTTCCAATGGTCTTAGCTCTGGGCTCATGGCTCTAGGATTTGGGCGACGACGACGACGATAGCGACAAAGATAGCGACAGCGAGGAAAGCAACCTGGAAGGAAGCAAGGATGCATTCGACAGAAGTGCGAATTGATACGATACTATGATGGTTAATAAGGAAGGTTTGACACCTCAGTTGTGATCCAGAGTGAATGGGATATGTTGCATGGATGAAGAAAGGTTCCCAGAGTGTGAAAGTGACTAGGACAGCGGGCAGGGCAGGACCTACCTGTAATTAAAACGCCACTCAATGCAATGCAATG
Organism: Articulospora tetracladia; assembly: GCA_003415645.1. NCBI lineage: Eukaryota > Fungi > Ascomycota > Leotiomycetes > Helotiales > Discinellaceae > Articulospora > Articulospora tetracladia. Next base: position 1,730,357 of record PYIV01000012.1, read on the forward strand.
CAATGGAAACATGAATTAGTAAACTAGTAGAGAAATCAAATGAATATTAGAACTGAAATTCTAGATGGAGCTTTTGTGCTGATGGCTGATATGTTGGTCAATGTATTGTCAATTATGTCCATGCGTGAGCCTAAAGTAAGGTAGGTAAGGTAGGTAGGTGTGAGTACGGCCAGCTACTGTAACCCCTATTTATTTCTCGCTTGTGGCTTGGCGCGGGGTCACTCGCTGGCGGGTACTTGGATACTTAGCTACTTAGGTACCTTACCTTAGCTTAGCTACCCTAGACTTGGGATTTTAGATCCTCATTAAAGAATGTGATGGGATTGGATGGATAGATTAAGAGGATTATTTCACTGAGAGAAATTCAGTCTAGAAGTTTTGAACATTCATTGTTTCATTTCATTTGATTTCATTTACTTTTCGACGTTTTTAGGTCCTAGTCCTTATCCTGTCCCTACCTTATCCCCCTTCTGATATGCCCCCTTTGACACTCCATCTTTCCTCCATCTATCTAGAACTCAAGGGAGAGAGATAAAGGCGCTGAAAATGAATGCTGAAATGCTACACAAACCAAGCAAGAAAGCAAGCGGGCGCTATGCAAGACCGCACTCATACCCCCTAAAGTCACAAGCCACAAACCACACACCATACACCACAGATGCATTACTGTACTAAACAACGCCGATACTGAACAGAGCGACCCAGACAGAGCATGGCTGGCTAGTTCTAATCAAGCCAAACTAGAACAAACTAAACCACTACGCTCAAGAAACACGCTGTGTCAGTGGTCTGCTTGAAAATAGACCGGCGACTTGGTAGAACATCTCCTCCATGGGCGGTAGTGCAAAAGAAGGACCAATGTCAAAGATCTGGCCAAGTTGTTGTTGGGAAACTACTGCCGTCTCAACGTCATCCTCATCTTGCTTTGTAGTTTGCATATTGCTTGGCGTTGGTAATTGCTCTTCTTCTACCTCCACTTCCATGTCTTCCGCTTCAACGAGGCGCATAAGATCTGCAGCTGCCTCTTCTGGGATGGAGTCCAGCTGTAGGGCAGACGTAGATTGGGCAAGGCTTGTGAAAGCATGCGCACCTTTCTTGAGTATAGTGTGGATCTCAGCTGCTGTATCAAGTACTAGATAGCCCTGTGTTCCAACAGCAGGGATCAGAGCGCTGATGACTGATGGGAAGACTTCTTTTAGTTGAGGATCTGGGCTATCTTGTGCGAACACAATTAGCTCAGAGAAAGCTTGCCAAAGGGTTTGTGCTGCTTTCTTGAATTCCGGATCAATAGTGAATCTTGGGAGAGCAACAGCAAATGTTTGACTTCTCTCGTCAACGGCGAGATGCATCATCTCTTGTTTCTGCTCAGTGGAGAGCGAGGAAACGCTGGGGTTGAGCTTGATTCCGTATCGCAGTTCTTGGGAGACTAGGTCAAAAACGAGTAAGTTCTCTGAAAGAACAATCAAGTCTTGTCCGAGTATTCGAAGTCCGAAGATTTCATTCTCGAAAAGTCCTGTGTGTGAGGTGCGAGTAATGCCAGATTCAGGATCGATCAGATACAAGAGGCCATCTTCACTGCTGCATGCAGCAGCCAGGAGAGAACCGTCGTCTGAGAATGCAATAAGTCCGGTGCTGGGAATCGTATCCTTGTCATTGGCAAGATCCAAGAGTTCGAGTTTGCTGAGTAGAATGGTATTCTGACAGACCCAGTTTCGAAGCGGGCGCTTCTCCTGATCTCGGACTACGATGCCATCACGCTTTCTTGTCCTCGGGATCCATATCCGAACGATGCCATCTTCACCGATCGTCGAGAAGCGCAGCGATGTTGGGTCTACTGCGAGGTCCAAGATTCTCCCTGCGTCACTCGGTTCTTCGCCTGCGGTGTGAGGGGCATTGATTCGAGAAACCAGTTCCCAGGTTTGGCCCTCATTGTTCCATTGCCAGAACTTCAAGAATACCTCCCGTCGGTGTCGCTGCTCCTCAAGAAGAGCATTATTGGCGTGCTTCAAATGCTCGAACTCTCCTGCAGGAGGCGTCCACTCGTCAACAGTTGCTAGCCACTGTCCATCATGGGATATCTTAATATGGGTAACTCTTGGTTCCGTAGGACGGTAAGTATTGGCAGCAGCATCAACATTTGTAATGTTTGTTCTGGCCAATGCCTGACGGGTGATATTATGCCCTGCTCCAAGATCAAATGTTTCCAGGAATGGATTGCTCATTTTTTGAGGTTTGTCTGCCTTTATTGTTTGAACTTGACCAACCCCGAGAAGAAGTCGCGATGGTTGTGAAGGATTGATCACTGCAGGAATACGTTGCACCAGAGGCTTTGACCAAGTCGAATCCTCGATTCTCCGAACCTGGGATTCGAGAGGCACTCCGGGCTCAATGACTGAGATCTGAATACCCGAAATATTTGCAGTTGGTTGCAATTCAGCGGTGGATAAAACCATAGCAGAATTGTCGGCCAGTTGTACTGCATATGATGACCCAGTCGGCGAAACCACAACATTCTGAATTGTGGCAGACATGTGTGGCAGGAACTGATGCTTTCCAGTATCCAATTGCCAGAGCACTAGAACTGTTTCTGTTCCACCAGAGATGACATAATTGCCTGTATCCTTGTCAGCTTATATCATTCTCATCAGCCGAGGCACTTACCATCTAGAGACCACTTTACAGTGTGCACAGCCTGTCGATGCCAATGCATTTTCCGGGGAACAATGCTCAAGGCTGATGAAAGGCTAGCATCGGAAAACAGCTTCAGAAGGAGATCACTATGCATAAACACCACTCCTTTGATGTCTCCCACAACAACATCAACGACTGGTGTTTTCTTCAGAGCCTTCTTCAGCCCGTGAGCTTGCATCACTGTACGGTCCGACACTCGCATGTCCAAAGATTTGATTGGATCTGAAGACTCAAAAATGCGGAACTCGTATCGGATCTTGTCAATGGTACTGTATTCTGTCGACCTGAGACGGCCGACCAGAATTCTTTTCCCCGAAGAGCCGACAATGACAGAACCTTCGTTACCAGTCTTTAGGAAATTGATGCGTTCGTTTGAAGTGTAGATCGTCCTCGCAGCATTGACGATTCCACTCTCAGGCATCGCAAGCTCATTGGCGGTGACACGGAAGCCTCCATCTTTGCGGATCTCGGTCGTGAAAACGACATCACGTCTTCTCCCCGCCGATTCCATAGAGGCAACAGTCATATGGACGCATCCCGACGACGAGACACCCCATGACTGCTCAGCACCGACGCCCGTAGTCCAGTCTATTCTGAAAATATTTGCGTCTGAGCAGGCTACCCAGAGAATATTGCTGTGGTTCGGAGATAAGGCGAAGGCGATGATTCGAGGCGGGGAAGTGGCCGAGGCAGCAAGTTTTAATTTGATGGATCGAGTGAGCAGCGAATTTGACGTTGAGTACACTTGGATAGATGTGCGGTTTGCCACAATTAAGAATCTAGAGCGGTCAGCTATGGTAGTATAAGAGAGTGCAGAGTTTCCTACTTCTCATCCTCAGTAAAGACCGGGTCAACATTGATCAAACGACCACCAATGGGTTCAGAAATCTTCCACAGCTCTGCCTTCTTCTTTGTGGTCTTCTTTTCCAAAGCCTTGCCAGTCTCAGCAGTCCCTTGCGGTACCATGCTCGTGGTCTGCGAGCTGCCAAATTCATCATCGGTAGCCATCTGCACGATCTTCTTGGTCCGCCCATCGATAGAATTGCGTCGTTCGTCCGCAGCACTGGACAGGGATTCGTCTTTCAGGAGATCATCAAAATTGAGTACATCTGGAGATTTCGACTTCACATGCTGTCTGCCATTTCCATTTGCTCCCTTCGTGGGTTCCGTCGATTCGGCCGCTGGTGGGTTGAAAGCCGCGTCCCAGCCTGAATTTTCGTTCAATTTGGGAATCGAATTGCCGGATTGGGTTTTCATAGACTTGGCTCGTTTGGGGGTTCTGCCACCTCTGCTGGCGCTCTCTTGCGCTTCAGTGCCGAAGCCATATTGTTGTCAGAGTCCATGTGGTGTTACTTTGCTTGGATTGCGCGGGTGAACTTTTGGGAACTTTTTTTTGCTATCGTCCGACCCACCATACCTCGCTGGCCAATCACGGATCAGATCACCAACCAAAATCATTTTAGCTCAGAATATTTACAAGGGTTGATTTTGAGATTCTTCAGGCACGGCGACGTCAAGATCAAAGACAACACTTACCCCACGATCTTCTTTCGAAACAGGACCCTCGGCCTCACGTCTGCTATCGAAGACCTCGAAGATGATTATCCCTGTGCGCTGTTTCTCCTGCGGGAAGGTGCGCATACATCTCCTTTGCGATTCGTTTTTCGCCTGCTGACTTTACCAAGGTCGTTGGTGATCTATGGGAGAGATATCTGAAGCTCATCGATGAGGGGATTGCGGATGGGTAGGTTTTGGGTACCTGGGGAAAGACTGAATCTACGCTAATTGGATCTCTAGTGATGCTATGGATGCTCTGGGATGCAAACGATACTGCTGCCGTCGCATGATCATGACACATGTGGACCTCATCGAGAAGCTTCTGAAGTACGTCAAAACACGCTGGAGCTCTTCCACATGACCGCTGAAGCTCTGCGGATCTCTAAGTGAAATCCAGATGACTAACAGCTCTACAGGTACAACCCAGCGGAACGAGATGCAAAGAAAGCAGCCATGGGTTAAGACACGGTGAATGGAATATTGGCGTTGTGCCCTGGAAGGCGAAGGATGGATTGATGGATGACTGCATACAATGGCGTAATTATGACGGCGTTGGGAGGCTTGGGAAGTTAGGGTTGCTTCACAAAATAAGATTCCCCATTGTCACACGGAACTGTGCCAATGTCTTCCATCCCTCGAGGCAGATTGTTCCTCGCCGCTTGGGTCAGAGCTGCCGAGGAGCCTGTTGCGCACACTAAGCGCCAACCTCAGTATACACATGTCCCAAAAGAAAGTCTTTTTTTCCGGTCCTGTGCCTTGCGGTCGCATATATTCAACGCACGAAATTACGCCGCACGGTAGAGTTCGAGCTCGATTGAGGATCTCGCTCCGTCTCTTCCAGGATGCCCCACGAGGAAAGTCTCCTTCCTCCCGTTGGTGTCGTGTTCCGTGAGTGTGCACCAACATACATCCAACATCGGCAAGATCGAGTAAGTGCTTAATCTTGATAGGATGGCTTCAGACAGGCGCCTATGCAAGCGCAAGTCGGGCTAGAGACGAGGCGCAGATAGTCATGTACCATGCGGGAAAAAGGCCACCCTCATGCACAAGTGGAGGCTCTTATCAAGGCTTACTCCAACAGCTTTGAGAGTCATCGAGTGCCAACCCGCACGACTTTTCAAACGGTCCTATTATTCTGATCTGTGATTCTGAATGATCGGATCGATTTTCCTGACGAGTGGCATGCAGCCAATCACATCGGCACTGTCGTGAGCCAACGAATGGGGAGGCTCTCGCCACAGTGCCGAAAGTTGGGGGCTGATTATTTTGCTTGATATCAGCCAGCTCGTCGCCTCATGGGCTCTGGGTGACCGGGTTTATCAGGCCGATGTCCCAACTTTCCATCGTCCACAAGCATCGTGGCAATTTGCTGACCGCAGGATGCCTGGAAGTCTCTTCCCAGCCGCCTGCTCCACCATGTCGACACCATGGCGCGCCGCGCCTGGGCTGGCCTGGAGAATGGAATGAATGTGAAGATCTTCGGCGTGGTCGATCCTCAAGTTACCCCCAAGGTGACCCCTCCTTGGCCCGACCACACCCACTGCGACGGGTTCGCAGGATGGGCCCATTGGGTTGAGTCTGGGTGCGCAGCATGAATGTGGAGTCACTGGACTCTGCAAAAGGCATCTTCGCCGTATGGTTTGCTACCCACGGCTTCCCAGAAACGGCTGATCCCGCCTCCTGATTAATGCTGTGGCATGAGTAATTCGCTGCTGAAGGGACGGACGGGTACGGTGCTTGGTGCTGGCTGGTGCTGGCTGGTGGAGCGTGGTGGGGGAGCAAGAGCAGAAATGGGCTATGGTGCGCACCCAATTGGCTGGCGGGTGCGAGAGCTTGGACACTTCCAGCCATCACACCCTTTTCCGGCCGCTCGGCTGGGGGATCGAGGGGAAGAGAGAAAAGCAAAAGCCATCGCATCGTTCGGGGTGAGACAACAGATCAGAGGGAGGGAGGGTAAAGGCGTCGCATTGGGAGGTTGAGGGTGAGGTTGAGGAGGGAGCTGCTATGGTTGCTGTCGGGTCTCTCGGGTCAGATCAGATCAGATCAGATCAGATATGTAGGAGGTTGGTCGATGAAGGGAATGGAGGAGAAGATAGAGCACAGTAGATACCTGGGTACAGTATAGGTAGTTAGTAAGTGAGGTATTGAAGGTCAGGTGAAGTGAGGGGATAGATACCATATCTGAGGGAGGTACAGCAGACAGGTAGGTACCTGACCTTGGCTAGGAGGATAAGGAAAGGTGAGATACTAGCAGCAACCTCCCTTGAGCTAGCTCGCTCGTAGCTAAGCTCCCTGAAGCTCCTCCCACGCCGTCTGTCGAAGAAACGAAAGACATCCATCTTCTAAGCGCCGCCCAACATGACATGCCTGCACTCGCGCACTCCCTCATGCAGCCCGCGATCAAGAGACGCGCAGGCCGCCGTGGGATTGGTTGGCTTTATTTCGACGCTGCACGCAACTCGCTGCACGTCTGGAGCTGCCTCTGCCTGCCTCTGCCTTTCTCCCACCTCGTCGCCAGCAAGCAACAGCGCGCGCTGCCATTCGACCGTCGACATCGCCAGCATCGTCTTGGAATCACACTCGGTCTTGCCCTCGCTTCGTCGGCTCTGTCAGTTCACGGACGTTTCAACTCGCGGGACAGCCAGGACGCAGCCAATCCGCGGCGCACATCCATCCCATCCCTCCCCACATCCCAGGACGATCTGAGGGTGCATCTACTGTATCTGACCCGTCTGTGAAGGACAAACACGCAGTACCTTTACCCTACAATACGCCCGGATTCTTCAGCGCGGCGGATATCTGCGATCACGACGTGGTGGGCAAAAGAAACGTGAAGGAACGGAGATCCCAAGCTCCAAGCTCCCTTGTCCTCCTCGTCCTCGTCGTCCTCCTCGTCCTCCTCGTCCTCTTCTCCTCCTCTCCTCCTCCTCCTACTACTCCTCCGCACCCCGCCCCCTGCTCGCCTTGCAGCACGTCCAAGCCTGCATCCTCGTCGTGACTGACCAGCCCCTGCCGGCCTCTCGACTCGAACCCGAACGCGACCCTGGCCCTGGCCCGTCTAACGTTGTTCTTTCTCTTCGCTGGAACGTGAGACTGCGGCACAGCGTGGACATTGACACCTTCTTCTTCACCTGCCTGCCTGCCAGCCAGTCAGCCAGGACGGAGGCAGCGATAGCTGACTGACAGCCTACGTTCAAATCCGGTAGACTGCCGTACCAATTCATTATTGTGTCAGTCCCTCTTGCAGTCGTGCAGACCGCATCCGCTACCATCTCCACACGCACCTCCACCTCCTCCGCGCGATATGCTCTGTTGCCCGCGCTACTACCACCAACACCACCACCGGCGCCCTCCCACTCTGTTGTACGTACCCATAGCTTCTGCACCTCAGCATTGCCGACCTGCTCGCCCAACCCTTTGCAGCAGCATCGCATCCAGTGCGACTATTTTCGAACTGGTCCGCTGCATCGCGCAACGCGCATAGACATTGGCTGCTAGTCAGCTCGATAGCTTCCAGCTTCTCACCCCGAGAGCTGCTCCTCCTTCAGCCGTGGTCGACCCACATCCGCTCTTGTTGGAAGCCTGCGCCTTTAGCTAGGAGGACGCTGCCATCTCCTCGTCTCGCCATCAACCTTCAAGACCCGTTTGGCGGCCTCTGAAGGAGCTACGCAGAGAGAGCCTCGCTCCCAAGATGGCATTGGAGAGTCCTCTAGTCTCGTCCCCGGGCAATTTAATGTCAGCCTTTTCTCCATATACTGAGTTCTCCATGAGCCCCAACTCGCCCGCGCAGACCAACTCCCCTCGATTTAGGGCACTGTAAGGACGAGGACACCTCGAAACACCGTTGGATTGTACTAACGTTCTGCAGATCTGCGCGCAACTCTGGAGAGTCGTCGAGTCTGCGGCCATACTCAATCGACGAAGGCTTATCGCCCAACGGCCTCCAAATGAGCTCACCAAGTGATATGGTGGGGCCGTCCCCAGTGACCTCGAATGGCACCGAAACCACAGAGATCGAAGATGAGGTCGCAGATGATATTCAAGACGGGGAGCTTTCTCCCCCAGAGTTCTCAGGGTCGAACAATTCCAATAACACCGTATGCGCGACCTGATGACTGGGAGCTGAAAATGCTGACACCCCAAGCAGGTTAAGAGGTTAAGCACCAACGTGCCAGATCATTTTCGAGCTTCACTAGACGACGAATCAGTCTCGGTGATTCACGCGCCGATGGGCTATGGGAATTTTGTAAGCTAGCTGTGTAGCTCAGTAAAATTATACATGAATTACCGCTAACTCGATCAGACTTTCAAAAAAGATTCAGCGCCCAATTCGCCGCCTCGCACAGGCGAGAGAGTGACTCCGACTCCATATCAACAGCACGAGGCGGTCCCTGCACCATCTACCATACGAGTAGATTTAGAAGTGCCAAATAATAAGGTGGGTGGTATCAGTGCAGTCGACAGAGTAATTGCTTATAACAGACAGGCCAATCAGCCGAGTCCTGTGTCCCCGCCACCAATATCAACAGATATACCTATCGCGAAGTACGGGATTGAAAATGCCACCCCCCGAGCGCAAACAAGGCAGGAGGTGGAAGCCCTTGCAGGTAACACGGGACTCCCTAAATCAGGGGGTACCAACAGTAGTCTCGAAGGTCGGTGGAGCGTCTTTAGAGACAGAAATAGTCCACATTACTCATGGTTTGCAGGCATACCAGAAGAGCAACGCGAAGATGAATTTGATCCACGCAATGTCCATAACTCAGAGGAAGAGGTCAACGCTTTGAAAACAGCCCTTCATGAATGCTGGACCCTGTGTAATACACTCGCAAGTTTGAGCTCTATCCATCGGGAGAGAATCTTCAGCTACTCTGGGACCCGTGATACCCACGAGATGGCCTGGAAATGTTGTTGGAAGCTTTGTCAGAAGCTATACGACAGCCGTGACGAGGACCACGAAATGCATGTCCGGCCTACCCTGGACTTGTGTCGCGACTTTTGTCAGGCATTATTCGATGTTCGACAACGAAAGGACGAGGTCGCTGATTCCGTTCTCAGGGTGAGCTTCGAACTTAACAACCACCTATTTAACACCCATGATCGAAATCTTCCAGAGGCATTTCGGGAACGGACCTTGGATTTTTACATCACGTTATGTCACCGGCTAATGAAACAGCGCAATGAGCTCGCGGCAGAGACAGACGCCCTTCTCCGAGCTTGTTGGGGATTAGCTGAAATGCTCTTTAGTCTCCGCCAAAACAAGCGCGACGGAAAGGCACCAGATGAAGAGTTGCTTGGATCGGCCGTTCAAGCATGCTGGGAATTGTGTGACCTGTTCAGAGAGGGTTGGACACAAGTCAGGCCTGAGAGGGGTACTCCACGACCATCACAAACTACATTCACACAGACATCCGACCAGATGAGTAGATCTTCTCACACAAAAACGCCCAGCTTAGCAAGTCTTCCGGAGAAGACTGAGCATTCCAGGTCGAGGTATAACGCAGACACACCCATCGCAAGATATATCCCAGACACCCCAATCGCGAGGTATACCTCGGAGACGCCAACCTCGAGGTACATCCCTGACACTCCGATCTCAAGATACAATCCAGAGACACCAACGACCGAGTTCGAAGACACCCCCATCTCCCCCGACGAACACTCTCCGAATATACCAAATATTATGATCCTTGGAACAGAAGGGAACCGCTCGAATGCAAGGTGGTCGAGCACGACTTCAACCTTGTCATCATATTCACAAGGAAGCGGTCATTCTTCCAGCACTATCACTACTGTACCAAACGGCGTGGTTGAGGACGCGAATCTTACGCGCCTGAAGATCCTCATCCTGAAAGCTGCCATGAATGTTGGCTTTCCCCGATCTACGCCGACCTCAATTGGCCCCAATATAGCAGACCCTCCAGCGCTTCAAAGTTTCGTCAAATCACTATCAACGGGTTCTTTCGGCTCACTGCCTTACCATACATCACTTCTTACGTCTTATCGTCAACTTGTTCTCAGCGATTCCACATTCAGAAGTGCAGCTACACTACCAGCAGTTGGCAAGAAAGCTAGTGCCATCGAGGTCGCTAACAGTGTGAAATGGCTGATGCGTAGTGGACAGTACCCATTTCTGAAAGATTTGTTCCGGCTAGTGTTCGGTTTCCATCTTGAAGAAGCAGAAACGAGAAAGCATGTCACCATTACTGTTTGATCTTTATTTCACATCTTTGAAAAACTTTGGGTGGGGAGATTGTTTAGCATACCTTGGTAGCATTTACGTGTCGAGAGTCATGTTACTGAAAAGACTACTCGACTTTGGTTTGGGATAGCGAATGCATGTCGTACTTGTGGGGCTAACTGGTTTGAGGAAAGGATGCATCCAAGGCGTTTTTGAGAGTTGCTCTTCTTCTTCAAGGCTTGGTGCATATTTGGAGCGCACATTCTTTTTAGCTTTGATGGATTGGAAATTGTTCTAGATACCCCCTCCAAGTCAGGCGTTGAGGCGCATATATTGAGCCCATTTTATCTTTATCAATTATATATCTTACTCCCTTTCTCCTATATCTATTTTCTCCTGATTTGGTGTCATTTGAAAATGATGAGCTTGGGGAGATGTTTTCGGGCGAGGGAACGCAAGAGGTATTGATGTGGTACCGAGGAAGACATTTCACAAGGCTGTACATATAGCATAATAGTGAATTCACTGCGTTAATATTCACTTTGAGTTTCTGTTCTATCTTCTCGCTAGCGTGAGTCTCCGCACGCGTCGAGTTCCCAGTATTTGATAGCCTTCATTTCACTTTGCCTGATAAGAACTAGACATCACGACCAGATACTGCGTTCCTTGACGGCAGATCCATTTCAGACAATCGAAAGATCGTCGTTGCATTAAAGCCAGTACATCAAAGCCAAGATTCAACAGTCAAGTTGGCCCAACGCACATCACAATTCGTCACAATCACCGATCTGAGACGAGTTCACGATCTGAATTTGGCTTCTCCTAATCTTGTGCAACTGAGTTGGAGGATCCAAGTCACCGCACTGACAAATCTACACGATCTCGAACTCGTCTTCAGGTCCCGCATGTCTATGAAATTCACAGGCGGGGGCAGCAATAGGAAGTGAATATCAAGAGGTCAGGACGCAAGATAAAGAAGAAGAGCAAAGACCAGAGCAAATATGTGTGTCTCAATCAACTACATCTTTCCCGAGTGCCTGTGCACGTCTCGAGTAGTACGTTCACCTCCTTCTTCTCCTATCCTTTGGCCCGAGTTATTTTTCAAAAACATGATACTGATAACCCAACAGGGATGGTACACCTGCTTCCTAGCACGCAGCGATCGCAACGATGTCGACGGTAGCAGCAGTAGCAGCAAGGATGACAAGATCGCAAGAGAGGGTGGGGAGCAAACTTCCACGAAACTTGCACGAGGTACAAGTACACGGTGCAGCAGCAGCGGAACGGAGGAATTCGATGCGCAGAGTGCCTCAGCGAGGTTAAGAGTGGTGATGGCGACGCAAGCGAGAGTGGTGGGGAGGGCAAGGATGGTGCTGGTGGTGCTGCTGTTACTGCAACTGCTACTGGCAATGACACTGCTGATGTTGGTACCGGCGGTTTTAAAGAGAGCACCAAGAGTCCTACCTCTACCTCTAGCTCTGGTCTTGCAGTCGCACCTCTGAAGATCGGCAAGAAAGATGGTAAACTGGCTATGGAGACTAAGGATTCTAAGACTCAAGACCAAGCCCACGGCCACGGCCAAGCCAGAGATACGAAAAACATCGAGATCAAGCCCCTGAAGTTGCGAAAGGCCTCTGAAGCTGATAAGGGCGCTCAAGTTCAAGCACAAGTCAAGCTGCTGAACCTGAGCATTAGGGACAAGGAAAGGGATAGAGAAAGGGATAGGCAAGATGCGAAAGACAGAGCTGTGGAGTTTGGTCTCGATCTTAGGGCGGATATCGATGTCGATCCCGTCAAGAGGATTGCCGTTTCGGCGAGGAGCTCGAGCTTGGGAGTTGGATCTGCGGCTGGAGGTGAGATTGGAGGTATTCAAGGCAAGAGGGCTATGACTAGTCGACGATCAAGTCGAGAGCGTGTTGGAGGCGAGAGAGAGAAGGAGAGAGATACTGAGAGGGAGAAGGGTTACGAAGGCGATACGGAGGGGAAGCGCAAGGGCTAAAGGTAGGTAGGTAGGTACATTAGGCTCTCATGGATCGTGTTGAGAGATTGAGTTGGGCTGCGATCGTGATTCTAGATACTGGATCAGCGTTCAACTGAACGAATATTAATATTCGAGTTGTCCTTTGACATTTCACGTGAGGGAGAGAGGCTATGTATGCGGGTATGCTGAGACAGCTCTGTGCCAAATGTGGAATCTGTGGAATCATGGTTTTCCTTCTTCTACCTTAGGTACCTTAGCGACCAATACTACTACTAAGTAATCTCACTAGTAGCGTTTTAAGGGTGTAGAAGCATCTGCATAGCGTAGGTAGGTAGATGGTGATGAGTTGGGAGGCAAAAGATGGTTTCATGGAATCGTTTTTGTCTGATGGAATGTCTGCATGAATCTGGTGCTTAATGGGCTCTTGATGTCACAGTAGAAAGTAGCAAGTGCTATGTCAAAGAAACAACTACTAATTCCTTCCGGAACGTCTGCTGTTCTGGGATTCTTATTGCGACCTGGAGGAGACGGGATATCCAGCTTCGGTATAAAGTGACAGCATCGATTATCCGGTGCAAATAGCATTTCTATTAGGCCTGCGAATAAGAATCGGAAAACGACTAAACTTGTACACTCTTGTAATTCATCTCAAGATAGGTACACTCTCCTTTAGTAGAACTGCCACATCGCTTAAACAGCTCTAGCCGTATTCCGACTAATAGTAAATACGGCTGTCGCTACAGCTCCTTCAGGTAAAGTAAGCTTGCTTATCTGCTCCACCCAACCGTCAAACGACCCTCCGACCCCTCAAAGCCGTAGCCTTACGAGATCTTCGGGTCGGCTGGTCGAGGTCCAAAATGACGCGATCACCACCCATCATTGCAAGTCCAATGGAGGACAAGACCATAGTCCGTACACACTCTCCTTCGCCGCAATTTGTCTAAAATGTCTTTCGATAGCATACCCATCCTTGATCTCTCCCTAGCCAGAAGCCCAGCAACAAAGCCCCTCTTCCTCGAGCAGCTGCGGCATGCGCTCCTCGAGGTCGGCTTCCTTTATTTGAAAAATGTAGGCATACCGGATCAGCTGGTGGAGCAGGTTAAGGAGCAGGGCGTAGCGTTCTTTGAGCTGCCGGAGGAGGAGAAGTATGTTTGCGACGGCGTGGAGTAGAGTTGTCACTGAAGAAGTACAGGCTGCGCATAGAGATGAAGAATGCACCTTCGTTTCTTGGGTACTCACGACTCGATGCGGAAATCACAGCGCATACAATCGATCATCGTGAGCAGATCGACCTCTCCAACTACCACCCAAACCGTGACCCCTCTCAACCCCTCTACCGCAATCTACTTGCACCAACACAATGGCCGTCCGAAACGTATATGCCTCGGTTTAAGGCTGTTTATGACGAATACATGACACTATTAGGAGAGATATCCATCTACTTCACGTCATTGGTAGCAGAATCGATTGGGCTGAAGCCTGACGCATTCAACAAGTACTTTGACAAAGACCAGCAGCACAAGCTGAAGATAGTCAAGTACCCTGATTTAAAGGAGCTGGGTTGTGGAAGGAAGGAGAGGCCGTACCAGAAGGGCAGGGTGTGGGACCACATAAGGACAGCATGTTTACAAGCTATCTCCTTCAAGTCACGGACCATAGAGGCCTACAGGTGCAAAATATGCAGGGGCAATGGATCGACTGCCCACCTATAGATGGTACCCTCGTGGTAGCCATAGGCCAAGGTATGGAAGCTCTCACCCAAGGTGTCTGCATGTCGACGACGCATCGCGTCCTCTCTCCAGCACCTGGCACGGGCGCTCGGTTCTCGGTTCCGTTCTTCCAAGGTGTGAGTTATGATGCCGAGTTTGATGAGCTGAATGACTTCGAGGGCGGAGGAGGCGTGGGGAGAATGCCCGAGGAGATGTTAGCGATGCGAAGGGAGGTGGTGCGGAGGAATGGCGGGAGACTGGATGATGTGGAGTTCACCTTTCGAGGTGGGTATGGAGCCAAGACGCTGGGTGAGGCGACACTGAAGAACAGAGTCAAGAGCCATCCAGACGTGGGGAGAGGTGGTATCCAGATATTTTAAGGGAGATCAGGGCTCAGCAGGCGAGGGAGAGGGAAGAGGCGAAGGAGAAGGTGTTGGAAGGGACTGGTAATCCGATAGCTGGTGTTGTAGGTAAGGAAGTCCAGGCGCACTGAGAGGGGCAATGAACACAACTTTGTAAAAGAAAAGCTCGGGGACCTTTTCTAAGACGCAGTACGGTGTATTTCATGGCTATCCTCTAAATTCTCGTAGACACATTAAGTACGAAGGTATGCGCACATAGCCACAACCATTTTGTCTATGTGGATACCCAATGCGCCTCTCGCTCCCAGACTAAAGGAAAATAAAGTAACAACCGTCTATCTCGCCCATACGTTCATTCGTGAAACCTCGTGCTCACCATTGTGCTGAAGGGGCAAGGAAAATACTGCATAGAAATCCAAAAAAAAATCACAACTCGGCCACGCAGGCGTCGGTCGGTCGGTCGCAGTCTATTCTAGGGGGACAGGTCGCAGATCTCACTTCTTCTTGGGCACCTCGGGTGTGGCAACGAAGTTAGGGAAGCACTCCTCCAGCGTCTTGGTGTGCTTGTTGGTTGCGTGTTCGGTCAGCCTGTTGGTGGTACTCTCGTCAGCACAGTGCACAACTGGATTTTGCTCGCTCGCTCGCTGAGCGCAAGGGCATCTATCGCAAGGGGAAGAGGAGGAAGAGGGACATACGCAGGTGCGCGAGTCGTCTTCAGGAACGTGGATTTGCAGATGATGCATTGGATGTCCATGGCCTTCTCGTTGACTTTCAGTTGCGAGTGTGCTTCTCCCTTTGCGTCCTTTGCGTTACGGGCACGCTTCGAGGCGGCCTTTGCTCCCTGCACGGCGATAGAGGTTAGTATTGTGCATCTCTTGACGTGTATGATATGCGACAGCAATTTCTTGACGTAGAGAACGTTGCGATGTGCCCAGAGAGGAGGGGCAGCTTGGGTGGGGTTAGGGAAGAATCTGGTTTCGGATTGGACGTACGTTTCCTCCTCCCATGGTTGTAGATGTGGTATTTAGGTTGGTCGGAATAGGCTGTTATTTGAAGAGTCTTGAGAGACTTGGAGTTTGTCTTGAATGTTGGTGAGAAAGGGTGCTTTGTTGTAGGTTGGAGTGGCTGAGATTTAGTATTTGGCAGAGAAAATCGGCTCGGGATTGCGATCGAGTCAGGCTCCGCGTTTGAGAAAAAAAATGTCAGCCGCATCGGATGATTCTAGGCGTTCACTTTGAGTAACTGAAGATCTAATTTAAGCCGGTAGGCTTGTCCGGACCCACACGGTGCCAGGACAGCAAGCTAATGGTTGTATATGGACACATCCAATCACCAAATGCAGCCTTTCAAAATCCGTATTTATTTGACTTGCGATATTAGAATAGCTACAACGCGTAGATCTATTAAAAACTCAGTTTACTTAACTCGCTACGTTGCACTAACTTCTTTTGGTTGCGCTAGTGCTCGTTATCAGAACTAGGCGTAACGCGCTCGTCGTCGCGTCTCCAACCTTCAAGCTTTCTCCATCTTCAGAAAATCAACCACAAATTCTACATCTATCAGATCCTATCCAAAGAGTTTCAATCACGGTAAATACTGCGAAGCATCTTTGGAATGGCGGAAAATACCCAAGAACCCGCTCCAATGGCCTCCGCTGCCTCCATCACTGCTTCCGAGTTCAAGGATGCTTTGGCTCGCTATCCCGAGGTCCTAGCTGGCATGAACAAGCCTGGTAAGTACTTTTACTTTCTGTGTTGAATTTCACTATGGGACTGCACAACTAATAAGGCGTTTTTACAGCAAAGGAGGGTTCGTTGAGCTTGGAGGAGCTGGACAAGTTCCGTTATGAGGTTGCGCCGTCGAGCTTCTCGAAAACCACAGGACGCATCATGCAACTAACCGACGTTCAGAAACTGCTTGAATGGAAGATGTAAGTTTCTAGTTCAGTAGCTCGTTTTCTCCACGACTTCTTGTTTTGTTGTGAATTTTGAGTGAGGGTACCTGCATGAACTAACTCGCTTGCTGTTTCATTTTGCATGAGAGATATTCTTTTTCTCGTGACTTCGGCGAATATATGCTAATGCTTGGACAGGAAGCATGGCACTTACCGACCAACATTAGGAAAACTTGTTGCGTCCAACTCCGATGAGAAAGTCGCGGCTGCAACCAAGGATGCTTTCGCTCACTATGCTGCCAACCCCACCGATATCAAAGGTGTGTTGGAGAAGCTTGCCACCCCATTGAAGGGCGTCGGACCAGCCACTGGCTCTCTGATGCTTGCCATCCACGACCCGCAGAACGTCATCTACTTTAGCGACGAGCTGTACAGGTGGCTCCTTCATGATGGCAACAAAGTCTCTCCCAAATACTCGGCTTCTGAATTCGATGACATGTATGCCGTGTCCAAGACCTTCATGGCTCGCATCAATTGCACCCCCATCGAACTCGAGAAGGCAGCTTTTGTCATCATCAAGGAAGCAGAGCCTGTCTACGAACCTGCAGCCAAGAAAATGCCATCTGGCAAGCCACGTGGTCGTCCATCCAAGCCAGATAGCGAGAAGAAGGTAAAGGTTCCATCCGGAAAGCCTCGAGGCCGTCCCGCTCGAGTTCCAGGTTCTACTCCAGTAAATAAGACGGAAACAATTGCTAGTCCCAAGACAAAGACCACAACAAAGGCCAATTCTGCTGAGACTTCAGAGCCAAAGAAGAGAGGCCGCCCTGCGAAGACAGCCGCCGCTGAGACTGCAGCGCCAAAGAAGAGAGGCCGCCCTGCAAAGGCTGAGGGAGATACTCCTGCAACTCCTGCTACCAAGAAGCGAGGCCGCCCACCTATGTCTGCTTCTGCCAAGAGCAGCAATAAGAAGATCAAGATCTAGGTGCATCGAACATTATCTCATTGGTTTCTTCTGCAGGCGCTCTGATTAACGGATGGGACATACTTTAGGGAGCGTGGCTGACTGGGTGGGCTTGGTTGGCGTGAATTTGCAGGGCAAACATTTCCGCGATATTTCTCCTTTGTATTCATAGGTGCAGATATTGCAAATTTGGGGGCTTTTCACGGATATGGCGTAGGTGGATGGACCTTTCTCATGTTTGTATGATATGGTATTCTTGCGACGAATAATTAGCGGTAGCTAAATGGCGCATATAGCTCTTGCTCTGACGTTTATTCAAAATGCGATATCTTGAAAGAAAATCCCGAGTCGGCCGCATCTGACCTGCGTGATGTGAAGTGTGATGAGGGAGTGAGTCCCTAGGTTGAAGCTATGGCACGTATCTATCCGCTCTGGGCATAAATAGTTCGCCTATTTGACATTCCTCTTTGCGAATCGACGTGTCGCTCAACCCCACATCAAAGCGGAATCCACTCAACCGGCCCAACCTCCGAAATACCATATCGTGAATTTAAAGTCTAAGTGGAATATGCGCTTACATTCTTCGTAGGTCTACCTTGATCTTATTCTTAATTTGATACCTCAGCGTATTCTAGAAGACTTGGTTTTAGTCCATGGCCGTCGCCTTCACCTCTACCGTCTCAGGACCGCAACGCAAGCCTTTCAGAAGAAGAATCATTTCCATCATATGGCTTCAAGTCATCTTCTGGGCATCAGTGATTACTGATATCGAAAGCTCCGCCTCAAGGAGACATGGCCCCAAACTTTGAGTTTTGGGGCTTCTTCAGGCTGTGATGTGTTCTAGAAAGTCTCAGATAATGTGAATAGGAAGCCTCTCAAGCGGATATGACTTGCAGCGGACACACCGCTGGCCCTTCACGCTCCTCACTTACTGGTCTTAGAAGCCCCACTGGTTCACCGATGGAGCTGAAATTGATCACAATGCCATGCAGCCCTTCCGACAGCCGCCTCGAGACTTCCACGTTGTGTGCTAAGTTTTAGCCAGTGTCACTCCATTGGTATTCTCATCACTTGTAAGCAGCTATTTCGCCTGTCATGTTCGAAGACAACTGTTGACAAAATCATAGAAAGAGGAGGAAATAATATCCTAAATCAGAATGATTTCGAAATGTCCGACACGTTGCAGCGGCCTGGTGGACGTCTAGACCATCACCAAAGTCTAAATTGACTCAGTTTACCCGTATTGGTTTGTGGAAAAGCAAAAATATCGTCAGAATCCTGTCTCATTCACAAAACCTCTCAAATATCAGATTCTTGAGATGTCCAAGTTACAGACACAAGAACAGCCCGTGGCCTGAGTCTCATTGCTCAGTTACTCCGTGCCCGGTGGTCGAATCAACTCGCGTCTCTCGGATGAGAGTCGCAGTCATCCACTTACCAGTGCCATGTTTGCCCCTAAGACAGAGTCTTGAGGGCCTTTCGACGTCTCGACTGACTAGTCTTGGCTTGAATGCCATCCTCCATAAAGTTTAGGGTATACCTCGTACCCTCGACATCGGTTCAGCAGGGATAGGATATCAATTCTTTGTAACTATACATCATGGCATTTAGATTCGTTCTAGCAGCGCTTGTTTTCCAAGGTGTTGCGGCGCAGATTCCTGCTTATGGTATGCTCATCAACTCATCGATGCTGTAAATTCGCTGACCATCCTACAGGTCAATGCGGTGGCACGTATTCCAATGGTGCTCCATGGACTGGTCCCACGAACTGTTGCCCTAGTTACTCTTGCCAGTACATAAATTCGAACTGGTGGGGATGTCAAGAAACCCCAGCACCTCCAGGAACTGTAGCTCGTTGGTATCAATGCGGCGGATCAGGCTATACTGGCCCTACGACATGTCAACCAGGAACTTCGTGCACTTACAATTCGCCCACTTTCTCTCGATGCGAGACTGACGTCTGCACCCCTGTCATTGCATCTGTCAGCTCCAGCGCAAAGGCTTCCAGTGCAATGGTCTCCTCGAGTACAAAGGCTTCCTCCAGTACACAGGCCTTCTCCAGTACAAAGGCAGTCAGCAGTTCTTTAGCCTCATCTTCGATAGTTAAGGTTAGCTCAAGCATCGTGACCTCCTCAGTTGCCTCGCGTTCAAGCTCAATATTGTCAAAGTCTTCCTCCGTCGCCAGCTCCTCAACGAAACCAACGTCCTCAATAGTGTCAAGCTCGATCAAGTTGACCAGCTCTACGTCTTCAATCCGTTCGTCTAGTAGTGTCAAGCCTTCAAGCACTCTTATCACAAGTACAACTACCTCAAGGCTATCCTCATCCACAAAAACGACTTCCTCGGCTGCAGCTACAACTACCTCAAAGTTATCCTCATCCACCAAAACGACTTCCTCGGCTACAGCTGCTACATCGCTGAGCTGTGCAGTCCAGAACCCACCTCCTCCCAGCGCAGGAAAAGTTTCTCTCACTGGAATCAGTAAGCTTCGCGTGCGCTTCAGAAGAAATGGATTTTGATAGATAAATAGATATTGCCGGTTGTGAATTTCCTGGCGACGTAAATGTAAGTCGACTGTGTTCTACCTAACAACGTCAGATGCTGACATCAGAAGGCCTGGAATCCTCCAAGTGGCTCTTACTGCCCCAATGGTCTAAACAATTGGCCCGACGGACCTGGCCAAATGCTGCATTTCTTTAACGATGATCATTTCAATACTTTCCGCCTGCCAGTGAGCTGGCAATTCTTGATCAATAGCGAGACGCCATCAAGCACTCTCCATGGCCCAAACTGGGCTACCTATGACTAGTAGGTTCTCGAAGGCTCGGTAATCTTGATATTTTTGATCTAATTATGGAACAGCATGGTGCAGAAATGTCTGATTACAGGAGCATACTGCGTAGTGGAGGTGCATAACTTTGGTAGATTCCGTTAGTTGTCGCGGGTCTAATTGATAGAATGAAGTTTGGCTAAATTTTTGACAGAGGGAACCATCATCGGACAAGGCAGCGGAACTGTCACGAATGCTATCTTCGCTGCCCTGTGGTCGAACATCGCCGCCAAATATGCTGGCAACTCCAAGATCATTTTTGGTCTCATGAATGAGCCACATGACCGTAAAACCGCACTTTGAATGCCTTTTGACGAATGCCTGCTAATCATTTCTAGTCGATATAAACCTCTGGGCTATAACCTGCCAGGCTGCTGTCACTGCTATCGTATGTAGTCGCTTTCCACCATTTGCGTCGCAGTTAATGACAGCTTCCCTCTCTAGCGCGGTGTCGAAACATATTCACACATGATCCTCCTTCCAGGAAATAACTATGCCTCAGCAGGTACATTCCTTACAGATGGCTCAGCTGCTGCTCTGTCCACAGTCACCAACCCTGATGGCTCCTTCACGAACCTGGTGTTCGATGTACACAAGTACTTGGATGCCAACAATTCAGGGAACTCAAATGACTGCCCATTCGATTACATCTCATCAGCCTTTGCACCTCTCGCGCAGTGGCTGAGATGCCACGGGCGGAGGGCTTTCTTGGTGAGTTTCCAAGTGCAAAGTGATAAAACTATTTTACAAAGAGCATAGAGCTGACGTTGTGTAGACTGAGATCGGTGGCGGGAATACAGACAGTTGTCACACCAATCTATGCGCTGTTGTTGCCTTCCTAAATGCAAATTCAGATGGTATTTTGCCATTCTCCCTTGCCATAGGCTAGATCTCAACTTGCTAATACTCAATTTAGTCTACGTGGGATACCTTGGCTGGGGTGCCGGCTCTTTCGATAGTGAGTTTGATATTTTCTTCCGTCTTGCTTGAGAAGCAGATTACTAACATCCACAGCGTATCATACCATTACCGAAACACCATGGGGAGGCCCAGGCACCTGGTCCGATCAGGTCAGTAGATCTTTCCTACGAATATTTTTCCGAGCGATGTCCAAGCTCTCGAGGTCACTTTGGATATTCTGCTCTCACGCGCTCACCTTCTTATTTATTTCATTGCTGGAGCTCTCACAGTAGGTATTAAGACGACGCGCTGACTTGAATAATAGTGGATCGTCACCGTATGCTTGGTCCCATCGCCATAGTCCCAAATTATGACATCCGGAAACCGTTCATCGATGGTGGTCGTAGAATTTCGAAATATGAGATCATGACTGATCGATGAGAATGATATGAATTTTTTTTGAATTTTTTTGCTGTTGATCTAACTGCTTATAGCGATGTCTTTGATTTCTCTCTTTATACCTCTCTTTTAGTTGTTGACTGTGACAGATCTAAATAGAGGCACTAGCAAGTAAGGATCGATCGAGTGGGATGAGGTATGTGCGATACTAGAAAATATGTGGAAACGTGACAATACACCAATAGAAGAAGCCCCTTTGGTATGATAACGAATACATGACAGTTGAGCAAGACGCCGTTGTTGATCCTCGTGTGGTTTGTTCTCTTACATGACCTTTCTCCTTTGTCGCTGTACCTGCTGCCCTTATTTTAATGTTACAACTGGTCACCTCAGTCTTGTGAGAGTAGTAATAGGGCATTAGACATTTGATATAATGTGCAAAGAAACGTATAACCTGATCCTCGGTTTAATGGATAGGAAGGCGTGTTTTCAACGCTGTAGAACGGTAAAAGAGATAACCGAATGCAGAGAAGTCACATTCTCTCTGTGGCCTACAATCACTGTGCTACACGATCCAACACGATCAAAGTATAAACCGGACCGTGGTGAAGTTCCCGGGTTCTGCTATTTTGAAAGAAAGGCTTGTTCTGAGGTGATTTCTGGGAGATGTCGGGAATGACGATTCAGGTTTACAAATATGTGCATACTTCCTGATGGGGTAGAAAAGCCGATGAATTCCATGAAATGCAACAGCTGAGAATGATGACAGAACGTAAGCGGAACACTGAATCCGTCTCGAGTTGGAGCTTCGGCTTTGGTTCTTACGATTCTTCCCTGTGGGAGATGTCCCCTGGTGTGGGGGAACAAAATTTTCCATCGGCGATGCGAATGCCTTACATAACACAAAACCTGATTTTGGTCAACTAGGTCATGGTACAGGTAACAGAAAGAGGTAAGTCGGACAATACGAGACATATATATTTTCGCGGAGAGTTCGTGGGTGAAGTGTCCATGCTATTGATGCCAACACTTAACAATGAGCTTGACAAAGAAGAATTAGAAGTGCTACAAATGAATGGAGAGGGGGAAAGAGGAGCAGGAGGGGCAAAGCTTCAAGTCGTGCTTATTGGCGAATATCTACCGAATCACATCACTCATCTCAGCGTATGTCTCAAGCTGGCACCTTCTCCATCCCACCTCCGTTCTTAAGTGGCTACCTCGAGACAAAGTCTCGATCAGAGCTTAAAGCAATCCACTCAGCTCCAGCCCACTCCATACCACGCCACGGAACAGGACAGAATATTGATTCCATCCTTCATGGCTGCGTTGAGGGCGCTCAATTACGGCCGTTCCGAGGTCTCAAATCGTGTCTATGATTTGGGATAGAATTGGGATTGGGTTTAGTCCGCCTGCAAAGGATCGAATTGTTTTTAGAAGCGTCCAGGTGAAATGACATCTGGGAGGTATTTGTCTGCGCCTACAGATGTATCTCCTACTGGCACTTAACAAACCAAAGGGCGATTGGTGGAACTTGGAACATACAATAGCGCAGCAAATGTATCCACTAGATTTTTCTTCTGCTCACCCTCTGTTCTTGTGGGGTTCTCCACTGCGGAAGAGGAGTCTAATCCTTTGTGGGTTTAATTAATACTCCCGCGCCAGCCGTGATGGCACAATGCTTATTGTGTATATCAAGCTTAGCATTTATAGAGCACTACCACGCCAACCCTTATTTAGGCCGTAACACCATGCTTACCACATACATGTGATACGGCGCACCCCCTCTCGTCGTACCCGCAGAAGTCTCCCCGAACGAACAGCCTCTTTCACATAGCTGTCTCTTCGAAAGGCAATCAGATAAGTGATTACGAGACGGACTTTCTCCCCCTTTCGCCCTCTACACCCCCAACTACCCCCTCACTCACCCCTATCAGTGACAAAAGAGATCTTTAGATAGGCGAGAAAAGATACCCAAGTCCCCTATCGCAGAAACAAGATAGGCGAGCCATTACGCTCCTCCCGCGCGAGATAGGCGATGGGCACTAGTGGGGTGGATTCACACCAGATTTTCCGACCGCATGCTCTTAACCCGTTTATGAATATACGGCAGAGACAAAGTGAGACAATGCATCGAGTCGCATCGCATCGCCTCATCGCAGCGTTGCACCGCCGGTGATTCCGCGCGTGCAAAGGCGTGCGGGAGAAACACCGAGGCCGAGTAGGTCTGACTCTGCCTCCCTGACCCCGTTGCTTCCCCCCCAAATTCTTAGCCAGCAATCTCGCCAGCGATTGATGCGGATACGAGGATAATGTAGGTCGTTGGAAGACGCCTTGCACGTGATAGCCATTCTCCCTCCTTGCTTACCATGTTCCCGCAGACAACACATCGAGCAGACGATCCACCGTCGCAGATTCTGCTGCAGCCTTCATGGAGCTTCGCACTCCTCCAGCTGCAAGATGGCAAATCTTCTCCCCTCCAGTTCCTCATTCGCTGTCACCTCACCCTCTTCTGAACCTCTTCTGAGCCCTCGAGGCATGTGTGAGGACTCTGATTGGGACTGGTGTGAGAGAAGAGGGGCAGGTGCATGAGGGTGCAGGGAATTTATGTGCGAAAATCCGCTTCTAGTGCGGTAAGTGGGGGCCCGCTGCAGAGCGATGTGGTATGTGCCGTGCAGGATTTCGAGATTAGAAGGAGTGTGATTGGAGGGTTTGGATGTCTGTACGAGATGAGGCAGGTCATGGAGAAGATGCGACGTGGGCGCGAATATGTGACTGCATACTAGGGAGAGCCAGGACAACTCTCTTGGAAACTACCTTGAAGAAGAATTAGAGGCGGACGATGAAGGTATCTTGATTGAGTCGAGAGCAGATGAAATGCAAAGCCAAAATAGAGAAGCGAAAGGATGTTCAGAAAACCAAAATGAGGATATATGTCATATAGTTCATGAGAAATTGATTGCTCGCTTCACTCAATCGCCCACCGGCTCGCTCTTTAGCAATCCAATCTATGCAATGCCTCACAAATACGCATCCATACAAGACCGTAATCATCGACCGTGAATCATTAAAATCCGGTGCCCTCGCTTCAACGCCGACCGTTCCCACATTCGCATTCCATTCCAGCTCAACAAACGCCTAGGCTTCCATTCCTGTGCCATATCCGGACCCACAACTCAAGATGCTCAAACACACGCTCCGCTCTGATGGCATGTCGACAACAATGATGATGACCATTCAAACTCCTAACAAGAACGCAGGCCCACTGTGGAAGTGACCACTTAAGAAACAATAACCTCCTCGCTCCAATCGCCCTCCTCGCCCTCATGAACGCCGTGGTGAACAGGTCCCAACTTCAAGAAGCGGCGCCTCTGGTTGAGACTGCCATTGCTGCTCAAGCTTGAGCTGCGACGTGTCTTCTCGAGGCCGACCATGCCTGCAACCTCGAGGATTGGAGCGTCATGCTTTGGGGTGGTAGTGGGCTCCAAGACCGGTGATTTTGGGGACACCTTCTTGGCTGGGTAGGAAGAGCTGGTTGCTGGGGCGAGCGAGAGGAAGGTGTGTGGACGTGCTTCTTCCGCAGCGGGAACCATATTTTCCTGGCCTGCGAGGGAGAGAGCGACGAGCTCGTCTGCTTGGAGAGTTGGAGAGGACATTTTTGGTGTTGGGTTGGTTGGTTGGTTGGTGATTGAGTGGAGAGTGTTGGGTTAGGGGTCGCTGAGTGAAGACCTTGACCAAGGATACAGATAGATGAAGGTAAGTTGGTTGCGGACCGACGGATTGAGGTCGCAGAATCGGTTGGACGGAAGTTGGAAGTGATGGGCGTGGTCGTTTGATGAGGGAAGTTGGAGGGAGCAGAAGGTTTAAGTATGACCTGCTTTTAACCTTGGGACTCTCTCGGCTTTCACGGATTTCTGCAATAAGCTGGGTCTGGTTTCAAATCCCAAAGTGAAAATTTAATGCCGTGGGGGGACCTCGGGGCTTGTGAAAGGGTGCTTCGTTGGTGAGAGAGCTCGTAGCTGCAGAACTATGCACGTGTAAAGATGACTGGTCGGCTGATATGAAAAATGAAGGCGTTCGTAAGCGTAACAGAAATTGCATTGATTGACAATCAGATGCTGTGACGAAGTGAAATGATGGAGAAAAGCGGTTATGCAATTGAGGAGAACATACATGAGATGAAGCTATATTTACTAAAGGGGTAACGGAAGCTTGTTTGACAACCACGATAATAGTCGCCTTGGACGAAATAACGTGAATTTATCGGAAGCAAAGCAGCACGACCTGCCATTGGCGAACCGCGAAGAAGATAACTCGGAGCTTGGAACGAGGGGCGGAGTCCCCACGCCATGCCAGCCTGATCATCACCATTCTCACCTCGTTTGAGGATTTGAGGGGTTGCGAGGGGAAAAGCGGCGCTGCCGACGCTACCCGTCCTGGCTTGGAACAAGCAAATAATAAGACAGCAAGTAAGGAAATTCTCTTCCCTCTTCTGCTGCATTGAGTCAGGACGGCCACCACGACTGATGAAGTTTCACAACACCATCCCCTCATCAGCTGTTGGTTTGCCCATCGTCTAAGGCACATCCAACGAGAGTGAGCCATGATGCGTGGAGGCCATCATTCATCACCACAGCATTCCAGGCGTCAGCTAAGCTCGGCCTCGCCCGATCTCACTTCTCGCAATAACATCAGTCCACCAATGGCACCACCGACATTTGTTTTTATCGATTAGATTCAAGGCGTCGTTGATCTCGCTCGTCCGGAAATCTGGGGTAAGTGAGGAGAAGCGAGACGCCATTGCATCGAACTCCCGAAAGCTCCAGTCGATAATCGTTGTTACAGTAGGAGTGCCGAGGTAATTAGTTTCGGTAGGGCTCGGCTTGCTAGAATCGCACAGAGTTGCCCCTTTGCGCAGAGACCCCCAGACTCGAGCAGATGCCGAGAATCATAGTTTGCATTGAGCTGGTTTCGACATAGCCATTTCGTGGCCACGGCCCTGGTGGGACAGAGCTGACGAGGAACCCATCGTATCGGAGGCTGGCCAAAGTGCGAGAAGTGAATCAGACTGGCTTCGCATTTAGACGCCGTGCCAGCTGTGTAACCAGTCGAGGAAGGCCAAGGGTTGGAAATTGCCCAATTTGCAGAGAGACCATGCCACGCAAGACAAGAGGAGAAATTCAACTCGTTGCGGGATGGAAAAAGGAGCGAACATTTATTGGAGGAGGCCAATCCACGTGATCAATTTCGACCCTACTAACATTCGGCGGCCTCAGCGAAGGCCGGCAGCTGATCTGCAAGAAGATGTTGGAATATCAGTCGGAGAGAAACTTCCTAATATACCCCCAGTAGCAAAGCGATTCCGCTTCGTTTCATGCACGGGTGAGCTGCATCTGCAAGGCTCTTCGGTCCGATGACCTTGTGTTGTGTGAGTGAAATCTGGCGTTCAACATAAAGGCTGCATCTCTACAGGACTGCTGCGGTAACTCGAGCCCCTAGCATCGATCCCTCTCCTCGAAGCTATGGAAAAGCGACCGGTGAAAGGCAAAACTAAATTGGCAAGTTCTTCAACAAAATCTAACCTGCATGCTGCTCAAGCCTTCGCTGCAGTTTTTGGTCGGATATGCAGGTGCGATTACGCGCCAGGAACGCTTACTTGTCTTGGACATCTGACCGTTGAGACCTGAAGACCTGTGCATGCGACCCGTGTCATCGAATTCCAAAGCCTTTTTATGCAGTGTTGCGATGTCAAAATTGTGAGGTCCTCAAAGCGGAAATGACATTGATTCGCCACGGACTTCGTATTCAAACCCACGAAGATCTTGGTCTGAAAACCATCTAGTCGCATTGACTTTGACGTTGTCTCTGTCCGGAGTTCGGATCGGTTTAACTAGCATTAGTACATGAGTGAGCAAGGTTTTCGTTTGATGTGTGCCCCTATGCAGACAAGTCACAATTTATCTGCTTGCTTCAAATTTGGGTGATCTGTCAACCGCTCTCGAGGCGGACGCGAACTTGCGTCCGCTCCCAGTCCTTAACCTAGTCAGCACGCGTTAATTTTGCCGTCTGCGTTCGCTGTTCTAAAATCTCGACGACCCCTGGTCGTGTCTTCGCTAGCGGCTATTGCACTCATTTCATTTGCTCACTCGATATTAGCCTTTTCTCTGGCTGACAGGCCTTCCCCATCACATTTCCACTCTTTTTGGCTTATCGATATCAACAGTGGGTGGTTGACTGCGTAGGATCATTGCACCACTCAGAAGAATGCCTGCGTTCGGGGAATGCTCATTGGTCCATGACTGGTCTGATCTTGAACGATTCGATCATTTTCTTGAGACGATTCAAATCTTAGATGCTGCAGCTGACGATCTTTGCAAGTACCCGTCGTAGATTATAGCATGACGTCGGCACCCTGCATAAAGAGGCACATTGTGCTTCGCTGAGGAGAAATTCAAAATGAAATTGCGGGAAAATATGTGAAAAATGAAATGCCTCTGTTGAGCTAAACTCTGTTGCCCAAGGTTCAAGGCTTGAAGCCGCATTGCTAATCCCTGATTCTGACCACATGGCATGGGGGAATGCGAATGAGTGGGGGAAGCGGGTGAATGGGCCGTTGTTACTCTCCGTGGTGTCGTAAGAGTTTCGAACCCTTGGGCAGGATTTGTCTTGACTTGAGTTATCCTGTTGCTTTCTGTTGGTTTGTTTCCTTTGTGGTAGGAACAATTCGCAACTTCTGGACGGCTTGTCGATCATCAGTGCATGGTGGATTGCACAGCGATTAGTTCATGCACAGCCGAAGGAAGTGACAACCGTTTTTGTGGGACCATGCACCCGTTAAAGCCACCAGAGGCCCTGAGGGCTGGCACGTCTCGGCGGCCGTGAGAGAACGATCCGTGCTCGCCTTCTGTGCATGGGAAATGATGATGAGGTCTGAGTTCGCTCGCTCGCTCGTGAGGCCCGCGTTGCCTCGAGAAAAAGCCAAGGTTCAGATGCCAGCAGCTATCGAAACATCCAATTTGTGGCCGCGAATGTGCATTGCAGGAGACGCTCTGTGCCAATAATCGAGTGCTGTCAGAGATCACGCATATTAATACCCGGCCAGTCGCGCATGCCAAAATCTTCAGTCGTACAGACACGGCGACGGCAGAGGGCGTACAACCGCCGAGCCAGAGCCGTTGATGAATGTTGGTGATAGGTCCTCAGGCTCACCAATCGAGACGGCAGTCGACGTCGGCCACGTTGGACTATTCAACTTTCAGAGGTCGGGGGGCTTGGATAGTGGACAACCACATGCGCCTCGCAGCCGAAGAACGCGTGTCTGCCGAATGGAGGCTCTTTGCAACGGCCACAGTGGATGATCCTCCGTATTCGTGCCGTGCATAGATGCAGATCATCATGATATGGCTGACTTCATGTGAGAATATCTCTTGTGCTCTGCGAGTAAACCCGGTGAACATTGGTATCAGAACGTCAACTTCGGGCGAGCAAACCCCCCAAACACAGGCACATGGCACCCCCGTATGAGGGCCATGCTGTGAGCCGCGAGCTCGAATCGGAACGCCGCCATCATTGGCTTCGATCCAATGCCGTTGCACCTTGTCCTGAGACCCTGGCTCGAGCTCTCAGGGCTAGCGTTGAAACGGTGCAGGTTATCTAATGCGCAATACGGAAACTGTGGAGCATTGACCATGGCGTGGGCTGGACCGGCTGGACCATCTCCCATCGAAGGTCGGATTTTGTTAGGGTTTTGCTCCTTGTAACCATGCAGCCAGCAGCAGTGGATCGTTTCTTCCTCCACCTCCCTTTCGCAGCACCAATCTCAGATTGTCCATGTGAGCTTTCGCAATGGCGCCCTGCAAACCTTGTCAGCACTGAGGATATTCCTTGCGCACCCTACCATTATGTGCTCCAGCTTGCTGCTCAATGATCCTTCCTTTAGCCAACGGTTTGAACTCGGATGACGGGTAGTTGTTGGTAGTCCAGGAAGGCCTTGGGTTATTGCGAGAAGATTCCCAACTCAACTCATCACATCCATTCGGAAAGCAAACGGCGACCAACAAGGAAGAACACAGGCAGGCTGCTGACAGGCATTTCGACAACTTTCGAGCGACTCCGTGCTGCTAGATCCCACCGGGGATGGCAAACAACTTCCTTCAATCTAACTGAACAACGCCGAACCATATACTCGGGAATGGTGTGACGGTCTATAAATCAACGTGCTGACGCTGTTGAATTTGGGACGTCTCAAGAATCGGACTCTCAAAAGCATACCGGAGGCGCCCTGATCTTTGCAATCCAAACCAGTCGTCAAGATTGGCTTTCCCTGGCAGAGAGCATCGATCAATCACCTAGGTAAGACCCTTCGCATGGACATACTGAACTGTGTCTGCTGGTGTTTATTTTTGTCTCAATCTGATGCTAACTCTTCATTTTGCAGCAGGAACTCCTCGAATCAGTCTTAAAAACCCGAATAATTACACCCTCCCCGACAGCATTTCAACATGTGTAATTGGTACCGAATGATATATTCCTGCGGCTGCACCGTGATGACACCCTTAGTGCCATGTGCAGCTCGTCAAGCGGATCCAAACGCGCAATGTACACAGCGTACCTCTGATATAAGGGTGTCTGGGCCTTGCGAAAGAGAATCGCACCGATGAGTCGTTAGTAACCATAGTCTCGAATATTCCTCCCATGCCGAGACTGATTATTATCCAAGTATTTAGTCCGACTCAGAATACGATATTACTGTACAGGTATACGCAATATTGAGAGCAGGGTGGAAATTGCTTGAGTGGAACCAGACAACTGCGAATATTTGCTGGAGTTTCGTGGATGTGACTGAAAGCTGCGGCTTGATACTCGGTTTGGGGCGGCGTTTCAAAGAATGGTCAGACTTGGTGTCGGCATAGCAGCGGTATCTGGAGTTCTGGAGTTGAGGAGTCTTGTGAATGGTAGCTTGCAACGCCTGGAAGAGCTTGCGGTGGTTTAGCAGTCCTCCCACGTCGGTGACTCAGTCAAAATATCAGCGATCGCAACATCGATCTATGGCAAAATGTGTGACTTTGGTCTTCAAAGTACCGGTCTCTGCATCAGTAAGATGTTTCAATACTCGCGTGTCGACATTCATGATCGCTTTATATGCATCCATCACCAACTTTTACCACGGCGGGCCACTTTGGCTGCTCGTCTCAAAAATGGAGCAAAACCCCGGGATGTAATCAAGACGCAAAGGGCGGTACATACACGGAGGCTTGCAGGGTTTTGCGGGATCTTGCCACACCTCGTATGTTCCGTGCCTCAAGTGTGCAGAATTGGCGGGCAGGCCCGCTGTCTGCATTAGGTCGTAAGGTATCAGTTGTGGTACATCACCGTGAATGTGCGCCAGTCTTGCCACGTCATCATAAAATAATGTTGGGCCTCAGACGATCAAATATCTGCAACCGGACGGCAATTGAAAGCTTTGAGAGAGGTGTCGCCGTTGATCCGGGCTGAGAGAACCTTGCTGCTGCATGCAGAAGATTTACGTCATGTGATGATTGTTGGTTCTTTCGAGGCATGTTTTCAAGTTCCAACTTCTCTGCAGCCAGAGGAGGAAGGAAGTCAGCGTAGAGGATGTGCCAGCACATGCAGCATTCTGAATCTCGCAACCCCCACAACGTTGGTGATTGCTAAACCATGACAAACGGGAAGAGACACACGCAATTGAATCGGCTTCAGCTCTTCCGGGTCATGTCCTCCCTTTTCGGAGTGATGGTATGCTTCGAGGAGGATTGATGACTTGACTTGCCGTAGAGAAAGAGGGTGCACAGAATCTAATATAGAAACAACCACTAGACTATTTCCGAAAGTGTGACTTGTTCTTTCTCACATTCGAAATGGCACAGTGATCTACATATGCGTCTTTGACAGCGGAGGGAGGGCCGGACCGTGTGATTCATCAAGCGCGAGAAGCGTCTGACAAGATCTTGATACCTTGAAGTATCGACTGACTGTTCCACAATCGCACAGCATGAGCAAAGCTGCATTTAATGATCCTTGCCACGGCCGAGGTGCATGAGCGCGCGGTTGCAGAGACGTATGTACGAGGACAAAAAGATCTTCGAACGCTTTTAACTTAACGAGTATGGCGTGGTCCTCGGAGGGATTGTACCTAAGACGAAGCAGACCAGGAGAATCAGAAAGATATGCTAAAATTGGACTAGCGGATGATAGAAGTGGCCTTTGAATGGGGGCGAGCAGATATATTACACTTCCCTTTATGCTCCTCCACCAACGCAAACTCCAGTGCTCCTTGTGTAACCAACAAGTTGTGTTGGTGTTCAGCCCAGCCAGTAGGAAGAATTTTGGAGAACTTCATCCAGAATAACTAACTAGCAGAGAACCCCTCAATCTTTGGTTCGGCAGGAAATTAATGGGACAAGTCGTGGCTTATCATTGATGAGGATGTGCCAAGTAAGATTCCTTTGCCCTCTTGTATGCGTGAAAGGGAGCCCTGGAAGTTTGACATTGAGTGGTGGAGGAACAACTAGCGCAACCTTAGAAAAGGGCGAGATCACATGATGTGACAATGCAAAGCTTAAGGTAAGGCAGGATCACTGCCAAGTGGACTTACCGTGGACTGAAGATCTAAATTTGATAGAGCAATGGTCCATATCGAGTCAAAAACAAGGTAATGTGAAGTGCCTTACACGTGAGCAACAAAATACCTCGGAATCAGTACTGGAATCAAAGGGTTTCTATTTCCAACTATTGAACACTAACACGATGATTTGAATTTACCCAAAGGCTATTCTCTCTCAATTCATCACGATACTGGAGGCCGTCGTCCTGCTGATTAATCAGCTTCGGAGCCGGCGAAATGTCTATCGATCTTAACTGGGAGGCTTTGACGACCGGAGCAGACGGAATCGCTCTTGCTTCCAAGATTCGAGACTTTGTACACGACAAGTTTCAAACTGTGACACTACCTCGCTTTATCAAAAGCGTCAAAGTACACGCCTTTGACTTCGGGTCCATTGCCCCAGAAGTCGAGATCAAAGACATCTGTGATCCCTTGCCAGATTTCTACGAGGAGACCGAGGATGACTACGGCGAGGAAGATGGCGACGAGGGTGATGGAGAGGACTGGAAGGAGAAAAGCTTAGATCAAGAGAGCTTAAGAGAAAGGAGGAGAATGGATCGAGTTGAGAGAACGAATGGTTCGTCTTCAGTAATGCCGCCTTATATCGACACCCGACTACGATCGTTTCAAAACACAGGAGACATTGGAAGTCCACTCCTCGGAGTCAGTACACCAGGTATTCCAGGTGGTACTTCAAATCTTCATTACTTTCATTCTTTCCACTCCCAACTTGCGACCGGGCTATCAGGCACTCAGACCCCTTTGGCAGCAGTCGCAGGAGCACATCTCCCGCATGGTTGGCCAGATTACTCCAACATTTCCTCCTCCCCGGCCATGAGAGGCCATGGACGAACCGAGAGCGGATCTTCCATACCTATAGGTTCGGAGAAAGGCCAGACTCTGCGAGAAAAGGCGAGTGTTTCTACCCTGGCCACGTCCGCCACTACAACAAGACCTCAGACGCGAGAGGGCACGATCGAAGAGATTGTCGAGGATGAGCCTTCGTCACCACCTCGTCGGTTTCGAGAGCCTCGTGTCGAGGATCTCCAAACCGTGTTCCGTGTTCGATATTCTGGCGATATCAAGCTCTCGCTCACAGCCGAAATCTTACTGGACTATCCCATGCCCTCATTCGTAGGAATTCCCGTTAAGCTGAATATCACTGGCTTATCGTTTGATGGCGTGGCAGTATTAGCCTATATCAGGAAGCGCGCTCATTTCTGCTTCCTCTCACCAGAAGATGCCATAGCCGCTATCGGTGCTGAAGGCCCTGAAGAGAATCGAGGTGCGAATGGAATGAAGATGGGAGGCTTGCTGCACGAGATTAAAGTTGAGAGCGAGATTGGGCAAAGGGAAAATGGAAAACAGGTTCTCAAAAATGTGGGCAAGGTGGAAAAGTTTGTGCTGGAGCAGGTAAGGCGTATTTTTGAGGATGAATTTGTTTATCCTAGCTTTTGGACCTTCTTGGTATAAATGAGAGATTTCTATAGACCTCCGGTCGTCGCAGAGGATAAGTGTTTTCACAAAACGATTTTCAAAGTTCCATCTTCTCTCCTTTCCCTAAGCTACCTCAGAGGCTCAATCAAGCTGGCAGTTCCACCCTTAAACGCCAACGCTATGCATCAAATCAAGTGCCGCCAAATAAATGCAGCTCACGCTAAAGTAGCCTTGAATCCCTGGTATGCGGAATTCATATCCAACTCCAATTCCCTGGCTTGATTATCACCAAGTTCTTCTGTTGCTTTCATTTGATTCAATGCAATCAGCCACTGCACAATCTTGCCTCTGCCGTCAAAATCCCTGTCGGTGACCTTATTTACGCTCTGTATGACATCCGAAAGCAACGGGTGAAGCTGATCCTTTGCCAAAAGTCCAAGCTTCAGTGCATCAAGAAATGTAATAAAGTCTTGCGTAGCTTCTAATATCAGCGTTCCATTTGTATTGCCGTTATTGTTCCTGTTGTTTGATGGTGGTGCTGTGTTCATCGACGACGCTGCAGTGACAGTGCTAGGGAGACCTATTCGTAACCGTTCAGTCGCACGCGGCACTTCCATCTGGAAAAGTCAACATCATTCGCTCTCTGTAGGGCCGTTTCTGACATACATCCCATTCTGCCTTAAAAGTCTCCAGGTCCTTGAACTCTCGAGACACAGCTTCATCTGCGAGGAGCGCTTTGTATTGCTTCAGCAACCTATCGCATATCTCCGTGTAGTCTCCTTCGGATATCGCATCTTTGAGAAATGCTCGTTCAAGTTCGTCCAAGGTAATTATGATGCTGAACACTTCTGCGAGTGAATCTTGAAGATCCCGTTCAGCTCGGGTTTCGGCGAGCTTGACTTCCTTGCGAATCAGTTAGCTTAGCTCTGAGCGTAACGAAAGCTCTTACTTCATCCAGGTTGATAGTCGCAGATAGAGATGTGTTTGGGACATAACTGTGAGGAGTAGGCGCATACGCCTGTCGGGGTTGATACATTGTCGTAATTGGAGATGCACTGTACTGCTGTCCAGTGCCCTGAATTGGTGGGGTTAGTTGCCGCAATACACCGCCCACTAGCTCGCTTAAAACCGTTTAGCGTCAGAAAAAAGTTCCTGATAGCGATTGAAATTCCCAAGTTCATCAAGTTGCAAATAGCATTTGTGAAAACACCAACATAACAATGGCGAAGACTTCCAAGAAAGCGACTCGAAAATTCGAGAAGAATCATCTGAAAGATACGCTTGATAAGAGAAGAGAAGGTGCAAAAATCAAGCAGCGGCAACAAGTCAAGGCGAAACGACAAGCTCGAAATGCGAAAGATGCCGAGTTTCTTGATGGGAAGGATGGAGAGGGCGAATCGAAGCCAACAAACGTTGTTAAAGAAGATCCCTTTGGCAAGATGAACGTTGATGACTTCTTCCAAGGCGGATTTGAAATTCCTGAAAAGCTTGCGAAGAAATCGAAGCCCAAATCATCGACCGAGAAATCGGGCAAGAGGAAGAGGTCTGAGCCAGAAGACGACGACGATGCGTCCGAAGCTTCATTCGAAGAAGCACCTGTGCTGAGTGATAGTGAGGATGGAAGTGAGGCAGGCGATGACATTGGCATGAGCAAAGGTGCCATGGATGCATTAGCAGAAAAAGATCCCGAATTTTACAAATACCTCAAGGAGAACGACCCCGAGACGCTCGACTTTGACGAGGATGCAGATTTGGCTGAAGTGGATGAATTGAGTGGAAGCGATGCTGAAGAACAGCCAAAGAAGAAGCAGAAAAAGTCTAAGACAAAAGCGAAGGCCAAGCTAGAAGAAGACCAGTCAGAGGAGGATGTGGAAGATACATCCGAGGTCACGAAGGCTATGGTTACAAAATGGACGAAGGCCATGAAGGAACAGTACTCATTGCGCGCCATGCGACAAGTTGTGCTTGCGTTCAGAGCAGCTGCGCATGTCAATGAGGACGAGGGAAAGGAGTACAAATACACCATATCGAGTCCTGACGTCTATCATGAATTACTTGTCGCCACTCTCAAACACGTCCCGGAAGTATTGGAGCATCACCTACCAGTAAAGGAAAGTGCAGCTGGCAAGGTCAGGGTATCAACAGACTCGAAGAAATTCAAGACTTTGACTCCTCTTCTCAAGTCGCACAGCTCCTCTGTACAACATCTCCTCAACACTCTTTCCGACGCCTCGACCCTCAAGCTCACCCTTTCGTCTATTAATCCTCTTCTCCCATACCTTCTTCCCTTCAAGAAAGTACTCAAGACTATTGTCAAATCTGTCGTGGACATCTGGTCAGATGCGTCGAGCTCAGAAGCAACAAGAATCACTGCATTTTTGGTTGTCAGGAGATTGGCCGTAATCGGCGACCCCGGACTACGAGAGGCCGTTTTGAAGACAGTCTATCAAGGACTGATCAAAGGCAGTCGGACGACTACCATCCACACCATTCAAGGGATCAACTTGATGAAGAACTCGGCGGCAGAACTCTGGGGTATTGACCAAGGAGTCGGATACGCCACTGGATTTACATTCATTCGCCAACTGGCTATCCATCTTCGGACTAGCATCACGAACAACCAGAAGGAATCTTACAAGACAGTCTACAATTGGCAGTATGTCCACTCGCTGGATTTCTGGTCGTGTGTTTTGTCAGAGCACTGTAGTCCAGTCAAGGAGGCCGAAGCTGGCAAGCCATCACAATTACGTGATTTAATATATCCAACTGTTCAGGTCATTCTCGGAGCCATGCGCCTCATTCCAACGGCGACATACTTCCCCCTCCGTTTTCACATGATGCGATCAATCCTCAGACTGTCCCGCGCTACAGGCACATATATCCCTATCGCATCAGCGTTACTTGAAGTGCTCAACTCGGCAGAGATGAAGAAGCCACCAAAGCCTAGCACACTCAAAAGTCTTGACTTCGCCTCAAATTACAAGGCTCAAAAATCATATCTTCGTACCCGTGTCTACCAAGACGGAGTGGGAGAGCAGGTTGTTGAACTGTTGTCTGAATTCTTTGTTCTCTGGTCTACTAGCATCGCATTCCCAGAGCTCGCTCTCCCAGTCATCGTCATGCTGAAGCGCTGGCTAAAGGAGGCGAACAACAAGACCTCAGGAAACAAGAACAATAAAGTCAACTCCAGCTTCCTCCTTCTCATCCAGAAGTTAGAAGCGAACAGCAAGTTTATTGAAGAGAAGAGAGCAAAGGTTGAGTTTGCACCAAATGATAGAGCAGGTGTAGATGGCTTCCTCAAGGGCTTCGAGTGGGAGAAGACGCCCCTGGGTGCATTTGTTGCTGGACAGAGGAAGCAGAGAGAAGAGAAAGCTAGGCTTCTGGAAGAAGGAAGGAGAGAGGAAGATCGAAAGCGGAAAGAGGAGAGGGAGAATGAGAAGAAAGGTGGGAGCGATGTGGAGATGGAAAGCGACGATCCTGATGAGGACTCCGAAGCTGGGTTTGCGAGTCACGATGACGAAGAGTAGAGTAGCATCGTATTGTTCCCGGAGTTTGGCGTCTCAAAATGGAGCTTAGATGCCTGGGCGGTTGTATGAGAATACAATGGTTGTCGAAGTTAATGAGGATATCAATGAGAGCTCTGCATTTTTCTTCCCCGTACATTCTCTCTCCAATCCCTCGTCACATGACAGCGAGCTTCGGTGGGCCTGGTTGAAACCCGTCTGGTCTCTTGATGTTCCGAATGTCACAAGCTGGAGGAAGCAGCTCCGGAAGCTTCCTGAGAGTTGGTGCCCATCTCCATAAAAGAACCCGCTCGCGCACTCGCCCCAAGTCACCCTCGTCTACGCTCGCATGCCCTGGAGCCAATCCTCCCAAGCGTGCAATGGGCGGCGGTGCTGATTGGCCAATGCTATTAAGCGACGTCAATTTCAACGACATGCATCGATACACCCCACAGCTTCTTCACAGCACCAGTCCCTCCACCCACATGTCGTCTCATCCTCCCCACGAACCAATTGTCGTGCCTTTTGCCTGGACACTTGCCCGGATGATCACTTGTCTCGTCGCCGCTGGCTAAAGGGCCTCTGGTGCTGCGTGCGTCCGAACCCGGAGTCCTGCTCCAAATGGGCTCGAAGCTGCGCAGCCGAACGCCCAGATCAACAAGCAATTGTCCCCTGGCCCCCTCGCCAGCACCTATGAGCGCGCCGACGGAGCTGTTCCAATTCTTCAATGGCGTTCTCAGAAACAATCCGAGGGCCAGAGCTGCAACAACGACGCGCCTAGCGCTGTACCCAAGTATAGTGGGGTAGAGGCTAATGCAATTCCCTGCAGGACCCTTATTCAATCCAGGACGCATGTGCTTTTATGATAGGTCCGAAAGGGGAGGAGAATCCAATTGTGAGACACGTTGAGCATTGTCGGGAAAGAAATGGAGGGGCTGTCTGCTTTCCAACTGTGGGGGCATTGGCATATGGAGGGGCGGTGCGATGATGCGAGTCGAGTCCACGAAAACGCGCAGGTGGCCAGGACAGTAAGTGACAACAGCTGCCGAAGCCCAAGCACGCTCCTGCAGCGGAACCCAAGCTAAGATATATCCTCTGCCTCGTGTCCCCTTTCCTTTTCTTCTTTCTTCCTCATCTGTCAACTTTCTCACACGCACACGAGTATCAACTACTTCACGACCGTACACCCAAACGGCCAGCGATGAGAGAGTATCATGGCTTCTCTTACCCCTAGCATCCTCCTGAAGGATCCTTACAATCAGATTATTATTGTTGGAGCAACTTTAGCTCTCCTTATTGGTGTTGTTTTCACCATAACACTGCGTTCATCGCAAAAAGAAGATGACGAAAACCCCAGTGCCTTGACCTCGTTCCTGCGCTTCTTCTACGCCTCGTTCTTGAAGCCGCACACGGGTGATTCAGGAAATGGCCAGCAGGATGCTCTCGAGAGCTTCTACAAGGCACAAGCGGGTGTCTATGATGCGACTCGCAGGACGTTGTTGCGGGGACGAGAGGATATGCTGGGCTTGGTGGCAGCTCAGCTCGTGCAGAAGGCTGCAAGTGAGCGTACCCATGATACCAGGCGTATCTGGGTTGACGTGAGTATTCCAGCGCCTCTTTTCTTTTCTAGAGTACTCTGCTAACGCATCTGCCACGCAGATCGGAGGCGGCACTGGCTGGAACATCGAATCTATGTCTGAGTTTGTCAACGTTGAGGAATTCTTCTCGAGCGTATACCTGGTCGATTTCTCTCCATCTCTCTGCGAAGTAGCCCGGAAACGGTTTGCACGCTTGGGATGGAAGAATGTGAAGGTCGTTTGTCAGGATGCCAGAACATTCCGTTTGGAGGATCACGAGGAACATCTCAGCACCAAGGCAGTTGGGCTTGCGCGCTCTGCAGGCGCAAGCTACTACAATGATGACTGCCCAACTGTTGGTGGTGCCGACCTCATCACTTTGTCTTATAGCTTGTCCATGATCGTACGTTTCCTGCAACCATGTGTCGGAAACTAGCTAATCTTTTTACAGCCGGATTTCTATTCTGTCATCGATTCTCTCCCAAACCTCCTTTCGCCGACAGGTACCATTGGTGTTGTTGATTTCTACGTTCAATCTATCGTGGATTTGAGCTTCAGAAATTACACTGGTGGGGTCATAAACCGTCACGTGAACTGGTTTGGGCGACTTTTCTGGCGTGCCTGGTTTGATGTTGACCGAGTGGGTCTTGAGGCTGGTCGCAGAGATTACCTTGAGTATCGATTTGGTACAGTTCTTTCCGCCGACTCTCGCAACTACCTCCTGGGTTCCATTCCATACTACGTGTGGATTGGGTGCCAAAAGAAGCCATCCTCTTCCCTCAGCACTCCAAACTATCCTCACGAAATTGTGGAACGTTTGGATGCCGCAGCTACAGAGTCGCCGTATCTTTCACCAATCAACCACGCCAACTCGCTCTCTCGCACTGTGGACAAATCTGCTTCTTCTGAACTCAGATCCAAGGCCTTTGAAGCCGCCATCGTCAATCTTTCGGCCAATCTTCCACTTCCATCATTCTTTTATCAAAACCACCACTGGAGAATCTACTACGACGATCAACTGAAGAAGCACTTGCAATTCAAGAATGAGTACATCTACGCTTTCACTTGGGAGGATACTCGTGTGGATGAGCGCCTGCTCAAACTCACATCTGAAGATGTCGTTCTCGCCATCACGTCTGCTGGAGACAATATTTTGTCTTACGCTCTGGCATCTCCTGCTCGTATCCACGCTGTAGACTTGAACCCCAATCAGAACCATCTTCTGGAATTAAAGGTCGCCGCTTTCTCCGCGCTTCCTTACTCTGATTTCTGGAAGCTCTTCGGCGAGGGCAAGCATCCTGACTTCCGTCAACTGCTCATCTCTCGCCTCTCACCCCACATGTCATCTCGTGCATTTCAATACTGGCTCAACCACACCCAGGTTTTCATGAAGAAGAACTCTCGGGGACTGTATGAAACTGGTGGTTCCCGCCATGCCATCAAGGTCATCCGCATGTTGTCATCTACTCTTGGTTTCCGCACTCAGCTCCTCGCAATGCTCGACTGCAAGACCTTGAATGAGCAGCGTGAAGTCTACCGCAAGCAAATCCGTCCATACATCATGTCTCGCCTTCTCTCATACATGGTCGTCTCATCCGAGAAGTTCCTTTGGGCTGCCCTCGGTGTTCCACACAACCAACTGGCAATGCTGGAAGCAGATCACATTGCTTCCGAAGCGCTACCTGGATCTAACACTTCCGCTTCGCCACTCGAGCACTCGGACAAAGAGCTCAAACAATCCCGTCAATCTGCTGTCTGGGAATACATGGTCCAAACTCTTGACCCGGTTATCGAGACATCACTGATCGGCGAAGACAACCCATACTACCTCGTGTGCATCCAGGGCTCATACTCTGAACGCTGCCACCCAGACTACCTAAAGCCCAAGTCCCACCAAAAGCTCTCTCGTGGCAATGCCTTCGATGGCCTTCGCATTCATACCGATGAGATCAACGAGGTTGTGTCACGATTGGCCCCAGGTACACTTACAGTGGCTGTCGTCATGGACAGCATGGATTGGTTCAATCCAGGGGCTGAGGACGCCAGCCGCCAAATCGAGAAACTCAATCGTGCGCTCAAGCTTGGTGGACGTGTCATGCTTCGCTCAGCTGCATTGACCCCTTGGTACATTGCTACGTTCGAGTCTCTTGGCTTCCAGGCTAAGAGAGTTGGTGCTAGACTTGAGGGGGCTTGTATCGATCGGTTAGTACTCCATCTTCTGTTATTCTTCTGATATCCTTCAAAACACTTGCTAACAGAAAGGATAGTGTCAATATGTACGCTTCTTGCTGGCTACTGACCAAGGTCGAGAACGCTGGTCCTTCGACCCCGAAGGCCTCATCCCTGAACTCTCGCGCCGGCTCGGTTGATCTTGAGGACCTTGAGATATGACTTCCTAATCCTGCTCTAAGCAGCGACTCTAATTCTCACCAGAATCTCCCATCTTCTGATGGAGATTCCAGGGTACAGGAGGGCATGGCTTTGAGAGATCAGGACAAGACACCCACGCAGGATGACATGATTGTAGGCAGTCCAGTAATTTCGAGGAGGAAAAAACGTAGTTCTTGTTAAGTTTTGGATTTAGCTTTCTCAGTTTTGATGTTGATTTGAGCGTTCACCAAGTCGAGTTGTAAAGCACTGTCGTTACTATGCATATTCTGAATCGATGAGTCTCATTTGCCCTGCAATGCTCTGCTAAGCGACCAAAAGCACTATACTACAATGCCCATACCAAGTCCCAGCACATCCCTTATGCAATGCCGATGCCTTTCTTCATTACCCACACTCTCAATGCACTCCTCTCATCTCATAGACTCACAGACCAAATCTTTCAACTGCCTCACGCTCTGCCGGGTCCACACTCCAATCCTCCTGGGCCTCTACAGCACCCTCAAAATTCACCTCCGGATCCTCGCCAAACAGCGCAGCGAGATCGAATGTGCCCTCCGTAGAGGAGCTTTGATCCAGAGGTTCAGCAGATTCAGGATCGGCGATCGGGGCATCGGTGGTAGGTGAAGAGTCAGTTACGGAGAGTGTGCTTCTTTCAGCAGCACATCTAGCAGGAGAAGCCGTAGAAGAAGTGTGCCCCAGAGATACGCTTCCACTAGCTGCTGTCTGAGGCTCGAGGGCAGAAGGAAATCCAAGCTCGGAAGAAATCAGGGGCACACGAGGGCAGGCGGTGGCACTGA
This sequence comes from Articulospora tetracladia, assembly GCA_003415645.1. Lineage (NCBI taxonomy): Eukaryota > Fungi > Ascomycota > Leotiomycetes > Helotiales > Discinellaceae > Articulospora > Articulospora tetracladia. The sequence goes on from PYIV01000012.1 coordinate 1,772,148, forward strand.
ATCGCCATTGGAGAATGTGTCGTTCGTAGCGACACTTTGAGGTTTCTCCATGGTCTTTTGCCTTTTGGTTGGGGTGGACTCTGGAATTGGTAACTCGGCTTGCCGCTTTCCCTGTGCTGCTACTGCATCGCGTGGTTCGGGCATTTGAAGATTCGCTGTCGAGGGCTTACTGCGACCACGGCGGACAACTGGTGGCTTGACTGGTGGGACTTCAGCGTCATTCATAGTATTCTGTCTCGATCTTGATGACTGGCGAGGGTTGGACGGAGCCGGAAAGGAGACTGGAACAGATGGCTGGCGGTTGTGAAGAGCCTTCAGCAAATCCTCGAACTCGAGTCCCATCCTAAAGGTGGAATCGACGATGTTGATGACCGTCCGGGTGCCAGCGTTGCTGAGGATGAAGTCGCCATGGCAATGCCCAGAACTTGCGTCTTGGGGGATGGTTGAGCCTTCCAGAGCCCATCCATTGCCATGGGATGGGATGATGAAAGGAGCTACGAAAGTAGCACCAGATATATTGATGATTCTCGCGTCCTGTGTGGCTGAGACCCCTTGGACCTCGACTCTGGTTAGTCGAAGGTTGCCTGTGGTGGGGGACTGTTGGACCCTGGGCGAGATGATCGACATGGCCGGTTCATACATGTTGATCCCCAGACCGAGGTCACGGGGAGGAGAGATACCAGGAAGCTGTGGGCTGAACGCTTGTTGACTGCCTGTATTATCAAAGTCACTGGTGTTGAATTCTGTGTCAGTGGATACTTGATGGCCATCAGCAGTAGTATTCGGGGCTTTTCTACTCATATCCATTTCACGTTGAGCAGGAGAAGACATGGAAGGAGTATACATCGGAGCTGCAGCTGCTCGATATCCAGGATTCATCTGCGAGTTTTCCTGCCTGTGATTATTCGTTGAAGGTTGCATATGTTGTAAACTGGGTTGCAATCCAATCCCAAGTTGCCGATATCCTCGTCCCTGCGTAGCGACATTGGGTTGTCCAAGATTACTTGAAGGTCTTCCGGGAGGAGGACCCATTCCTCTACGAGGTGAATGCTGTACTTGAGGAAGAGGCTGGTTGCTACCGAAATTTGGAGCCGGGTTGTTGAAAATCGGATCGTAATTGAACCGATGTGTTGCTGCTAATCCATGGGCATTTGGATTCTGGTTCGAATGATATCTCTCCGAAATTGGAGCATGAAAACTGTTGGCTGGATATATAACGCCTGTGACACTATCATCTGCGTAATCATTTTCGTATCCTTGTTGCGCATTGTTGTAATCACGGTAGCTTTGCGTGCTCATTCTTCCTGGTGTATCTGTCGCTCGTGACTGTGTGCTATTGTTCATCTGCTCGGGGAAAAACGGCGACATGTCATACTCTTCGACTGACGGAACAAAGGAGGAAATGCTTGGCTCTGGCGGTGGTGCAAAATCCATTTGCCCAATTTCTGCTTGAACGAGATCCTGTTCATATATCTGTCTAGGATATCCAGCATTTGGCTGCAATTGTCCTTGCATTTGTGCACCACCAGTACCATTAACAAATGCCGGCGGATGACCTTGATTATGCATGCTACCAATGTAATTGATAGATTGATCCATTTGCACCTGATGACCCATCTCACTGCCAAAGTTTGCTGGCCACGGCCGCTCTTCTTCGCTTTGCATAGCATCGTGGGTAGAGAACTGCTGGTTGTGGGATGGATGTCTTGCACTCATTGCAGATAGTTGGTCGAATATACCTTCAGGTAAATCGTTGCCGTTGCGTATTATGCTACCGTCAGGTGCGTAAACAGTGTATGGTAGTCCTGAGATAATGCGGGCATCAAAAGTCATAGAGTATCCCTGGTAGCGGGCCACTTCAATAGGACCTTGTCGCAGTAGCTGTCTAGTTGGCGGCGAACGCATTTTAGGAGGCAAGTTTTGGCGCTGTTTACAATTCGAGAACGGCGTGGTCCCAAAGTCTGGCGAACCTCTTCGGTGTCGAAAACCAGTAAACTTGGCGTTACTTCGATGAGTAGAAGTAGGTGGTGGACGCCTACGTTTTTCCTCGACTCTGCTTTGTGAGATCGTGTGTCGATTTAGCGGAGGGCTTGAAAATTGCTCAACGCTATTCGCAAGGTTGGACTGAGACGAATAAAAAGGATCTGCTTGCTCCGAATTCGTAGATGGAAAGGAAGATTTAGGCTTGGGGATTTCTTCGAAACCAAGACTTGAATTCAAAAGTGTCTGCTGTGACTGTGCTCTAGTAAAAGCTTGTTCTCCTAGAGTTGGTAGGGATTCCAAAAGCATGTTAAGAGGCTGCGGGCTGTTGAAAGTAGCTCTGAGCGGTTCGCCAAAAACACTCTCCATGCGAGGGACTAGGCCTTTCTTGGCAGGGGCAGTCATTATTGGAGGTATGAAGTTTCTGAAAGCTGTGCCTGTGACTCCCATGGAAGTAGATGACGCGCTGGGTCCTGCAGCTGTATACTGGTCCTCTTTTGCTGACCTCACCTGAGTATTCCGTTGCAAGCCGTACATTTCTGCAAGCTCTGGCGACTTCTCTGGAGCGTACCTAGATAGATTTAGCATAAGAAATTTAGCCAACAATGAATCTCCAACTTACTCTGGCCGTGAGCTGTACTGCGTCCAAACATAATTTATTGGTGCCAAATCATCTTTCTGGAGGTGGTGTTTCGGAAAGCTTTTACGGAACATCTCAACTATATCAACGTTCTTCGCACCTCTCCTCTTCAGATTCAAGATGAACCATATCTCATCGTCCTTCCACTTCTGTGTTCCCGTCATTGCGTTGAGTTGTACCTTCGTGCTATTCTCTCTTGATCCAAGTCTAAAAGAGAAGCAGTTGTGATTATGGGTACGAAATTCGAAGACACAAGGTCAGTACGTGCTATTTAACAACTTAGCTTCATTCTTGTTTGGCTAAACAAATTTGGCCAGAAACAGAGTCCCTGTTTTGAACAGATCGAGCTGGCATTAGCAACTCCAAGGAGGAAGATATAAGAGCGCCAAGAATTGGTTCCGTAACAAGCCCAACCGCATTGCCGGTGAACGAAATGAACCGGGCCCGGCAACTTGAGGAAGAGATACATGAGGAAGTGATACAAAATTGAGGATAATGGCAAGCAACGCATGCTGAGGGTCCAAAGAGCACAAAATCGGGCGGGTTGTCTGTGACACAAAAATACTGAAAGATCTTCAGCCTTGCATGAATGCAACGTACCTACGAGTTCTATTGGTTGAGTCCTGATAATGTGTTCTTCTAGGTATCATCACTTGTTTGTTGTTTTGACTCGGCTGTCTGCTGGTGGGCTTGTTGCACAACTGTTGTCTTGTTTTCAGTGGAAGTTCTTTTGACGATGAATAGAGGAAACTCTGCAAATCGACTCGAGGTTGGGGTTCTTATACTTGGTTAATTCATACTGAGATATTATTCACTGGTTACTGTGCTCTTGAGTCAAAGTTGGGAGAGTTGTGAATGGATTGGGAAGTTCTGCAGGTAACACAAACAGGTAATCTTGCATATGACACATAAGAGAAGATTCTATTGATGAACCCTCCAAAGACTAGAGATGCAATTGCTTTCAATTGAAATATAGGAGGTCCACTCTTGTTGACTAGGTTGATATCTAACAAGCTGTGGTCTTACCTGCTTTTCAATAAGTGAGGAGCCTTGCACGTTCAATAACTGAACTGTTTCAGCAATGCGGGGGACATATAGGGAATGTAATGAGTGACCAAGTGGCTATATTTGTGTTACAGCAGTAGAGGTGGTTTCTTAAGAGTTATTTTGATTCCACACTGCTACTTATACTCTCCTCAAATTTGGTGCAGCTACTGCTTCCCAAGTGGCTGATTGGGAGAAGAGGAAAAGAACTGTAAGCGTGGTCTAAATATACACGACGTCAAAAGAGAACGACGTCCTGAAGCTAACATGAGTAGGAGGTGCAAGTTTGTGATTCAGTACAATGAAACAGGCTAGAACAAGATGCTTGATTCACTTAATGCCTCCAAGTTAGAGCAGAAGCATAGTTTCTAGTCACGTTTGCACATTACGATTCACGAAGCCTTGTACTAATTATCTACTCAACAGAAGCTTAAAGACAAAAAGTAGATATGGTAATCACTGAAGAGATATGCAGAGTCAGGCCATAACTCACAGATATAACATCGATCACAGATCCTGGCTGCCCACTCAAGTCCCTAATCGTATGCGGGGCAATATCGCTATTTTCAGTGGCGTTGGTGTCAATAAAGGGCCGCAGACGCCTCGTCTCGCCTCGTTGGCCGTTTGCGACTCACTCTGTGCATAGGTAATTAGGGGTGCGGCACCGTTTTGCCTAAGGAAAAGAGTCGGGGCAGTACTTTAAATTGACCAATCCTCTAATTAATACATGTTAACGGCAGTGCAAATATTACAAGTGCAGATATGTATGAAGCTCTAGTTATGGTTTAGGATCTCATTGGCTACTCCCAGCAGCATTTGTGAAACCCCCAGGCTATTAGACAGCACCATTGTTTATTTGCTATATGTTTGTTAAGGATTTTTATTGAGGAAGGAATTTTTGTGAGAAGGTCGCACATGTGTAACGAATCTGCCGCCTTTGTTCTCTGATCCTCTCGTTCTCGATGCCAAAATCGAGATGATGACCGGCATTGTTATCGAAGCATTGGAGACGTATTATCTGGAAGTGATCGAGTCTTTACTTTGGATAGGACTACAAGTTTTGCAACGCCACAAGACTGTTCTAGGTAAAAGGAGATCAAGAAGGGTACAAAGCCGTCAATGTGTATAAAATGCATTCCTCTGACGACTCTGTGACGAGAAGCTGAATATTGCTGCGAAATATCAGCAAGATTGCAGTAGCAAACATCCCAAAGGATCAATACCTACGCTTCACGCCTTTAGAGATTGTTAGTCTGACGTGTAAGAGAAGTCTGGACAGCAATCGCTTGCGGGATCATATGCTGTACACCTCCCCGCCGCCACACATGCTGTGAAAGATTGTAGACTTCTGTTGCGACCCTGCGGTAGTGACGGTAATTGACGGCAACCCGTCGGGTTCTATCATTCCTAGTGGGTCAGAACAAGATGTTTTAGATTTCAGTCAAAGTACGTGCGTGTACAGCAAGGACAGTATGAGGATTTAACGCTTCCGGGAAAAGAAGATAGGACGTGTAAAAAGCAGAGGACTTCTCTTGATAAGCTCATTATCTAGATTTTCCGTATGATGCTCACTGAATTCATGGGCTGTACCAGAATTGGAGACTATCCTCTCAAGGAACCTATCCTTGAAATTTAACCACCTAAAGCTCTCAACCACCCTAACTTTTCTCAAGCTTCATCTCACGTCTTCCAAATAAACTTCTCTGAATGACAACCTCCTCCTCCGCATCGCCAAAATCATCCCTTGCACTTACCAATCCACGATTCAACACCACGAACCCCCTCTCTCCCATAGCCGTGTCAAACTTAGTAACTAATCCCTCACAGAATTTATCTCTGAGCGGTACGGCTACTAGAGCACGAGATTCGGTATAGTTATCTAGAAAATTGTCGATCGTATTGGCGAGGATATCGACCTGTTCGTCGTCATAGAGAGTGTCTGAGGCAAGGATGATCTTTTTTCTTAGACTTTTTATACATTTGAAGGGTACATGTACAAGAATACTTACTGGGAATGTGCGTGGACAGAGATCGGAAGTAAAATGGGAGGCGTCGCTGTGTTCCGACCAGCTTATTGTTTCTACAAAGAGATCCCCATGTCTGTCATGGACGGTCTGGAGATTGTGTGCAGCGTTGCGCTTGAGATTGGGCACGATGACTTCTCGATCTGTGAGGATGACGGGGCAGGACCAGATGGCTGCAGCAGCGATTCCGAGCAGTCCAGTACTTGAGAGTTTTTAGTTGAATACATTGTTCTGACTGAAAATGAAAAGGTCTTATGTTCAACGATAAAGTTGATGCTATTGAATTTTAACTTACCCTGAACCAAGCCTAGATAAAGTCAGCACATGGATTAAACAAATGAAGCTGGGGACTTACTCCAGAATATGCCTTGTAGGGCCAACGACACATTCTTTTCCGTCCTCGTTGGTCGTGATGTTTTTGCCGGGGTATAATAGGTGTTTGAAGAAGCTATGATCCTCCTTGTACATCGAAAGTTCCTTGATTAAGGCAAATGCCGTTCCCCATGTCTTGTGACCAGTATTGCCCTCCGTAAGACCTGGCTCGTGGATCTGGATCTGGAGATCTTCGGAAGATCCAGGAACGAGATCACTTGGTACTGACCAAGTTCGTGTGATGTCTGATGTGGCTGTGTGAAGAATCAGTAAAAGCACTGGTTGACTCCTGAACTTCTAATTCAAAGATTGCGAATAATTGACATACCTGATCGTCCACAGCGCTCGGCGAGCCGTCTCGCTGCCAGATCCATGATTTCGTCTCGCTGATCATCCGCTGTTACTATACTTCCATCGGGATTCAAGGCATCACTAAACCACGCCAGATCAGATCTGAAGATTTTCGGCAGCCAGGTATTTATAGCTGTTGTCTCGCCGGCATCCCTCTCTTTTGCTGGGGCACCACCAGTCCACGTTGCTGGTTTGATTTCAAGGGACAGAAGGAGATCCAACAACGTTTGATATGAGGGCTTTGATGCCAGAGAAGGTAGATCAAGAGGTGCTGACATCATAAACGTGAGTTGGAGAAGTCTCCTCTGAGTTTCTCATGTATGTTTGGGTCCAGCTGAGACGAAAATGTAGGATATCAGGTTGGATATCTCAGGGCTCACAGCCCAACTTGACTCAGAGTTCAAGAGAAACAACCAGTGAGGTTCTTGACTTAAAAAATATATGTGCTAGACGGAGGAGAGCAATGTTCCAGTACCAAAAATATGGTAACGCAAACACGTGACCAGCAACGCGTCCTGCTTCTCAGGAAAAAGCTCTGCTCAAAAAAGAAACCTTTCAACTAAAGTGTAATCCGCAAAACACAAAATAAACTTCAATTGTTGAACTACAACCAGTCGAGTACAAAGTGAAACTCCCCCTCCGCACCAGAAAGTTTTATCCGCACCAGCGGTAGTCGGTGAAATATTGATGCGGGCCCGCTGAGATCCACACCGCAACACCCCACCATCAGGAGGGGCATTTCTCTCCTTCTTGGCCAGAAACCCGGACTTGATTGACACCAATTTGACATAGAGATTAAAGCTGCTAGATAAAAGCAGTTCTGTTTCCTATTCATTGAATCTAGGGGCGTAAGACGCAGTACTGTCAAAGCAGCGATGGTAAAATCGAAGATGCAGAGAAAGAAGTGATGTCAAGTGCGGGGTCATTTTACCCCGCCATCGAACCTCACAGTGGACAGCCAGCCACTCACTCGTTGATTCAGTCACCTCAGCAGCAAGCCCTCACTAACAGAAGAGAATACAAACTTCGTCTAGGTTGAAAAATGGTCGATGAAGAAAACAGATTTGTTTAGACCTACTTTTTGAAGACAGGCAGAGAACAAGTTAGCGGGAAAACAGGAAGTCTGTGGTTTTGTGCTGCGTTGTGCTTTGATTTGTTTCGGCATCGCAGCTAGACTTCATTTATGAGTTTCCATGCTTGTGGCTTTCACGCCTAGGTAGATTGCCATACGGTAACGAGCTGGGTATGTGTGTTCCTACTCACCACCAATCCTAGCATGGCTTTCAATCCGGCAAATGAAATATCTCTCAAGAAAATGCTTCAGAACACAAGATACAGCATACTGCAAGATGAGAAGTCCATCCGAGTATTTAAGCACTTGGACAAGATATTTGCTTGTAGTTACAATCATCATTACTACCACTCACTACCTTAACACTTTTGCTATTTTCCTGTCCCGCCACTCTCCACTTCCTCAGATCCCAACCAACCCACCAGCCAACCTCACTATCCAAACAAGTCTTCATTGTGTCTCCTTCCCCTACTAAACAGCGCCGGTACGGCAAACCCAAGCTATAAAAACACCGCCAGTAATCAAACGGGTATATCGATCCAAATCCACGCTGTGCGCTGTACCGTGCTTCGCATGCCAATTAAAAACACAAACAAAACAATCCTATCATATCCAATCTATGATTTCCTCTGTATGCGTCATTTCGTCGTTGCGCCTTTTGAGTCCCAAAGTCAATTATTGCTTTGACATTCATCGTAACATTTGCAAACCCACTTGCGCCGTATGGTAACGTATCGAACTCACTCATCACCGCACCTGCCTAACCGCCAACCCTCTCTCAACATCCGTACTGCCGCGTATCCTGAATCCCGTCGAGATCTTCTCCTGCTCCCTCTCGCGCTCCCTATTTGCCGTGCCACTCGTCCCTGGACGCTGCGAGATAGAGATCCGCTCATGGCCCCAGTCCGTCTCAACGCTCTTCCTACCTGTTCTGGCCATGCTCAGCGCTTCCCTCAACTTTAGGACATCCAGAGCCCCAGAGCCGAGACCTGCCGCATCGCCGTCTCCGCCTGGCACAGCGGCTTTGCGAGTCATTCGTCTGGTCATCCGCATGCGGCCGTGTTTCCACAGCTGCCCGAGATCGTCGAGACGGAGCGCTACCACGATCATGGGAATGCTGACTGCGAACCCGATGCCGAACATGTACTTGGCGACCCACCCGAGCGGCAGACTCGTGCCGCCGCCGCCTTCGCGCGGGAACTCAGTGACGTTGATGGCAAAGAAGGCGGCAATGAAACTCAGCGGGAGGAAGACAATCGTCACAATGGTGAACACCATGATGGTCTGTCCCTGCCTCATGGTACCAGCTGCTTGGTCGCGCGCAAAGCGCGCCTCGAATGCGTTGGCGTGTTTCTGCTTCAGGTCCAGCATGTCGGTGATGCTCTTGTAGATACGCTCCGCTTGGCGGTCCATGCGTGCCAGGTCCTGGAGATGCATCTCGATGGTCTTGAGCTGGGCTGTGACAGCGCGCTTGATGCCTTGTGAGGAGGGGAGGGAGTGCAGGATAGAAAGATGGAGGATATTGTTTCAGACAGGTCTGGCAGCACTGATGCTTGTTCAGTGAGGATCTTGGTGATCATGTTCAGCTCGTCCCTGATGTCCTTTGTCTCGGCGAGTAGGTCGGTCTCGAGACCTATGTCGAGTAGCTTGTCGACAAATAGGGGACCACGAGCAAGATCGGCCTCTGTTGCTTCGGCCCCAAAGATCTTGATGAACTTCGCACGTTCAGCAGCCTCGAGTGCAAGCGCTGCTTCCTTTTGGGTCCCAGAGAGGTAGCGTGAGAAGCGGTTAGGACGGCGGTGATGCTGCAGCCAGGCGGAGGCTTGGGCGGAGGCGGTGTTAAATTCTTTAAACAGTACTGTCTCGCGATCCGTCGCAGATCCAATAGAAGACTCGAACATGTCGAGGAACTGGTACTCCTCATCTCCCATCCGATGTCTGTCAAATACACCTGTGCAACGTGACGTAATTATCATAGCTAGATCATACACCGACTTGACTGGCTCGCGCGTCTTCGAGTTAATGTCTTCAATGACGTTGTCGAGGACGTTGAGCGGGTCATTTTTGGGTTGCTGCCAGCGCTGCGGGAACGATGTTACGATCAGTGAGGGTCCAAGAACCCACATCCAGAGCTGGTCGACCATGACGATCTTGGGGTCGATATCAGTGGACTCGATATCTGTGCCTCTAAGTTGGTACCGGTAGACGACTTGATCCTGATCGCGGGATTCGGTGTCAATATTGTGGTAGAAGGACTGATCTAGCGTCCTTCGCACATGGAGAGAGGCGGTGGATGTTGCAAGATGTGCTCGGATCAGCATCTCGTCGTATGTCGTTGCTTTGCCTAGGTGCGGGCAGAAAGGGGACCGGAGTATCTCGGCACGCTTGATGGCTTCTTGCATTTCTTGCCTGCGACGTGTGCTTTCGAAATGTAAGTATGGCATAAATGTGAATATGTTGCCTTTCGGGTTTGTGGCATCCTTGCGACTTGAAGTGACGGAACTTGGGGCATTTGGCCGTCGTTCGTCTATATTGTAGGTTGTTTTTCGAGGTTCTTTGGTATTTGGTGTCGAGATACCCATTTTTGGTGATTTATTGCCCTTGACATGTGTTGTCTTTTTGGCTTTATCCTTTGTGATGCCCTTCGCATAATCTTTCCCATCTCGCGAAGGTGTCCGGAACATCTCATGGCTTTCCTCTCTCGCTGTCGAGCTCCTGCTTAAGCCCTTCTTCGGCGTACTATACCCGTCTGATCCACCAGTAACGACGATAGTTGGTGGGCCTTGCTCGACTTCTTCAGTTTGCTCTGTTTTGTCTCTTGGTGCTCGAGGCGTGCTCTGGCACAGAGGTCTCATAAAATGCGAATGACTCTGCTGGCCACGATGCTGGTGACTGAAAGACCGCTCCAGAGCTTTGAACCCTTCTACATCTGAAGCGCCTTCCTCGATGAAAAGCTTAGTAAGTAGGACCTCAATCCATGCCATGTTATTAGCGGGGAGATGAATCCACCTGAAGTCTGTAGCTTTGTCGTTTGGGAGTACTGTGTGCTTTGGTTTCCGAGTGTTGATTGGATCACGGCCATAGAGGAGCTCTGGTTGCAGTCAGTATCTTGATGAGGTTAAGAGACGGGATTGCAAACCAAAGACTGTCCATTTCTTGACTCGATTCTCATTACGGAAGTTTCCAAAGTCTACAATTGTAGCCTAGTATCCCGTCAGACATGTTTCTTGAGATGGTAGGTTTAAGATCTTTGCAAGCACAAATTACAGCAGACTGTTTGGCAAAGAGATTGGAGGAGAAAAATGCATTGAATTTGGAATGTAAGTAAACGAGCAGTTCAATCGACTTACATTAAACCCATTGCACGCGCCCAACGCATCTTCAGAGAGCGTCTCGAGATGGTTGAACGGCGCCAAAAGACTGACGATATCCTTCCTCTTATTCTGCGCCGCCCGCAAGAACGGCGTGCTCCCAAATGTATCCCTTACCGCTCTCTTGATCTCCCTGCACGCCAGGAGGGCCTTCACCACTTCGATATGGCCTCCTTGTGCCGCCAGGTGCAGCGGCGTTGCGCCGTTCAGGAGCTTCGCATTGACATCTGATTCGGCCGTGATCAGGGTCCGCACAATCTTGATCAGTCCCATCTCGCACGCATTGTGAAGTGGTGTCCACGCTCCGTCACTGCGGGCGTGTACGTCTGCTCCACGCCGCAGGAGCATGTCCACAATGTCATCCCAGCCGTGAGCCGCAGACAGGTGCAAACTTGTCTTGCCCCGGATCTCAGTCGCGTGGAGGTTTGCCCTCGGCAGCTTGGGTCGATTCAACAGCAGCTCAGCCAGGTGCAACTTGCCCGTCGCACACGCCCAGTGGAGAGGCGTGCGTCCCAACTTGTCCTGCCCGTCCTCTCCATCAATGTAGATATTCGTTTTGAGCAGCAACTCGATCACCGAGTCTCCCCAATCGCACTGCTTGTCCGCCGCGAGGTTGTGTAGCACGTTCCGACCACGCTCATCCTTCGCGTTCACATCTGCGCCCTTCCCCACCAGCGAGTTGAGGATGTGCCAATGATTCTTCCACGCCGCTGTCATGAGGGCCGTCCGGCCTTTCTTGTCTGCCGTCTCGGGGTTTGCGCCATGCTCGAGCAGCGTATGCACAATGGCAATATGGTTCCTCTCCACGGCGCGCAACAGCGGAGACAATCTGTTGCCCGGCGCACCGTCAGGCAGCGCGCCTTGGGATAACAGGTACCGCGTTGCATTGATCTTGCCCTTTTCAGAGCTGCGCATCAATCCTATGCGTAGGAAGTTCTCGTTCAGCTGCTTCTTGGCTCTTGCCATGGCGATGATCTCCTCGAGTTTCGAGACATCGTCACCTTCTGCGGCGCGGAGCAGATGAGGTTCGAGGCGTTCATTGTGGTCGCTTGACCGAGATCTAGAGCGTGATAGTGTCTCCGTGTTGATGTCCATCGTGTGCAAACATGCCTCTATCACCAAGGTCCAATATGTCGATGGCAGACGTAGTGATGCTGCTTGGGTACTCGTTTCCTTGGACTACTCTTCATGCGACATGACTTGAATCCTCTGCCCCTCTCTTGAAAATATAACTAGCATATCGAAAGAAAGCCAGTGGCGATAGCGATGGCGATCTCACTGGCTGTTGCGACTTCTCACCGTTGCGGATAGCTGCAGGTTTGCCAAGCCTGGAGGATTCGAAAATGTGGATACGGTGACCATGAGCGGTGCAGAAGCTTGACACTGGGGGCTTTTCCGGGGTAACTTCCCCCTATTACAAGCGAAGGTTATTTGACTGGAAGTGAGTAAGATTATGACCTGAACACAACCACAGAGACAATAATTTCGTTCAGTCATCTTGCATAAACCACAGAATAGATCAAGACCATTTGTTTCGTTCATACCTTAGCTATCTACGCTTTTCGCCTCCCTTGACCATGCAATCGAGAATGCACGCAGATTGCATCACCCAAGCTTCCCAAATCTATTGGCATTATAATAGCATAAACTGCATGTCATACCTCGAATTGAGAGAAACAAGAATACCAAACAATATGGATCTAAGAGAACCATCCGCCACCACCCTCTTCGCGTCTCTCCTCTTGTTGTTCCTCTCGGTAATCGTCCCTTCGCTCTTCACGATCCTCGCCCCATCGACCCTCATTGCTGTTGCGTCGTGGAGGCTCTTCATATTCATTCCTACCGCCACCGAAGCCCCCTCCAAAGCCCCCTCCACCTCCGCCATATTCCTCTCGTGGTGGTGGAGGACGCTCCTCATAGCCTCCTCCATAGCCGCCACCGCCAAAGCCACCACCTCCTCCACCATATTCCTCACGCGGTGGAGGAGGACGCTCTTGGTAACCACCTCCATATCCACCGCCACCTCGACCCTCACTCTCGTCATCGCTATCACGCTTCTTGTGGTGCTTCTTCTTCTTCTTGGAGGAGCCGTCGCTATCATCATCGCTGTCCTTTTTCGCCTTGTAGGTTTGGGTTTCTTCGTACTCACGGCCCTCGCCAGTACGGCCTTGACGCCAAGTCTCAGACTCGACTTCACCACCTGGACGGTTGAAGACGCGTTCGTTGGTTTGCTCAAACCCACCTCCATAGGTTGGTTGGTTTGAAGTACGTTGCTCGAAGCCTTGACCATAGCCGGAGTTGTTCTGATCATAGCGTTGGTACTGTTGTTGACTTCCACCACCTTGGAATTGGGTTTCGGAGTATTGAGCTTGAGCGTATTGGTTTCCGCTACGGCCAGTTTCCGTGTAACTTTGCTGGTAATTGCCTTGGGATGTGTATCCTTGGTTCGAGTAGGACTTTGTCTCCGAGTCGTCACCACCGAAGGCGCCGCTGAGAAGAGATCCGCCAATACCTCCAGCCAATGCACCGACCAAGCCGCCCATTGCACCACCTCCAGCAGCTTCGGAAGCAAATTTACTGATTCCTTCGTTGGCACCACCAAAACTGCCACCACCCCCACCGAAGTTGCCACCACCAAAGCCACCGCTTGAGGATCCTCCAAAGTTGCCACCTGAAGATCCACCTGAAAGGGCAGAAGACAGACCTCCCATCAGCATGCCAGCAGCTCCAGCAGCAGCTCCACCGCTACCAGTTTGAGACTTTGCCATTCCTAGAGGCTTGCCGCATCCGTGACCAGAATCATGGACACCTGGCTTGTGGTTCTCGCCATTTTCGACACCGTCTCGACTCAGCTGACGTCTAAGTTGCTGCTTCTCACCCTCACTCTGCTCGCGCCACCAATTCTCGACGACGCCAAACATGAGACGACGGCCATCCATGGCTCCATCATCACCCTGGTTTCGTTGAGCTGGGTGGTGGAAGACACCATGAATGATGCGGTTGATGGTACGGTCGACATCAACTCGCTCATCGTCCATACATTGGATGATTTGAGGAACAACCCACTTGAGAACCTGAGAAGCAATCTTGCCAGCTGGTTCGTTGAGAATCTAAGGGTGTTAGCTCGTTGACTCGATCTATATGTATGCGGACTTACGTTTGAAAAATGATCCTTTGAAAGCATAGAGTGAGTTGGGTCAGAAGACTGGTCATCATTGAAGACAATCAATTGCTTGTCCTTGCTGCTCTGAATGATTTCAGAGGATCCAGTGTTCAACTCGGTCTTGATCTGGGTGATAACTGGTAGAACAAATGGAGCCAACAGAGAAAAGACGAAGATGTTGATCTGTTCCTCAATCTGCTCAATAAGATCAGGCAAGACTGGGATCTTCTCAATAGCCTCTGTGATGGACTGCATGACCTCGTCGTGCCATTGGATAATTGGGTAGATCTCCTTTGCGGTCTGTTGCATTTGAATGGTAAATTCTTCTGGTCGCCTGGGGGAGACACGCATCTGGTTCATTTGAGCCGCAGTTGCATTTTGTTGAAGCTCATCAGCCTTGCCTGCTTCATCCTTGCCGCCAAAAAGGCCAGCTGGGACAGAGTTCAGAAGATCCTTGAGGAGACTGGTATCGGCGTTGCCGTTGTTCGCCATAGTGCCCTCAAGCTCCTGAATTTCGCTCTGTGTTGCCTTGTCCGAGAACTCACCCATGACAGAGTGGAGGAAATCAACACCACCAAAGGTGCCAGTGACACAAGGATAGACTTGGTTCTGAACACCAGGAAGACGCATCTTAGTTTGACGGCCAACATGAGGGAAGACATCACGTTCTCCCATTTCAATCAAGGCAAGCTCGGTGTAGTTGCTGTGTGCAGAGTAATCTAAGAGAATTAGTGATGCTTGGAGTACAAAGTCACAGAAACTTGCCTTCCAAACAGTGCAGTGCGGTGCCGAGAAGACGCAGAGCCTCATAGAGTTCATCCTTGTTCCTGCTACGGCCATAGGATCTTCCGAGTTGGATACATTGAGTGAAGAGCTTCCTGACATGCAGAGCAGAGGTCATGATATTGGCATTCTCATTGGCGATGTAATTCTTCAGGCCGGTTTGGGGATCAATGGCAAGCTCAACGCGCTCATTAACGGGTCCACGAAGTCTGGTGTCATATTCTGTGGCATCCAAATTATCAGCGTAGTCCTTGGGGTTGTCGATATGATCTTCGGGGCGGTAGCAGCCCAGACGTTCTGCGGTAACTTCGAACTCGCGGGTTCCATAGCCAAAAGTCATGAAACCAAGAACCCAGAGGAGGATGCGGATAGCTTCGGCGGAGACATATTTGACGGTACCGACATCGATAGCTTGGGCTGTAGAAGAAACAAATCAGTCAAGTTCTCCTCGCGCTCCCGCAGATGTGTAAGCTAACGTACAATAATCTCTGAGCCAGTTGCCAAAATAGACCCTCTTCACCATCATCTTGTCAAATTTCTTTCCACCTGCAGCTCGCGACATGAGCAAGGTAAGTAGGGTATCTTCGATATCTCCATGGCGCCCTGCGGATGTGTTAGCACTGCACAGCTTGCGGGAGCGGGAAGGGTACAATTCAGCCCCTCGATCTTCGCAACGGATGCGATATTTCCAGCACCAAAGGCATGCGCGGGACGTGCGAGAAGCAGAACAATGGCGATGGTAAGCACCGCCGTCGATGTGCTGAATGAAGGCATCTCTGCGGTTGTGGTATTCGTTGTTGTTGTCTTGGTTGTTTGTGGGAAGAATGGAGGGGCAGCTCGAGATGGTTTTGTAGTGGGGTGCGTAAGAGGGCTGCGAGGGGTGAGTGAGCTGCAGTGCCAAGCAGCAAATCGTTTCGCAGATAAATGCCAAGCCTTGTCTCAGGAAGATGACGAGCCAGTCAGACATACACCATGAGTTGGCACATGGTGATCCGATTCCACCGGTTGGGGCTGCATTGAATGGAGCGATATTGCGATCAACACCAAAGCATCGTTTCACTAATGGAAGAGGGGAGAGTAATAGAGAGTCAGAGGAGGAATGTAGAACCTAGCTTTTGCGTGAGTGATACCTGGTCATCAGCGCTGGAGAACCTCTGCGACGAAGCTACCAGCAGTTCTTTCGAAGAGCTGCTTAGGTAGGAGCATTGGTCGAGGAGCAGCAGCCAGCCCATGGCAGAAATCCGAATCCCAGCTATTCAGAGCTACCGGCTCGGACCTGCTCGACATGGGGCGGAGGCTTGTTTTCTCGCACACACCACAGCTTCACGAACGCGACCAAACGACATTTTCAATACGACCTGGTGCGTATGTTTCTGCAAGATCGAGTACGCTGACAAGGCCAGGAAGCTTCTCACCACATCTGAAACCTCTGCAGCCCAGCGATTCCGCGCTATCCATCCCGAAGCTTTCTGCAGCTTTCTGTTCCAAACGTGCCCCTCCACCCATCTGCGACACGAAGCATACAGAACCACTCCACACGAGTAGCACATCGGGGCAATGAGAAATGGGAAATGGGAATACGAGTGAGGATGTGCGAGCTGAATGACCAGCTGTCGTTGTTTGCGCCATGATCCAAGGGTTTGCGACGCGACGCGGGGTTGTCTGGTGAGAAAATCGAACGGCCAGCAGCACCAGACCCTTGCGTGCCTCCTCTCGGAGCTTATAATACGTGATGGCATCACACCCCTCCAAGACTGAGAAATCTACAGGTGCGGGAAGTTGATTTCGGGGGCACAGGGCACTCGGAAGCTTATCTGCCTTTATCAATGCATGCGACTGCGGGTTTAATGGAGTGACACCATTTCCAGGCTCTCGCACATGATTCAGCGTGACATCAACATCTCGATCCAGCGAGCGTAGATGGTATATGCAGAGTTTCTCAGGATAAACGTTTTATAGCTCCGGACCCGAAGCTAGGTATCTTACAACGCTTGGGCAGCTTGCACAGCGGCCTAGTCTCAACCAACAGACGCTGAAAAAACACCACGGTACCGCGGCGAGAGGTTGGTTGACGAAGCAGCTCAATGGTTTATCACAGTTTTCTTCATACATGCTCTTCTTTGCAGCATGTTTCTCTGAACTCAGCTCACTTGTTTCCGCTATCCCACTGTCTCATGTGCAAAACCCCGCACTCAGAAGTATACCGATAAGGATGAAAGGTGCAATATTTTGGATGACATTGCGTGCAACTCACAATCATGGACAGCGGAAGTGTTAGTAGAGATGTTTCTTCTAGAAGCTTGGAGATCAGCCAGCAAGACTCGGTGTTTGCTCAAACATTGGGAAGCAGAGCTTGTTCCCACCGACCCTAGAGCGTCAATTGCCCTCACTCTATTCGCTAATTCAGAGCATCTCCCTCAATTGAACTACAGGATGGGTTGATTCTCAGCCTTGTGCATTCAGGCAACGAACTTCTAACACCACACATGAAGAAGAGCGCCATGGCAAGCAGAAAAATCCGAGCGTCGAGGTTCAGACTTGGCTTTTTCTGACCAGCTGTTTCGGCGGGGTCAAACCAGTGATCGCGACGCTGGCTACTCATACAACAATCACATCCTCACACCTCACGATCAAGTGAGTGTGGAGCTTCCAAGCAATTGCTAAGCGTTGAAGTCGCTCACTCGCAATTCCCATCCTACTCATACCAACCTTGCGAAGGTGTTATTCCAGGCGCAACGATATCACAGAAGATACCAGATGCATTCCACAGAGCCTACTGCTATCCAAAGCCTTCGATGATTTAGCAAGCATGAGAACGTCCAAAGCCTTAAACAAGAGCTTGACGCCCGCTGAAGAGCTGACCCTCAACACGTCTCGGAGTGTTCTCCGGCCGTCACACATATTTGCTTCTTCAGCCTCTGGTGGGAGCTTGTGCTGGCAAGCAGCAGGTTCTGAGGTTACTGGGGGCATTGCTGGTACTTCACTGGTGTGCGGAACCTACCACTGCAGGGTCGACCGATGGACGGGCAGCTGGAGAATCGGGTGGGCATGTCGCAGTGTTGGAGCTTGAGGAACTGATCGAACTGATCAAGCGTGGTACAGGCATCGACGGCCGAAGTCGCAGGCAGTTGCTAAGCGAGGCCTACCTACACACCGTCTGACAGTGCCTGTCTCAGGATCGGAGGGAGGATGCGATGCTCAGCAGCATGGTGATTTAGTGGGGGCTGAAGGGCAGCGGGCAGAAGGGTGGGCGTGGACGTGGGCGTGGGCAGCGTGCCGGCAGGGCATGAGCATTGGGCATTGAGAAGATCCAGGGTCACGCTGCAGTGGTTTGCTCCTTGAGGGGGTCCTGAAGACAAGCTGAAGGTGCTGAAGCTGCCGGGAGCGGGGGCTTGCTGGGCGGGTGTGGGTTATTGTAAGCCGCCGGTGTCCAGCGTGTCTCCAGCAGGTGTTGGAGCTGGCCGTGCAGCAGCCTCGGGGCATCCTTGGCTGGCGCTGTCAGAAGAGGGAAGGTGAGGAAGTGAGGGAAGTGAGGGAAGTGCAGCAGCTGCAGCAGTCGCAGCCGACACACCGACCTTCGGACACTGATTCATTCTGCGATCCATTCGACCCTAAACCCAAAGCGCCCACCCTCGCACCCACACCCACACCTGGACCCTCCCACCCGCAGCCAACAGGTAGCACAGTGGTCGATCGGCTTGTCGCCACGGGCAGCCAGTGATCGGGAGATAGGAGGGTCGACGTTGGGGGCATCGGAGAGGGGAGGAAGCTGAGTCGAGTCGGATAGAGGAGTCTCGATGGGAGGTCAAATTTGGTCTGTAAAAATGGGGTGGTTGGGGTGTGGGTGGTGAGAGGAGTGTGAGAGGTGCAGGAATGAAGGTGAGGGGGGTGATGGATGGGAGAGGAGAGGAGAGGAGGGAGTGAAAGAATGCTGGCTGGGCATGGCAGGGCAGGACAGGGCAGGGTAGCAGCAGTGAAGAAGAGGGTGGGCGATGGATGGTCCGATCTGAAGGCGCGCCAACGGCGACGAGCTGTGACAGCATCAGCATCAGCATCATCAGCAGCACGCGAGGGAGAAACCATGCATGGGTGATATTGAGGGGAGGATGTCTTTTGGATTTCTTTCCAGGCATGTGGGGAGTGTACAATCAGCTCTCGCGATGGGAGGTCTTGTCTTCTCTCAGCGTGGGTAGTGTCGAGGGGAGGGTGTCAGCCAGCGGAACATGGCATCATTCATCACCACCACCTCGCACTCGCATCGCGTCGATCGCATAGCGTGGCATGGCATGGCATTCATAACCGGATCATCTATAGTCTCACATCAATCAGGCTGGGTGGTGGGTTGGATTGGGTTGAGTTGAGTGGTGTGGTGTGTGTCGTATGGCCTGCTTGCTTGCTGCTTGTTGTTGCCTTGCCTTGCCCTGCCATGCCGTCCGTGTGTGTATGCATTACCGTGTCTGTCTGTCATGCCCTGCTCGCGGGGTGCTGTGCTGCCCACGGTGCCCGTCGCGGCTCTCAGCTCAGCTCAGCTCAGTTCTTCGTCCCTGGGCCGAGGGAGTGAGAGTGGGAGTGGGAGTGGAAGTGGAAGTGGAAGTGGGTGTGGGTGTGGAAGGGAGTTTGGCGGGTACGGGTTTCGGGTGCGTCTGCGTGCGTATGCTTGTGCTTGTGCTTGTGCTTGTACGTGGGCGCGTTGTTGTTGTTGTTGTTGTTGTCGTCGTGGTGCTGCTGCAGCGGCGCGTCGACGCCCTGCCCTAAGGTACCCTGCCTTGCCCTGCTTCTGCCCTGCCCCAAACTCGCTTAAGGGTCTTTCGGCCATCGCGCTCACCATCCTCATCCCCCATCGCCCATCGCCCATCAATCAATCACCCACCCACGCAATCGCCCTCGCCCTCACCCTCGCACCCTCGCACCATCCACCATCCATCGCCCACCTGTTCTTTCTCCCTCTCTCTTACCCTCTCTTACCCCCCCCCCCCTTCTTCACTCTCCCTCACTCTCACTCTCCCTCTCCCCCCCCCCCTCCCACACGCTGTCACTCCCTGCCCGCCTCGCGCTTTTCTGCTCTGGAAAACTCTGCCCTCCTCCGTCGCGGGCGCACTCTTCTCCTCCTCTAGGGAGCCCACACTGAAAAGTCCTCGCCATCCTTCCCGCTTCTCGCTCCTTTTCTCCTTCCCTCACCGTCCTTCCACCATCGCATCCACCACCACATCCACCACAACCACAACCACCACCACCACCACCAAAACACACCAGCTATCCCCAAACCACCTCAACCATGGCACGCAGCAAGAAGCCCGAAGGTGCAACCTTGACCATCGACGTCGATTCCTTCGTCCGCACCAGAGATTCCGTAAGTTCTTCCTCTCTCCCACTCGTCCTTCTTCCTCCTCGTCCTCCTCGTCCTCCTCCTCGTCGTCTGCGCGTGCCGGCGCATAAGACCGCAATCGTCGACGGCGACTGCGACTTCACCTTCTCCCATCATCCCTCCACCAGCGCGGATGATCGACCACCACCCGCACATCCCCATCACCAGCACCAGACCACGCCGCCGTCGCCCATCACCACCACCAGCACGACCCAGCGCGACGCCAACACCGCGAAGATCGCATCGCCATCGCTGCCCACTGCCATCCGCGACCTCCGCGGCGTCGTCTCTCCTGCTCGTGGGCGCAACCTGCACCGACGCGTCCCCATTGTTTACATGCCGCGTCGCTCGACATGGCGCCCCTCGTTCAACTCGACAGCTTGTACTTGTCACAACAAACACTAATCTGGGCAAAGGTTGTCACTGGACTCGCGACGCTGCAAGACGCCATCCAAACCCTCTCGACCGCCTACATCAAACACACCAATGCCGTCCTGGGCGAGCACGGCGCGGGCCTCGATGTCGAGTCGGCCCTGGCCAAGCTGGGCGACAACCCGCTGCTGAGGTTCGGCGAGCTGCGCGCTGCCAGTCCTGCAAAGTCGGTCGCTGCTGAAGCGGCCTCGGACAAGAAGGAGCGCAAGAAGAGACAGCATGATCCCAATGCGCCCAAGCGGCCTCTCACCCCCTTCTTCCTCTACATGCAGACGGCGCGTCCCATCATCGCAGCCGACCTGGGTGCAGATGTCGCAAAGGGTGCCGTGAGCACTGAAGGGACCCGTCGCTGGGGAGCCATGAACCCCGAGGACAAGCAGGTATGTATCCTCCGCCGGACGCGTCGAGACGCGCGCGCTGACCAGCTCCCAGCTCTGGACCAATGCCTACAAGGACAACCTCCGTCTCTACAACGCGCGCATGCACTCGTACAAGGCCGGCAACACGCTGGCCAAGGACATGACTGACCAGGAGGCGGCGCACTACGCGGACGAGCACGCCATCTCCAACGATGCGTCGGCCGATGCGCAAGTCCTCGGTGAGTCCTCCGCCGCCGCTGCAGCGCTGAACGATGAGGATGCGGAAGGCGAGCCGGAGAAGGAACCTACCCCTCCTCCCAAGACCCCAAGGGCAAGGCGCGCAAGGGCAAGGCCACCAAGGGCACACCAGCCGCCTCCACACCGGTGGTGCAAGATACCATCATCCCCCCCGCCAGTGCGAGCAGCACGATCGTGCCCAAGGCAGCTGAGAAGGAGAAGAGTCCCGACAAGAAGCGCAAGAGGACGAGCAAGAAGGCCGATGAGGTAGTAGACAAGGAGGAGGCCGTTGAGACGCCCAAGAGCGCGCCCAAGCCCAGGAAGAAGGCCAAGAAGGCAGATGCTTAGACCAGAGGTGGTGGGTGAGCTTTACTATACTACTACATGGCTGGTTTTTGTTTGACGCGACTTTCTTGTGTGTGAGAGAGAGAGATCATCTTTTCCCTTTACCCTCGGCTGCTGCTGCTATGATTGTGCTTCCTTGCTTGCTTGGTTCGTTGTTACTTTCTGTTTTGGTCTTTCTTTTTGTGTGATGTCAGGGAAAGGAAAGGAAAGGAAGGAAAGGCGGGGCGGTCTTGTCTTGTCTGGTCTTGGTGTAGCTTATAGGTTGATTTGAAAAGGGATGGATGGGTTGGGGGTGGGTGGGATACTGTTATGGATTTGGTTCTGCATGGTCTTGCTGAGTTTAGCTGAGCTTGACTGAGTCGAGTTACGTCAAGCTGGTTTGAGCAGGGTAGAAACAGTGCATATAGCAGCTGGATGGGGGGTGGGGGATGGATGGAAGGAGATCATTGTCTATGATCACTCATGTCATGTATGTGTGGATATGTGGATGTGTGGATGGGTAGAGAATAGTTGCAGCCAAGGAGGGAGGGGGAAGGAAGTGAGAGATGGGTAATTGGGAGATATGGAGAGAGGAATAAATGAGCTTAAAACTTGATCTGTGTCTTTTTCTCTCTCTCATCTTCACTTGCTACTAACTAGACTTCAACTCATATCCTCTCTCTCCTACCTATGCATACGAGTAGACCCATCTCATACATCACTCCTACGTCCTTTTATCTCTAATCCATTCTCTCTCCTGGTCTACGCCCTTTGTCTATCATCCTCTCTGGGACTTCTACTTCTACTACTTCTACTACTTCTATACTACATATATATATACAGAGAAACATATGTAGATATGTATATTGTCCATCTATCTACTATACTTATCAGATAGATATACTCTAGCTCTCATTTCCCTTTGAAATTCTCTTGGGATGCGAAATTGCGAAATTGTGTGAGGGGAAGTCTTAGTGTGTGTGTGTGTATATATATATATATAAGCGCAGTCTCTTTTTTTCTATTTTTCTTTTTTACTATTCTTTGGCTTACTATGTGATGTGGTGTGAACTGATGTGATATAATGTTTACTACTAACTGCTTGAATGCTTGAATGGCTCTTTTCAAGTCATGTGGTGTGTGCTGTGTGGTGTGGGGTGTGGTGTGGGGTGTGCTGTTATTTTGTAGAGGTAGGTGGGTAGGTAGTTAGGCGGGTTCGTAAGTCTTTGGGTGAGGTAGTAAGGGGAAAGGGAAGGGAAAGGGAGGTCAGGGGCGGGTAGGTCGTTTAGCGAGCGAGTACTTACCGACCTAAGGTACCTAAGGTAAGGTACCTCCCGCTTCCATCCTCTGCTCGTCTGTCTGTGGAGGAGGAGCCTCAGCCTGACTCGAGGCGAACACAACCCCGAGCTTCAAGGATAGAGGATTAGTTTCGCGTGTGAGAGTTTGATTTTGATTCTGATTCTGGTTCCTTTTCTTTTTTTTTCATTGTAATGTGTTAGTTGCTCAGATGCACGTGCCACTAGCAACTTAGACTACTTATCTCCCCCTAATATCTAGTATACTATAGCGTATTTTAGAATATAGACTATAGCGTATATAGAGCGCTATACGCGTAGTATTTTATATATATATATAGAGCTTATAGCTTATTATAGTATAAGTTCTTTAGACTCTTTAATAAATATATTTTTCTAATATTATAGTTAACTAAGCACGTAATATAATATCTATTAGTTATACGCCCGGCCTACCCTATTTATATAAATATCGTAATAGAAGCCTTCCTAAATTAATAGGAATACTATATAGTAGTAAACTACTACGTTACTACCTAAATTTCCTTAAAAACTACCGCGATTTATCTCTATAAGTTAGACTTTATATTACTACTTATATCTACTCGATCTATAGTTACCCTTAGGGATACGAAAGACTAGAAGAAATAGATTAAATTAATTAAAACAATAGCTCTTAAACACGATATATAGAAGTATAGTAACCCCTTAATCGCTAGGGAACTAATTCCTAAATATAAAGAGCTAAAACGACTAACCCTATATAATATCTTTATACTAGTAATAGAAAGTAGTAATACTAGAGTAATATTATTTACTATACTAAAGGAAGGAGAGAGAGAATAGTTCTATATATTATAGGAAATATACTTAAGAGATATTAAGAACTATAATAAGTAGATAGAAGCACTAGTAGACCTATAAATTAAGGTCTAAGAATTAGTATATATAGATATATTACGTTATATATTTAACTATAATAATATATATATAATACTAATAGTACTTAAGGAGAGATTCGCCCCTAGCGATAAGGAAAGGGAGTAGGAGTTAATATAAGAATAGAAGAAACTACTAAAATCGCTAGCTAAGAATTAAGATATCGACCTATAGCTAGATAAATAGGAGATTATATTCAATAATTACATAGAGTATATACTACTAGATATTACTAGAATACGACCTTATTATAACTTCCTTAATATAACTTAATAGCTTAACCCTTTATAGAGCGACCTCTAGCGTTATAAAATAATAGATAGAGAAGATATTAAGTTTAGGGATTTAATTAAGAGTCTCTATAACTATTAACGTACTATATATTCGATTAATACTAGTAGTTATTATAGTATATTCTAAGCTAAGCGAGCTTATAAAACTCTTAGTATATAACCTTTACTAAATAGTAGGAATAGCGATAATAAGCTATTTTATATATATAGAGTAAAATACTTCTATTTAGAGTATCCCTATATTCTTCTATCGAAGAGAATATAGGGATAGAAAGTAGATAAAGCTATATAAAAGAAGTTCGAAGATAAGTATAAGAATAATAAACGATTTAAGGAAAGAGTATTTTACCTAAGGGAGAGAGACTAGAAATAGTCTTAGAATATAGGTAGGGATAAACTAGCTAATAAATAAGGTTTTTAAAATAACTCTATAGGATTAAATAAGACTAGCTAAAAGGAGATACTACCGAACTTTATACTAGCTAGGGGCAAGCTATCTAGTGTGAAATAACCTTAGAACGGAGCTATATTTAACGCTAATATAATATAGGGTAACTTATAATATATATTATAATATAATATAATTCTTAACTCGGGATTAATAATATATATATATAACGACTACTTACGATTTATTAAGTATAAAGAAGTAGAGGACGATAATATAATATTCGTAGGAGATTCTATAATATTAGTTATAGGAGTAGGGAAGATATAGTATACCCTATAGTACGAAGGTATACTAAACGGACGAATTATTATACTCGAGGATATCTTATATATCCCTATATTTTACTATAATATCGTATCCCTTAAGAAGTTTATAAATAAAGGGGTATACTAGGATATAGAGAACGCTAAATTAATATATAATAACGTTATAATATACTATACTCCTATATACTATAGTTAGTTCTATCTAGAATACTATCCTCTAGAGATATTAATATTATAGTTAATATCGATATTAGCTAACCTAGGAGTAAGCTTTAAAGTATACTCTATACGATATATAAAACCTATAAATTAAGGTAATATAGAAGAATAGTATAGAAGAATAGGCTACCTCTATAAGGAAGTAGTATAATATATACCGACTATATATACTAGTATAGAGTTAACTTCATAATACCTAACTAAAGAAAAGTATAAATAATACTATAAAATAAACTCTAAAGAGATCGTGAGTAGAAGACCTATAGATAGACTAACTAAGCCTTATTTCGAAGTCTACTAGGATCTAATTTACGTTAAATTAGTAGACGTTCTTATAATATATACTATATATTTCTACTACCCCTTCTTATATATATACTATATATATATACTATATAATAAAATAGAACCTATACTTATAGTAATAGCTAAAATAATATATAGATATATTAAAATAAGATAGAAATATAAGATATATATTATAAGAAGAGATAATAAGATAAGATATAGCGAAGTATAGGATTAGTAGATTATAGAAGAAGGTATTATAGAGAATCCCTTAGCGCTAAGAATAGCTAGCTAAAATAGCTCTACTAAACGCTTAGGTCGTATACTTATATCGCGTGTAAATAGTCTCTTAAACGATAGGAAACTACTAGTTAGAGTATTAGCTAAAGTATATAAAACTACTAGCTACCTACTTAATAGGTCTCTAACGCGATAACTAAACTAGGAAACGCTACTCGGCTTTATTAAACGGTATTATAAAGAACTAAATAAAAAACTAAATTTATTTTATATAGTAGCGTATAGTAGCTATACTTATATTTATATTAAGAACCGCCTATAGCTTAATAAACTAGTGCCTAGAGTATATATAGGCTACCTTATAGGCTACGAATTAATAAATATATTCTATATCTAGCTTCTAGAAGAGGGTAAGGTAATCGCTACTCGAGATATTATATTTAATTCGTCGAAACGCTAGTATAAGAATAAGCCTATTATACGTATTCCCGATAAGGTAATATAAGCTATTATAACCTTATAAATCCTCGACCTAAAAGTTAGCTAATTAGACGAACTATAACTCGTAGACTATAAGCGCTCTATTAATAGTTTCGTAAATACTATAGCTATCGATTCTAGTATAGGAACTAGCGATTTAGAGCGTAGCGTAAAAGAAATCGAGAGGGATATAAAAACCGACCTAATATATATAGGTATAATACTAATACTAGAGGTAATACTAGAACTAGAATAACCCCTTCTAACGCTAAAATCGCGTTAAAATATTAATATCGGAATAGATTAACCCCTTCTAATACTAAATAATTAATATTAGGATACGGTAGTCTTAGAACTTAATACTTCCTAGGATCTTAACGAAGAGCCTAGAAGACTAGTTCCCGTAGGAGAGATTATTTTAAACTTACTAGAAGCTAATATATAATAAAAATTAGTATTATAGAAAAACTATTTAGACGGGAATTTAAGTCGGCTAGTATATAGGATCGATAAACGTAATATAATCCACACTAAAAGAACGCGTAAATAAGCTATATTTTAAGCGCTATATAGTATACTAAATATAGAAGTAGCCTTTTATATAGAAATAGCTAATATAACTAAATATAAAAAATAGCGAGTTTATAAAAGGGACCTACCTCCCCCGCTATAGATATAGCGTAAACTCTATACTTATCTATATTCGGAAAGCTTTACTATAGTAGCTAGGAAGGAGTATAACGATCTTAAGAAACTCGGAATATAGCTTAAGGTTAAGAGATTAGAAATTAAAGCTAGGAATAGTAAGCCTTTACCTCTAATATAGGTATTTATATATAAATACGATAGTAATAGATACCTTATAAAATATAAGGCTCGACTCTATATATAAGGAGACCTATATATCTAATTAGATAAAGATATATATACTATAACTCTAGCTCTACGAGTCTTTCGAGTATTAATAGTAGTAGCTATATATTATAATTTAGATATAAAATAATTTAATATAGTAAATATATTTAGTAATATACTACTCGATAAAGTTATCTATACCTACTATACTAAGGGATTTAAGTCTATAGAAGACCTCTAAGACGATAAGATATAGCTTTTAGTAAGAATATTATATAGTCTTCCTAGATCGCTATTACTATAGTTTAACCTATTATTAGAATTTATAAAAAAGTAAGGCTTCTATATTATCCCTAAATTAGTATACTTATTTATTAGTTAATATCTAATCGTATTCTTCTATATCGACGATATTATAGCACTATACTACTTATCTAAAGTAGAATACTATCTTACTTTCCGTTTATTACTAATAAAAGTATTTAGGATATATAAACTTAGGGATTTACGCTAGTTCCTAGGAATCTATATACTCTATAATAGAGATTAACGTAAAATATAGCTATACTAAGATATATATATTTTAAAACTAGCTATAACCTTTAATATTATAAAGTTAGTAAAACACGTAAAAACACCCCTAAATAGTAATAACCTATTACCTAACTATATAACTACTATAGGCTACTAAATCCACGAGTACTAACGTAGAGTAGGCTCACTAACCTACCCTATAAACTTATACTAACCTAATATTATATATACTATATAAAAGCTAGCTATATTTCTAGTAAACCCCTCGCTAGAGTATTCGTTAGTAGCTCTATATATAATTAACTACCTACTCGGCACTAAGTTTCTTACTCTCGAACTAGGTATAAGTAATAACGATACTAAGGGAGATATATATTTCGAAGCTTCGTTAGATACCTTATTCGCTAACTATAGTAATCGAAAGAGTACTAAAGGAAGGCTTTTCTAACTATTTAGAAGCACTATTAATTAGGCTATAGTAAAGTAAAACACTATAGGGACGTCTACGATAGAGGTTAAACTACTAGTATTATTATATCTAATTATATAGTTACTATAGTAGTTACGATTTCTTAATAATATTAGTCTAGATATTTTATAGAAACTAACCGTTCTATATAATAATAAATAGATAATTAGGCTCTTACTTAAGGATTCTCCTAAACTAATTACTAAACTTAAATATATTAATATCTATAACTACTAGCTTCGATAAGAGGTCGAGAAAGGTACCTTCGATCTTAAATAGAGGGAGATATTAGATATACCTACTAATAGCTTTATAAAAGCTCTTAATACTTAGAACTATTAACGCTTCCTAAAATAGCTATATATAGTCGATATAGAAGAATTAATTAAGACTTAAACTTATCGTATATAATATTAAGCTATAAGGGTTATATATATAAGAGCTCTATACTATTTTCACTTTCTAAATATAGCCTAGTACGGTTTAAACTACTTATAGCTACTCTCTTTATAATACTCTCTTTATATACTAATTACTTCGTTTAGCCTAGGGGGGTATATTAGTTACTTAGATATACGTGCTACTAGTAACTTAGACTACTTATCTCCCCCTAATATCTAGTATACTATAGCGTATTTTAGAATATAGACTATAGCGTATATAGAGCGCTATACGCGTAGTATTTTATATATATATATAAAGCTTATAGCTTATTATAGTATAAGTTCTTTAGACTCTTCAATAAATATATTTTTCTAATATCACGGTTAACTAAGCACGTAATATAACATCTATCATAATGTTTATTAGCACACAGGTATTGATGTGACATTAATTGGCCCTAACACCCCAAGAAAACAAGAGAAAGGAGAAGAAATTAAGCTCGTTCGTTGACAATCAAAGAACTCGAAAGCACTCGATCGACTCTCGATCGACTCTCAATACTAACTCACAGCAATCATCAATCATCATTCATCAATCACCGCTGTCAACACCCCAGCCTAGCCTTTCGTCGTACTTTTCTCCTCCTCCTGATGACAGACAGACAGAGAGGCGCAAGATGCGTTTGCGAGGTGAGGTCTAGTTTCGTAAATGGGCGTTGTACGAGGAGCGATTACCAGGCGAGTGGAACAGATGTTGCACGGCACCGCACGGCGCCTGAATCTTAGATCTCGTGGCGTGCTCACATCGGTATGGTTGGCAGCGGTATTGAGTTTATGATGGGAGTTGAGTTGAGTGGAAGGGAGGGGTTATATTTATACTTGTTTGTTGTGTGGTCTTGCTCTGTTTCGTTTTAGATTATTTTGTTTGGTTGAGTCATTCATTCTTTTGGCTCTATTCACCAGCAATCTATTCTATTCTGAGAGGGTTGAATTCACTACCCATGACTGTAGTTTGAGGAGTGCGAGATTTGAGTTTGAGTTTGAGATTCATTGATTGAGCTTGAGATTCAGTGATTAAGCTGAGCTGTGCTGAGATGAGCTGCTGGCTATATAATGCCCCCTTCTTGGTCGTTTCCATGTTCTGTTCTATCATGTCAGGGACAGTCCTGTCGGGATGGGGGATGACCAATGGTGTGAGGAGGTAGGGTGAAGCAGGGGGACGAGGAAGGACGAGTTTGTGAGATGTTGTGGATGTTGAAGATCGTGGGCGTGGGTTTTGGCGTGCGCTGTGATCGTGTGGCTTGGTTGAGAGGGTTGCGGATCGACGCATTTGAGTGGTAAATGGCCATGTTTGAGTATCTAGACTTAATGACGGTATATTTGGCACTGACAGAAGGACTAAACACTTGACAGCGAATTACTCTCTCTTCTAAACTTCCTCTTCAAACGCAGAGCAGGTTGCAGGTGAGATTAAAAAGCTATATGTCCGCATGATAGCATTTCATACTTCAACCTACCTATCTACAAACTGAAAGACAAAGCCATCCACCTCTCAAATAGTTCAAAGAAAACCTGTGGCAGATTTTTCAGGTTCTGAGATCAGGTTCTGGTCCTACTCTAAGGTAATGAGGGAGTTCTATAATTTCCTAGCGTGCGCTACTCCATCTCGGTTGTTAATTGTATTCATATCTGCATTCATTCATTCAGTCATTCAGATGTACAATCTTCACTTCCATTTGGAACTTGTTTGAATCACGCTACTTTATTGACTCAGTTGCTAAATTGAATCCCCTTATCTCTTCGTCCCTTCATTTTCTATCCTCGGGTAGGCAAGGTCGTTAAGAACTTTGTCAACTCCTCCTCCTACTTCACATACAGGACAATTTACCCGGTCACAATTTTCATTACAGAGTATTCTTGGGCAGCTAGGTTTGGTGTGAAGTAGATTCGATTCTCTACTAAAATGGGGAAGTTATAAGACGGAAGAGGAGATGGTCTTGCTTAGTTGGAGTTTGCTGGCTTGAGCATTTGAGTGCTAGATAGCTATGAAAGATGGGGGTGGATATAATATATGATAGCAAAGTACAGCAGTGAGAGCATATATGACTGCAGGAGATGACAGTAAGAGCTGGGAGAAATTTGAATTCTCAGGCGCATGAAGCACACTGCAAGTAAGATGAATGCTAGAGACTGGATCGGTAACAGCTCATCTACCTGATCCTTCCATCCTTCCTTCAGGGTCCACTCTTCGAGAGAGACTAATTAACACAACTTACTGCTCGGAATGGATGAGCTGTCGCAGCTCTTTGTTTTCCGTGAACGGCTTCTGAAATTGCGGCAGGCGGCGGGCGTTTTATAGCTGCGTGGAGTGAAAGGATATGATCTCGGTGCTCGCTTCGAAGGTGATTAGCGTAGTCAATACGCAATGAATAGATATAATCTATCAGCAGAATGTATCCCGACTAATTTTTACTTGACTTGTCAATTCACTTCGAAGTTTATATTTGAATAATGCACCGACAACTTGGTTTAACATGGTACAAATAGACAAGTAATCTCGTTCTGTACTGTACCTCACTACCTTAATGATCCAGATGATCCAGACGCGGGAGAGGTAGAATGAAGTCAAGATATCTAGGTCAGGTATCATTTCATGGTATGAGGAGCAGGTATTTTGGCCGCGGCTAGTCGAATGAAGCAGGTATGAGATCTTATGAGGAGAAAGTTGGAATGTGTTGCAATCCTGGTTTGAAATGAGATTGGTGTCTATTATTGCGGTAGTGTGAAGAATATGATAGCAAGTTGTTACAAATGACAACAGAAGTCTTCATTTGGAGATTGCTTGTGCTTCTTCAAGGTTATATCTCGAGGCATAGCAATAATTTTGCACAACAGCTCGGAGGAGTACAAGAACGAATAGCTTGGGAGCAAGTGTCGGATTGTAAGCCGTTAACTTCACAAGTTTCACACGTGTGGTGGAAATTTTTCGTGCCGCAGTTTCTGAATAATCTCTGTGCTTAGCAATAGGTGTTACTATTTATACTTATCCTCCATGCTTGAATCAATCATGTCCCGTCCCCTCTGTAGAAATCAAAGCTAGAGTGATTATGAAACCTAAGCTCGGCCATGCTTCAGCTGTTGATAATTTCGATCATGATCGAGCTCGATAAAGGTTTACACGCACAATTCTCACATCGATTCTCCCCAGACACTTCACACCCTGCGAGCTAGAGCTAGACCGAGGCCTTGAAAGCTGCAGTACGAACAGGATTTAACCAGAGGGTATCTTACTTCTATGTTGCTCTTGAATTCCGAAGTGGCCAGCCGATTTCTGCTGTTGTATCTGGTCATCCTGCCACAAAGGATGGGGGAGAAAGCTTTGTCCTTGACGGCAGGAACAAGCTTACACCAGATATTCCTTTCTCTCGAGGTGCTATGCTTTGGGACGACATGTTTGAAGTCCAGGATAAATTTTCGATATATATTTCCAACGAGAATTACTCCAGAAATTGTGGGCTAATAGGCGATAAGATGCAGATCAAAACTCTATAGTCCCTCATCACAAGACTCATATGTACGTGAAGGTTTTCAGGATGAGACTACCTGAAATCCTGGCTCTATTGATTTATGTTGTTGGGTTCATATCTCATTTTCAACCTCTGAAAATAGATGTATTACCTCGTGTATGTAAATATGTTAAAATGGTAGTGAAGATAGTTGAGTTTGATATAAGGAGCAAGTGTTAAAAAAACGTTCTCGCCTTCGAATTGTTGGTCTAGATACCTGCTGCACTGGATATCGTCATCCGAAAGTAAGATCTTATATTTAAAATCTAAATAGGCCGTTATTTAAGGTCTTGAAATCTAATAGTCACACCACGCCTTTGAATTTATATACTGGAATTACAAGATTCCCCTAACCCTTGCCGAAAGTCTAAGAGCTGAAACCAACAGTGAACTAATACAAGATTCATGCTCTGAAAACGTTCAAATTAGTGCAGAGGCACGAAAACAGGTTGACAGCAGGTATCGAGGTGAAAGCAATCAAGATCAATGAATTCTTTCGAGTCGAAGACTGCTTGGTTTTCGTATTCCCAGATAATGCCTCTGCGCTTAGTCCAATTTTATTTCAGATCTTCACACTCTCCTTCTCCTTCCAAGCCGGCGGTGTCCACTAGTCATAATTAGCATAGCTATTTCATTCCGAAACCAGAAACTTACCATCATGAAGCCCCCTAGATTCGGCTCAAAGTCATATTCCGCCGAAAACCTTCCCAAGAGTTCAAAGCCCACGCTTCGATACATTGGTTCACCCTTGACACTACTTTCTATCCCAATCACCACGTTCTCCTTCTCTGCTCGCTTAATGAACTCACCCATGAGAGCCTTCCCAATTCCCCTCCCTTGAAATTCTGCATTGATCACCACGCTCATTGCATGCCATCTGTTCTTTCTCTCTGGAAACATTTCCCAGTGCTCATCACCCCCAGCCACCCATCCTATGAATTGATTCACCGCAGTCATATTTGAAGACTGGTTTCCCCAAGAACAAGCCACAGCAGTCTGTAAAAAATGTCATGCAACCATCCAAGTACCCATAAACACAACCTCCACTGCAAGCTCGACGAATGGATTTGCGCCAAAGCACCTGCGTCATTGCCCAGTCGCTGAAACTGTGCATATCCTATCGGTACACTTGGAGCCGCCGTGGTACACGCCACGAATGTGAGCGTGCGTGGACTGAACATACGTTGGCGCGCGCGGTGGATGTAGCCACGTTCATAGTGACGGTAGTGGTCGAAGCGGTAAGGAGAGAGGAATTGATCAAGAGGCGTGTGGAGGTATGTCCTTGCTGCTATGCGACCAATTTCAGTCGAATCGGCAAGATTACCACGGCGGATGAAGATGGGTGCTGTTGACTTGATGATAATTGGTGGTGGGGGAGGCGATGGGAAAGTGGCCTTCGCCATTTTTGCGGTGATTCTTGAGTTGAGCCTGAGATAGTCTGTGTAAGAGGAGAGAACTTGATATATCGACGGTGGTCGTTCTTCTATACTGTCCCAGAAACAGTGGGACGTGCTTGAGTCACAGCGACAGTGGGCAGCGTCGACTTTAAGATTTGGCGAAGCGAAGGGGGATCTTAGTGCCCGGGGCCTATAGCTGCTACCTGGAATTCATAGGGCAAGA
Source organism: Articulospora tetracladia (assembly GCA_003415645.1). NCBI lineage: Eukaryota > Fungi > Ascomycota > Leotiomycetes > Helotiales > Discinellaceae > Articulospora > Articulospora tetracladia. The sequence goes on from PYIV01000012.1 coordinate 1,805,563, forward strand.
AACGGCCCACCAAAGTGACTAAAACAACCTTCACGTGCGCCGCTAGCAACGACCTTCCTAAAATGGACCGGCAAAGCGTAGAACTTTTCAACTACTCCACCAAATCTGTATTGTTTACAAGTGGTTTCCCCGAACAAGCCGTTAGTGAATCAGAATCGATCTGCTAGACGTATGGCCGTTAGTCAATGCGGTAAGCGATTGGCTCGTGTTCCAAACTGGAACCATTAAGAGATAATCACAAATACCACGCCGACACTCCAGATACTTTCATATTAATCTACTAGTTCTTAGGAACCCAAAGACTTTGGCCAGCGTTGATTTAAAAGAACACAATGAACACGTGATTGTTCGTTTCATGCGGCAAGTTGCTTTACCTACAAGGAGGTAGAGATTGCGAAGAAATTGCAAGTCGCCTAGGTACAGAATAGTAGAATACGAGTAAATGACCCACTCGTTACTAGATTCATGCTGCTGATTCGTATACAATCTACTACGACGAAGAAAAACTCTCAAATTCCCAACTGTACTTTGAACTCACTTCGAAACCCAGGTCTCGAGTTCCTTCTCAGTCCAAGTCCACAAATCTTCCTCCAATTTCTCATTACCACTTTCCCGAGCCTTCTTTCCCTTCTCTCCTACCGGCATGTAGAAAGCTCCGTTCACAATCTTCTCTTTCGGACTCGTAGCAGCCCAGCAAGTATTCCATGCACCCTCACCCTCCACTTTCTCGTCCTTTCCCAAGTTTCCATTGCCAGCCCAGATTAACATTTTGCTGCCCAATCCTAAACTGGTGACCAGACCTGTCTTGAAAACACCTGGATGTACACTCACGGATAAAATCCCCTCGCCACCGTACTTCTTCGCAATAGAAGATGCGTACAAGATGTTGGCGACCTTTGATTGGCTGTATCGTTGCCATGCTCCAATAGGGAACAGATGAGCCTGAGTTGTTTTGAGGGTTGAAAACTGCACTCCACCAGATGGATGACCTCTGTAACCAATACTAGTCAGGTACACGATACGCACATCGGCACTAGGAAGTTTTGCCGTAGAGAGGAGAGTCGGAAGTAGGATCTTCGTAAGGAGTGCATGGGAGAGGTGGTTCGTGCCGAATTGGATCTCGTAGCCATCTTTAGTCAAGCCAGCCGGAATAGCCTGCAACAAATTAACAAAATGATAGCCTTCAAAACTGAACTAGACTTACCATGACGCCGGCATTGCAGATGAGCAGGTCGAGACGAGTTGTCAGTGTGAGGAGCTTGTTTGCACCCTCTCGAACAGATCCCAGTGAAGCAAGGTCCATTGGGAGAAAAGTAACAGCCACGCCTGGAGATGTGGCTTTGGCATCGGCAACAACTTTTTCGGCGCTAGAAATTGAACGTCCCGTGAAGAATATATGAGCAGGAGAATGGGCAGCTAAGCTGAGAACAGTTTGCGCTCCCAGGCCATTTGTTCCTGAAAGCCATTAGCTAAGGTCCAACGCCGGCTTATTTTTTGTTGAAGTGAAACAATGGAGTATCAGTGTGAGAAATTGATAGTAACCTACCTCCAGTAATGAGGATGACTTTCTCAGACAAATTGGGAATGTCTTTCACGGGATCATATTTTGGCATCTTGAAGACTTGAATATGGTGTGTCTGAAGTATTCAAAATATTTGAACTGGTCGATTGAACCTGAAATATGAGAAGCAACGTCTTGGGATTACTTTCGATGAGGTCGTGAATGCCGAGTTTGAATGCCGAGTTAATGGTAATGTGAATACCGATAGCACTTACTGATCAACGGAGACTCACGTGACCCAATAACTGTGAATTGAAAAGTTTAGTAGCAGGACTTTGGGTGACTCTGGAAGAAGGAGGAGATGAATTTGAAGGAAGTTTTTCAAATCAAAGAGAATAATTCGGGTATATATAGCATTTCCGAATGCCTTTTAATTCGTGTCGTGACCTTGCTATCGGTGGAACTTCATGGCCGACTCACTGAAAGCGACATGTTCATGACTCGAACACTCCTATTCAGGTTGAGCTCGCTGCCTGTCGGAGAAATTCTCAAGAAAACAATCGTAAGATATAACGAAGCACCTTTCTCGGTGTTTAGAGACGTTATTAGCACCTACAGGCAGGCACTTGACTTCAGCCAAGAGGTGGACTACTTGAATCAACACGTGATTTCGATCTCCCCGCCTCTACGTATGGGCAGCGCGTCGACTCCTCTGCGGAACTTGACGTGCCATCGCAGATTAGATAATCCATATATAAGTGTTCAATACGCTCCAAGGAAATCCAAGCAATAATAAGTCAAGTAGCTCTAGAAAGCCTTTCGCATACACTTGTTCAAGTGACATTTCCCAGCTGGCCATAGAAAGGTTGAGGCATTCATCCCCCTGGTGATTGGCAAGTGCCAGTATGAGCAGTTTCTGTGGAAGGGAATCTCCAAGGGAATCTCCGCGAACCTCCGCCAATACCACTTTGCAGGGCTGACAATACCCCGCAGACGTCATCACTTGATTCACTCATGACCATGCATATCCTTATATAAGGCTTGACACATTCGACAATGAAACGTCAAGTTGAAAAAAATGTGCTACTCTCTCGCCTTTGACGCTCAATCTGGTGGGGGAGGATCGAGACTCGGTTTTATGAGTTGGCTGCTGAACCTCTTTGCATCTCAGTCTCGCTCAGACAGCAACAAGTCTACACCTTTGTCCTTATCCCCAGAGCCTAGTCTCATGTCTAAAATTAATGCATCACAATCACTGCTATCGCCAACATCATTTCCCCAATTTGGCCTCCTTCCATCAGAACTCCGCATCCAAATATTTGCCTACGCGCTTCTACCCACCCCAAATTCCGTCACAATAAACCTCTCTCAGACTCGCTGGGACGCAGCAGACACGCAAGCTTACGTCTCTTCACCATTTGAGCTTGATGAGAGTAGCATATGGCATTTTGCGTTCGTGCCTAACCGCATGCCCTCTATACTCTTCACTTGCAAAGACGCCTTCATCGCTGCGGAGCCTTATTACCGCCATGCTTCTTGCTCGGGGCACGAGATTCTTGACAGAGAGCTAATCCCAACATTGGTGAATGAGAGAAGCGAGGTTGATACGCATCGATACTCTGAGTATATGCCTGCGGTGCGGGAAAGGAGTGAACTCCCACTCTGGATAGGGAGAAACTGTCTACTTGTCGTCGAGACCTCACTCAAGGCTTGTTGGGACTCAAACTCTCATCTGTCCAGCTATGCTATCTCGGCTTTGCATCCACTCATATTTTCGAATGTTAGGCATTTATTCATGAATCTTTTCGAGTTCCTGGATTGGGTCAATCAACCAGCAAGCTCCGGAACACTCGTGTTCAGGAAATTAGAAGTTTTGTACCTGGCTGCTCAAATACCTGTGGGTTCAGAAAGGCAAGACTTGAACGTGGCCATGAATGATTTGGAGAATGCACTTTTTGATGAAAGTGGGTCGAGAAACTTGAGGTGGGGGATTAAGCAGGTCGTGTACGTCACAAATATGGAGGATGCTCTGAAATCGATGCAGCTTTGGTCATAGGTTAATAGTTGAGCGAGACAACTCATGAAGTATGCTCTTATCTAGAGGGAAAAGGCCGGGTATTGAGTGAAGAGAAGTGAGCAATTCTAAAACCGCTTTTTATGTCAAGCTCCTCCTCTGTCGAGTATCAAATGAATAGTCGTTGCTTCAGAACACTGCAGTCAAGAGACAAGTCCGGCTCTTTTCTACCCTCGACTAAACTTAAAAAGACATTCGCATCTGCATCTGTAAATACGCTCACCGTACCTCAAGCGCAAGCTCTCGTGTTTTTGCCTAGCTGTTAATGCTTTTCTCACTCGTGCCTTGATAACTCGTGATCGCAGTCTGCCCCGTACTTGCCCGACTCACCACCAGCTGTCCAAATGAGAGACTGAGAAATCAGCATAATCTCACTTTGCTTCCTGCTTTGGCTATATCCCAGCAGCACCACTTAGTGGAATTGGAAAGGTATGAGACATTGGGACAAAAGAGCTGACTATTATGCTACGCTGCGTCTGTGCTACAATAAGAACGCCTGCCTTGTTATATACATCTCCCAGTGCCCAAATACAACCGAAACCTTGCCTAGACCATTTTCCCACCCCGCTCAATCGCATCGCTGGAGGAATTTAACAGTCCCCATCTGGTACCCAAGGAAATTTATCACGAATAGAACTGACTCTTCTGAAAGCTCTCGACACTCATATCGCCTGCCTTACCTGAAACAACTGGAGCGATACCCGAGCTCAAGGTCTTTGAGTTGACCATTGTGCTTTGACTCGTCAAGCTGTTTGTCCTGCTTCCACTCTGGCTTGCACTCTTGATTTCGGCTATGGGCGCTCCTGGTCTCCGCGCAACCTCGAGATATACACCAGGGAGGTATCCCATTCTCCCATCTCTTGCTCGGCATCTCCACCATTCACTTGGATTCCCCATCGGATCACTCTTGCTCAGCACTGCGACCAAGTCGCCCTTCTTGACATCAAGGTCAACGCCTTGAACCGCTGCTCCGCTTTCAGGCGTGAAGTCGTAAAGCACGCGGCAGAAGTCCAGCTTGCTTGGGTCGATCTGTTGTGGTATTGGTTGCCCATCTGGGCCGTATTGCATCTGTCCCGAGGCGGCCAGTCTGCGCGCCTCCTCTTCTTGTGATGCAGCCAGTGCTTTTATGAGTTTACCCATCAGGTATGGAAGGCCGAACGCGGCCGCGATGAAGAAGAGGAAAGGCTTCTTGCTCGGTCGAGGTGAGTTGACGGGAGTTCCGTCTGGGAGCACCTTGCGACCCTCAAATTTCGCAAATGCGCTGGGTGTTAGGGCTGTTGCATCTGCTGGGGGTGGTCGTCCTGTGATCTTCGCAAAGAGTGTCCGTAACCACCGCATTAATGTGAATATACCAAGTATCGAACCTAGTGTATTCCTCAAATTTCCAAACTGCTCCGCGACAGAAACCATCGCTAGAAAATGTCAGCCATGCCACGATGATTAGTTGGGAGTCGCTTACCAAAAAAGCTGGAATGTGTCGCCATATATGTGCTCTCTAACATCTGTGCAAACCCCCCAAAGGCCCCAACGATACTCTCGATGATCTGGAACGTCGCCTGTGTGCTCTGTGTAAAACCTTGTGTTAAGCTGTTGGGATCATTTGGATCTCCCTGCATTCCCGGCATGCCACCATACATCCCACCCATGCCGCCTCCATACATCGATCCATAACCTCCCATCCCACCCATCCCTCCATACATACTTCCGCCATATCCCCGTATCCCATGCCTCCCATGCCACCCATCCGCGAGTATGGCGACGAGTATGACGACCCCATGCCTCCGTAAGGAGATGCCACGCCTCCAAGTCGATTTGCGCCGTAGGGTGAGTATGCCGAGGCATTTCTATTGACGGCCGATGTGAGAGTCGAAGGGCGCTCTGGGATTGCGGGAGCAGATGATGAGGTAGGAGATGGGGATGGTCCTATGGAGGAACCAGTTGCGGTTGCGAGGGCTGATTATCGCGATCAGTGTTTACTCAGAGGCATGTGATGACAGGATTTGAACTCACCAGTGTTTGCGCCCGCAGCGCCAGCTCTCTCCCACGGCTTTGGCGGCGATACAGAAGCCATATTCAATTAATGGTATTGTTCCTTGTCCGTCTGGCAGCTGCTGGTGCTCGCAGGCTTTATCGTGAGATGGCTGGTGGGAACGTCGAGGTTGTGGATCGCGATGTTTTCTGTCACCAAATCGTGAGGTTGGAAGGTGAGAGAGCAGGTGGTCGGCTCCGACACTGTTTTGCGGGGGTTGGCAGGGATGTCGTTTCTGCAGCGTACACCTTCGATGATGAGCAGAGTTTAGTGACCACGCACCTAGTTGTGAAATATATTAGATATCAAAGAGGATGGATTGTCAAAAGAATCGTACGCACGAGTCAATCGATTTCAAACCTAGCTGTCGGAAGCAGGATGGTGGCTGAAGGCTGCTGCTGGAGAACTTTTTGCCTCGGCTTGTGACAACCGACTGGGGGGACTTCGAGGGACAACCATGAAAGTCGCGTGTCGAAGACCACTGACTAAGCCCGTGTTAATCTCGAAGTATCAGAACATCATCAAGTAGTTTCTTTCAACGCAAGGATCAATTTCTTTTTATGCAGAGAGATTCCTAGGAGAGTTTCGCCCTCATGCTTCAGACTTGGATAATGTTGGACATAATTTCATTTGAGCTAGTATACAGAAAGAACGGATCCGTATGTTTTTATTCTCTCCATATTAAATGTTTAAGCTACTTCAGATCGGCGAAAGCTGGTGCAGTCTTAATGAACTCCGTCCAAGTGGTCAGTTTATCCACAAGTATCTACCGTATTGTTAGCATCTGCATAAATTCTGTCCGTGTGATAAACTTACCGAATGGCTCTCCTTAAGATCAGCACCTCCGTAGTATCCAAACTCATTCAACAGTCTCATGTTTTGAAGTAATTCCTCTTGAGCCTCAGCAGGCATTCCAGATTGTCCCATGATACTCTTGAAGACCTCATGAGGCAACTCGGCATTCTTTGCTGTCTTGCCAGCTTCTGGGTAGACCTCCTTAAATGTCTCAACCAATTCAGTCAAGGTGTAGTAGTCAGTAGCTCCCAAAATCCTCTTGCCCAGAGTCTCCTCACGGTGGAGCAAGATACCCTTTACAAACTTGCCGGTATCACCAGCAGTGTTGAGAAGAGGAACTGGAGAAGAAGCTGGAATTGGGAGAGCAAGAGTCCAGTCGTTGTTAGGAGGGACTTGACGAAACATGCCACCTGGAAGGTTGGACATATAGAAACCTGGCAGGAAGTAGCTTGCTGGCATGCCAGAGGCACGAATGTAATCCTCGATCTTGGCCTTGGAATCAAAATGGCTAACTCCTGGGAGTGCACCCTTTGAAACTAGAAAACGTTAGCACGAGAAGGCCCCTATTGTGATGGAACAACTTACGCTCTGTAACGTTCAACAACGAACTCCAGACGTAGTGCTGAACACCAGCGTCCTGAAATCACGGATCTGATTAGCACATGATCGTCTTCTCGGAATTTTCGACAACAAACCTTTGCGGCATCGGCCATAGCCTTTCCTTGCTTCATCTCCACCTCAGCAGAGTGAGACTCCCAGTAGTTGGTGACAGCAAAAACGGCATAAGCACCCTTCATTGCAGCTTTCAATGTTGAGGGATCATTGATATCGGCCTGTAAAACTATGATCAACACATATTCATCCGATAATTTCGGTTTCACTCACGGCAATGGTCTCTGCTCCCAAGCTCTCCAGAGCTTTTGCTGATGCCTTTGAAACATCACGTGTAACACCGCGGACAGCCCAGGTCTCCTTCAGCTTTGCATCTCCAAGCATTGCCTTCACGACTGATCCGCCCTGAACGCCAGTTGCTCCGAAGACAACGAGAAGTTTTTTGGATGCCATTGCGAGTTTTGGTAGTGATTATGAGTTAATAGATTGAGGCTGGTATTTGATTGGTCAAAACGAGGCGGTTTTGAGAGGTCTTAAGAAAGTGTGAGGATCTTGAGATGATGAAGTGATGCTGAATGCTGAAAGGAATTGTGAGGGGGAGGAAAGACAGTGTATTTATACTCTATTATTCTGCCACTTTGGACCTGAATTCAGGAAGTTCATACCGCGCCGCATGCTCTCTGAATACTCCACTCCACTGCGCCAATACGACAGCTTACAAACGAGTGGTCCGCAGAAGAATGCATGAGCTCCACACGTGTCGACGGTTAATCTGGATGATTAAGCCAGGTAGGAAACCCTGTGGGGTTTGTCAAATCAATTGTACCCTCGGCCCCCGCTTCTTGGTGTCCGAGCCCCGAAGTCACAACGCGAATGTTGCGAAGCGCGGTTTTTATAAGCAAAACCCATGGCCACTAAAAGTCTCCGAAATGTTTGCGATGCAACAAGTGCCTTAATACCGTCCGTGTCCTTGATAATGCCGGTCCGGAGAACACGCTTAACCCCAAACTCAACCAAAGATGCGTGGAATTAAGGTTTCAGTCATCTTGAAAGCGGGGGGAAGAATTATGTCTGCGAGAAAAGTGTCCGAGACACACGTGATACTACGTCATCCAACTTCCCAGCCCTAGCTCCATGCTGACAACTCGTTCCAGACCTTCCTCATCTCTTACTAACACTTAGATGTTCACTCATGTGATGACTTTTTTCTATGGAGATGTTTACCAAGTTCCTGGATAGCTAATTTTCATGCATCTCAAATCTGGCTCTCTCTGAACAAGGACGTTCGTGGGTAGCTAACCCCGCACCTCAAACCGTGCGCCGACCATATAGTGAGAGCGCAGAAATCCGGGCAATTTGTGACTAAAATTGCCTTTGTAGACCAACCTACTTTAAGTCTTGGAAGAAAACAAACATGTGAAGTTTATGACAGAATCGTGTGAAGAGAAAGGCACAGCCTTGTCGAGTACAAGTCAGAAAAGTAGACTCTATGGGCAGGACGCTTTTGAAGACAGCACTCCTGTCCATAGGTCATTTGGCATTTAGGTGGCATATGATGAAGAGTACCTATAGGCTTCAGGTACCTTCTTAGAACAAATTTCTTTTGATAGAGCGGAGAGTCTGAAAGACAAGGCTTCTCTCCCCGTCAATCTTGCGCTGAGCTTGGTCCTTGTTCCAAGCGCCAACCTCCGCCCCAAGGATAGGCCCACTAATATCCAGTCTTGACCTTATTCTAACAACATCCCCTCCACTCCGTGTTATGTTGGTCCCTCTTCATTAGACACACAGGCCTTGTACGCTGGTTAGCGTTAGATGAGTCCAAAGACAGACTGGCCGGACGCACATACGTCCAGGCGATGTTGAAAGTGAGCCGTGTCCTATTTTTCATAACCTGCGTTCATTTTCAGGCGTTTTGTGCTCATGTCTCCATGCGTATTCAAACCAAACACTCCAACACTCCATCCTATGCTTCGACTGCATTTGAAACGAATCGAACGGGTCCAATTATCAAAATATGCAGCCGCCGGAAGACCAACCAAGCGTTCTGGGTTGTGGGCAAACTAGCATCATGCATGGAGGCTTCCGAAGTGCGGGGAATGCGTTGCTTCTCTCGTTGATACCTATTTGCTATCCCAAGTGCCGCGCCCTTTTCATGTGTTGTTGACGCTTGCTTGCGATCGTTGATAGTACTCCTGTTCGGCAGCGAAGTTTCGACCCCAAGTGTATGGCGCAGCCTAGAGCCACATGCAAGGAGGAGTCCATCGACATGCTTGCACTTCGGAAGGACACAAAGGTCTACTTCAATCATTCGTTTACGTCCTTTAATTGCCTCTATCACGGCGAATTTGCGTTCCTTGTGGTAGCGAGTGTCCCATCTTTCAGAGCTTCGTCTATAGTTCTGTTGCCATTCTTTGCCGGCGTCGATGGGTCCGTAGAAGGATCAGAATAAGACCAGTCATCTGGGAAACTCTAGTAGTGTCAGCTTGGCCCTGTAGATTTCCAGAAACTATGCTTTCCTTCTCCTAGCCATATGGATAGACAATAGATGGGTAGTCACCTGTCAGAGCCAATGACTGTTCCTCGATGACTTTGTCCTCCAGCATCGCTAAGAGTAGCATAAGGGGTTTGCAGTATCAGTTGCTCATCGTCTGCAAGCAACTACCTGTGTTGGCAGGAGGTCCGAAAAGGATCAAGGATGGCATTCTGTGAACTCCTGTGAAGTAGCTAAGCACACCAGGTAATTCTAGCAGAAGTGGTTTAGAGATTCCTGCTGGCTCTGCAAAGCACACCCTAGTACATCAGCTAGCCCAAAGATTTGTAGATAGAGCGGAATAGAGACTGACATAGGCAGTGGATCCAGTTTCTTGGTTTGAGAAGTGTGTCAAACGAACTTCTTTGATTGTGAAGCTCGAACGATGATGGTGGCTGGCTAGCTCAAAACGGGGTATACATTCACAGCAACAACTATGATTCTACCTTTGATCACTCCTCTGCTTTTCATCCCACTAATCCTTCCTTCAACAACACGAAAGTCCCTCTCACACAAGCAATTCTCCACAATGGCAACTCTTACGGTAGCAGCATCTAGTAGTTCAGAAAACGCCACAAGCTGAACAGTTATCTACTTTTAGCGATTGAAAATTCTTTCAACTTGTTGGACTTGTCTTTCTTTCATGCTTTATCATCATCGTTCCTACGCAAACACAGCCGTTTCCTACTCTGTTATACCTTCAAGATCAGATTACAAGCAGCGGACGGCTCTGTGAATATCGTTGCCCAATTTTCATTGGAGTCTAACATGTAAGTCAAATCCCTTGATCGAAATTTGTTCATTTGTCCCCGCCCTTTAGGAACTCACAGCACTTGCAAGTTGTACTACCATATCTCTGCTAAGATCTGCACTAGAAACAAAGAAAACACAAAGATTCCAAAGAAATCGAGAAACTCAAGATGCTGACCATATTCAGAGATCTATGAGCTGCCGGAGGCTGTGATTCCGCTGACGGAGACAGTCCACGAGTACAACAATTGTCGACAACAACAAAGAAACTTCTGCCGGAACACTACTGGAGTCTTCAAAACATATGCTAGGTGGAATACGTAAGCTACCAATCATCGACCACATTGAAATCTCCTGAACTGACATTTCTAAAGCATGAGTTTGAAAAAGCTGCAGAGGCTCGTAACATACTGCTGCCGTCCATTTTGAGCCCGGCGCCAGCTTTGGCATGAACAATGCTGTATACCAGGAGGGGTTGTCCCACCGGGCCGGATTGCTCACGAGCTGTCTGAAGTCGGAGACCCTATACCCAAGAGCAGGAACTGTTGCCCTGAATCTGCCTCCACACGCGAGGAAATACCTCGCCATAGGAGAGGTGGACTCACGAAGTCAGATACCTAATCAGACATGTATTGCTCACTCGCCTTCGCAAATCGCTTTGCAGTCAGACAAGCAGGTTACCTACTTTCGAGAGCCCTCTCCAAAAGCACCAGATGGTCTTTTCAAACAACCCCGCGAGAGTATCGACAGACCACTTCAAAAGCTTATATCCAAAAACTGCCATGATATATTATTGCTTTACCACAAAGGAACAAAGTTCTGCCCGAATAGGTCGCAACGCGCCAACACATTCATTCATCCAGTTGATAGCAACCTCGTTCTCACTACCCCCACTTGGCGCACAACTGTGGTTCAAAAGGAAGAGAATATTCCTCGAAACACAAGTCAAGGTAGCTGGGGCAAGCATGAATGCTTAGTAGCTGGGAGCTGGTACTCATTTGATGAATTGGATATGCGTTCGACTTCCCTTCGTTACACGTCTCGGTGCCTTCGCTGCAAATGTTCACCATCAATTGAACATTGGGTCCTTGTATACTCCCGCGTTCATTTCAGTGGGCGAAGTTAGGTTAGACGTTGGAAATCTATCTGCGCCAGATTTCTGAGCTTATACGATGCTGCCGATACTCCTATTATGAGTCATTCTCCGCAACACAAAGTGAAGTGTTGAGTTGCGCTCGGCTTCCTCGCATGAAGCTGATTCGAGATTCGGCGCACAGTCCTGTACAGCACTAGACACTCGTCCTAGCCATGTTTCTCAAGTTCCTGTGGAAATGACCGTTCCACCCAACTCACATGAATCAGACAGGGGACAGATTCACATACTTCTTCCGAGAGTATGGCTGCGGAAAGGAGAGTGTAGGTGATCTCTGAAACTTTCCAGAGGCAGCGAGGAATGAGTCGCTCTTGCCTTCCACAACCATATAAAATCTGCTACCGAAGATGCGCATTAGGATGAGGGTCACTCGTTCCTCATTTTCGGCGGCGAGACAAGCTTGCATGCGCGGTATTCAATGGCCACCAACTACTGCCTCGCCACGAGCTCTATGGAGTTTATGCAATATCGGACTGGGTCCAAGATCGAGTTCGAGCTTGCGTTGTCTTCGCAGCTTCTACTCGTCCTGGCTTAGGAAACACTGCTTCCTGAATAGACCATATGAGTCAAGAACAGCCAGGATTCAAGCAGAGATGCCCCGTATCCTCCAGCACACTGGGTTTAAAGAGGTTTCCAGCAACACCAGTCTCTTTCGCATTCATGGGGCATCGAATTTTTAAAACCCCGAATGTTCTGTGAATGTGGGCATCATCAACTGCCAACATCAGTCAAAGAAGAGAAGTTCACACACAGGAGGCTCCACCAAAACGCGCTGGATACTGTGTGCTGATCAAGAAAGGGAATTCTGACAGCATTGTAGAAGATACCAAAGATCTTCACCGAAAATCAAGGGACGAACGAAACTCACAAATCAGCATCACATTCCAGCACGCGGAGCTTTTCAAGATCAGTTTTTGCTGCCTATTCCTTGCATCTGTCAAGCAAGTCCTGCTGATAATGCCACTGATCGTGCAATTGAAGAAGAATGTACTCAAAAGTACCACTCTCACGGTCATCACCTTGTTCAGCTCATGTGCTATCGGTGAGCGCATCAATGCCTGCAGAGATCGACCAGCCAGCCATATTTTGCCTCTAAGGCTCCCTAGCAAATACAAGATTCCAAACTCACACTTTGAGCCGCCTTCTTGTTTTCAACAGCCTCTCACTCCAAGTCAAAGAAACCGGTTCGGTTGGCTCGGTGGAACTCGAGAAGCCATTGGTATCTAAAGGCGCTATCCAGAAATGGCGAAGTGCGATACGAGATTCTCAGCATGTGCCGAGCAAATTTTATTGACGGCCTTTGCTGTGAGAGATGAAGGGAAGCTCATGTCATTCGACAGCACCTGAATATGAATGGTGGAGGTTGCAGAACTGAAAACCACAGCCAACTTCATGGTCTCAGAGGTTGGTCGGATTATGTAGTCAGAATCGCCACCAGGAGTATTGGTGTGCAGTGTAGACTTCAAAAAGTCGGAGCCATCAAAGAGAGCCTCGACGATATCGAATCTAAAAATTATCAATTAGCACTCCCTTGGGAATATCGACACCGCAACAAGCAGAAATCATTGCACTCACTCTCCACAACCAGTTTCCCAACAGGAACAATCGGCTGGACCATATTGGACTGTGCGAACAATCTCGGCGTTGAGGGCCCAGATTGCTGGCATGTCTCCATTGAAACCGGTCTTACCATCCTTTGGCATCCGATATTCAATCAAGAATACCTTGTCGGCTCCAGCGAAACCATCTATATTGGATTAGATGGTTCAATCTAGAGTGGCAAGTCTCGACTCACGATGAGCTACAGTGCCTGGTCTAACATATCCACAGTCACCATCCTCGCACTTCTCACCGAGCATAACCACAACCTCTGCATCTGAAGGAACCACGACATCGGCGAGAATCTGAGGAGTTGCCGAACCACCAGTGCCATTGCAATTAATGTACGAAGCTGATGCGCCGAAGTGACTAATCTATGGTCAGTTGTTGTCTTTGATGAAATGCCAAGAGGCAACAAATTGTTAATCGACATGTACTTACTAGTCGAACACGCCTGAGCCTTGACCACCAAAATTTCCCAGGAAAGCGATATTGTCAGCAGTTTGAGACTCAGCATGGTAGTAAGCGACTCTTTCGAAGACGCCATTTTCATGAAAGTCAGGACTAGTAGGTGGCTTTTGCTTCAAAGCAGCAGGACGATTGGCGGATGCAGAGACTCTCGCAGTCGGAGTCGAAGCCGGAGCTAGAATGAATCCATTAGCGAATCCCCTGAATTCAGGGGAGCTTCTATCACGTACCACCCGACGCCTTTGGAGGCTGTCCAGGGTTTGTTTGAGAGCTCGGAAGTGCAACTACAGCCGGCGTTTGGACAGCGACAGTAGTCTGCGATGAAGAGCCAAACCAATTGTTGATCCAGGAGACAACTTGGCCGTCAATGGTAGCTGTGACCCATGGAGTCTTTGCCGGAGCAGCAGGTGTAGCGGTATCAATGGATGGCCCAAACCAGTTATTTTCCCAGGAGACAATTTGACCATTGATTGTTGCAGTAACCATCTCACGCTTCTCAACCTCTTCAACATCCATGCCTCTCGATAATTTGTGTTTCTTGTGGGCATGTTTGTGCAGGCGTCCTTGGCGCGCATCGATCTTGACCTGCTCCCGCTTGTTGACAACCTTGGAAGAAGCCTTGAGAGTATAAGCAGCAATTTGTTTGATCTGGACAGGGCCACGGAAATGGAGAGAGACCTGAAGGCAATGAATATCAGCTTCTGCAGCAGCTTGCGATTTTTAATTCTGTCATTCAACTCACCTCGCCATCAAGCGGTGCGATTGGGCCGCTGAAAGCTTTTGGCTGTCTGGTACAGGTACCGTCTTCTGCCATATTGATGACCTGTTGATAAACGCCCGGACGTCCAACATTGCTGTACTGGATTCCCTTAACAGGTTGACAGAACCAGTTACCGTCGATCTCTTTCTTTCCCAAGGCACACATATCAGCCTGGACGCCTGCGAGAAAGAGGAGACCAAGCGCGACGCCCAGTGTCTTGATAGTACGGGAGAGAGACATTATATTTGAGGTGTCGATGGGAAGGATGTGGTAGGAAATGGAAGGTGCGACGAAATCTATGCGAAAGCAAAGATTTCGATCGCGAATTCGTTGGTGACAATCTTGTCCAAACTGGACTTCACCTGTGGAAGAGAACCCCCACAAGCTTTAGACTGATGAAAGAAAGAGATTCTTAGGCATAAGGAACTGAGGTAGAAAGGACTGCTGGAGAGCCAGGAATAGGCCCAATTGATGTAAGAAGGGGGTTTCCTGTCGAGGTCGAATGAATGAATGTTTGGAGAAAGTCTTGGGGAAGAGCTCGGTGGTAGACAAAGTCGTCTACAACTTTCGCAACAATAGTCACGTGGAGCGAGCCTTCTCGAACAACCAGCAGACGCTAGTAACTCGAGATCGTTTAATGAGGGAGGTGCAAGGGAGGATTTAGCCCCTCGGTGGTATTTCTGGGAATGACAGGAGCGGGTAGGACAATGTTGACAGATGACGAAATCAGGGCACGGCAAGTTGCATTGAAGGAACGCATTTCTGAATCCTGGCAAAAGGTCGTAACAGAATACCATTATTCCTTGTCCTCATGCCATGTCTGCAGATTTGCAGCACTTTTGTTGGCAGTGAGCGTTGAAATATTTCCATATCCCCACCTCCCCTTCGATTGAGAGAGCACCACTTTGCCAAAGCAGAGCCTCACACTTCCACACACCTCAACAGTACTACCAAGTCCAACTGACATATCTCGAGTAACCTTCTTCGCTGCGATAGACTCGAGCGGAGCCATTTCGGCATTCGACACGTACAAGCAACAGAAAATTGGCAATCACCAAGCTATACCTAGGTGGGAAATTGGTTGAGAGCATGGCAGGAGTGAAGGAATGGAAGCAAGGCAGACAGACCTCTTCCTTCCACATCTACTCGGGACGTGTTCTATATGTCGTGCACAAGCAAGGAAGCCAATCCTGCCGAGACCCACGAATATGCTCCTCCGAATTGAAGCAGGATATTGAAGGATTCGAGCCTTCAAGGTATCAGAGATCTCGGCTAGCTATGTCAGAGTCAAGAAGCGAAAGTCTACAGCTAAAACTTTCGTCACCTAGCATGGGCTATGGGAAGCAAAGCAGCCTAAAAACAATACTGGAGACATGGTGCTGATACAAGAATATAGATTACGCACTTGTAGAGATCCACATTGCTTCAAGACATACACCAAGGCCCTTCTCTGCCTTCTTTCCTGCCTCAAGCACGGCCAAACTTTGGTGCAAACAAATGCAACGGCATGCTATGCGGAGCTCTCCAGACGACGAGAGGTGTAAACTGTATCTTGGGACACTACTCGGCCACATCCGCTGCGAGGTCTGGTACTGGAACACCTTTTAATTCGCCACGAATCTCTACACTAATTCGAACACACTTCGACGACGAAATTCGTTGAAAAGATTTGGTCATGTTTAATACCTTGACGAGCGCAAATTCCACATGGAGCTTTACTCAGTGATATTTCAAGCGACTTGAATGACGTCGAGCACTCGCTTGCAGCATTCACACCCTCCAATGAACATACGTAGGTAACTCTCTCCAAGTCGACGTTCACCACAAGAATAGCCGACTCCGAATTCGTTTCAGCATCGTTCCGCACGCAACCAGACGATAACTCGGGCAAACACTGCATCAAATTACATCATATTTCCCAGCTGTCAGACAAGCCGATGAGAACGGTTACGGGAGGGAGGGATGGAACGGGAACTCGCATATCGCACAAGGTGGTTTCCACTTCCGCTTTCTCCGCACTGGTGGGGAAAGTCAAGCGCAACGTCGATGCCTTTGTTAAAAGCAGACCATCTCCCATTTGCCTTTGCAGTTATTATCTTCTTTTGTTTCCTTACTCGCTTGGCATAGACGGCTATCTCGAAGTCTGAGGTAGTTGAGGCCTTGGTCCAATCTGCGGAGGCTGCGTACTTGTCCTCGAGCGAGGATTGAGGGTTACCTTTTCATCAATATGCTTCCATTCGAGGACTACCTCTTCATGTGTCGAGGCAGATCGCAAATCAAAAAGGTTATGAACATCACCAAGTCTCACAAGTACCAAATCGCTGCGCGTTCCAAATTGTTCAAACGATTTCATTTCATTCAAAATTGAAGACAATAGCTCCTCTCCAAGGGTATCCAGGACGCCTCGGGGGTTCCAACTTTATGCTTAAAGATTACCTACTATATACAGAGAACATATCCTTTTGGGGGAAAAATTGCAATCATTTACACCATCCCATGCACATGACATCCTGCTTAGACGGTTCCGCCCATGATGGTGGTGAGTGTCGCAGTGTCTTGGGCGATGTAGCATGATCCGTTGCTGTCGCCAACTGGGGTGGTGTCGGTGAGCCACATGTTCTCGGTCATGGACGATGTGCAGTCTTTGGCCTCAACGCTGGTGATGGTCATGGCGTAGTTGTTGCCATTGGCGTTCATGATGGCCGAGACGTCATATCCAGATCCGGTGGAGACAAAGTTGGCCTCACCCCAGGTGGTCGCAAACGCACCAGATGATGCGATGCTGCTGCAAGCCTGAGCCCACGCAATTTGGGTGTTGCCCTGGATGGCAATGGTCTGCTTGGCTCCAGCAGCAAGGACGAAGGTGAGGGTGGTCCAGGTAGGCGCGAGAGCGGATCCGGAGAGCACACGTCCATCAGGGCCAACCTTTTGCCAGACGTTGATGGTGATGGCCTTCTTCTGGGTGTTGTGGAAGGTGTTGGTGAAGGCATGGCCACTTGGCGAGGAGACCTTGATGACGTTGGATCCGTATGGCGATCCGACGTTGCCGTAGTAGTTGTCACCGGTGCTTCCAGATGAGGCGGTCGAGGCGCCGAACGCGGTCAGGGAGTTGGACACGCCCACCACGTTGTTCCAGAGGGAGGTCAGCTCGCTGACGACTTCGGATACGACAGAGGCGGCGGAGGCCTTGGTGGTGGTGGCAGCAGCTGCGGCGGTGGTGGTGGCCTTGACGGCTTCGACGACCGCTGCTTTGGTCGCGACGGGGGTGGCAGCGGCGGCGACGGCGGTGCTGGTGGACTTGGCCTTTTGTCCTGCGGCGTAGGCGGAAGCCCAGTCAATTCCCATGTTGTCCCAGTCGAGCGCAGACCAGTCGACGGTGCTGAGAGGGATGTTAGTTGCTGCGTGCAGGAGTTGATGGGTGTGCGCGCGGCCGAGGAACACTTACTCCTTCTTCTCGTTCTTGTGCACACGCTGGTGGAGATGTGCGTGTGCTGGACCAGCCACGGCTTCGCCCACGAAGACGGCCGCCAGAACCATAGCGGAGGTTGTTGCGTAACGCATGTTGATGGATGTGAGGAGGAAGAGTTGTGGTGGTGATGGTGGTTGAAGTCTATCGGGGTATCGTGAGAAGGGGTTGTTGATTGAAGGCAGGCCGTAGGAGGAGGATGATCACGTTGAATAAAAGGAAGGTGATTGCTGGTGAGCGGTGTATTGCTCGAGTGACAGACGGACAGACAATTGGGATAAAGGAGTGTGGGTGCAAACTGCAGCGAGCGAACGTCAAGTCCTTATGTTTGTGGATGGGATGGCGATAGCGATGGGGAGGAGAGAGAGGAAGCAGAGACAGGAAGGGCGGGCGACGGGGAAAGGATATGGGCGGATGCAGAGGATGGGACGGGGGGGGGTGGGTGCTTGGGTGTGCTTGGGGGGCGGATGGGAAGTGGGCTTGGGAGGGAGCGGGTGGAAGGGGAAGGGGGAGGGAAGGGATGGATTGGATGGGATTGGATGAGATGGGATTGGGGTGGATGGGATTGGATGAACGAGGGTGGATAAAGTGGATAAGTGGAGGAGATGGATCGATGCAGAGTGGGTTAGGGTTGGACCGGGACTGGGCAGACACTGGGCTGGACTGGGCAGAACTGGGCAGACAGCAGACAGCAAGCAGTAGTCAGAGAACAGCAGATGCAGATGCAGATGCAGATGCAGACAGACACTCAATGAAGAGGGGCATCCAGGATCCAGGGGAAGAAAGAGAAGAACCGGAAATTGAGATGAACGCTCCAGGTGGGTCTCAGATGGGTCCCGATGCGGCCAGGTGGGTCGCCAACGCGTACCTGGCGGCGTCAGGGCAGATCTCTGATTGGCCAACACCCCTGACGCTAGCATGCAAGCGGAGGCCAGCCAGATTCCGACGTTAACGTTGGTGCATGCCCAGGGCCAGTGGCAGGGAGGGGCATGGGAGAGCATGAACAAAACTTGTTGCCCTTCGGATGAGCAACGGGTCGATGCACATTGACACTTGACTGACACTGACACACACTGACACCCACACTCACTCGCTCTCGCTCTGTCTGGCACTGACAGCGCGGTTGAGGTCAGACTTCCGGCCTGTCGTTTCAGAGGGGCTGGATGGCCTGGAGGACCTGCGCTCTGGTGTGCCGGCGCTTTGATTCGAGCCACGACTAACTATGTTTATTCCGCGGCCCTGCCTGCTTGCTGGCTGAGAAACCTTCGTCTTCCTTTTTGGCTTTCGTCATGTCTTGGGTGACGAAGGGTGAGGACGTGTTTGACCAGCACGCATGCACGCACGCACGCACGCACTCACACACTCTCTTCCATCCAGCAGTACACGAGGAGAGGAGAGGAGAGGCACATCCATCACGAGAGATTGAGTACAGTAATGCAGTTGGTTGGCATGTGGATAGGATAGACTCCTCCTGCTCCACGTGCCAACGTAAGGCAGGTACAGTTGGTAATTCTACAGTAGATGATGACCAGCTGCCTAGTAAATTGGCATCCCAGAAGTAGGTCGAGTGCGAGATGAGGTGGTGGTCTGCCAAATCTTGGAAGCAGAAGAGGAACAAGAAGCGTGAGCGTGCGTTGACGAATCGAGAGGGGGAGAGGGCGGAGGGGAGGGGAGGCAGGGGCATGGGCGATAAGTGACCCAATGCGGCAGTTCAAGCTTTGGGGACGAAGTAACTGTACGCAAAACTTTAAGGCGTGGGTGGAGGCTTGAGTGGATGATGGACGAAGGAATGAATGAGAGGGCTGGAGGGGGCACTTGGGACGGATTGGGGAATTTTGGTATGGAGAGTATGGAAGACGAAAGGATGAATCCACAGTGTACAGCGCATACTGTAATGTTTGACGTGAGTGTTGACGCCATGGAGTGGATTGAAGATGTTTATTGTGGCTCAGCCGGGGAGATAAGATGAGCATGAGCATGAACCACGGCAGTAACTACGTGCTACACTACAGAAGTAAGTGATGGTGCACTACAGAAGTAAGTGATGGTGGATGAAATGAGGTGAGATGAGATGAGATGAGGAAACCAAATTTGCCCATTTCCCATCCCAGCTGCCAGTCGTCCGTCGCCAGTTGCCATTTGCCATTTGCCGGTGCTGCTGATCTGGTCTGGGCGGGTCTGGCTGGCCTGGTCTGGGTAGGGCAGGGCAGGGCAGGGGCCGCGTGTGTTGCAGATTAGGCAGGGTAGGAAAGATGGATGGGGGTAATGGGAACGCTGGCAGGTGATGTAGTGGGGTATGGTAGAGTTAGACTAGTTAGACTAGAGGGGGGGATCTAGAAGCTTGGAAGAAGCGACCGCTTGGATCTCAGATCTGAGATGGGGTTCACTTGACTTGACTGACTTGAATCTGCATTTCTGATGAAAGGCTAAATAATGAAGGGATGGAGGGAGGGAGGAAGGAAGGAAGGGATGGAGGAACCGGAAAAGGAAAGGAGGGGAGGAGGAAGAAATAAAAAAAAAGAGTAAAAAAGTAAAAAGTTATGTCATGAATGGGGAGATACATACGTGTGCATAGAGGTAGGTTATGCGCGATTTTTATGACTGGATTGTTGTTACTAACTATCCTTGATTCATTCATTGATGGATGGATGGATGGTCGTTGGCTCGTGCATGTGCATAAGGTGGTGAATTGGTGAGTTGAATTGTGGATGGATTGTGAAATGTGAAATGTGGACCCAAGGTTTGTGGATCATAGAAAGTGTGGATTCAGAATTGTGGATTGTGCACTAGTCGTTGTGCATGCATGCATAGGGTAGGGAGAGGAATGGAAAAATGATGGATGAATAAGGTACCTGATGAATGGTAATCAAAGGTAATGCTAATGCTAATGCTAATGCTAATGCATGGAAGAATGGTAAGGTACACTAAGATATCTAATGCAGGTGCAGAGTCTGCATAAAAATGGAGCTACGGAAGGATGAACCATCGAATGAACGAATAGGCGGACAAACAAACGTGCATTAGGTAGGTAGGTACTCAATTCATGATTTGGTGAGAGAGTTTATTCCTTGTGTTTGTGTTTGTGCTCGTGCTTGCTTAGAAGTATGCTGGTGCAGGCAAGGCAGGGCAAAACAGAGCAGGGTTCTTTTTCTCTCTTCCCTCTTGTTTTCTTTTCGGCTTCATTCGGTCGGTCGGTCGGTTGATCGGTCAGTCGGGCCTCTCTCTTCCTTGTTACTTTCTTTGTTTTCTCTGCTCTGCTCCTCTCTTCTCGCGTCCTTGATTCGATTGCCACCAACTGCCTGCTAAGGACCTGGTAAGGAGTGAACTAATTGTGAGGGCCACCAAGGCTGAGGGGAGAAGAACGGTAGGTACATTACAGCGGGCACGATAGGCACGATAGGCTCGGTATCTGCTATCGTTGATATCTGCTTTTCTGCCCTACTGCCCTACTGCCCTACCTTATCTGCGTACGTATGTACAGTCCAGTAAGTACAGCAAACATACATATCTGTGTGCATGCATATGTCGGCTTGCAGGTGAACACACCACTACACTCCCACCACAACCGGACTTGGTTCCTGGCCTGACTTCTTGGCTTGCCTTGCTTGCTCGCCTTGCTGGTCCTGACTGACTCGCTCTGCCCGACTGGCCCGGCTAGCCCTACTGATCGGATCGCATGGAGCTTCCGTCCTGGTGGGAAGAAGAACGTGGAATGTTGGATTCCGTTCCTACTGGGTTGTACAGACCTGCTTTTCTATCTTCCGACTGGATGGTAGATGCTGGGTGTGTGGATGGGTGGGGTGGTAGTACCGGCCGGCACGGTGCGACGACACATCCTGATTCTCACTGTTGGGACTCTGGCGTGACAACTTGGGTGCGGACGGTGTAACTCGAGAATGGTACGGACGTGCTTATCGCATGGCTTTCGCATTGCGGGCAGTTATCGCAAGGTACCTCAGATTGCCACTTCAGTATGTACCCCTCTCCCTCTGAAGTCTTTGATTGATCCGAAGAGCTGTATTGTCTTGTGTCGCGTGTCTTGTATCTTGTCCCACCGGCAGTGCTGGCATGTGCAACTGCAATTGCAAGTGCAGCTGCGTGTTCCACATCTTCGATTCTGCAGGTCTGGCTGGAGAGAGTCCCTCCAGCACAAGCATCTACCTACGTGGCCGTTTACGTTGGGGTTCACCCATCGTTCACCTGTTCGTCACCCCATCCGTGGCACATGGGTTCGTCCCATCAAGTGTAGCCGAGGGAGCCAGCGCAGCGGGATGGAGAAAAGCATGGGAACGGAAGGAAGGGAAGGGAAGCCACCAGGAGAAGGACGAATGGAGGCACGGAGGAGGGGAAGAAAATCGTGGCAGGTGGAGAGAGGTGGAGATCTGTAGGGTTGCAGATCCATTGCATGGTTTGCTTGCCTATCGATCGAAGCCGTTGCGATTGCAGTGCGATTGTGCCTTGTGCCTTGCCTCTGCTTACCTTGCTTGCAGTTTTCTTTCCCCCCATTCTTTTCTTCTTTGCTGCACACTTTTCACCTCCGAACTGGGATGCAAACAGGTTTTCCTTCTTTTCCCATGTGATGATCTGTTGCATGAGGGAGATACCAAGGGTACGTACCTTGGTCCAGCTGCGACTCTCATCTGTTTGGCTGGCATGGAAGAACTTGCACTTCTCATGTTGGGTTGCTATAATACTGCTGCGGGGGTTGCAATCGCAACAGCTATCTTGTGGCGGGGTCTTCATGTGCTGGCCGCTTTGCAGTTGGATTGAGAATTCCCCTCTATTGGCATCGCTGCCTGCATGAGAGTGATTTGTTTCTCATGTGATAA
The DNA here is from genome assembly GCA_003415645.1 of Articulospora tetracladia. Classification (NCBI taxonomy): domain Eukaryota; kingdom Fungi; phylum Ascomycota; class Leotiomycetes; order Helotiales; family Discinellaceae; genus Articulospora; species Articulospora tetracladia. The sequence goes on from PYIV01000012.1 coordinate 1,828,129, forward strand.
CAAGATGGGCCAGACCAGAGTCTCTTTCTTTTTGCACTTTGCTCATTGCCTTATCTCTTGTTTTGTGCTTCTTCCCTTGCAGTTCTAGGTCTATAGAGGTCGATTACAGAGAGCAATTATCCGACCAACTCATCAATCTCATTGTTCAATCAGATTTCAAGGCACCATGATCTCGGTTTTGAAATGGGCCAAATACCACTGTCCTACCTCGCTTTGATTCTTGCTGCTTTGCACTGTTGTGCCACTCCCACTAAGTGAGGTATGTTTAAGCGCATCCAAAACTCGGAGGCTCTTCGGCGTCAACGGCCTCATTCGACTCGGCCTCGGTCCCAGGCATCGGCATTTGAATAATGGATCTGCTCTGCATCCAGACCGCGATGCCTGCGGCCTGCTGGAGAGATGAGTAATACTTCCTTCAAATCCTTGCTTCTTTCAACGAGCAGCTGGAAAACTGCAAAAGTAAAGTGCCGCAACCAGACCACCCGTGTTGCAGCCGTGACCCACATCTCCAATCGGCACTCAACTCACCCCATCACTCGACGAGATGTTTGCGCGTGTAAGCGCATGTGCAAACCAGCTCTCTGTGTTTGAACCTCCAATTCCCTCACAATCTAGTACCCACCACCAATCATGAGATCCGAGTGTGTTTTGATTCAGCGTTGAGGAATTTTTTTCTGCAGAGCCGTCGTAAGATGAGGAGGATCCTAGTGGCGGCTCAGCCCAGCCAACCGCGTGTCAGAAGAGACGCAAGACGGGACGTATCTGAGAACCGCTCGCGCTGCCGGTGTCAAAACGCATGGCCAATGCAATGAAGGGTGATTTGCACCAAGCTTGGGACGGGCGGTGCTTGGGCCAGAGATTGTTTCGTTGTTGTTTTTGTTCCTGGAGCAGTGAGCGGGCTGGTTGGCATATGGCGTGAAACAGGTCAATATCTCACTTTGAAATTCGGCCCAGAGGAAAGCAGGGTATGATAGAAAGTTGCAAGATCTATGTCTATTCAAAATCCGACCCAATATGATACAGCCTGAACATCTTGCCCATACCCAAACACCGTAAATCAGCTTGACTTGACCTGAGCGCCCTACCTAGGTTTCAACTTTGTCCATCCGCTACTCCCTGGTTTGCGCTCCCCATCTACTCCCGCCAGCTCGGCGGCATCCATTACTGTTCTCATACTCATGAAACTCTGCATACCAGCAGCCATACTCCTACCTGGATCCATTCCATTCCCAATGACAACACCATCGCCACCTATCTCGTCATCTACTGCCCAAGCACCTTCATCCAACATCTCCCATTCAGCGTTCGCGACTTCGCTCATGAGTTTCCCTTTCAACTTGTCTACGAGCTTCGTGGGACTGGGCAATTTCCACGACCGTATGAACTCGGTACCTTCTGCACTACCAAGGAAGGAGTGGGCTGTGCCATGGGAATACTTGCCAACCAGAGAATGATTAGCTGGCTTCTTGTCGTCCCCCTCAGTCTCACCGCCCTTAGTTGGTGTGGTCTGCGTAGACGGTACACGGCTTGAAGGCGGTGGCCTCGGACGTATGCCAATAAGTAAGCTATACAAATTTCTCCCAATATTGCATATGTCGTCAAAGCTACTCTCTTCGCCCACAGCTAAGCCCTGGCTCTTGCACAGCCATGCGACATCATACGCAAGAAGCGTGACACCCTCGAGAAAGAGTCCATAAGCTTGCGGATCCTCCGACGCGAGGAGAGGCAGGGGTTTTTTGATGAACAGCGGCCGGGGATGGGGCTGCGCTTGATGAGGTGACTCCGTGTGACGCGAAGCTGTTGGGCTTGTGCTTGATGATTGTCCAGGCGTCCCAGGAAAGGGGACATCGACATGTTTGTATGATTGCGTAAGTGAGAAAATTGTGGGGAGGGGATAGTCTCGGTGGGGAAGGGTAATTTCCGCAGGGAGGCGGATAGCTAGATAGTGCGTGGAAAGCATCAAAAGATGCACAATATGTGATAAGGCTGTTGAAATCTGTGCGGGGCTCGCAGCTGAGAGGAGATCAGTACCGTCTTTGCAAGAATTCACAGGTAACTTACTATTCATGGCTCTCAGGTCTACGATGCCCACTCCCCCAATTCGGTACTCCTCTGTACCGCTATTCTTTCTCGACTTCTTGAGTCCGTATAGTTTAGCTGCCTCGCCACAAAGAAAGGTTCTAGATATAGCAGTCGTCCCATGTACTTGATTCCATTTGAATCTTGTCATCTTCATAGATTTCTCTGCCTCTTCGACTTGGCGGAGTCGACGGGGGCCTATCCCATTGGAAGCTGAAGCCATTTCCGACTTTCTTCGAGCAAGGTTTGCCTTCCTCTTGGCAAGATCCGCGCGGGCACTTTCGAGGTTGGCTCGCAACACATCTGCTTGGCTTATGATCTGCTGTGTTCGATCTATGGCTTGCTCCCTCTCGGCATTTACAGTTATAACTCTCTGCCGACTGTCAGATCCTTCTATTATAGTCCCATCTTGGGCTTTGCCTTGCTCCGAAAGCAAAGCGGTTGCCTGCTGGTCAAGAGCGTCTTTCTCGAGCAGTATTCGGGCATGGTTTATTCGCGGATCATAGAGTCGGTTTCGCGCATCTGTAGGGCATAGAAACGAGAGCTTGGTGCCGCCTGTTCGAAAGCAGATATCACACTGCATGTCGTGGAGGCTACAGCGATGATTCGGTGTATTGACTGGGGCCAGAGAAAGGAGCTTGCGTTGACCTGTTCGGAGGAGGCGTGGCAAGGTTTGAGTTGTCAGAATAATGCATATCTTAGGATGTATCTAGGATGCGAGTGGAGGAGAGATTCTATAGGGCGATCATATTGTGTCGGAGTTGTCCATCTGGTTCTGTTGCAAAGGAGGACAAGGCTGTCGACGTGACGGAACGATAAGGAACCTTATCGGCTCGCTTACCTGTCATATGACCTGGCGTTTTAGCACGTCACGTCACATCGCAACCGGTCACCTCCCCTGAGCCCAAGCACAATACATCGTTTTCAACGCGTTGCTTCAGGTTTATCTTCACTCCTCAGGCTCATCAATTTAGCGTCATAATTCAAACTTAATTTAAGCCCAATCTGATTGTCATTATGTCGGCAGCTCAGTCTCCTAACACTCCCTTCAGAAAGTCGGTCCTGAACGGCGGTGGTGCCCAACAAAAGGTATCGCAAGAACCTCCAGGACCGTTCAATGCATCTCAAGCAAGTCAATTTGAGAGTGGATCGCAGTCGCCATACCGAGGACCTCCTTCAGAAGTTGATAATGACGAAAATAACCATGGACCTGAACGATACGGTCAAGATGTTGACCTACTTCTCGAAGCCGGTGAGGAAGTTCAAATCCCAGCCACAAATCCCGCCGATAGAGGATCAACTCAAACCTTATTGCCTCAAACCGTGTCTCAGTCTCCAAGTAAAGTCATTTCGAGCGAACGAGATGCTAGTCCGGCTGAGGCATCAGATAAGAATGGTGTTAATCTTGAACTTGAGGAGTTTGATATGGACGGTTTCCATTCTCGCTATCATGCTGAGCTCAGCGCTATCGTCAAAGACGAGTCGACGCTGATCGCCGATTTTGACAAATTTTCTGAGGCAAGCCCGAACCTAACATGTCCGAAGAACCACATTGACGCTTGTTAGGCTATTGCGATGTGGGCCCATTCCGCTTCCCAACGCGATACTGACAGAGCATCAAAACGGTATGTACTTCATTGGGTGTCTATCTGTGACCCTAACTAATATTTTGAAGTCTTAAAACTCGCGAGAGATACGTTGAGTTAGCAGAAGATGCACTGGAAGCCAAAAAGGCTCATTGTAGGTTTTCATTCTGCTTCGGATCCCAGTGACGGGCGTATACTAATCACATACCAGATTTACAAGTTGTCCAAGCATTCAAAAATGCATTGACTCTATTAAGTCAGTGAAAGGGGGTTTCGAACAAACTTGCTTCTGAAAACACAAAACTATCAACGAGATTCTATTAGTTGGGATTCTGCATAGTAGATAACTTGCCAGACACTCATAATTCTAGGGCTGGGGAGTTGAAGTGCCAAACTTACCACCAAGCTGAGACATGTAAATGGGATTGCTCCGGGTGTTTTGAAAGTATTGAGGACGAAACGGAACGCAAGTTTGCAGCCTGTAGAAGATCTGGTGAAGCACAATTACAAGCTTGGGTCAAGTTTGCGCCAGTCTGACCTGAGAGGAAAGCATTGCTACAATGATTTCCGGGCATGCTCGTGCTTTGCCATGATGTATTGGAGTCCAGCTGGGAAAGAGGAATATGCAGGCAGATATTACTAGGCTTACCTTGTGTAAGTAAACTGCCTGTGGAGGATAGAGATTAAATGGAAGCTATCATTCAACTAAACGACGAGAATAGTTAAAGTTGCTTTTATTTTCTTTTCGCGAGATAGAGTATATCTACATAAAGGAACTGTGTTTGTCTTGTGCGACCCGGTCACCGTAGAATTTATTCGAGCACGACACTTCCCATGGCAAATCCCACCATCTCTTCGAACAACAACGCGAATATGGATTGACCACACAATCTTTCTCCTCATGCCTCAGAAATAGGCGCCATTATCATGGCTGCTCCCCACATATCAGAGGTAGATTCTGCATCCAGTTTCTGCCTGCCAATTCTAACAGAATGCCAGGAAGAGGTGTCAGCTTTCCACGCGTCGCACTTCTCTGCTACCTCCACGCACCACTTTACCTCAGAGTTCCTTGGGACAGAAGAAGATCAACATGCACACGGTGAGAATTGCTATGGGGAATCATATGGCTCAGAGGACGACGACGGGCTTGGCTACTACGCCGACGGAGTCAAGCGCACTTTGACGGACGAGCAGATCGCGATATTCAGACATTCAGAGATACAAGCTCTTTTACGAGAACGCAGACATGCGAAGGAGGCTAAGGAGGACGAGGAGGCTCTGGAGAACGTTGAAGAGACTATCCTAACGCCACTCGACAACCCCGAGCAGACTGTCAGCGTGCCAATCGAAGAGCCTCTTAGAGCTATCATTGGACCCATCATGGAAGGTAATCTCGAAGACGGAGAGCTCGAAGATGGTACGACGGAGACATCAACGCCTCCTGCTACGGGTGATGTAAAGCCAGGGCAGAAGAAATCCAATAAGAAGAAGAAGTCTATGAAAGCGCAACAGAAAGATCCAAAGTCGAAGGGCTTCTTCAGGCAAAATGTCAAGCCAGATCTGCGAAAGAGGACTTGGGATGTCGTAGACAAAGGTGTTGATGGTTTGGAGTATGACGAAATCGAGGAAGGAGCTGCAGCAAGGCCGAGTATGGGAAAACGACGACAAATCTCGTACGATGACTGAACGGCTTGTCCATATTACAGTAACAAATTTCGTGGGAGCTCTCGCGCTGGTTTATATCCTGGTAATTCTTGATACTTGCCATGTTTATCAGAGAGAAACCACGCCAAAGAGGCGACTTTGGTGTATTTCCATGAGAATACTGCTACCATGTGAGTTTTCAAGTCTTACCTTTCTTTCTCTCTGTTGCGCTCCTATTATGATGAAATCCATTGTATCGTCATCCTTAGTCTGAACTCAGCTGCGGATTCAAGCGTCTGTCGTGCCTACTGCGATACTCCTTTTACCTTCACGTTGGGCCTCTGATGAAACACAATCTTCTCTCTGACAGGCCACTACTTCACTTTCGACATGACTGACGTCTACCCTTGATATTTGCTTACTTCTGCTGGATTACAGGAAAGCCGCCAACATCAGCAGCCAGGCTCTCGACAACCGCCCCAAGAGGGAGATGTTGTATCGTGATCAGAGTAAAATATCACAAGGCTTTGCTGCAGCCTTGCAAAAGACGCTAGTGAATAGGCTCGAATGAATGCCGACCACCACAGCTCTCACTTTCAACTCCAAATTACACAACACAATCCCACACCATCTACACCATAATGAGTGACCCGCCAAGCTATGACCGTCACCTACTGGACCGTCTCAATGCCCTTAAGAAATCAAGCATCAAGCTCGACCCCGCAGAGTGACATTCCCCACAATCTAAAATTAACGTCGTCTCACATCACATGCTGAGAATTGCTAGACCTAAAGTAACACCCTCGCAACCGACCGTAGAACAAGACCTTTCAGCTCGTCTCCGAAGCCTAAGAAATGGTTCTGCTTCTCCAGCACCTGTATCCAGGACAAATCCCACCTCCTCTCATCCATCACAAACTCCCGAGTCAGAAAATGAGACGTCAACTTTGTTCCCAATGATCCCGAGATCAGAACCAGCAATAGATGCAGATGACGATCCACTACGTAATACTCATATGCTAGACACAGACGACAAAACTTTGGACGAGTTGCTCGCTGAGCTGGGTCCAGAAGACCAGTGGACACTCAACCCCGATGATCCAAAGGACATCCAAAGACTACTTGACGAGGCTCGGACGGCTTTACCAAGCGATTTTACTACACCAGATCCCCCACCCTCTAGTCTTGAAGCAGATAGGAATGGTAAAGAAAATAAACAGAACTTCCTGACAAGAGACCTTGACATGACAGTCTTCTCGACCAATGACAACGATGAGGACAGCGCCGAAGCAGACACAAATACAGAATCCGACCACCCATCTTCCAAGGAAGAACGCTTAGCAGCCGAATCCCGGGAAGCAGACGACATCATTGCTAGGGCCATGGATGAGGTGAATCTCGAGAAATCCAATTCCCAACTAGACCATGAAAGTGGTTTTACGCTTCCCTCAACTCCCTCCACCCTTCCAGAGACAGAGACAGAGCAAGAACCAACTCGCAAATCCCTTGACTTTGCCTCCGATATCTCTGCGCGAATGGCCGCTCTCCGCACGCCTTCTTCCTCATCTTCCAAAACCTCGGCTCCCATCCCCAAGACAGATACCCTTGGTCTCCCCTCCGCTCCAACATTCAAGCCCTTCGATAAGCCCATCCCCACGATCCAGAAGAAGTTCACCGATGATGAGGTAGACACCTGGTGCATCATCTGCCAGGACGATGCGACGGTTAAGTGCGTAGGTTGCGACGGGGACCTGTACTGTGCGAGCTGTTGGAAAGAGGGTCACATGGGACCTGATGTTGGGTGGGAGGAGAAACAGCACAAATGGGTCAAGTGGAAGAAGCCAAATTAAATTGGGTTTGTGTGGAAGAGGCACAGAGTTGTGTTGAGAGATGGGGACCCAGTCTGTTTTTCTTGTACTCAGTGTTTTATTAATGTTATGCATAAATCTTTCATCCAGCAACCAGCTTTGAGAGCGAGTGTCGCAGGAGATCCAAAATTAGGTAAATTATGGCCATGATTCAATTTAATCAAGAAAACAACTGCTGAAACAAAGCAATCCCGACAACTCCTAGCAAACCGACTACAGCTGTCACAGCTACGGGAGTAAGTCTCACTCGCACAACGCTAATGGTCACCCCGATCAATCCCCAAGCCGCAGCTGCGGTATACCCAGATTGTCCCCGGAGAAGAAAGCTTCCAACAGCTGCCGAAGCCGCCGCAACTCCAACGAAAATGCATTGCATGAGAACCCCTCTACTTCCTTCAAAAACTTCTGGTGGCAGCATTGCTGCAACATTGAGCCATATTGCAGGGGTAGACCAGCCTGCATAGACACCGAGGACTATGTCAAGAACAGCCAGACTGACACGTTCCATGTCTGCCGGCGGAGACATGCCAGTTCGCACCTCACGGAGGCAAACGGAGAGTCCTCCCAGCATGGCGACAAAGACGGGGACGGTAAGTAAGATCCAGCGACCTGGAGAGGTTGCAGCGACCAGCCAGGCGATGAAACCAAGCTGCACGAATGACAGCGGGAACTGGATACGACGGAAAGGTAGAGAGGCTGCCCGGTGAGCAGGGAAGCCAATAACCGCGACGCCAACACAACCTATCAAGATGACCCCCCAGATGGAGAAAAAGGGGCCTGGGGGCACAAATGGAGGGTCGTTTGCAGTCCCGCTGAAGGGAATGAAGGAAGGCGATATGGCCTGCAATATTGCAGATCCAAGAAGCACCCACCGTCCAATTAGAGGAGTTTGTGTTGGGGCTACTTGATGCTGTGGCGTGGTTGAATCAGCCATGATTTTGATTTACAAACTGGGCCGATAATTGAAGAAGGAATGATTCGCAGGTGTGCCGTAGTTCAACGGTGTTAAAAGCTATTAAGGTGTAGTTGCTTCAGGAGGATATATATGTACACATACACAGGCTAAATGCAAGGTGGCACAACTGCACTTGAAAGACGTCCAACACCCAATGGGCCGGGCTGACCTCCAAAGTGAATGACGTTTATATTATGTAATAAGTCTCAGCCTTTCGAGCTGGCATTGCAGACGCTCGCTCGCTTCTACAGCCTATTAATCCTTATACGTGTTGATTTTGGCTCGAGAGCTGTGCGTTCCTCATTCTTGATTAGACTTCTCTTTTAAACAGTTTCTCCTCTTTGATTTCATTCGGATTCAAGTTGTCTCGTGATTGATTGAGTGCCTAGCGAAGTCAAAAGCTAGTGACTGCGATTGCAGTTCTATGATTTGAAAAGTTCATAGTTCGTTGAAATCAGTTGTGCTACGGTTCTCTGCATTGGATATGCGCACCTGTTAGCAGCTGCTGGATGTCTTCAAGCTGAAGTCCTAGCATGGCAGCTGAGGTCTTATTGTCAAGTCCATGAAGCATACCCCCATTTCGTGGCATGTTGTCACAGCTTTGAAGGAGTAATATCTAGGCGAACAAGAAGATGTACGTTTCTTTTGGAACTTGAGTAGCGGGAAGAAAGCAGAGAAGGTAGTTAAGAAGTGAGCTCGAAAGGACTAGCAGGAGGAGGGATATGAGAGACTGAACACGAGACTGGGGTGTCAGACAGATGGGTGATGATGTCAAGATGGATGAAAAGTCGAGTAGATGTAGAAGTTGAACTTGATTTGGGAGGGTGATTTGGGGATTTTCAAGAAGTAGATGAAGCAAAAGTTTCGAGGGGTTTGGCTATACATGTATTGAAGGCAGCCCAGATCTACCGCTACAGCATTTCAGAACCCTCAATTTCTAATTTTGCAACTAACGAGTTTATAAATATGCCAAAAGCAGACTTTTGCGGGTTAATTCGACCACTAAGTATACAGGAGACTAAGACAGGGCCGATTATCCAAGAACAAGCCTCACAAATATGAAAAACTTCAGCCCCTCCAACAAGTATAGACCTTGACCTCCCAATGCATCAAAGGCTCTTTCCCAACCCAAGAATCTGGTACTTCTCTCCCTTGGGTGATCTCTCTCCATTTTCCACTACCCTGTGGCCACCCATGAACAATATACTCCTCACCCTCGGGCCCGGTATCCACATCGGAGAAATTAGCCACCACAACCACAGCATCATGGCTCGAAGCACCTCTCTTCCAAGCCATAACCTTCCTCCCGTTGCTAAAATCCCAATGGATGAACTCTGTATCATCGTCTCCCAAGGCTGGGCAACTTTTGCGGAAGTTCACAAGAGTCGCTACATAATTGAAGATACGGGTACGCCAGTCTTCGGCCTTTCTTTCGTAGTTTACTGGATCGATTTGTTTTTGGCCGATCGGACGATCCATCTGGTCAAGGAATTCTTCGCCGGCGAAGATCATTGGTATGCCGACCGAGGTGAGAAGGATAGCGAAGGCGAATTTGGATCTTCGCTCCATGTCAGTGACACCACTATCCAAAAGAAAATTGTACAGCCGCTCTTTCTCAGTTCCAAAACCTTCGGTATCGTGAGAGGTGATGTAGTTGATTGCTTGGGCACCGTCTGTGAAGGGATGATCGCTATCGAGAGTACAATTGACCATCTTGCGAACGGTCCAGTCGAAGTTGTCGCCGTCTTTTGAATTCCCAAGGACAGTGGCTCGAAGTCGACCTTGAAATGGCTCGTTCCACAGGGCGTTGAGAGTATTAGAGGTAATCATGTCGACTGGGTCGGCCAACTCCTCGCCGATGACGAGAAATTTGGCACTGGATGCTGACGAATAACGAGACTGATAAAGAGACCATGCATATTCTTTGTATGCTTTCAGGAAATCATAGTTAGCAACGTTATTCACACTATCAAGACGAAGCCCGTCAACACCAAAGTCGGTCATCCAGCGGTGGAGGTGTCCTTGGTGGAATGCCCAAGAAGGATGGACGACTTGAGTGTTGCCTGAACGGGGATCGTATGTGTTGGTATCCTTGATATAGCGCCAGCTTCTTCCTCCGTATCCATCTCGAAGCTCTGACTGCCTGTGTGATTGCCAGCTGTCCGGATTTTGACGTTCATCAGGTGGTGAGATGTGGAATTGATCGAAAGCAATGTAAACATAAGGATCATGTCCAAATGCCATCACGACGTCTGTGAAGAACCGGACGTTTTTTGTGTGGATCGTTTCTACCAACTCCACTAATTCAGATGAAGTCCCAAGATCGTAGTCAGGGGCAAAATAATGCGCCGTAGCATATCCCCATTCCCCTTTTGGCTTTGCGTCAGCAGCTGGAAGAAGTTCCAGGGCATTAATGCCGAGCTGAGCCAAAATTGCTTGCTCAGCAACAACATGATTGCTCTTAAACCTATCACCCACTGTTGAAATATCGAATAGAGCGAGCACGTCTGTGAACGTGCCTATGTCTACTTCAACATCCCCGACTTTCTGAGACTTGACCCAGGACGCAGGAAGTTCTTATCAGTCAGCATTATTCAAAGGAAATGGTCCTTTGCGTACCGTAAATGACCAAGTGATTATTGTCCGGAATTGAGTCCTGAGTCGGAAGAGCCACTGGATTTGGTTCATTGCCATCGATATCACACGTCCACAATCTACCGTCGCGAAATTTGGTCACAGAAGCTGGTTGGTCATGATCACCACGACCGGATATAAGTCTGTAATCAACTGTATGAGCAATTGGATCTGTCACTTGAAATTTCCCAAGCCCCTCTGGCGACGAATCCTGGATCTCAAACCAGTAATGATAGACGCCGTCAGGAAGACCTGGTTGGATCGTATTTGGATCGAGTTCCCACACGTCAGGCTTGTCCGCGATCAGCAGTGGGCCTTTGAAGACTTGATTGAATGTGGCAAGTGCTTGGTCTAGAGTGCCTAGCACTAGTTGAGGGGGGCTGGATTCAGCTGAATATGCAGGTATCCAAAGGACGAACTTATGACAACGACGTTCGAGCAGATCAAAAGTCATGGCGAGTAGTAAATAAATAGATAGACAAGCTGTAGAAGCAAAATTGATAGAAGAACAAGAAGAAAGGATTCGCGATTTATCTAAGATAGAAGACTCACAATGCGGCATGGATGGTTGGGTGATGGTGGTAAGACATGCAGAAGAGGCGGCCAGTTCAGCTGGATCTTACGTAGAAGCTTACTTCCCAGCCCCCACCAAAGAACACGAATCCTTACTCGCACAGCTCATGCGAAAAGATGATTGTATCTCTACCGCTAATTCCGATAAATGCTCTGAACATGACTGCACTTTCTGCCTCAACTTGTGAGCCATATAGCTTTCCGTGTCACGTAACCGAGCGGTGTGCCAACCCTTGCATTCGGAGATATAATCGTTGCACTCAGCTACGCCATCGTCTCTCAGCCTCGCAAAGCTATGTGTCCTAATTTTGTTTCCCTCGATCTACGTGGATGCTGTCCAACTTCGAGATTATGAGCTAACCCGGGACATTTTTACAATGGGTTGCTGAGTCGCATCATTTGCGAAGGATTTGAAGATGCCCGGATGCTTATTGGTTTTCCTTCCTGAGCACAATACGCAGCGGCAGAGAAAGTTACGTTCAGGTGGAAACGGCAATCAAGCTGTCGTGGACATATTCACTTTGAAATGATCTAGATCCGCTGGACTGATCATGGACTGATGGTGAAACTGGACGTGGAATGATCATGTCTGCACTCGATCTGGCAATTCAATTGGCCAACGGATTTTTATACGAACTCGGGCTGCATCAAAATGAAGGATAGTAAAGTCTTATTTGTCCACCAAGATGTCATCAATATTCCGACGCTGGTCGCAAGGAATGATCATTTGGCGATCAGACGTCGAAGTTTGAGTGGTGGAGTGGTGGAGAGACCAAATGGTAGAATTTCAAGGTTCAAAAAGTGGCGCCGCGCTATGGCGGGCAGAACACACACACACACACAAAATCGACAAAAATAGAAGCATCATTAGGATCTCTCCCACCAAGGCTTGAACTTGGAACCTCCCGATGTACTGCTAATAACAGTCGGACTGGAATGAATTAGTGATGCGTTTAATGAACTGTAGAGTGTATGCTTACCGCGCTAGCCAATTGCGCCATGGAAGATGCTTGTTGATTGAAGTTCGGTTTCCTTATTTGTATATATTAATGTAATAAAATTGTGGAGATTTAACGTGACTAAAATCGGCCAAGCTCAAAATCTACCTGTCAAAGACAGGAGAATGGACATGACTTCTGTTTGATGATAAACCAACTCTGCCGTGCAGCACATCATAATAACCTCTGGGGCTACAACATCTGACTTGCAACTGAACATAAGTATTGCCTAATGCTCTTACCAGACTTTAACGTGACAAGGGCCTTGTCACAAGGGGAGCTTGACTAATTGAAGACAACTATTTATTCTCTTAATCTATCTATCTGCCCTCTGATTCTAGTCTTAAACAAATTTGAGACCCAAGATTGAATTCTACCACTCTAATTTAATCATAATCCATCCAAATCCTCAAACACCTGAGCAAAAGAAGGTCGATCCATAACCACGGGATTGGAGCACTTCCAATGCAGCACGTTCAACGCCTCAATCGTATAAGCGTCCTTTTCACCCAAAAGATCATCGTCATCAATTCGTCTCTCCACCAAACCCAAAAGATCTTCGACAAGGTGTCCGAAAGCAAAAACCTCCATTCTCTCGAGCTTCTGGGCAATCTCGTTATCTTTGCCATAGATTGTTGCAGCGCCAAAGTCTCCAAGTAAAGCATGTCCTTCGTCATCGATGAGGATATTGTGGGCATACAAGTCTCCATGCGCGATGCCTCGCTCGTGGAGATGTGTTGCTGCAGCGGCGATGCCAAGAAGAATGCTTTTGCATTTTTCAATCGTGAAGATGGACTCAGGATGAAAGGTGTCACGTGTACATGAATCCAGCGTAGGTGGTAGACCAAGATTCGTATAGCGCGGAGGGATTAGTTCAAGAACAAGTCCCCGCTGCTCGGGGTGCCCGTGGATCTTGCCAATAGGGTCAATGAGATTGGAGTGCTGCCCAGCGGCGATACAAGCATTCATCTCATCAGCAGGGGAGCCATCCGATGTCACTTCGCCTTTGAAGAGCTTGATAGCAACATGTTTCTCTTCACTTTCAGCCTTCCATGTTCCTTTAGATATGATTCCTGATGCCCCCTCTCCAAGTAGATGATGGACCGAGAGCTCTGTCCAGGTTATATCGCTCAGGACTGGGTTGTCTGCAGAAGTGGGTGTACATGGATTTCCAGCAAAGGACAAGAAAGAGAGCTCAGGCAAATCGAACAACCATGCGGGAAGCGTTGCGAGCATATTAGCTGATAGTCTTAGGAGACCTAATTTCCGGCAGTGCGACATCTCGTCTGGCAAAGCTGTCAAACGATTTCCAGCCAACATACATTTCTGAAGTCGATGGCATTGTCCAATACTCGCCGGTAATGACGAAATCTCGTTGTTTGTGAGAATCAGCCACCGCAGCTTTCTTGGGAAAGCCCCTTCAGGAATTTTCGTCATTTTGTTGCCCCTGAAAGCGATCATCTCGAGAGATCGACATTGTGCCAGTTCTTTTGGGAAAATGGCGAAATTGCAGTCGGAGAAGAAGGCCACTTGGAGCTTATGGAGACGACTGATATCCTTGGGCAGCGAGGAGAGAGGATTGCCTGATAGATCCAGGACCTCGAGGGTAGAGAAATGGTCTAGAATCTCTCGGGGAAAAGAGGTTAAGCCACACGAGAGCTTGAGACGCTTGCATCCTTTGTATTGACCGGACTTCAGGCCTTCGAGGGTTTGAGGCGCTGACATGACTGAGTTGTGGATAGAATACGTGGGATTCCCTTGGGGAGGTTAGCTCTCGTGGAGGCGGTGAGGTGAGGCTGGGGACTTCACACTCACGAACAGGACAGCTCTCTAATATGAAGCCACGGGCCAATTGATAGCTATGGACAGTACATTATCGTCTAGGAAGTATGATACAGCAAGGCTATAGATGAGTGGGACGAGACGAGATTATTCAAGAGAAACTAAAAATAGATTTGGATAACTTCTAATCTACCCGTTATCTTCGCACGTGCATATCAAAATTATTGATCCGCTCCGCGCCTTCTTCTGGCCTGGCTCCAACCTAGGGTAAGGCACACTGCTGTCGATCTCCCTTCTTCCCCGCCGACTAACAGCATGCGCAACAGCGGAAGTATCATCAACTACTTGCCTAGGTACTTAGCCCAAGCGGTTTCGGTACTATTTGACGGCGATAGAAACGCCCAATCGCACGTTTCCGTGACTGCCCTGGGCTATAAAGATAAGCTAGCACCAACCAGTGCCTCGACAAAGCAGCCTTGATATCAAGTTTCTTCATTCATTATAATAGCTTACCTTGTAATTGCCGACCATACAAACTGTCACAAGCATCAAGGGAGGATTATTCCAAGACTTTGTCTGGTGAGGGTCCTTCCAGTCTGGTAGATCTGAAGTATCTCAAAGGACTCAGGCAAAATACTGGCGCGTAAGGACTCTTACGCCTCAACCTTGTGTAGGAATCTCTTTGTCTCTAATTCTGCTATGCTTCAACCCCCTGTGTTGTGGGCATGGACTAGCAGTCGCCCACACAGTACAGCAGTTCTACATCACCGTTGAAGCCAAGGAGATCTACCCTATCAAGCTCTTACATCTCGGCCAAATCGAAAAAAGGATTACACTCATGATCGATTTTTCAGTCGTCATGCAACTTGCTCCTGCGCACTATACAGAAGACTATTATAATCACTTGATGTTGCTTGGCTCTATTGGCACATGGATATTAAACTCGAAGAAGTTCGTTGGAGAAGAGAGACGTGTGCCTGTGGAATGACCTTGTTGAGATTCGATTTCTTGCGTTGGCGAGGAGAAGTTAGTCAATAAGGTAACTCACAGTCACATACAGTCCCAGCTGGTAAGGGGATGGTAGGAGAACATTCAAATTATTTCCCATTGTTCCTGGTATCGCTGTCTTGCATCTAAGTGGATTTCATGCAGTGCTTTCGTTCATCATGAATTCAATCCGTATCCCCAACCGAGCCCAAAACCCCAAACGCCATCTCAGAATTGTCCACAACTTACAACTCCTTCGCACTCCCCAATGTGCAGGCAAAATCACAGCTCCAGCTCTCTCGTCCCGCACTAATCACTACACTTGCCGCTGTACAGTTGTCCGTAGTCCACTTTGCTCCTCCCTCCAACGCAAAAGCAAGACGAACCTTGGTCTTTCCCGTCTCCAAACTGGATATACTCGCATTCAAGTCCTGGCTGTCGTAACCAAACACCACCGCATTATCGACATTCGTGATTGTAAGAGCGGGAATAGAGACCGATGTGAGAGTCAGATTTTGCCCTTTGTCCATTTGCGCATTGCGGAGTGTGCCGATGATGTTGTTGTCTTGACGTGAGGGTTGAGGGACGTTGTACACAGTTATATCCCAGCTTGTTGTGGCAAATTGGCGACCGATTCCGAGACTGCAGGTTTGTGTTCCTCTTTTAGTTACGCTGCTTTTCGTTAGTTCTCGTGGTGATTCTTATGGTATGAAGTGCTTCGGAAAGCCGAGGGATTACGCACTCGTCTGAGGCAGCGCAACAGCTGCACAGCAACGCAACCGGTAATATCAAGTCCAATTTCATTTTCATCTTCTTGTTCGCTTTCTCCTTCGTGTAGGCGTAACTCGTGATAGTAGAGAAATTCAACAATCAAATCGTACAAAGATACAGTGGCTTGTTGGTTGGAAAACGAAAGACGGGAGGACGAGCGAAGTCAGATCAACGGAGCCGGCGGGAAGGCTGGATCAAGTAGCAGCCAGAGCTGACACCGACCGGATAAAGATAGAGAGGATCAGCGGGGGAGAGGGCCTGCGACTCTATTTCCCCCGCACCATTGGTCACCGAAGCGCGGAAGCTCGTTGCGTGTGGGCCACCCCTGCAAAGTCAACACCAATCATCAAAGCGAAGCGGCAAGGCCGCGGCCATAATCAGGTGTTTTGGAGTTAAGAGAGCGGTTGTAGGACTTGCCGCGAGCGCGAGACACTGGGCGGAATATGGGCCGGCGACTGTTGTGGGAAATTGCGGCAAGAGATTGGTTGAGTGTTGAAGAGACAAATGTCTTGCATCTCGGGTGGCTTGGTCGCTTCGGGTGTCTGGTTCCGGTGAAGAACCAAATCATTCACTCAATTCTCGGCGACAGCCGTAATATTCCCAGTGATGACTTCGCGTTGCGCCTTATTCAATCAACCCGACATGTTTGCGGTATCGCTTGATGTGTCGCATATTTATGTGCGTGCTACTTTACTGGCCTGTTAAAGGATTGTTTTGTAACAAAGCCTCAAATTAAACCTTCAAGCTCTGATGCTGTATGAGAGTAAAGCGCCCACATTGAGGAGGCAAAAACGAACCCAGCAAGAGGACCTTACTTGCGTAGTATGACCGGTAAGTACACATCCGCTTTGCAAATGCGGTTGGCAATTATTGTCGCCGTGCCATCTCCAACTGTCGAAGCTTTTCTGCAACAGCTTTGAATATTCCTCTCAGCCGTCGCTGATACCACCATCCCCACCAAGAAGTCAAACACAAGAATACCACCGCTGCCCCTCCTGTACCCAGCCACCAAGTTTTAGCAGCCAGAATATCCTCTTGAGAATTTACTCCCAAACTGATAATTGCCTTTCCATCGCTACTATCTGTATTCAACCAGAACTGAATTGGGAGGGCACATAGACAATTACTGTAAACACCCAGCAATTGCATCAGTGTTCCACCAATGGCCGCGAAGATGCTAGTGATGCCGAAAAAGCATGCCAAAACCCAGAAACAGATACAACGGAATAGCTTAGAGCGCGCATCCCCAGTGGTATAATGTGCGGGAGATTCCATTTTACCCGTTAGGGAGACGCTGCAGCCGACCATTATCCATACCCAAAGAGCAACTTGACAGGTTTGCGTGGAGAAGTAAATCAGGAATGTAAGAGATCGGCAGCTCAGCCCAATTTGTGGCGTATAAAAGCTCGTGAGGAAAGCGAGGATGAATGGGACGAAGAGAATCGTCTGAGTGAGCAAGATAATCACAGCCCAGTGATGGAATTTAGATGTGGTGCTGTCGATGAGTTCTGAAATGGAACGGTGGCCTCGAAAGGACCTTACGACGCGTGTAACCCAGAGGGACTTGCTGCGGCCACGAAAGTACATCCACTCGGTTTGATACCGCGAATCATAGGAGGTCGCTAGGATGTTGAAAAGAGGAAGGCGATCGATGATTGCAGTATTAGTAGCGTTCTGGAACACAAGAGGATTGTTGCCTGCAAGGAGGAGCGAGGAGACGATGGCAACGTGAGGAATGGTCATCCACCTGATGGATTGTTCAGATCCAGCTGTAGTTGAGGGCAAAGAAGAGGGACTTACCACATCCCGAACGCGAGAGTGTGGGCTGTGTCGTTATTTCCAAGACTTGACAGAACATCAAAGAGGGTATAGATGAATCCAGCGGCGAAGAAGACAATGGGCGTACCAACGGCTGTCGCAAACCTTCTCGACGGTCAGCTTGGACGGTACAGCCAGAAGAAATACCCACGAAGTCTGGTTGCCCAACATTGCAGGTAGCCTTACTGCAGGTCTAAGCTCTTGAAGGAGCGTAAGTAGATCTTCCCAAGGATCTCCCTCGAATGGTGTCCAATCACCTAGTTATGTCAGTCTAGTCACCTCAATTATATCCAAGGATAGCTAACTGTTTTCAGACCTCAAGTCCAGATTTCCAACCAGTATGACATATAGTAGCTGAGTAGTAAGTTTCAAGTCTTCTTTACTTTCAACATTACCAACAAGAAAGCCGCCAGCAAACTCATCGGTGAAGCTACCAATAAAGCCCAAAAGTTGACTATCTAAAAAGGCTTTATAAACTCCACTGTGGGTCCAACTACTGTCTCCGAATACAAGCACATCCGCACGTGTGTGTAGAGGGTGCTAGTGTATTAGTTGAGATATAGTTGTTTTCTATTAAAAGCTATGAAATGCGTGAAGTGGGAATATAGTCAAAACTAGGTTGGGTCACGTGACTAAGCTAACCCGATTGGGACGAATCCCCTCCATGGATACCAACATCCACTGAGTATCATTGGGCCAGCGAAGGCAAAGCAGAGACAAAGCCAAAGTAACGTATCGGTCGAAACAATGACCACTGCCAGCAATGCTCTGAGAGGGGTGAGAAGGTATCGCCAATGATTTCGTGGCGTAGGTTTGAACAACTTTTCGCTCACTTTCAACTTTCTCCTGCGCGGGATGTTGATTGAGAATACTAGGCATGGAATGATGAAGGCCAAAAGGGGCCCTGCCCATTGTTGTGGTTTATTGGGTTTCGAAATACGCCAACCTCCTGCACAATTTTTCTGGCACCAAATGTAGGTTCCTCGGACAACTGGAGAACCTCGAGGATCCTCATTGTAAATCGAAGTACATGGGAAGCCGACAGCGTTGGTTTGCTCGACAAACTCAACGGCAGTCACGTTGGGAGCAACAAACTCGGGGTGGGTGAGAAGAAGACTTCCATTCTGAACCTCGAAAGCTGTATTGATAGCAAGGAGACAGCAGTATGTGAAGTTTTGACTGCCAGGTCGATTCGAGGGCGACTCGATGACCGCGAAGCCGGCTAGCGGAGGGAATACGTCTGATATGGATGTGTAGTTGCCGTGCAGTTGGGCACTGACGGACAGTGCGAATCCGACGAAAGCGGAAAAACGCATTTCATCACAATCTTGTTGTTACATGGGGGTATCAGAAAGAGTTGGAACGATGGTTTCTATAATACTTATCTGTTATCTCGAACTTCATTGCAAAGATATGAAAATGCTTTATCGGGGGGCAGTCAGCCCATGTCTCTCCCTCCCTCTCTTTTGCTGATGCGATATTGGTGTTCGCGCAGCGCCTCACACAGCCTTGTCTATCAATCCAAACTCCAGGCTCTGTGATTCGTCCAAATATTCAGCATCTGGGCTGTGAAGCGCCGTCATTCCAGTTTCGGAAATATTCCTAGAGCACGCCATTTCTCGCCGAGAGATTGGTAATTATGTCGCCCAGCTTGAGTTGAAAAGTAGGCTTCTACAATTCTGGATCCATTCATGGCAACCCGGCTAATTTAAAGAAGAGGAATCTTGAGCTTAATCACTTATGCAGGTTGATCGCTTGAAGGCATTTGCATACTGGCAGCACAGATAAGCAGCACTGGCTGGAGAAATGACTGAAAAGTACGATGCATTGTCAAATTTACATAACCAACACAGCTTTTGAGTATTCGCCTGAACTAAAACATCCACACACAGTACATTCTGCATCTGATGCCTTTTAGGATGCCCCTAAAGTTTTTAAAGCTTCTCTCAACTCCCTCACTGCAGTTTCTGCGTCCTCGAAATTTAGCGCAGAGATAGCCCACTTAGCATGCTTTTGAGCCTTCGCTATAGCCATGTCGTCTGTAATAAGCTGTTGTTTAGCAGCTGCAGATATCGTAGTTCCTCCTTGATGACTTCTCTGCTGAAATTGAGGTGTTGGCTGCGGAGCTGGTGATTGATACTCCTGTCGCTGAGGAGGCGCATAATATGCTGCAGGTGGCGGAGGTTGGCTGTATGTGGGAGTTTGCACTGGTGGCGGAGCTTGAAAAGATGGTTGTTGATGAAATTGAGGGGGCGGAGTAGGCGGGTTCTGTTGAAATTGAGTTGGGGGTTGCACTGGAGGTGGCGATTGTCGATAGAAATCCTGTGGAGGTTCATCTGGTATGGATGGAGGAGGGAATGACTCGAAATCATTCGATCCAGGTGGTGCAGATGGTTGTTGTGGAAGACCCAAGTCTAAGATATCATCCTCTGCTGGAGCAGTAGAGCTTGGGACTTCAGGGAAATACCCTCCTCCCACAGAGCCATTCCTTGCTGTAGGTGATGGCTCCATTGGAGACACGTTATCATCCTGAACAGCGGTATATGGAAAGCCATCTTTGGGATATGGCTCAAAGGCTTTTGGTTCGGGGGATACTCGCGCAGAAACTTGAGCGGAGGGATGTAGTGATTGATCGATCGAGCTTTGCCTTGCGAGTTTTGCTTCCAACCTGTCCTGTTCGTCTGGCACGTCCTCGACTGTGGCTTGCCTGGGTGGTCTTTCTAGTGCTTGTACTTCAGGATCATTTGGGTCCAAGGCAGGAAGGCTCTCTTCCGGTTCAGGCTCGACTTTTGGATTTGATTCGTTTGGATCTCTGCGTTCCTTGATTGCCTTCACTATGCGCACTGCATTCCATTTGGCGTATCGAATTTTGGCCTGTGTCTCTGTATCCGGTGCACCCCAAATATTGATAAGTTCGAGGAAAGTAGCAGCGGCTTGAAATGTATCTGCAGTTTGTCTGTAGATTGTCAGATAGTCCTCAACTTCCACAGATCGTTGTCGTACTTTGTGACCTTATTTGCCTTTACTGCCCTGTCTGCGCGGAAAAAGGTTTCCAGTCCAAATTGTTCCACATACGCTTGGCCAGCTGTATCGTCAACAATTGCATCGTTTGCCGCATTGTCTGCCTTGATCTTTTCAAGTTTGTCCATTAAGGCCATAGTATAGCTGAAGGTCTCCGAGTCTGCATTGTGCAAGCCTTTCGCAAGGATTTGATTTACTATCCAGTATTCGCCTGCAGTGATCAGCTTCTGTATGAAATGCGACACGCATCACGTACACCAGTAAGCCACAACGGGCTTTGCATGTTCGAGCTGCGTAGCTCTCACGATGAATCGAGTCAGGTCTGCAGCCTTAAGCTTGTCGGGAATGTTCGCGGCCATGGTCGGTCGAAGTTGGAGATGGAAAGGTGAGCGTGGATGAAGCTGATGGTCGTGAGGAGAGAGAAGGCTACCTGATGATGTTGCATATGACGCGCAGGCGCAAGTGGGGGATGTGAACCACAGCGAGGTTGGGTTGAAGAGTGGATAGCTCGATAGCTGGGTTTAGGCTGGATTGGTGGAGTTACTTTGAATGGCTGAAAGCGGCAATTAAAAAGAGAGTTAAATAATTGCCCAATTGAGCAATTAAAAGTGCGAGGACCATCTTCAACCCCTGCCACGTTCCTGCCTGTGCCTTGCCCCTCTTTACCCCAGATTCTGCACATCTCGCGACGGTGGCCTCAGCAGCGATCAGGACAGCTTGTTCAGATGACCAATCTAAAATCCAGATAAACACTCACCCACTCGCTCAATCCACACGGAGTTTTATGCCCACAGTTCGTCCTTAGCTGCTACAGCTTCAACAGTAGTCTGTTTCTAATTCACTCTTCAAGATGGTTCACACCACCGCCCTTACTGTCGCTGCAGCAGCTCTGCTCGCTGCTTTACCAGTCCATGCTGGGCTTTATTCCAAGAGCTCCCCAGTTATCCAACTTGATGCAAAGAACTACGATCGATTGATTTCCCAATCTAACTACACTTCCGTATGCTATCTCCAAGTCTCTTGATCCATGTGCACCTCTAATTGTTTTAGATTGTGGAATTCTACGCCCCGTGGTGTGGACATTGCAAGAGTCTTCAACCTGCCTACGAAAAGGCCGCAAAGAGTCTAGCTGGATTGGCAAAGGTAGCTGCCATTGACTGCGATGAAGAATCCAACAAGCAGTTCTGCGGATCCATGGGTGTCAAGGGTTTTCCAACCCTCAAGATTG
This sequence comes from Articulospora tetracladia, assembly GCA_003415645.1. Taxonomy (NCBI): domain Eukaryota; kingdom Fungi; phylum Ascomycota; class Leotiomycetes; order Helotiales; family Discinellaceae; genus Articulospora; species Articulospora tetracladia. Next base: position 1,850,073 of record PYIV01000012.1, read on the forward strand.
TCAAGCCTGGGAGCAAACCCGGAAGACCTGTAGTGGAAGACTACAATGGGGCCAGGACAGCCAAGGGCATAGTTGATTCCGTCATCGACAAGATTCCCAACATTGTGAAGAAGGTGGAGGACAAAGGGTTGGAGGCTTTCCTGGCTGAGGCAAATGACACGGCAAAGGCGATTCTGTTTACAGAGAAGGGAACAACTACGGCTCTGATCAAGGCAGTGGCTCTTGAATTCAAGGGCAGCATCAGCGTTGCACAGATCAGAAACACTCAAAAGGCTTCGGTAGAACTATTTGGCATCACCAAGTTCCCCACTCTACTCCTTCTCCCAGGTGGAAAGGAGGCTGAAGGGATTGTTTATGATGGCGAGCTGAAGAAAGACGCCATGGTAGCTTTCTTGTCCCAAGCAGCTGCACCCAACCCAGACCCTGCACCGGCGAAGATTAAGCTCCCAAAATCCAAAGATTCGAAGAAAGCAAAGGCCAAGGCGTCAAAGAAGGCATCGGAAGCCAAAGAGTCCTTCAAAGCCGCCTCGGAATCACACGCTTCAGCTGAAGGAACTGCTGCCGCAGCTTCTGCTACCGAAGAGACAATCATCCCTGAAGCCACTGAATCCCCTTCCCCAGAAGTGGATTCCGAGAAACCAGTTGTTGTTGAGCCTGAGTCCACACCACCCATTGGTCTCCTCCCCACGGAAGATGTCCTCCGAAACGAATGCCTGGGTCCCAAGACTGGAACCTGTATTCTTGCTGTTCTTCCAAAAGAGCCTGATGAAATTGCATTTGCGGCTGTCACCGCTTTGTCCGAGATAGCTCACAAGGGAAAGACGCATAAGCACAACTTGTTCCCATTCTATGTTGTACCTGAACAAAACCCAGGCTATGCTATCTTGACCGAGAAGTTGGGATTGAATGGCAAGACACAGGTTATCGCTATCAACGCCCGACGAGGATGGTATCGCAAGCTCCCAATTACCGGTACTGAAGTGGCGGCTAAGGATGTGACGGAAGAAGTCATGTTCGACTGGGTTGAAAGCATCAAGCTCGGTGAGGGGTCCAAGCAAAAGTTGCCAGAAGGAGTTGTGATCGAGGATGTCGTCATCGAAGAGCTTAGCTCTGAAGATGTCTTTGAAGAGCAAGCTGCGCAGGAACCACTGAAGGAAGCAGACCTACCTATTGAAGAGGTCGTTGCTGAAGCCGAGCCAGAAATCGAGACCAAAACCGAGCAAGGCGAGGCTACAACTGTGACAGCTGTTGTCGAGGAAGTGAATACTCAAGAAACTGTTGCTGCTGAGCCGGCGAAGGAGAAACACGACGAGCTGTAGTTCAAGTCATACGAAGGCTTTGCATAGATGTAAAACAGTGGGTAGCAACTAGCGGGATACTTGCCGAATGGATTTGAAAGGATAGTTGCTGGTAGCTTTTTCCCCTGACCTTCTCGCTGATCTCTTTCAAATTTGACACATTGATTTTGGTATCTTCTAAACGCCTGGGTATCATGCTGTACATCTAGTCTCTGCTTCCCAATCCTATGATTTAGTCCCACCCCCACCACAATTCTACCGACACTTACAAATGACTTCCCTCCAAAACCTTCTCACCCCTCTCCCTGACAACCCGATCCAATATCTCCCTGACCTGTTTGCACCCATCTACACCAACAGCTAACATACCCTCCAATCTCCCCACCTGCACCCGAGTCTCCATCACCAAGCAAACAACCTTGTCTTCCTCCTCCTCACCTTCCTCGCCCTCCCCGCTCAACCTTCCCCCAAGTGTACCCACAGTCAAAAACGGCAACTCCTGTTCTTCCATTCCGTTGAGATCTAGTAAAGGATCTGCACTTTCATCGTTCGACGAATAAGATGAGGTTGAGCCTGCGGTGACGGCGCACACATAGTCGCGCATCGGGATACCGGCATCGATCAGAGCAAGCGTGGAGGCATTGATGCATGCTGCGAGTAGGGAGCCATCCTGGGAGAGAACGTGCAGAGAGAGGGATATCGTAGAGTGTGGATACAGGTGTGTGAAGAGGGTAGAGGTAAATGTGCTTGCGATGGTGGATTGTAGTTCTGTTATGCGCCTGTAGTTATCAAGTTGTTAGCTTTCTGTTTCTGACTTGACCCCATCATATGCCATGCCCGTAACATAGTAAATCTGCCAGTAGCCTTGCCGCCATGGTATCATTTCCCTTCCTTTGACCAAGCACGGAAACAAAACTCACTTGTCATTTCTCCCCATCCGCTTCCTTTCAATGCCACTAAAGCCAGCAATACTGATCCCAACCAGCACTTCCGCCTTCTCTCCTGCACCTGTTGCCCCTCCTCCCTGTCTTTGCCCGCCAACCTGACCCAGCAGCCCGCGCTCAGTAGGCCCCGTTACCGTACAAATGACCTTTGTGTTGCCCATCTCCAAGTAGCTCGACCCATCTGCCGCAGCCTGGGTGCTCATACTTGCTGTGAGCCGACGAAGCTCGTTCCAACGTCTGCCATCGAGACGGAGGAGCGAGAGTGCGTACGTCGAGGTGTCGAGTGGCATTTCTGTAGTGGGTAGGTGGATTTGGCAGATTTATGTACGTAGAACAATTCGGCAGATTGCTCAAATCAATTGTGTACTCAGTCTTTGTAACGAGAGTCTGGATTGTTGTACTATGGAGGAATTGCGGTCGTGGTCGTGGTGGAAAGAGTCTTTGGCGGGGTTGCAACAATGAAATTTTTGAACGCGAGCTGGAGTCGTGATTTGGCGTCTGCTCGTCTGCCATGAGCACGAGCAATCCTACCGCACACTCTCAAGTACCCCAGCAATACCAGATTTATGAAAGATGTCTACTTCAACCAGTGGATTAGGCTAGAATACTAAACGCCTCTTTTTCGTCCTGCGAAATACTTCGCACAGCTGGGTGCAAATTATTCATAATGACATCGTTGAAGATGTTCTCCGTGCTTACTACTCTACAATATATACCGTCTATCCCTTAGGACAACCCGCCCGAAGAAAATTTACAAGTCATAAGATTCAAAAAGTCGCGTCCACTGTGTCAAATCACTTCTTCACAAATCGTTTCCACCATCCGTTCTTCGCCGGTTGCGTATATCCTTCCTCTTCGACATTGTGCTTCCCCACGCAGTCCAAGAAAACCTGATCCAGAGTCGTCGGACTCACAGAATAGTGCTCCAACCCATCTCTTTTTTCTTCTCGTCAAGCTTCATAATAATTCTCCCGATGCCATCCGCGCATAGCACTTCTTTGTTCGTCCCACCGGAGATCTCATCCTCATCGCTTGTCTCAATGCCCTTCTCCGTCCGAGTTTCTACCTCTGGGGAGGCGATTGGAACTGAGAATCTGATTTGACCATGGTATGTTTTGTCCTCAAAATCTGCACCTGGAAACTCTGCCTTGATCCACGATCTCACAGTTTCGATTTCGTGGTCAGATGTATGAGGAGCAGATTTCATAACAAGATGGATGTAGTATTGCCCACCGAATCTGGATCGAAGATGATCACTCGTGCCCATGGCCAGCATCCGCTTTGCCATAATACCTGCGCGATCTGCCAGGGCATCTGCTTCCTCCATACTGTGCGTCGTGAGAAGAAGTGAGCGGCCAGGGACAACTGCTGCGAGTGTCTTCCACATGACTCTCTTCGCTGCAGCATCCATTCCAGAGCTGGGTTCGTCAAGTAGCAAGACTGTAGGATTGCCGATGAGGGCAATGCCCAGAGAAAGCTTGCGTTTATTGCCACCCGATAGTTTGGCTGCCATGCGCGAGGAGAAGGACTGCAGTCCAACCGCACAAATAACCGCCTGGACATTATGCTCAATATCTGTAACACCGCGAACACGCGCATAGAATCGGAGATGTTCTACGACGGTCATTTGATCCATCGCTAGAAAATTTAGTATGGACACTCAGGAGTTGATGGGGCACGTACCGTCATATTGAGGACATACACCAAGATGAGATCTCGCCTCACCACGATGATGGTTAATTTCGATGTTCTCGACAAAAACCTCACCTCCGTTCTTACTCGGTTGTATGTCTCCACGAATGAGTGAGATAGTCGTGCTCTTTCCTGCACCATTAGGTCCTAGAAGGGCGAATACCTCGCCACGCCTGATTCCAAACGTCAGATTATCAACTGCTGTGACCGAGCCAAAGCTCTTGGTCAATCCTAAAACTCTCAGTCCATCATTGGTGCTGTTAACTCGAGCAAGCTCATCTGCAAAGTCTGCCTCGTCATCCATGACGCCAGCTGCGAAGTCACCCTTAGTTGCTGGGATACCACGGAGTCTTCTGTACCAGGCGATTACCGAACCAGAATCGTACCAAAGCAGGATTGAGAATAGGAAGAATACTTGGAGAATCAGATAAAGAATGGGCCCGCCGTACTGCAGAATACCTCCGGGATACGAAGCAATTACCTTGCCAGAGCATGTCGTAGAGAAGATGTTTAAAGCTACAAACAAGGCTCTGACAAGACTTCCCATTGGTGTGGCTAGGGAAATGGTGAAATGAACGATTAAGAGATAACTGTCGATCTTGTTGACTGGAGCGTAGGTCAAGGTGACCAGATATCCAATCAAGTAGATGAGGAAGAATACTGCTTGACCTGCTGCTGTAAAAGCGTATGCCGAGAGCTGAGTCTTTGCAAATAGCGACACGACGTATGAAAGCAGAATCGAAGCCAGACCGAAGAGCATGAAGACCACGAACAAGTATCCAATATGATACCAAGCTGATGACGAAGCTGCGAAAATTATGGTAGCGAGTGAGCTGGATAAAAGGACGATCACAAAGTCAAAAGTCAGATAAGCCAGCCATAGCGGGAGGGATCGTACGCCGTTAGAGTACTCCAAGCCACGAATGTTACGGGTTCTCTCGATCGTCGGGTACAGAGCAAAGAATCCAGGGTAAGCTGCCATTGCTAAACCGAAGTAGACAACTAACTGCAAACTTTTCCCAGTGGAGGGTGCCCAGGGAATGTCGAAAGATGAGTATTGGGTACCAATGCTGATGTTCGTGAGTGCTACATCCATGATGTTCTGTCCGAATATTGAGTTGTAAAGATTCCCATTGCCTTTATAGGCGAGAGTCGTCTGGGACCCACCGAGAAAGAACCCAGCCGGGGTAACATTGGCAAATCTCGTACCGATATAAGTATTGAATTCATCTAGCGTGTTGACCATATGCAAGCTCTGTGTGGATACAGCGGGCAGGAGTGGGCGATAGAGCGAGGTGAGTGCCGAAGTTGTGAACCTGGATGCAGGACCAAGCACAATGTTATATTTTACTTGTGACAGTAGGCTTTCGATGTCAGAGAGTAGAACCGTTTGCTCTGGTGCACAACCCACGGCCTTGAAGTCCTTCAAAAACAGGCTGACCAAGCCAGCTGCAATAATTGGAAGGAGAAAGGCCGCTGTGTATGGAAGGTAGTTGCGCCGAATTATGGTAAATCTCTTCCTGAAGAGAACCCAAGCTTGCCGGAAGAAGCCAATACTTTGACCTGTGTGCAATTCCAAACCAGGGGCTTCTGTCGCTCTACTCGTTTTGCCATCTGCGTTCTTCTCGCTGTATTCCAGCTCAGTTGATGGTATTGCGACATTGATCGAGCTAGTACTCTCTGCTCGTACTTCGTCTGCAAGCTGTAGGAAGACGTCTTCAATTGTTGGGCCGGAAAGCTGATAATCAGACAATCCTCGGGACTCTAATGTTCTGATTATCTGTGCAGCTTGGCTAGACGTATCGGCAAAGTAAACAGTCTGGCCAAACGTGGAATTTGTGCGAACTCCTTCAATTTCAGGTGCTTGCTCATGGCCTGCGCCTGTTTGAAGATGGATTCGATATCCACCGCCTAGCTTATCCTTTAACTCAACAGACGACCCTTCAGCGCGAAGTGTTCCTTTCGATAAGATAGCAATATGATCAGCCAAAAGGTCGGCCTCATCAAGAAAATGGGTTGTCAAGATAATGGTCCGCGAGCCTCTTTCTGCCAACAAGATGTCCCATATCTTTCTTCGGCTGAGAGGGTCTAAGCCACTGCTCACCTCATCGACACAACAGACAGAGCTTCCCCCAGTGAACATCATTCCCAACTGAAGTTTTCTCTTCTGCCCTCCTGAGAGTGTCTTCGACTTGGCACTAATCTTGCGATCGAGATCAATAGCTGTGATCAAATTCCGAAGTGTTTCTCTACTATCCCTTTTACCAGTCGACTTTAGACGATTGAAGATCCGAATGTGCTCTTCGACGGTTAGTTCGTCCCAAAGCACATTCTTTTGTGGAGCAATTCCAAGGCCACCAGTACCATCTACTGTAATATTTCCACTGGTTACGGTGTTGAGTCCGGCAATAGCATCAAGAGTGGTACTCTTCCCACTGCCATTAGCTCCAAGCAGGACAAAGATCTGGCCTTTCCTCGCGGTCAGGGTCAAGTCATTGACTGCAATAACAGTCGCCTTTGGGGTTTTCGTAAAGCCAGCGAACTTCCGGCGGAACCAATTTGGTCGATACTTCTTGGTGAAATTCTGTAACCGAACAGTCTCCAGCGAAGACACAGCTTCTGGTTCCTGACCCACGACTGATCGGCCCCTAGAAGCTGTCCCGAATAGATATCTCTCCAACATCGCCCCGAGTATAGGATAAACGATGATTTGTATAATCAAAAAGATCCACAGAGCGATTCCTGGTAGCTTCCATGGGTTTTGAGGCGCAGCACGGATGAGATCTGTAGCCATTTTCTGACGTTCATATCGCGCCATGAATTTGATGAAAAAGACATAGTTGCATGGGGTAAACAGCAAAGAAAGGATGGCAACGGATCCCGATGCATGGGGCTGCATCACCTGGGCCAAAATTCCGAGAAGCAGTGTGACTATTGCCAATGTTATGCCACTAAGCTGTGCCTTCTTGAAGAAAGATGCACCTAGAATTGAGAAAGAAGCCAAAGCCAAGCCAGCCAGGATATGATATACAATGACTATGGCCATTGAGGTGGTAGCGAAGACCCCGACCCTCAAAACAATTCCCATGATGACCCAACCGGGAGCGTACATGATGTCAAACGCAAAATGGTACGAGAGGATCCTTGCCACTTGTGGCTGCCACCTCTTGAGGTTTGGCATCATAGCTTCGATCAATTGAGACATCCCAAGCTCCCGCTCTGATGCGATGAATCCCGTCATATGATACGTGATACCCACCATGGCAATCAAAAAAGCCACACCCAGAATATTGATAATTGCCCCTTGGTAATTGACCCGAATGTTGATATTTCTCTGAGCTTGGGTAATTGATGTGAATGGATATTCAAGGACTGTTTGTGGAAGTGCTGCCTGGTCGATGGTGGTGTTAACCCCTGCAATAGCATAGTCCACAGCTCTTTGGAGGGGTAAAAGGTAGACTTCGGCATCATTCGTATCTTTGTTTACATCAATCTTCTCGCCGAAACTTCCATCTGCTCGCAGAGTGTAATTCCACAATCCACCAGACCCTTCGTTGGGAGAAGATAGGAAGACCACGGCACCGTAACAGCTTGTCGCGCCTCGTAAGCTACTCCGGCAGGTATTCAGTAATTGCACCTCATTGTCAAGCCGTGCCACAGTTGTTCCAGTGGCCGAAGCAGTCCCAGCAACAGTATCGATAACCCGATCAATATCTCCTCCTGCGAATCCATTGTTGACAAATGCGATTATGTGTCTTCCACCACCAGCAGCTTGCAGACCTTGGGCGAGGGTTCGAATGGGCGTCGCAGAACCGATACCGAAATTCGAGGGAGGTATGAAGAGATTCCTGGCGTAGCTCAGGAATATCATGAGTGCCACTGGGAGAACAAATGCTCGTATGCTGGTAGCAAAGCCATGGCGAAATAGTGCGATGAGGAGGTTCTTCCGGGTCAGGGTCCAGGACTGAGAGAGGAGGGCCATGGTGGTAAGATGGTGGGGAAAAGGATCGGAATAGTAGATCAAGAGAGGCAGAGGTCACTCAAATACCACTGGGAGTCCTAAGATTCGTGTTCAAGCGCATGCATCCATTCTGCTGCGGACCGCCAAGATGCAGAAATGGCTTGGGTTTGGGACGGCACGAGGAGGAGATGTCGCGGTCACCAAGACAGTGTTGGGATGGCAGAGTGCGAGTGGAGGGATCAATCAAGTCAAGATCGAGAGGACGACTAAGACTGCGCCCAGAGCAGACGCGTTGCAGTCGGTCGCTTTCATCAACGGCTTCCGTTGCGCCCACAAGGTGTGGTATCGTTTCTTTCTCCTTGCGGAAGAGTGACCTTCAACGGAGGGTTGTTGACCCGCGACATGCAGCCCGCTCGAGCTATCGGAGATGTAGACACTAAGGCGAGACAGCGCTGTCCTGGACTGTACTGTCCAGTGCGACGAAACCAATCAAATAGATAGTAGAAGGATAGTGAGTGAGTCGAGCAATAGATAGCCCTCCACGTGGTGAGGAAATATGAATGCCCCAGATTGCAATACGAATGCTGCCAGAGCAAAGCCCGTCCATTTCATCTCATCCCATCTCCATGATTTCTGTTTACGGAGGTCGGCATTCGGCCCGGGAGCTGTGCTGCTTCCCCATGCCCATGCCCATGCTCCCGCCTTCGCTGGAAGACTTCTAGGGCACCGTATAGCAAGCTTGGCTCGAGCATGGAGCGTGCACTCTTTGACACATCGGCGCCTCTGTCACCATATGCAGGCGACGGATGAAAAGAAAAAAGAAACAGGAAGGCATGATCGGACCTTGCTTGGAACTACCATCGTACAACAGAATCGTCCTTGGGATAAGCATCCCGCCATTTGGTTCTTCATGGCGTTTATCAATTGAAGAGGATGGTGAGAATGGCTCTACTTATACTCTGCGAGGCCAGTGCTTACTGTACGACTTCTGCTGCACCCTTAGACCGATTTCCGTTTCTGTTCATAATAAACACCATATGCCAGCCAGTTACTGCATGTTGGCAGTTTCTCGTCCGGAATAGCTCTTGCTGTCCTTTAATGCAGTACCTCTCGATCGTGACCTCAAACTTGTGACCAAACTGCAAATCTCCAGGCGACACCATCGACTAGGTTCATGCTGCATTTCTTTCTTTGGCGTTTGATGGAACTCAGACTAGACTGAAAGGATCCGAGATGAACCCAGTACTTATTTGAGTCTCTCCTCTTGTATTTTCACTCTCCACAACACGCTCAACACATATAAATCTTTGACGCTGATTTGATTTGGACGTGCGGCATTTTCTTTGATCATCTATATCTCAGAGGCAGATATCAATCATAGCTACCTTAATCTTGGTTTTCATTGTCCAATAGTTTAGCGTCACGTGAAAATGGGATCAGCAACATAATATTGAATAAGCGCTTGTCTCGAGAATTATGGTCTGGTGGCCTAATGGTAAGGCTTCAGCTTCCGATGCTGAAGATTGCGGGTTCGAGTCCCGTCTAGATCAAAACTCACTTTATTTTTCCTCGGTGATTTTTTTTTGGTTGGAGGAAGCATTATCGTTACGCTTTACCGAAAGGTGCTATACTTCTAAGAAGTTTCTTCATTTTCATTGTAAACTAGAGTGAATTTCGTACTAGCACGAATAGGGACAACTCTATTATTAGATGAGCTGTGGAATAACTGCTGCTCTTCCACATTACTAAATCCTAATTTTTACAATTGCCACGTTTCCTCCTATTCCACTTCCACTAGCTTGACTATAACCTGTGTTTTTTATTTTTGGTGGAGGTCGTGTGTTTAGTGAACATTAGTCTCATTTGAGAAATCGATACTCCTATTCCAGGCTGCTTTAGGGAAAAGCATTCTTTATTTTCTTTTTTGAAGTTCAATGGAAAGATATTTGAGTATCGAAGTCAGATCGGAATTTAGGAAATAAGCATCCCTGCAATTGTAGATATTTTTTTCGGCTGGGGGCAGTGATCTTAAAGGACTGCACCTGGCTGCGAGTGGCGGAAAATTTCCCCGCCTTCCGGTCCGCCTTCTCCCTCCTCGGTACTTTCTTACTTACAACCAGTTGCCAATTTCTCGGTGCTGATTCTGCATTGAGGCTGAGGGGACTCCGCTAATCTTAATTGTTTCCATACGTGTAGCTCTCGAGTGAAAACATGGCGAGCAGGTCTTTAAAAGATCTTGACGTCCCTGCTGTGTTCTAACTCTTCCTCATCCGATCCAAGTCACTAAGATGCGTCTCTCATTATTCGCACCCCTTCTGCTCTGTCTTCAGGTCTCCTGCAGACAGTGGACCTGCACAGTACCTGCCTCAAATTCCAGTCTCATCGATGATGCGCCTGCAATTATTGCAGCATTTGCCGAGTGCAATTTACATAAAGGGAAGGTTATTTTGACGAATACAACGTATTACATCAACAGTGTCATGAATATCACCGGCCTCAAAAGTGTGGATCTTGACATTCTCGGAACAATGATTGTGAGTCTTTTGATTGTTTGGCCGACTTAAAAGCAACTAACTTGAGCCTTAGTGGTCAAAAAACATCACGTACTGGCTTGGTGCCTCTCTTCCTGTTGGCTATCAAAATCAATCCACGGCTTGGATTCTGGGAGGCGACAAGATGCATATCAACGGGTACGGATATGGTACATTAGACGGTAATGGGCAGACTTGGTATGACTTCGTGAAGGGAGCATCAAATTACCCGAGAAGACCGCATGGCATCACACTATCCTTGACCAATTCTATTGTACAGGGTGTGAGATTTGTGCAGAGCCAGATGTGGTATGTACTCTCCAACAATTATTTCTGATCTATCTAATACGAAACAGGACTATGTCCATCATTCACTCTAAGAGTACATGTTTTGATTCGATATATGTCAACAGCTCTACCAGCAACAGCAACCCTGCTCGTCAGTAGTTCGACCCTGCCACCCGTTTTATATTGATCAAGTTTCTAGGAAACACTGACGGAGCTGATACGTTCTATTCATCAAATCTAACATTCTCAAACTGGCTTGTGGATAACGGGGATGATAGCATTTCTTTCAAGGCCAATTCGACAGACATGATTATCAGAGATTGTACTTTTCATCGTGGTCTAGGTGTTGCAATTGGCAGCATTGGCCAATATGTGGGTGTCTTTGAAACCATTGAACGCATTTCTGTTACAAGGGTCAATTTTCAGAAGACTCTACATGCGGTAAGACCGATTCCAGATTGAAAAATATATTTGCTGACTCCTATAGCTGTACGTCAAAACTTGGACGGGGGAGCAGGTGGGATATCCACCGAATGGAGGTGGGGGAGGTCTTGGTTGTACGTACTAAATTCTCGTTCGTGACGGCTTTCAAGCACATTTCACTAACTCTCACAGACACTCAAGATGTCAGCATAACTAACTCTACCATCACTGGATCCCGAGATGCTCCCTTCGTGCTCGGTCAATGCACCACGTTCTCTGGAGTAGTGGGCAATTGCACGTCCTCACAATTCCAGATCCGGAACTATACTGTAGATGGGTTGTCTGGTACCTCACTGGTGACCAACGTTGCTACAATGAAGTGTGCTGCCATCAAATGTCCATATATTACCATTAAAAATATGGATATCAAAAACGCAACTTCTGGGGCTCAATTATCCCGTTACAGCTGCTCGAATTTGGTCAATTACACGGGTTTCACATGTGCATGAGTTCATGCTAGCGCTAAAGTAAGGCAGAGAAAAGGAATCTTTATACTTTATATGAGATATAACAATTCAATGCTTGCAAACAGTTGGAAAATGTCAATTGAATTGATTTGAAGATTCAAATTGTTGGATGCATTCATTGTTCTCTACTGATTGGCAGGATTTATTTTTGTCCTACTATAGCCTCTCCCTAGTTCCTCTGTTTATCGCCACTGAAGAAGCTCTATAATTTGCCAAATTTATACCGGCAATTCAACCCACGATCCATGTTCCCTAAATGCATGCAAGATCCGTGTAGATTGCGGGGTTGCGGGGTCCCCCTTTCGGGTCAAAATCAACCGAGAACCCTAGTTCTCCGCAATATAAACTCGGAGTACTAGATCTCGGGAGAAGGGATCTGGAATATATAGCGGGGCGCAAATGATGAATCAATCGAGATTTTGCCTTCTGCTTTCAATAGGTTCTGGCTAATTAACTGGAGGATTTGTTCCGTCCGGCGGGGTGTGAAAGCTTTCAGTCCGTCTTGGAAGTGGAAAGCCAAGCTGGGAGAAAGTTGAACTTTCAATTACAGATCCTTAGATGCGCAGGTAGGTATAAGAGCGTCTGCAATAAGAGAACTTATGCATGGTTCCTTGAACATCTCGATTTTCAAACCTTGCGATTCAACTGTCAGATACATCTCAAAGTCAGTAAACCACTATGCGCCTCCTTTCAAAACTCGGTGTGCTACTTGCAGCGTGTTCTTCAGCTGTTATGGCTGTTCCGACATCAAGAGGGAAGCCAAATTCTATAGATTGCGACAAGAAAGCTGCATTTTTCCTTGCTGGTGACTCAACCACAGCTCAGACAGCTGCCTCTGGAGGAGGATGGGGAAACGGTTTCTTGACAACTATTACAAACGGATCTTTTGGCATGAACTATGGCCACAACGGAGCTGACACTGTGTCATTTCGTAATGGCGGAGATTGGAAGAGGGTGCTGGGCCAGGTCAACAAGTCCAGAAGCCTACAGTATGAGCCATTTGTGACAATCCAGGTAGGTTCGGACCACAAAGTGTTGAACACGTATAGTGCTAACACACGGTAGTTTGGGCATAATGACCAGAAAGTGTCACACAATATCAGTATCGACCAGTTCATGGCCAATTTGAAGCAGATGGCTCTTGATGTGAAGGCGGCTGGAGGAACTCCAGTGAGTAATGGTTTTGCGTCTATATTGTTCTGCCTACTAAATACTTTAGATTCTTGTGACTTCAATTACACGCCGGAATTTCAACTCTTCTGGTCTTGCAATTGAAGATCTTGCTCCACAAGCCAAGGCGACAATTGAAGTTGCAAAAAGTATGGGGTTATATTATGTTGATCTTAATCGCGCCTCAACAGATTATGTTGATGCGATTGGCTTCAATTTATCCGCAACATATAATCTGATCCCGACGGATTACACGCACTTAAATGCTCATGGCTCCATGCTGTTTGGGAATATGGTCAGCAACTTGATGAGGAGGGCGATAAAGGAAATTCACGAGTTCACAACACCTAACTCGACGATTGCGAAAGCTATTGAGAAAGGAAAATATATATACCCGGCTTTACCTACTACAGCATGGACAAATAGCACAGCGCCACTAGGATTCTCGTATTAGAGAGGGAAATGAGGTCGACAAGGGGAATTTATATTTCATATATATAGTAGCTCTGGCCCATGACACAATAACTCGCCAGTCTGAGCCCTAAACAGCTGCTCATAATTCAATTTAGAAATTTCTTCGCGATATAACTATGTTTCTTCGATTATTAGCTGCTTTCAACTCCAAGGGCTGTACTTGGTCTTAGATACTAGCCCTTTGACTGTATACTTCATTAATTGCCTCAATTCAGCTATAGTAAGTAATCGGATATTGAACTTACTTTTTGGATTGCCATATTAATAAGATAAGACACTGTCACCGCTCTGAGGATAATGACTAGTCTTGTCTTTATAGCAGAGCCTTATCTTTATGCTTTAGAGAGATTACTGATTTTGAAATCCAAGGAAACCTCAAATCAATAAATTAATAAAGAGCGAAGCCCTGAGCTGGATTTCTGTCACACAAATATATATATTTTTTAAAATTTTATAGTAATAGCACCACGTGTTCCCCACTTCTCAGAAATTTTGCTATATTATCAGACGAATCAATATGCCCCCTCTTACTCCAGACTCTCTCCATAATATCCAATGCCAGATTTATAGTCCCAAAACTCTTTAGACTACCTAGAGAAGCAGTTATTTCGCGGAAACCCAATTCTTGATCCTCTGTTGCCAAACATCCAGTTATACAAAATGGCCATATCAGGGCCTGCAAAAAGGTTGGAGAAGGTAGGGCCAAAAAGAGTGTGATTGTCTCAGATACCTTTGCCGGAATATCGGAATTGGCCAATTGCCAGCCAGAAACAATAACACTTAAGTAAGATTGCGCAGCATATGCCCATATCCGAGTCGTTAGAAGACACAGATTAGGTGTAAGGGGCATAAATTTATCGAGTGGATTCGAAGTTTTGTAAGGCAACCCTGTCTGCTCTACTGTTTCGAGACGATTGAGTGATTCCTTTAATCGTTGCTCAATCTCTTTAGCATGCTGGACTAGTTCGATTACAGGCAGATCGCCGGCTTCCTTTCTTTCTGTCTTCCATGCTTCGAGCGAGGCAATTTCGCCCACCAAGAGCAAAACCCAGTTTTCACATCCAACAAAATCTTTTAGAGATAAACGCGTCTCTTTAACTGACTCGTTGCCACTTCCCAAAAGGTGCATAGCGTACTTTTGTAGCCTTGGTTGTCGTCCGAGTGATGTGCTAGAAACAATATCGCTGACCAGTAGCATACCGGAAAAGAATTTAAATGCAGCTTGAGCATTACTCAATAGTGTGATATCGGGAAAAGCGCTGTCTTGCATTGGGTCGGATAGGTTCTTTAGAATCGTAGTCATAGATGCGGCAGGGTTTTCCAACCCATACTTTTCGAACATCTGCTCGAATAAAACACATGCAGCGTCCAGGTGCATCTGCCAATTCTCCTTTGGTGCGATAATAATTTGAGACCTCATCAACTGAATGATATTTCCTAGCAGGTGAACGTTGTCTAAAAGTGACATCTGCGGTCCTTGGCTAGAGACCTCTTGTTGTAGCTTCATGACAGCCAGGCCTGCCTGCTTCTGTAGTTCTTCCCACGTTTTTGATGCACATACTTCGTGTGCTAGACCTGGCACCATTGGGACAACCGAGAAAAAGAATGAAGTTAAGCTGATTATGTTATGACACATCGCCTTGTTTTTCATGATAAAAACCAGTAACCAGCTTCGCCCGCCTTCAAGAACTAACGGTCGATAAAACGGGAAGACAGTGGGGAAAACGTAGTCTAAATATGACATAATATATCCGAGTTCCGACTCATCTCTAAGTGGTGTAGATAAACTATTTGAAGCTCGAGAATTGCAAGCTTCAAGATCGATTATAGTTTCTCCAGGGCTTTGTTGGGCGTGTCTTGGCTGATTACATTCAAGCAGGCTGTATTTAGACTGGGTCATAGGCAGCGTTGCCACAATAGGGCTTTCTTTTCCAGCGATTTGAGATCCCCTAAAGCCTGATTCCAAGAAGCTAGAATTGGATCTCGCTGAAAGAAGTGTCAAGTTGGTATTGGGTATATTATGCTCATCCGACCCAAGGTTCTCATCGTCGCCGAGATCCCGCACAATATTCTGTATTCGTTTCCTGCCTCGACGGCGACTCGCTTTGCGCTTGACCTCAAGCTTAATGAGCCTAGCAATTTCCTGCTGTTTTGGACCATTGTCCATCCAGTCTGGTTTCTCTTCATTATAGTGACAGCTGATCTCCAAGGTTTGACAGCATCCACACACTGGGGTTCCCAAATCACACTTTTTGTGGCGCAGCCGGCAGGTCCAGCACCCATCAGAGCTCCTTGGCTGACTCATTAGGAACCTATATCCTGCTGTAAGGGGTTTATCAAAATAGGGATCGGTGAAGACTGAAAATTGTGTTCTTGGATTGTTCATAGTGGGTCAACCCGCACGAGTCGTGCCCCGCGCGGCTGATGTTCCGCGCGGCAGATGTTCTGTGCGGCATGTCTGTGCATAAGATTCCTGCCAAGTCAATGCCAGCGAGAATAATATGGTGAGAAACGCGAATATAAAATATGCCAGAACTAATATTCCGAGACCTTCTTCTTTCTTTATCTACTCTCAGCCTCTCTTTTGCGTTGAACATCTTTCTCGACATCACGATTCCAAGTTATTTACTTCACCAAAACTTATTATGACAAACTCTCATATTCTGGTTTTGGGCGGCACCGGGCCCACGGGCATATGTTTACTCCGCGAGCTCTTACACCGTGGCCAGAGAACTGTTGTATTTGCACGAACGACATCTAAGATTCCACTGGATTTGACAAGCAACATCATCTTGAAGGCAAGTGATTCAAGTGTTCAATCACACAGCCTCAATATGATTCCATATCCTAATTCAGTTACTAATAGGTAGTCCAAGGCGAACTGAGCGACAAAGATATACTATCAACCGTTGTCAAAAACACTTCAGTCATTATCTCACTCCTTGGCCCAGACATTGGAGATCGAAGCCTCAACCCCACAATCTTTTCCGACTTCTATCGGGATGCCCTTTTCCCACAAATGCGCACCCATGGAGTGCGTCGCATTTTCGCGATAGGCACACTTTCTATTAAGCGACCAGAGGATTGTTGGTCCACAGTCCGCTTCCTTATGGTTTCGCTTATGCCACTTTTTGCGAACGCTGTGTATAATAGCGTTTTGAATATCGCTACTACATTCGAGAGAGATGCAAATGGACTTGATTGGACGATCTATAGAATTGCAGCTCTAGCTGGGGGGTCAGACAAAGTTAGCTGGTTACAAGATAGAGATTCAGGTAGTGATTTTGTAGGTTGGATTGGGGAGAAGGGTTGGAGCCTTTCACAGAAGCGAGGAGCACTTTCAAGGTGGCTAGTTGACTCTATAGAGAAAGATAGCCAAAATTGGATTAGGCAGATGCCTGCTATTTGTGCGGGAGTATTACCAAAAGTAATACAAGACTAGATAGAAATACTATAGTATAGAAATATTGTTAATTTTCTATTTCGTATAATCTTGTGACGTCAGTACTAACTCGGGCTAGCTACGGGTAGCCTATTATAGGACCTATCTTAGAACGATAAGGGTAGGGAAAAAGCCTCTTAGGAAACGAGTCTAGGGTCGGGGGAGTTTTATATAAGAATCGGACCTAGTACTAGGAGACCTCCTTTCCTCTTCCTTCCTCTTTATATTTTTTATATCTTTAGCTTAGGCAGCCTATTTATCGGAGTTATTTTAGTCTTATTCTCGCTCCTATATATATAAAGTAGTAGCCCTAATAGTGCTATAGTATTATATAAAAAATATTATCCTAGCCGGTAATAGTATTCTATAATATCCCACCCTAGCGTGGTTTAGCCTCTTAGCTAAGTCGGACTAGATATATAGTAGAGTCGTGATTCTAGAGATCTCACGAATACTTAGTGATCTAGGGATTTAGATTAAGTATAGAAGTAAACTAGGAAAAAGCTATATAGCGTATAGGTAGTAGAGCTACTAAGAATCCCCTAAGACTTAGAGTCGGACCGGAAAAGCGTTAGAATCGACTCCCTTAGAATCTATTAATATAGTAGACTAACCTCCTATAATTACTACTTCTATACCTATACGGCGAAGCGCCTAAAATAGGTCCGAAACTAGTAAGACCTAATAGGAAAGATAACCTAATAATATTAAGGACCTACGAGAACTACTCGAATAATTAGATACCTTAACTTAGGGTTAGTGTAAGGGGCGAGCCCTAGTAGATAGTAGCGCCGGCTAGAGCCGACGCTAACCCCCGTCTTAGCGGAGCCCGTTGATTTTATTATAGCCTCCGACTAAGACCTTTTTTCTTCCTTATCGAACTTATTGAATTCCACCGCTAAACCACTATATATACGTCGTTCCCCCGTAATATTAAGTTCGATTAATTAGAAGAAAACCTACCGTTCCCTATAGAGTTTACCCCGGGAACTAGCGCGAACTCGTTAGGGAACGAGAACCTATAGCGGGAGATATCGAAGGTAGAACTAATACGCGTTATCTAAGATATATACGTATAATAGTAAACACTAGAAACCGAGCTTATAAACACGCGTTCCGCTATAGAGTAAGCGGGAAACTAAGGGACTAGATAAGAGTAGGACGAGTCTATAAACGCGTTACTAAGAACCCTTATCTAGTCGCTTTTATTAACGTCTTACTAGGGCCCCGACTAAGAAGAGGCGGCTCCTAGGAGTTAGAAACCGGTAGCCTAGGACGGTAAAGTAGATACCTTCCGGGACTATCTCCTACGACTTAAGAGCTTATACCGTGTTCGTTCCGTATTAAAACTAGCGCTCTCCGCCGACTACTACTAGGACACTATATACGATACGCTCCCCGCGCGTGAACGAGCCTAGATAAGGTACTTCTAGGAAAAGGGGAGCCCTTAATAAGGTAAGGACCCCGAAGCTTTCCTAATATAGCTCGAGAAGATCTTTACGGATAGTAACGAGAAGGCTAAGGCCTTAGAACGCCTAACTAACTTAAAGCACTCGCTCGGTTAGCCCTAGCACGAACACTAGCTAGAATTTAACGGACTCCTACTAAGTGCCGGCGGAGAGAGCTAGGATAACGACGTAAAGATAGGATATCTACGAAACACTTTCTCGAACCCCACTCGAATATATACGGCGGCTATACCAAAATCAACGGACTACTACTAGTTCGTAGAGGAGGTAGAACGAATTATAACGAACCTCGAAGAGACGGATTAGTTTAAGACCGCTAATAGGAAATAGAACGAGAAGAATAAGGAGCCTAGAGGAAATATACCGGTAACCGTCCGTTCCTACGGTATAGCTATAGCACCGAGAATAGATACCAAGGGCGATATAATAATAGTCCCGACGTAAATAAGAGGAGGGCGCGGATAAAGTAATAGAGAACGTAAGAACCCTAGCGGTAAGTAGAGAGCGAAATAGGTTAATATAGTAGAAAGGGAGAGACGCCGGACTAAAAGACTCTATTTCCGCTATAGAGTAGCCGGACACCGCATCCGCGACTATATCTACGCCCTAGCGACACGCCCTATAGCTATTAACTTAGTATAGGTAGGACCCTTACTAGAAGACGACGGTTAATTAATAGATTCCGCTATATTAGAGTCGGGAAAAGACTAACTCTCGCTCGAAATTAAGAGACGAGGGTAGACGGTATACTAGTAAGGGGATAGGGGGGATTTAAGATAGTTATAAATAGAAACCTCGTATATATAGACGTAGTCCTTTAAAAAACTTTCGGAATATTTACCCTTATTAATAAAGGTTACTAGTACTATACTATAATAAATAAAGAACTAGTTAAGGGTCTAAGTCTCCGCTATATAAGTAGCGAGAGCCGTAAAGTAAAGGGCGTATCTAAAAATATAAAGAACGGAAAGATTAAAGGAGTCGTCGCGTTCCGGATAGAAATCGTAGGCTTTAATTAGAACGTCTACGCTTATATAGTTAATAATCTAGCCTTTCTAGTAATCCTAGGGAACCCCTAGAAGGCCGCGAATAAAATTAGGACCGCGCCGGAAAACTATCGGTACTACTATAGTATAGTAAAATAATAGGTAGTAGAGGGACGAAACCACCTCGAGCACGAGGACGCCGACGACTTTATAACGGTAGCTATAGTAACTATAGAGGATATCGAGGCGGTATTAAAAGAGAAGGTAGAACTAACTCTCGAGTAATTAGAGGATAAGCTACCTCTAGAGCTAAAAGATATAGTACCGCTCTTTTCTAAGCGGGAATCTAAGAAGCTAGCCCCCTATCGTCCTAGTATCGACCACTATATCGAGCTCCGCTAATAACTAGACGGGTCCCCGTCCCCTCTCCTATAGGGACCGTTATATAGTATATTAAAGGACGAACTACTCGTACTAAGGAAATCCCTTAACGACCTAATAGAAAAGGGGTATATCCGGTAGAGCACTTTAGAAGCGGCGGCCCCCGTCCTTTTTGTCCGGAAACCCGGGGGAGGGCTAAGGTTCTACTACGACTATCGGGCACTAAATATACTTACTAAGCTAGATCGGTACCCCTTACTATTAATACCGGAGACCTTACGAAACCTTACGGGAGCTAAGTGGCTTACGAAGGTAGACGTTATCTCTACGTTCTACTAGATACGAATAGCTAAGGGGCACGAATATAAAATAGCTTTTCGAACTCGGTTCGGGCTATTCGAGTGGCTAGTCTACCCGTTTAGATTATTAGGGGCTCTAGCTACTTTCTAACGGTATATTAATAGTTTACTTCGGGAATAGTTAGACGAATACTCGTCCGCCTATATAGACGACGTTATAGTATACTCCGGCGGGTTAAGGGAGGACTATTTCCGGAAGGTTCGTACCGTTCTCCGTAAACTTTAGGACGGAGGGCTTTTCTTAGATATAGGGAAGAGCGAATTCGTATAGAAAATAATTAAGTACCTAGGCTTTATTATATATACCGATAGAAAAGGCGTAGGTCCCGACCTAAAGAAGGTTAATATAGTAAAGAACTAGTAGGCCCCTAAGACGTAAAAAGAGGTTCGCCGCTTCCTAGGGTTTTTAAACTTCTATCGAGGATTTATACCGAACTACTCGAAGCTTACTATACTATTAACTACGCTTACTAGTAAAGGCACCCCATTCTCCTAAGGAAAAGTATAGGAGATAGTATTTCGAAGCTTAAAGGGTAAATTCTATACGGCCCTAGTCCTCTCTTACTAGGACCTAACTATTCCTATATTTTTAGAAATAGATTATAGCGGGTTCGCCCTAGGAGGCGCCTTCCTATAAGAAAGGAACGGAGTCCGCTAACTAGTAGGCTTCTTCTCGAAGAAACTTAATTAAGCCGAGATTAACTACGATATTTACGATAAGGAGATACTAATAGTAGTATCCTACTTAAAGTTTTAGGCCCCCGAGCTAAAAACGTATAGTTCCTTTATAATCTAGATAGACTATAAGAACCTAGAGTATTTTATAACTAAGAGATAGCTATCCGAGCGATAAATTCGTTAGTATAAAACACTATCTTCCTTCTAGTTCTCCTTAGTATATCGACCGGGTATTAAAGCTATTATACCGGACGCCCTATCACGAAGAGAATAAGATATACTAGGAGAGGACGATAAAAAGTCTAGGTTCCGCCGCTTTCTCGACCCGGACACTATAAAGGACTAGCCGGACCTAGGAGGTAAAGAGAGTATAGTAGTAGCCACTATATTAGTAACTACTATACTAGAGGAGTAGGCCCCCGTATAGATAGACGCGGCCCCCGCTAGATAATAGCCGGATTCCCGAGGCCCGTTCTAGGAATAAGAACTAAATAACCTATAGGACACTATAGTATAAAAAGATACGCTATACTAAGCCGTCCTCCGCACTATATAAGCTAGAGCCCGATCTATACCTAGCGAAATCAAGGCGAAAGTCTAAGTAGGCGACTATAGTATCGATTCTAGGGGACGCCTACGTCACTGTAGTAAACTCTAGGTGCTAGGAGCCCCTATTTCGTCGGAAACCGAATATAAAGTAATAGACGCTAATACTAGATAAAACGATATATTAAGAACTAAGCTTATTTAGTCCGTTCACGACTCCCTAGTATACGGCTATCCTAGTAGGGACTCTACCGCTTTTATATTAGGGCGTAACTTCTATTAGCCCCTATAGTCAAGATATATTAGGTAGTTCCTATAAAACTACGACTATTATAGAAGAAATAAGGTATAGAGAGAATATAAGCACGGACTCCTAAGACCTTTACCAGTTCCCGACTAGTTCTTCTAGGAGATCTTAATAGACTTTATAATAGACCTACTAAGCTCTTAGGGTAACTAGTATCTATAGGTAATTAAAGACCGACTAAGTAAGTATATAGTATTAGAAGCGATATCTAGTATAAAAGTAAAGGAGTGCGCCGAAAGATTCATAGAATACTAGGCTCGACACTATAGTATACTATAGGCGATTACAAGCGATAGAGGCACTAACTAGACGAGCTCGTTCTAGAGAACGTTCTATCGCCTTATAGGCGTATAATAGAGACTTAGTTTAGGATACTACCTATAAACTAACGGAGGACTAGAAAGACTAAACTAGGACGTCTAAGTATACTTAAGAAACTTTATTAATTAAGAGTAGTCCGACTAGAAAAAGTGGCTTCCCACCGCCTAACTTACGTTAAACGGCCGTTATCACGCGGGCCTAGGTATAAGTCCCTTCTTTACGACTTACGGCTACGAAGCCCCTTTCCCCGTGCCGTTAAAAACGGAGCCCGAAAATAATATCCCGCTTCCCGCGAACGAGAGGGCTAAATAGTTCGTTTATAAAATAAAGGAAATCAACGACCTATACTAGTTAAATATAGCGGACTCCGCTTAGAAGTAAGAGGAAAACGCTAATAAAACTAGGACACCGGCGCTAATCTATCGGAAAGGCGATAAGGTATAGCTAGATTTACGTAACTACTAAATAAAGCGCCTAAAGAGGAGTTTAGACTTAAAGTATACTAAGTATATAATAGACGAAGTATTATCGCCGGTTTCTATTCGCTTATCTAGGGTTTCTGGCAATATTTACCTAGTCTTCTACACCGACCTACTTCGACTAGCGAGTAGCGACCCCTTACCCGGATAGGAGTCCGACAATACACAGCCGGAACTAGAGCTTTTAGAGTCGCACGAAGAATAGTAAGTAGAGAAGATACTATACGCTAGGACTAAGAGAAAAGGGAGAGGGAGTAGTAGGGAAGTATTAGTTAAATAGACGGCCTACCACGATCCAATATAGGAACCCTTAGGAAATCTATCGGATACCGCTACTATAGACGAATTTAAAGTAATATATAGGAGTACTAAAACACACGATAGACCTAGATAAGTATAGGAGAAGAAAAGAAGCGGGAAGAGAGTTAAAATTAACGATCTCCGACAAAAGAATAGCGGAACTAGTAGGGGTTAATAAAGGGTAGGCGATAGGGATTTCACGGGCGTTAATTCACGGAGTACGGTATATTAGGATAGGGGAGGCAAGAGAAGAGATTTCATTCATCTACCCGCAGGTAGGATACCGACGGAAATAGTGCGGACTTATAGGTTTCTACGACGGGCTCCGAGCACTAGGGTAGGAGGGACGCCGCTAGCACTATATCCACCGGTTAGCGACGGAAATCGGGCGGAGAACGACAATTACTCACGTCTAACCCTACTAGGCGACGACGTCCGTAACCGTAGTAGTGACCTTAGAGGCCACGACACTAAATTAGCGGTTAGCGACCGAAAACTAGCGGAGAATAATTAAATTATATAGAGAGCAGACCTAAAGCCTAGAGCGGCTTTAAGGCCTTCCAAGCCTTAAGGACTTTAGCGAGGTCGGTATAGGCCTCCGCGCTAAAAAGAGTATTAGCCGACAGAAAACCCGCGGAGACCGGCACTTACATAGAATTAGTAGCAGACCGAGTCCAGATAGTATAAGCCACGTAGGCGATTTAAGGACTAAGCGGTTAGCGACAATTTTCGGGCGGAGTCCGATTTCTACGTACAGATTTTAACAGTTTTTACGCTTATCGGCGCATAATTAGCAGGAGCGAGACCTATTAGACTACGAGGATTAGCGGAGTCCGACCAAAAACACGCGGAACCCGGAACTTATAGCTTAGTCGACACAGTCGACCCCAGCGAGGGCGCAAGCGGCGTAGTAGATAAGTGCGGCCATCTAAGTCCGATTAGTACTAAGCGGAGACCGAACGATTTCGACGGGCTAAAATAGAGCTCTTAAAACCTACTTTAATTATAGTTAATCCTAGTAAGAAGAAGAGCGGGGAAAAAGTAACGTTATAAGCTCACGAAATACTAGTAGCCGATAAGTTATATCAAAAGAAAAATTATAGTATTATTAATAATAATACTAACGATAATAATAGTTATACTATTATACTCCACGAATTCAGTTCTAAAGAGAGGGAAGCGGGTAGTTCCACCTAGGTTCCGACGGAAAACGAGCGGGAGGAGAGGGGTAATATAAGGGGCGAGCCCTAGTAGATAGTAGCGCCGGCTAGAGCCGACGCTAACCCCTATCTTAGCGGAGCCCGTTAATTTTATTATAGCCTCCGACTAAGACCTTTCTTCTTCCTTATCGAACTTATTGAATTCCACCGCTAAACCACTATATATACGTCATTCCCCCGTGATAGTTAGAGTTAGGATATAGATATAGTTAGTACGTTAATTCTACCCGCCTAATTCGCTTACTACCTAAACCTTAAATTCTACTACTCCCCTCTTACCGCCTAAACTTTTTATTCTACTACTCCTACTTACCGCCCCTAGGAAATAGAGTAAGGGGGTTAGAGGGGGAAATCCCCCTTAAGTCTAATATAAATCTACTATTACTTTACGATAGTAAATAGATACCTTAACTTAGGATTAGAGTTAGGATATAGATATAGTTAGTACGTTAATTCTACCCGCCTAATTCGCTTACCGCCTAAACCTTAAATTCTATTACTCCCCTCTTACTACCTAAACTTTTTATTCTATTACTCCTACTTACCGCCCCTAGGAAATAGAGTAAGGGGGTTAGAGGGGGAAATCCCCCTCGAGTCTAATATAAATCTACTATTACTTTATAATAGTAAAGTAAATACCTTAACTTAGGGTTAGAGTTAGGATATAGATATAGTTAGTATATTAATTCTACCCGCCTAATTCGCTTACTACCTAAACCTTAAATTCTACTACTCCCCTCTTACCGCCTAAACTTTTTATTCTACTACTCCTACTTACCGCCCCTAGGAAATAAAGTAAGGGGGTTAGAGGGGGAAATCCCCCTCGAGTCTAATATAAATCTACTATTACTTTATAATAGTAAAGTATATACCTTAACTTAGGGTTAGAGTTAGGATATAGATATAGTTAGTATATTAATTCTACCTACCTAATTCGCTTACCGCCTAAACCTTAAATTCTATTACTCCCCTCTTACCGCCTAAACTTTTTATTTTACTACTCCTACTTACCGCCCCTAGGAAATAAAGTAAGGGGGTTAGAGGGGGAAATCCCCCTCGAGTCTAATATAAATCTACTATTACTTTACGATAGTAAATAGATACCTTAACTTAGGGTTAGAGTTAGGATATAGATATAGTTAGTATATTAATTCTACCCGCCTAATTCGCTTACCGCCTAAACCTTAAATTCTATTACTCCCTTCTTACCGCCTAAACTTTTTATTTTATTACTCCTACTTACTACCCCTAGGAAATAGAGTAAGGGGTTAGAGGGGGAAATCCCCCTCGAGTCTAATATAAATCTATTATTACTTTATAATAATAAAGTAAATACCTTAACTCGGGTTAGAGTTAGGATATAGATATAGTTAGTATATTAATTCTACCCGCCTAATTCGCTTACTACCTAAACCTTAAATTCTACTACTCCCCTCTTACCGCCTAAACTTTTTATTTTACTACTCTTACTTACCGCCCCTAAGAAATAGAGTAAGGGGGTTAGAGGGGGAAATCCCCCTTAAGTCTAATATAAATCTACTATTACTTTACAATAGTAAAGTAAATACCTTAACTTAGGGTTAGAGTTAGGATATAGATATAGTTAGTACGTTAATTCTACCCGCCTAATTCACTTACCGCCTAAACCTTAAATTCTACTATTCCCCTCTTACCGCCTAAACTTTTTATTCTACTACTCTTACTTACCGCCCCTAGGAAATAGAGTAAGGGGGTTAGAGGGGGAAATCCCCCTTAAGTCTAATATAAATCCACTATTACTTTACGATAGTAAATAGATACCTTAACTTAGGGTTAGAGTTAGGATATAGATATAGTTAGTACGTTAATTCTACCCGCCTAATTCGCTTATCGCCTAAACTTTAAATTCTACTACTCCCCTCTTACCACCTAAACTTTTTATTCTATTACTCCTACTTACTACCCCTAGGAAATAGAGTAAGGGGGTTAGAGGGGGAAATCCCCCTCGACTTTACGATAGTAAATAGATACCTTAACTCGGGGTTAGAGTTAGGATATAAATATAGTTAGTATATTAATTCTACCCGCCCGATTCGCTTACCGCCTAAACCTTAAATTTTACTACTCCCCTCTTACCGCCTAAACTTTTTATTCTATTACTCTTACTTACCGCCCCTAAGAAATAGAGTAAGGGGGTTAGAGGGGGAAATCCCCCTTAAGTCTAATATAAATCTACTATTACTTTACGATAATAAATAGATACTTTAACTTAGGGTTAGAGTTAGGATATAGATATAGTTAGTATATTAATTCTACCCGCCTAATTCGCTTACCGCTTAAACCTTAAATTCTACTACTCCCCTCTTACTACTTAAACTTTTTATTCTACTACTCCTACTTACCGCCCCTAGGAAATAGAGTAAGGGGGTTAGAGGGGGAAATCCCCCTCGAGTCTAATATAAATCTACTATTACTTTATAATAGTAAAGTAAATACCTTAACTTAGGGTTAGAGTTAGGATATAGATATAGTTAGTATATCGATTCTACCCGCCCGATTCACTTACTATATTAGCTAAGATTCTACTATACTAAGTTATTAACCGCCTAGCTTTCGATTTTACTAGTCTAAACTATTTACCGCCTACCTTACCATTTACTACTCTACCTAAACCTAGGTAATTTAAGAAGTAAGATAGGTAGAGTGGAAACCCTCTCTACTATAAATAGAAACTACTATTCCTATAAGTAGATACCTAGTAGGGTAATATTAGAGTATTTTATATATCTATATCTTCCTAGATATCTTAGGAGTATACTCTACCTATATTTATTATAGTTAACTTCTAAACCCGCTATATAGTATATAATATAAATACTAATACCCTATTAATAACACTTAGTACTTAACTTACCCGATATCTAGCCTATTATCCTATATCACTTACTCGATAAGCCTAGATTCGATATACCTGATATCTAGCCTATTATCTTTAATACTACCTACTCGATAAGCCCGAGATTTAATATACCCGATATCTAGCCTATTATCCTATATAACCCACTCGATAAGCCCGAGATTTAATATACCCGACGTCTAGCCTATTAGCTATAATATCTCCTATATAGCTTCGAATATTAATCGTCTTATATCTTACGCTAAATATATCTCTTAAAATAATACTAAATATAGATATCTAAGCGTAGGATATTAATAACTTAGCTATATATACTAGATATACCTTCGCTACGACGCCGGATATTAAAGGCTAAATAGCGAATTATAGATACGTCCCTCGAAATAACGCTAGATATAGATATAGATATAGATATAGATATAGATATAGATATAGATAATAGATACGCCGGATATTAATAACTTAGCTAGATACGCTAGGTAGACTTTAGCTTTAGCGCTAAATACGAATAGCCTACTCTAGCTATCGTCTATAACTTAGCTATATATACCTTATATTATATTATAGATACTATTTCTATAAGAGAACTTCGCGATTTTATAACTATTCGATTACTTTTAGTCTCCCTTTACTAATAAATACTATATATAAGTATATACCTCGAACCTACTTTTAATAATACTATCTAAGCGAATAAATAAAGTAAAGACGGTAGAAGAGGCGTAGGCCGAGCGTATTAAAGTAGCTTATAATAAGAAATATAATAGATATCGAAATAAACGTATAGAACTATAATCTATAGACTCGAGTTTCGAGTATTAGTAACGCTAACTTATATTTATAGTAGTAGAAAGTCTTTTACCTAGCTTTAAGGGCAAAGTTCCACCGAAACTAACTAGATATAACGAGTAATATCTATAATAAGATACTTAAATAATCGATAAACCGCCGAAAACTAGAGTATAGGATACACTACTATAACCTAGCTTTTTAAAAAGAGTAATACGGTTATCTATCGAACCTCTACCTACTTCCTAGCCGAATACTAACCTAATACCTACGCTAGGAACTAAGAAAGGAAAGGGCTAAGAATAGCTAGCTATATTCTAAACTATAACCCTAAACCCGACTATTCTAATTAAAGCTACCTTACCGAGAAACGAAATAAGTAGAGGCGAAAATAATAGTATAGAAGGGAGAGATAATAGAATTTTAGAAGATATTAAAGCTAGGGAAGATATTAGGGAATAGCTAGAATCTATATCCTATAATCCTAGACTTTTCTTACTAAGCTCTACTAAAGAGGAGGAAAGCCTAGACGAAGAGGAAGAGGAAGGTAATACTTTAGTATAGCTATATAAGCGGGCACCTAATAATCGAAATATAACTCTTATTTTAATTAAGAGACCTAACTATAGCGAGGTTTAAATAGATATAGACTATAACCCTATAACTATAAGTATAATAATCGTATTACCTTATTAAATAAGTTTAATCGTATAGCGAATACTTATACGTCTAATATAAATAAGTATATTATCGTACGATTAAACTAGTTCTATAAGGTAACTAACCCTCTAACTAATAATACTAACTAATAATATAGGATAACTATATAGAAAATACTCGAAGGCGAGGCCGCCTAAGAGGAGTAGGTAAAGGTTAAGTAAGAGGCTTAGGTCGAGGTAGAGTAAGAGGTAGTAGAAGCCGAAATCTAACGCTATAACCCCTCTAGAGTTCGAATTCTAAGACTAACGAGGTTCGCTCTAATAGTCTAGCTAGAAGGTATCGGCGAATAATAGTTTAAGTACTACTTACTATAGTTACTACTTAGTATTTAGAAAGATAAATTAAAGAATCTCTCGATAACGATTTAGACGATAGCGAGTATATACCCGAAAGATATATATCCGAGAATAACGAATCCCCGCTTTTAAGTAAGGACGGAGAAGATACTATAAGATCTTTATATAAATATAATACCGCTAAGTTTATATTTTAGCACTTATCGTAAGGCACTTTCTATTTATATATATAATATACCGCTAACTTTACTATATATAAGGAGGGCTTCTATAGAAACTTAGAGGATAAAGAAGTCGATTTATACTAGAATTACTTAGACCTTCGCTATCTAGCGTATAAGTCCGACCTATAGTATCCGAATAATATTAACCGGATTCCTAACTTTCTCTCGTAGCGACACTTCTACTATAGTAATAAGATTTATACTACTCCTCTTAAGCCTTTAACTATATAACCGGATTTAATAACCTAGGCCTACGACCTATCGCCTAATAAACGGCGAGAGCTTTTTAAAGGTATACCTAGTACTATAATACTACTATATTATATATATATATAGAATTATAATAATACTACTAGCGAGTAGACACCGTTATATACTATTAATATCGATAGTATATAGGGCCACGCCACTAGTCTAGGTGCCTTTCGGAACGGGTACCTTTATATTCTATTTTCTAGTAGCGGGTATAATCTAGTATCTAATATTAAAGGCGTTATGGTTAGTTTTCCGGCTATCGGAGAACCCTTAAAGCTCACCTAGATAGCGCCTTATAAGATTCCTAACTTCTATACTAGTAAATTATTAACCTTCTCCTAAATTAATATCTACTTCGCGTTTCCTTATATCTACTATAATCGGAAGTATACTAAGGCTATAAATATCTTAACTCGTAAGTAGCTAAGTATATTTTACGATAATATCTTCTACCCTACCCTTATTAAAGCCTCCTTACCCGGATATACGTTCGAGTTTCTAGGAATATATATATAAGTAGAAAATAACGCCCGAACTATCGCGAACGAGAAAGTATAGTAGACTAATAAATTATACTCCTAAGTTAATATAATCGGTTATTATATTCGAGGGGAGGAGTACTATTATTTATTTAGGTCGATATAAAGTATTATTAAAGAAAGCCTATACTTAAGTAAATTTTAAGGTATAATAATATTCTATAACGGGATTAGAATAAAATCGATATTTATAGCTATAATATATACCGAGATATTAAAGAAGTAGTAGGCTAAATAGGAATAGGAAATTAATAAGAAGTATAGCCCTTATAATAGTTATTATATTAACCTTAGCTATTAATTTACACCCGGCCCTACCTTAGGGTTAGGGTTAGTTAGGGTTAGGGTTAGGGTTAGGGTTAGGGTTAGGGTTAGGGTTAGGGTTAGGGTTAGGGTTAGGGTTAGGGTTAGGGTTAGGGTAGGGTTAGGGT